>CM040918.1:27643597-28323597 GCA_023029165.1 Gobiocypris rarus | reverse complement strand
TCAAAATTTCTCCAGCCTCAACTGAAGGTAATTTCACAATAGTCTGCTGTAGAGTGAAACCCCATCACAAATGTATTCTGTGTGAAAGAATAATTTAGTTGTACACTACAGGCAACACAAATTCTCTCTTTGACCTATCAGATGACTTGGTTGTTCTATAGCACAAACTTCATGATTTGATTCCAATGAGCCACCATAGATTTGTGCAGTTTCTCAGGAAAAACAGGCAGGCCCATCTTTTGGCAGGTCCATGCTATGCTATTAGTGAGCACTAACAATTTTATTATTAGAAAAGAAATGGTGCGTCACACAACTCAAGTATTATGGCATTAGCACCATTTGAGTTTGACAGCTGGAAGGATAAACTTTCCCTTTTTTACAGTTTATGGACAGTGAACTGCAGAGTCTGAAAGGCTTTTGAGGACAGCTCATGGTGTTTAAAGCTGCAGCCTTAAACACGTCTTCTGTATTCACTGCAGAGGTTGAGTGCTACAGCACAGATTTGGTCCAACATTTGTGTGAATTTTATTTAGAAAAAAATATATATTTTCTAACAGGAAATGTTTTGACACACGGTGTTAGAGGCTAGACAGCTCTACACTCGTGTGGCATGTTGATTTCATGGGTGCCGTTAAAGAGGAAACCACCAAAGCTCTTCTGAATGTTCACATTGCCTTTTGATTCCATCGCCTTTTTCATTTGAAGCGCATTACCTCTTTGTGCCCAAACCCACATTCTGGATTATAATTGCCTGTTAAGACAAACCCCAGCAGTAAAACCACACCAAATGATCATGATCTTTTCTAAGAAATTGTCATCAGCAAACTTTAAACTTTTGAAAGTATTTATTGTGAGTTTTCCATAAAATAAATTCACAAAAACAGAATGGCAAACTCAATGGACGGTCCCTGCTATTAAAAACTTTGTGGTGTCAATTTAACTACACATTTTATGTCCTTTTAATCCATGTATGTTAGCTTTGAGGCCATCTATATGCTAGTGTAATTTTAAAGGCTGACTAAATAAACATTTAACTTTTTCTCATCTTTCAAAAATCTTATTTTTCCCCAGTAGAATTCTCTAGTAAATCCCTCCCAACGATGCCATATGGTTCTGACTAGCAATATCAAATAGGAATTGTGGCTCATAGCTGTGATTAAAAGGAAAAAAAAGAAAAAAATGGCGGTTTAAAACCGGAAGATATGTCCAATTCCGACTTTCTGTTTTAAGAGGAAATACATCAACACATGAAAGAAAACTGCTCTCATCAAGCGACTTCATTGAGTCTTTAGTGATTTTCTTTAGTGAGTTATTTAAGATGGTGTAGTTTGACATTTAATACTATTCTGGTATGAATCATTGTTTTACTGTTATGAATGTCGTTGACCCAGAATAGATAAAACAGAGTATAGAAGTGTCTTTTCATAGGTCAGGGCATGAATAAGCAAGTGATGTTTTTACCATTTCAAGGAGACATTTTCATACGCATGTGTGGAACGTGTAGTGCTCATCACTGAATCGGACCTGGGCCTCAAGCGATCAGAGTGGGTGGAAGAGGAAATCCAAGAGTACTCAATAACCTACGATGCATTAGGTGAAAACCCCCACCGATGTGCGTCACTCTTCAAGACATTTTCCAGACTGCTCCAAGTGATGAGCTGGGTCCATGATCGAACACTTTTACTTGCTCTTAGTAATGCTTTTAAAATGTTTCTATCCATCAGACTGCAAAATTAAAATTGCATTTTTTTAAATAATATTTAAGCATGTGTGAAATGTAAGTGTTAATGTAAATGGTTTTTTCATACCCTATTCTCATATATAGACTTTAAAATTAGCATGATACAGTATTCATAACCTATTGTATTTTTTAAAAAACAGGAAGGAATTAATATCCATTTCATACAATAAATCAAAAACAATGCCAAAACACCTCAAATAATAAAAGTAGATTCAGGCTGATTGAGACACTTTTCCCAAGTCATCTCAATGGCAAAAAGTGTCCAAATCAAAATGTACCCTTAATTTAGTTAAAAAGGGCTAATATAGATATTACATGAAAAGTCTTGGAGAGAAAAGAAGAAAAACAGTTAAGTTCAGTTCAGATCAGTTCGATATAAGGTGACTAAAGATAAAACACAATTGCACAGTGTTAAACAGAACTCTATTTAAACAGATAACCTGGTAGCATCAACCTCCACCATAAGTCCAATCTAGAAGTTCTTTTGTTGTTTCCAAGAGTCTAATAAGAACCCCCAGCCCAGAGAAACGCCTCCAGATATGAACCAGTGTACTGCAGACTGTGCAGAAATTCCCACTCCCCTGTGGGGATCATCTTTTCAGAGAGAAAATTAATATTCCATTCCCCCCAACCCCCTCGACTCCAATCGCGCTCAAAGCAGGAAGACTATATGATATCTCTCCATATCTGCATAAGTTCATTTGTGGATTTTTTATTCTTGGTATAATCGGCCATCATGGTCTCTTTAGGTATGTTACACACACAGATGTACAGATTATTCATAGATAAAATGAAAAAAAAAAAAAAACAGCAAAATTGTGTGTTCTATTCGCAGAGAAGACATACTGATAGAATGTATATGCACTCTAAAATATGTTACTGCAAACTTTTCTGTCTACGCAAGCTTGATTTGAACATGTTGTGTTCCAAGGCTCTGCATTCTCAGTGTTTCCACAAGGGGTGCTCTAGCGAGCACTGGAATAAATTTATATGGTCTGTTTTCCCTTTCAGGTCAACTACTGTGATTGTAAAGTAACAGTTTGAAGATAATTTTACTGAGCGGGTTGAAGGTAGCATGCTACCTAAAGTTTATTTAGAAGGTAACTATTGCTTTAACTGTGGTTTGTTACCAGAAAAACTTTTGCAAATCCATACTATTCTGTTAACAATATCAGGAATTGTTCTTGCATACTGGCAGGTGTCAGCACTTATAACATTTTGATGTTAAAAAAAAAATACTTTGACAATGTAATATCAGACTCAAATCCATGTGTGACTGCATGGTCCCCACATACATAAACTGCAGAGAACATAGAGGTATGTTCACAAACAGGGATGTGCAGAGTTTCTCAGGGCAGGGGCTCAAATATAATTTTTTTAAGATAGATAATTGTTTTATCACACTGGTAGACATTGCAAAAAGACTGTGTTCACAATTAATGAATAGTTAGAATTACTGAAATAGACTAATTTTACTTTTAGAAGAATGCAGTAATTATAGCAAAAAAAAAGAAAAACTAAATAGTAGAGAGATTAATACTTAAATTTAAAGTAAAAATAATAGCATTATGAAAAAAACCCATCTCTGTCTACGTCTGGACAGACTATTAAAAAAAGATTTTCACTGTAACTCTCCCTCCTCAACATGAATATCTGACTGCTTTCTGACATCATCCTCTTCTCTGAGTAGGGGTCATGGGTCTTTGAGTATGGTTAGAGAGATTCCGACCTGAAAACCACAAATCAAGATGATAACTGCTGATTACCACAGTGACACACTCATAGTAAACAATTACGCTGACGAGCTTTGAGACATCATAGTCAGTCAGCAAGATTTACCTTTGTGCTTGTCTAAACGGCCCGTCCAAGCAACTGGGCACACGAAATCATGACAAAATGTGAAAAAAAGTTTAAAAAGTTGTTAAGTAATCTTGAAAGAATGTATAAAGGTTCTACAACAGCTAAATGTCATACAAAAAAAATACAAAAAACATTATGGCTCTTTTAAGCATCTGTGTGATGGTTGTTCAAAGACGCTGTTAACAGATAATAATCCTCTGATCAGTAGATTCTGTAACATAATTTTTAATAACATAAAAACATTAAAAGGTAACACAGTCAGCTCACAGCAAGCTTGTACCCAGTTCAAGGTAATATTTGAAATTATATATATATATATATTAAATGGTAGTGTATTCTCCCTAAATCTTTTCTAATTTCTTACTAATAAATAAATAATAAAAGCCTATTTCTTATATACACTAAATTGCCAACATTTTTGGGACGCCTGCCTTTTCATGCACATGAACTTTAAAGACATCCCATTCTTAATCCATAGGGTTTAATATAGAGTTTGCCCACCCTTTGCAGCTATAACAGCTTCAACTCTTCTGGGAACACTTTCCACAAGGTTTAGGAGTGTGTTTATGGGAATCTTCAGAAGCACATTTGTGAGGTCAGGCACTGATGTTGGACAGGGAGGCCTGGCTCACAGTCTCTGCTCTAATTTATCCCAAAGGTGTTCTATCGGTTTGAGGGCAGGACAGTCAAGTTCCTCCACACCAAACTCGCTCATCCATGTCTTTATGGACCTTGCTTTGTGCACTGGTGCGCAGTCATGTTGGAACAGGAAGGGGCAGTCCCCAAACTGTTCCCACAAAGTTAGGAGCATGGAATTGTCCAAAATGTCTTGGTATGCTGCAGCATTACGAGTTCCTTTCACTGGAACTAAGGGGCCAAGCCCAACCCCTGGAAAAAAACAACAACACCATAACCCACCCTCCACAAAACGTTACACTTGGCACAATGCAGTCAGGCAAAGTACCATTCTCCTGGCAACCGCCAAACCCAGACTCGTCCATCGGATTGCCAGACAGAGAAGTGGTATTCGTCACTCCAAAGAACACGTCTCCACTGCTCTAGAGTCCATACTCGACTTTTTTACACCACTCCATCCGGTGCGTTGCATTGCTTGGTGATGTAAGGCTTGGAAGCAACTGCTGGACAATGAAAACCCATTCCATGAATCTCTCTACACACTGTTCTTGATCTAATCCAAAGGCCACACATAGTTTGGAGGTCTGTAGCTATTGACTCTGCAGAAAATTGCAGATTTCTGCGCACTATTGGAACACCTGAATTCAATGATTTGGAGGGGTGTCCCAATACTTTTGGCAATATAGTGTATGTTCAGAAAGTGACCACCCACATTCCTGGTTAAATATTTAATACAGCATTGACCATGAACCAGTTACAATCTAAAATCCAAATGCATAAAGTGAACTAACTACATGTCAATTGTTTAGTATCATAGTCTACAACTGTACAGCACAGCACTTAATAGTATATATAACCTATGTTCAGAATACAGTGTAAAAAGTTAATCTAAATTTGTAAGAAAGCCATGCCTTTGTACTTGAGCAAAAACATGATTGTGTCTTCAGTAGTAAATGGGCCTTGTTTTGTGGGGCTGCTGCTTTATAACAGGATGCATTTTTTTAAGAGCATGCTTAGGTTTAATAATGCCCTTAGAATACACAAACACTTCAGTCCCAGAAAAGATGGGGGGTCAGTGAAGAGCCCACAGCTTCTGTACAGTAGCCCACCAATAAACATTTTCTGTGGGTTCCTTTTCCTCTTGCTTTGAATTTGATGTGTGTCACTTGAAATGAGCCCCTCTGATGTTGAAAGCAAATCAAGTATGAGGGGGCAGAAGGGATTTTTCAGACATTCAATAACAAGAACAGTTAACATACACTTCAAAGACTTCTCTATTCCTTTGTCGTTTTACGTTTCTTTCAGTTTTGCTTGTGAGGTCAGGCTGAACCTTTACCTTTCCCCTTTTCGCTTTTTCACTCTCTTTCAAAAAACTTATTAAAGACCTGTTCAGGGATATTTTTATTTTATTTAATTTTTTTACTTGTCACATCAAAAGAGAATGACCAAAAACATAGCTTGTAGGTCATGTGTTCATTCATACCCCATATTTTTTCTCTCCTTTTTTTCAGACCTACAAATATTAGCTTTGTTCTTCTTGTGAATAATTAGATTCACTTCACACTGCCTTCTTTTCTCACGCTTGGTGTGAATAGTTTCATATTTCACGTTTTGCCTTTTCGCTTTGCTCACACGTGAACAGTTTGCCATTTTCATTGACATTTTTCCCCTGCTTTTGGAGTGAATGGCTTTGTATTTTCGCTAAACCATGCACTTTATTGTAGTGTGATTGTCAGGCTGACTGCTGATTCCTGTAATTGAACTTTAAATTATATAACTCCCCACTGAAACCACAAGTGTTTCTCACAAAATTAAAGATGTTCTTTTTTACACCAGCAAAGAAGCCTCTACCATAGCATGTGCTCCCTCTGCACAACCATCAACATCTCTTCCAAATAAACTAATTTCTCCCCTTCCTAATGCACTTAATATTTCAAACAGCTGCTTAACTGACATTTGAGTTAATTAAATGGGTCTAGGCTTTAAAAAAATGCTCTGAACATTATAGAAATATAGTTATTACTTAAATGGAGTTTGTTGGACAAAGACTCCAGTATTACTATAATGAAACAAAATCTAAAGCATATGGTGGGGTAGAGGGCACACTTGTAAATAATCAGTGTGAAAGCTTTTAAGTGCGCACAAATACACTAAGTTATCCGTAAGATTGTATTTTTGAACTCTATCCATGAGGTGTTGTGCATGTGTGTGTGTGTTAGTGTGTGTGTGTGTGTGTGTGTGTGTGTGTGTGTGTGTGTGTGTGTGTGTGTGTGTGTGTGTGTGTGTGTGGGCTGTGTGTGTGTAAATGAATCTTTTCTAAACTGATATTTTGTAAAGACTCCCTGGAGTTTGTGAGTGGTTCATCTGCTTTTGGAAGATCTGAAATACAACAAAAGAGGTGGAGGGATATCCCCCCCAGTTTCCTCACTGTAATACTCTTTCCTTTTCACACACTGACCAGCCCTCCAGTTTTCTTCTCATAATCCATCAATGCCGCCGTTTTCTGACACATACGCTATTGCTGGCAGTCCATTACACTTGTACAAGCGCTCGGCCTTACACCCCTAAACCTTTACATGCTCTTATTACGGTAATCTGCAGCATCCTGACACATTCCCACACTCACACATCTCCAGGGAAGGGTGCTGCGACTGGGTCTCCTGCATTCAGCCCCCGCTGTGGACAGAAATAGCCTACATGCAGGCTCATGTCTAGAGATTCATTCCCTCTGGCAGGAAGTTGTGATATAGTTACAGTTATTTTTGTTGTCTGTCTGGGCAGAGTTTTTGCGGCGCACCCTGGCAAGAGGATCAATATTTGTCATAAAAAGCCTCGGCTGAGTTGTCCAGCTTTGCCCTAAGGGACTGCTGAGAGCGTGTGTGAGACTATTCTAGTGCGTCTTAAATTAGATACAGTTTAAACATTTCACAGGTTATGTGTTAGTGTCTGATGCTTGAACAGTTAAGGACGTGCTAATTTCAAGATATCATGTATATAAGCATGGCATATTTCTGTCTTCTTTCTTGCTCAAATCTTCCATAATTTTGTCTTTGTCAAACTCACTTGTCGTTGTTTACTCACCTTGAACATATTATACAGTGTCACAACTAGGCGTGACATAATAATATTCCACCATTAAGCACATTTTCTGTCCACACTGAAAGCAGAAATGCTGCCCTATGCAACAAAATAACAGCCTGAACAATCAAAACAGAAAATTGTGTGGATGAGTCCTCTCTGTTTGTGCACTCTTGTGCATTTATGTTCTTCAATGCAATGCACAGTTGAAGAACATAAAATGGAAAATACATACCTTGTCGTTTTTATAACTTCTGTAAAGTTTCTACAGACGCCATCCTTTTATTTTTTTTTTGTGAGCTATTTGAGAAAATAGGATATAACATGACAATCAAGCTTTCCTCATTAAGGTTTTGAATGTTTAATATACAGTACATGACGAGTGGAATTTAAATCCAGTGAGTTATGTGTACATTAAACGAAGCCTATACGATAATCAGAAGACAAAATGTGTGCTGTTTGTCACTATTGTGCCTGATTAGGACCTGATTAGGTATTAAAGTACAGTCACTATCACATAACAGTCCTCAGGGATTCAACATCCCTGAACACAAACACGATGCACCATTTCGACCTCCACAAAAAAAGCACTGCAAATTTTACAAGGTTGCCAAGTTGCAAGAATACGGGAATACCATAGACCATAGAAAGGTCCTGATGACTGCTTTGATATAACACAGAAAGAGCAAGAGGACTTGTTAAACTAGCTAACCCATCCTCTTGGTGAATTGAAATTCATTTAAGAACTTGGACACATTGACATATAGGTTATAGCATCAATTCAGGCAATAACCAGCTTGCCCTACTCATGGACTTAAATATCAGCTGCAAACGTATAAAAGCTAACCACAGACTGACACTGCTATGAAAGTATTATTATTATGTCAAAGACAGCCTATTTTTATGTTATCAACACAGTCAGAAAGGGATATGCAAAGAACTACTGGGGCAGTACCTAAACTCTTTCCCCACCATTTCTAGTTTTTACACGACTTCATAGTGTTATAGGAACGCCCACCAGGAGGGAAAAACAAGACTTTCCTCCATTGACCACCAGTCATTTTTACTAGCGTACATCAAGGCACTTTAAGGGGTGGTTGCATGAATAAGGATTAAGGGCCAATCACATTTCTATCTCTTTCCCCAACCCCTTCGTTTTGCGCATACACATGAAGGGGTAAGGGTTTCTCGGTTTCTCAGTTTTGGCTGGAGTGGTATACCATAGACCATTTTCTTTCTGCGTTTTCTTAAGTCCAAATACAGCACAAAACAATGTTGGTAGTGAGTAATCTGTTAAATGTGCTGATTTGATTTCTGTTAGATATGTGCACTTCATTGCTGTTCATACTTGCTGTTACAGGACACTAATAAAAGAAACAGGGTATGATGATGTGTAATGGTGTAGTAGTACTGCCCCATATTTTAGGGGTATATATTCACCCCTACGCCTTGCCACTCAAGGGGTAGGCAAGAGGTATAAAATAGAATTGGGATTGGGCCTAAGCATCTTTAGACTGGCGTCAGTTCATCCTCCGCCTATGCTGCATGATCAGCTCTTTAATTCTAAAACGGCATTTCTACGTAGTTAATCTGTGTTTAAAATTAGGCTTTCCATGTTTTCACATTTATATGGTAGGGGGCACTATTATGCATCTTCTTTTTTATTTTATTTTTTCTTTCTTCTGTCTTTTGGTATATTCAGATATTCATACAACAAAATATTCTGGGGGCCATGCAGTTGTGATCAAAAACGCTGACGGTGGCTGTCAACTTTTTTAAAGGGACAACTTTGTACCTTATCTACCCGAGTTCATATTAGTACCTTTTAGGGGTAAAAAAGGAAAGGAAATATCGCTTTCAGGGTAATGCCCTGGTGACAAGCTGTTAGTGTTCCAGCGAAGATCCCATTTTGCAAATGTATTTATTTTGTATTTATTTTTTCCTGGAGTAAGCCATTCAGATAAATTTAAGAGATTCATTTTTTTTTCTGCTCTATCAGGGTATGTTTACATGATATACTAAAAATGGAAAAGCTTTGTGGTTTTCTCGTACAGACACAGATCCGCAGAAATGAGAGATTTCTCATGACATGACATTTAGAAGTCTTTCATCGTATCTCTACATTACCACCAGTCTGAAGCCAGCAGCAAAAGACAAAAATAAAAATAAATAAATACATACCATGTCTGCTTATTATCGTACTGACACCCCTTATTGAAAAAATGGACC
Source organism: Gobiocypris rarus (assembly GCA_023029165.1). NCBI lineage: Eukaryota > Metazoa > Chordata > Actinopteri > Cypriniformes > Gobionidae > Gobiocypris > Gobiocypris rarus. The sequence continues at coordinate 28,314,053 of CM040918.1, read as the reverse complement.
AGTCCAACAGGAAGCAACACCAATCCATAGGTCATGATTGAGGAGTTGAAGGGGAGGAGTTTAGCAGTTTCAAGATTCCTGGACAAGAATGTGCATCTTGTCTCGTATATACTCTGTGCATTTACAGTATGATACAACCAAACAAGAATAGCTCAGTTCCAAAAACTATTTTGCTGTCCACTGCAGACATAGACAGCTACCAAACGGCGCCTCATAAGTGACTGAATTGAACATATTGCACAAGTATGTGAACACAGACAAGTGCCTCATGGCCGACTGGGTTTTGGAACATAGCAACAAAGCTAAAATCATGACACTCTTTGCTCTCAGTCTTTGGAATAAAAAGTAAACGATCAGAAACTAGCTTCAGCTTGTGGAAAGTTCATCTAAAAAGGTTGTTGTCTTGTCTAGCTTTTTGAATTGTGATTGTGTAAAGAGATATGCATCAAGGGATGCTCAGAGTATAAAATATGTTGCAGACAAGGGCCTTTACAACATAATTATATTCATGTCACCTATTGTCTTTTACCCTACAGAGGAATTTCAAGTCTTTTGAAGAGCTTTTTCCTCTTGAAGACTTATATAGGGAGGTTTTTGTGTCACTCAAAATGTTAAACAATGAAAGAGTCACAAGTTGCTTCAGTTTTTGAGTTGTTTCTGTAAACTGGAACATTAGTCTATTTGATCTGTTAATTTATTATAACCCAAAGACAGTCATCATAGTTACCATTGTTCATAGTCAAGGGAAAGGGATTTGAACAAACTCTTAGCCCTAAGCGTTAAATTTCTCTGCTTAATCCTTTCTGTTTTTGACCTGATGGACAATAACACAGGAGAAATATACAGTAATTCTTAAAAACATGTTTAAATGTTGTCTTTGAAGAGCCACAGTTCTTGGAAATGGTATCTGGAGAGCATCTCTTCTCTTTTGATGTGCCATATTCAAACCTGTCTGTTCCCCTCCAATTATCTTTTAGCTCTTCTCTTCTTAGCCCCCGCCCTGACCTCTGCTGTCAGCCCGGCAGATCCAGCCCCAGCCCCCTGTGTCCTCCACATATCCCCTACTATTAAACATTTAGTATGAGAAAGAAAGAAAGAAAGAAAGAAAGAAAGAAAGAAAGAAAGAAAGAAAGAAAGAAAGAAAGAAAGAAAGAAAGAAAGATTGGTAGAATTTCTGAGAAATCGTTTTAAGTCTTCTAAAGATTTTGTCTAATGAGAGATTTGTGTGAAAACATATATTATTATTTTTTAATTATTATTATCATTATTATTATTTAACTTTTTATTTTTTATCTTTGTCCACTTTCACTGCATATGGTAAAGCATGCATTTTGCAAAACATCTTTCACGATTCATCGAACACAGAAAGTCAAAAGGGTTTGTAATGACCATTAGATAAATATAAGGTTTAAAACATTGCTGATTTATAAATGTTCCATCATATACTGATTGACCAAATACAATTCTAATTTTTAAGACAAATTTTTTTCCTCAGCTTATGAGACTGTACAACTTTCATATTCCCATCTATGCAATACATTCAAGTATTTATGGCTGTGTATGGAATATTTCTGCTTGCTCCGAGATGACAACTCCTTCCAACCATGAATATGTTGAGATGGTGAATGATTAGTGGCCGCTTGTTAACAGTCACACTTATGTTAATGTGATTTCCCGGAACTCACAGTTTTAGTGTGTGTGTGAGGAAGAAATAGAAAGAGAGAGGTGTGTGTGAGCGTTTAGTTCGGTAGCGCAGTTGCTACTGACAGATGTGTTAGAGGATGTGGTTGAGGCTTTAGATGGAGCACTCTTCTGTCTCTGTCTCTCTCTCTCTCTCTCTCTCTCTCTCTCTCTCTCTCCCGCTCTCTGTCTCTGTCTCTGTCTCTGTCTCTCTCTCTTTCCTCTGTTGTTCTCACCCTCAAACACGGAAAGTCACAGAGCAGCTGAAGAGCTCAGAGATAACACTCCGAGCTCACTACATGTAACATAAGGTGAAATAAAGGTAAATAATCCAAACATACCACTTGTGTAATGAATCATCTGCTGTGATTGCTTCATTTAATTCATGTTTCTTTCATGTTGTCTGTAAACACACTAAACACACACACACGCATGGTGCACACATACCATTGATAACAGCCTACTTGGCCAACCACATCCTAAGACATTCGTAGAATATTTAGTCTGTGGTTGGCATGGCTTCTGTTTGAATTGATCTACTTTTTTTTCTGTTATTTAGTGCTGTTTACTAAATCAATCATGACTGCTACTATTGCTTACAGTTAGGGTTAAAATCCTAATTATTACATTTTAGCATGTAGCGTGGCACAAACTGGGCATGAATGAAACCCCAAAACACATGCTTTAATTTACTAAGTTAATTAGCATAACTGTTTTTTTATGATTGCGGTTCACTTTATTTTAAGTTATTTCCGCCTACGGCAAGCGTGACCTTTTCAACGTAACTGCGTATTACGTGACGTTACGTACACATATCACAGAACGGAGCAAGGTGACCATTTGTGCTTATAAAACTTAAACGTTTGATTTTTTTTTTTTTAAATGACCGATGGTTTCGTTAGATAAGACTCTTATTCATCATCTGGTATGGTTTAAAGCCCTTTGAAGCTGCACTGAAACTGTCATTCGGACCTTGAACCGTTTGGGGTCCATTGACTCCATTATAAGGAGAAATGTTTGCATCAAAACCTTGGACATGGACATCTTGGATAACATGGGGGTGAGTAAATTATCAGCAAAAGTTTTTTTAAAAGTGAACTAATCCTTCAAAGTAAAAAGTAGCATGATGAAGCAATTAAAAAAAGGTCTGTTTTAAAGAATATTTTTGCTCAAGTGGTTATAATGTCCACCCAATACAGAAACATTTTGCTTAGCAAGAAAAAAAAAATAGAGGGAACATTGCCTAGGACACCCTGCACACATGCTAAAAACGACTCTCTGCCCACTCTCTATATCATTACACTACAGGTCCTTCTCAAAAAAATTTGCATATTGTGATAAAAGTTCATTAAATATTTCAGGTCTGTTATTGTTTTAATACTGATGATTTTGGCATACAGCTCATGAAAACCCAAAATCTCAAACAATTTGCATATCATGAAAAGGTTCTCTAAACGAGCTATTAACCTAATCATCTGAATCAACTAATTAACTCTAAACACCTGCAAAAGATTTCTGAGGCTTTTAAAAACTCCCAGCCTGGTTCATTACTCAAAACCGCAATCATGGGTAAGACTGCCGACCTGACTGCTGTCCAGAAGGCCATCATTGACACCCTCAAGCGAGAGGGTAAGACACAGAAAGACATTTCTGAACGAATAGGCTGTTCCCAGAGTACTGTATCAAGGCACCTCAGTGGGAAGTCTGTGGGAAGGAAAAAGTGTGGCCAAAAACGCTGCACAACGAGAAGAGGTGACCGGACCCTGAGGAAAATTGTGGAGAAGGGCCGATTCCAGACCTTGGGGGACCTGCGGAAGCAGTGGACTGAGTCTGGAGTAGAAACATTCAGAGCCACCGTGCACAGGCGTGTGCAGGAAATGGGCTACAGGTGCCGCATTCCCCAGGTCAAGCCACTTTTGAACCAGAAACAGCGGCAGAAGCGCCTGACCTGGGCTACAGAGAAGCAGCACTGGACTGTCGCTCAAATTTTGCATGTCATTCGGAAATCAAGGTGCCAGAGTCTGGAGGAAGACTGGGGAGAAGGAAATGCCAAAATGCCTGAAGTCCAGTGTCAAGTACCCACAGTCAGTGATGGTCTGGGGTGCCATGTCAGCTGCTGGTGTTGGTCCACTGTGTATTATCAAGGGCAGGGGCAATGCAGCTAGCTATCAGGAGATTTTGGAGCACTTCATGCTTCCATCTGCTGAAAAGCTTTATGGAGATGAAGAATTCGTTTTTTCAGCACGACCTGGCACCTGCTCACAGTGCCAAAACCCCTGGTAAATGGTTTACTGACCATGGTATTACTGTGCTCAATTGGCCTGCCAACTCTCCTGACCTGAACCCCATAGAGAATCTGTGGGATATTGTGAAGAGAAAGTTGAGAGACGCAAGACCCAACACTCTGGATGAGCTTAAGGCCGCTATCGAAGCATCCTGGGCCTCCATAACTTCTCAGCAGTGCCACAGGCTGATTGCCTCCATGCCACGCCGCATTGAAGCAGTCATTTCTGCAAAAGGATTCCCGACCAAGTATTGAGTGCATAACTGAACATAATTATTTGAAGGTTGACTTTTCTTTTATTGGTCGGATGAAATATGCAAATTTTTTTAGATAGGAATTTTGGGTTTTCATGAGCTGTATGCCAAAATCATCAGTATTAAAACAATAAAAGACCTGAAATATTTCAGTTGGTGAGCAATGAATCTAAATTGTATCATAAAATTATGGAAAATAATGAACTTTTATCACAATATGCTAATTTTTTTGAGAAGGACCTGTATTTTATAACCAATTTATACATCAATTAAAAACATGTTTTATGATGTGCTTGTGTAGTGTAACGTTCCATGTTTTTCACCATTAAGCATGAACCTCACCTTGCCAAAAATTCAGTCTTTTTCAAATTCTGTTGAACTATTTTTAATGAGAACTATGCCTGTGCATGTGTCACACTTCAGGAATACGGAATACGTAGTGTGGATAGTCTGCCACCAGCAGTTGTTTCTCTGTGTTCCGGCTCTCATCACTGGAGTGATGCTTATTTTTCATGTGTCCTTCAATAGACAGTGAGAGTGCTAGTTTGCAGAAAGCTTGGAATGAGGGGGTATGGGGGAGGAGAACACTAATGCTCTTAAGGGAATAGGCAAAGAAAGAAAGAGAGAGAGAGAGAGAGAGAGAGAGAGAGAGAGAGAGAGAGAGAGAGAGAGAGAGAGAGAGAGAGAGAGAGAGAGAGAGAGAGAGAGAGAGAGAGAGAGAGAGAGAGAGAGAGAGAGAGAGAGAGAGAGAGAGAGCAAGATTGTATGAAAGTTGTATCATATCCTCAGGAGGTTCCTTCCTGTGTGTTTAACCTGCATGTAGTGACATTAAATATGCTGTGTGATGCTGTGAAACTCCCACACAGCAAAATTATATTTTTTTTTTATTTCTGTCTCTCTCCGTACATTATGGTGTTCTTTGAAATTCATAATATTTAATTTCCTCCAGTTATGTTTTTATAGCATATAATAAAACCGTATGTCACCAAAGGCAGTGAATTACAATGGGTTTCCACTGTGTACTTTATATAACACCAACACTCAATTTTCTTTTATAAATATTTGACTGTATTAGTAATTAATAGCATTGTTATTATTAGCTAATTATTAATAAACATAATAAGTTAAGTTACTTGGTTAATTACTGAGTTAATTATCATAACTGTTTTTTATGATTGTGGTTCACTTTATTTTAAGGTGTATTTGTTACACTCTAATAATACATTTAAGTACTGAGTAATAGTAACTACATGTACTTACTATAAGGTTAGGGTAGGATTAGGGTTTCAGTTTAGGGTTAGTTACATGTAATTATGCTTTTTTTATTTTTACTATAGCAACTACATGTAACATATTGTATGTAACAATAACACTGTAAAATAAAGTGTTACCATGATTGCCAAAGCAACGTAGGTAGGTGCGTTTGTATATGTCCCTTCATCTTCAAGCATGTTTATGTATTTTCTAATGTATGTATGTACAACCACCATTGTAACAAAACTTTGCCAGATTCCTGCTCATCTGTTTCAGATAAAACTAAACACGGTTTTAGTTCGACTCACTGGACATTTCTTTTTGAAAGTGTTGCATAACATGTAAGAAGCAACGTAATATTATTATCACCTGAAATGGGCCTGGCAACAGAAAGGGCCTCATTCTACTTTTACATCGCCCTCAACAGACACAATTTGATAAACACAATGTAAAGGAAAACGATATATGTAAGTGTCGAACAAACTGAAAAATGCTCCTGTGGTATGAATAGTATACTAGTCTACAACAGAATATCAAAATGAATATAAATATGATGACTCTTTGTTCTATCGTCAAGTTTTCTCTCTACCGCCCATTTCGGCTGCCCAGCACAAATCATTGTGACTTATAAGCATATTTGCTATTTAGACACATGGTGCAGAATACCACACACACACAAACACACTCACACTCACACTCACACACACAACAGACCACCTGCCCTCAGAGTCCTACAATCAGCCTTTATTCCTTTGTTCCTAATAAAAGACTGCTGATCTATCAAAGCCCCATTAATCATAGGAAACAGCAAAAAAGAAGTCATAAGCATCACATGCTTTCGTACGAGTGGTTTCAGAAGTTCCACCCCTCCAAATAATTGAATTTAGGTGTTCCAATCACTCCATGGCCACAGGTGTATAAAATTAAGCACCTATGCATGCAGACTGCTTCTACAAACATTTGTGAAAGAATGGATTGCTCTCTTGAGCTCAATGAATTCAAGCGTGGTAGGCTGCCACCTGTGCAATAAATCCATTTGTGAAATTTCCTCACTACTAAATATTCCAAAGTCAATTGTTAGTGGTATTATAACAAAGTGGAAGCAATTGGGAACAACAGCAACTCAGCCACGAAGTGGTAGGCCACATAAAATCAGAGTGGGGTTAGCACATGCTGAGGCGAACAGTACGCAGAAGATCGCCAATCTTCTGAAGAGTCAAATAGCTACAGATCTCCAAACTTTGTGTGGCCTTCAGATAAGCTCAAAAACAGTGCGTAGAGAGCTTCATGGAATGGCTTTCCATCGCGGAGCAGCTACATCCAAGCCTTACATTACCAAGTGCAATACAAAGTGTTGGATGCAGTGGTGTAATGCACATTTCGCCACTGGACTCTAGAGCAGTGGAGACGTGTTCTCTGGAGTGACGAATCACGTGTCTCTATCTGGCAATCCGATGGAAAAGTCTGGGTTTGGCAGTTGCCAGGAGAACGGTACATGCCTGACTGCATTGTGCCAAGTGTAAAGTTTGGTGGACGGGGATTATGGTGTGGGGTTGTTTTTCGGGGGTTGGGCTTGGCCCCTTTGTTCCAGTGAAAGGAACTCTTAATGCTTCAGCATACCAAGACATTTTGGACAATTTCATGCTCCCAACATTATGGGAAAAGTTTGGGGATGTCCCCTTCTGGTTTGAGTTGACAAAACCATACAAATCCTACCTTGTTTAGATCAGGTTCAGCGGGCTCACACTGCTTTGTATAAATGTTCTCTGTCAAGTCAGGGTTTGATCCAGAGTTTGTGATTATCTCAGGAGCGTGTGCACCTGAAAGTGTGACACAGAACATGGAGACTGTCAGTTTGATTTACTTCTCACAAGAGAGCCGGCACAATTCACTTCTCTGTTGAAAACAAAAAATAAGCTCACAGATGATTTGTTTTGGTTTGTGATCTCTAACCTAAAATAAAACCTGCTTCGGAGTAGGTTAGCTGTGTAGCGCAAGTTATCATTGCGATGAACACAGCTAAAAACCATTTCAAACTATTTGTGCCTGAGAACTCTATTGTTCATCTTTCTCTGCAAACCTTAATTATAATACAAATTTTAAACTTCAATTACGAGTGATTTATGGTGCAGACTTGTTTTTACTGTTTTTCCACAATTGTTCGAGGAGAGAGAAACAGTCTTGATTTAAAGGGGCAGTCTCAAAACGATTCAAAATGGCATAAATCAGACCCATTTTTAATTATGATGGGGTCTTTTCAAGCCTATTGCTTGGCATATAACTTTCTTAAAGTGTGGGATCGGGTTTGCCTTCAGCATGCCACTCTGTAGCTTTGCGGTGTCAGTGACAGTATTTTAAATGCCTATAAATAGGCTGTCCTATGAAAATTGAATTTATTTATTTAAGAAGAGAGCAAGGCTCCAGGCAAAGCCACAATAATAGACCACCCAAAGCCTTTGCTTTCCTGTTGAAAGAACAGTGACAGACTTTTTTTCCCCATAATGTAAAATTGTATAGTTATATAGGAGGCTAATATACCAAGATATTTCACAGCAGGTCTCTGAGCATTTGAATGTCAAAAACATTAACGATAAGTATTACTCTTTATATATAACGGTGATGCTGTTTTTCATTTGGTAATGTGGAACAGAAGACCTTACCAAAACGAATCCTTTGGGACTGTTTGGAAATACGGTTGCAAGATAATTATTTTCCACCAAAATGGGACTGGTGCTGGCATTTGTCCGTTATCAAAACCAATCTGCATTTCCTCTTACTGCAACTGTCATGTGCCGTCTGGCCACATTACCATACAGGCCTGATTGGTGGAGTGCTGCAGAGATGGTTGTTCTTCTGGAAGGTTCTCCTCTCTCCACAGAGAAACGCTGGAGCTCTGTCAGAGTGTTCATCAGGTTCTTGGTCGCATCCCTGACTAAGGCCCCCCACCCCCCGATCGCTCAGTTTGGCTGGGCGGTAAACTCTAGGGAGAGTCCTAATGGTTCCAAACTGCTAACATTTACGGATGATGGGGGCCACTGTGCTCATTGGGATCTTCAATTCTGCGGAATTTTTTCAGTACCATTCCCAAGATCTGTGCCTCAATACAATCATGTCTCTGAGGTCTAAATGCAATTCCTTGGACTCCATGGCTTGGTTTGTGCTCTGACATTCACTGATTAACTGTGTATAGACAGGTGTGTGCCTTTCCAAATCATGTCCAATCAACTGATTTTACCACAGGTGGACTCCAATCAAGTTGTCGAAACATCTCAAGGATGATCAGTGGAAACAGGATGCACCTGAGCTCAATTTTTAGTGTCATGGCATAGGCTGTGAAAAAGTATATACATGTGAATTTTATTATTTTTAATACATTTGCACAGATTCAAACAAACTTCTTTAACGTTGTCATCATGGGGCATTGTTAGAAGAATTTTGAGAAAAAAATATGAATTTAATCTATTTTGGATAACATCTGTAACATAAAACGTGGAAAAAGTGAAAGTATATACGTATATATATATATGAAAATACATGGGAACAGGACCAGATCCAACACTGTGCTTCCATGGGCTGAGCTATAATTTACATGTTTGTCTTGCAAGTATTTAATGCTATGTAGGAACTAAACAAACACTCGTCTACCCATTGTTCCTTGATTCACAATCAGTCCTTCGGCAGTCTCCTCTGTCTGCATACAAAAGGGACATGGAGAATAAATGACTTCCTGTTGATGGTGAACAGGCTTGGAGGTTAGGAAAAAGCCTATCCTGGTTATCTACTCCAGCAACGGGCCATGCTCCATAATGAGGGCATCAAAGGCTCAGCACCTCCATACTTTTACAAGCTTCACTGCCGCAGGGCTGACACGTGTTCTCCAGGGCTGCACGCCTGCATCCTGCAACAGCCGAGATTGTTAAAAAAAAAGTAAATGGTTGTAAAGATGCAGCAGCCTTCTAATGGCATTTAACAGGTCACAAGGACAGGAAACGCATAAAACCAAGACGCTGTATTCATCTCAAGTAATGTTTGTCCAGTCAGATGGCCTCTTAAGTGAATGTGGCTTCTTCCCAAACTAGTGTTGTGGTCATTATCCCATGTTTGTATAGAAGGGCCTTCTTGTAAAAAATGTGACCTGGTGGCTACTCATTCTAGATACCATCTACCTTCCTCCGCTGCTTCCTTCTTCCTCAGTGAAAGGTGCACATCTCCACCACAGGATGGAGATTTCTTCCTGCATTCAGTTAAGCTTGCCTCTCTCTGAATCCTTGGCAGATATATGGGTTGCAGTGTTTGTTTAGTACGACAAGCTATTTGGCCTTGCAGAGGAAACCCTGAAAAGAGCTATCATTGTTTGGACAGATACCAGGCACCTCCAGAGGGCACAAGCAGGATAACAGTTTACTCCCTCTGAGAGTATTTACGCTCAGCGGATGAACAGCTCTTGAGCAACATGAAAGTCAGATTGTACTAATCTAATTTCAATAAGTGATAACAAACTTAACCTATGCATAAGTTGTGAAATTGTATAGTGGCTCAAGTATATCACCAGCCTGAAGGTTTAGATCAGAGGTCACTCACAAATGTATTTTTTTTTACTACAAAGGTGACACAAATGCTGTATCTGATCAAGCATAGGCTACAGTTTATACCTTTAAAAAGTGCCTTTTTTATGTGGCAGTCTTGTAGAGACTTTTGATGATTTATTATTATTTCTTTATTTTAAAAGATAGGCTCTTGGCAACTTGAATATTTATAATAAATATCACTAAAATACAACATGCTGTAAGTTATTAGTTAGAATGTTACGTTATACTTTGGTTTCTCTGGGAGTGTAATGAATTAATTGGAGCAGGTTAAACAGGGTTGGGTTAAGCAGAAGCGACAGCTCTCGACACAATGAGAACACACTGAGACGGGGAGAGAAGAACAGTGCATCTGTTGTGGAGAACACAATAACAACACAATGAGAGTTTAGCCCCTTACATGAAAAAACTAGGATAGGCTGCAAGCTTCAGACACACTCGACCTGCATATCACGTCTGTACTCTCATATCATGAGCAGTAAAAGTGTGAAATATCTGTGATGCAAGTTACTTTCAAATATCAGGGGAGAGATTACTCACTGATGATCAAAACATTACAGACATGGGCTGATTTCTGTCTTGATCACTATACTTTTGCATAGTTTCACTCTTGCTATGTCTTTCTTTCTAAAAAAAAAATAGTCTTGGTAGTGAGCTTGCTTTAAATTATATTACATGGGTTTCTAAAACTTTATATGCACATTATTTTGCATTCCCTCATACTCAGAGCAGGACTGCGTGATATTTAGAATTTCACAAAATGAGTCTGTCTGCATGGCAATCAAGGTAAGAAGAAGATTTGATGTTGTCATGTATCTCCACATGGGCTTTGACTGATCATGTTGTTTAGTCTCTCTCTCTCTCTCTCTCTCTCTCTCTCTCTCTCTCTCTCTCTCTCTCTCTCTCTCTCTCTCTCTCTCTCTCTCTCTCTCTCTCTCTCTCTCTCTCTCTCTTTCTCACCTCATATGTGCCAAATGTATAGAAATATTCTTATCTGTAAATATTATAAATGCAAAGCCAAGCATTTTTATTTCAGAGTTCAGAATTCCTTAGAAAATCAGCAAAAAACTCTGTCCCACTTTATATTAGGTGGTATTAACTACTATGTACTTACATCAATAAATTAGTACAATGTACTTACTGTGTTCATTTTGTACTGCAAAACACTTTATCTGATATTGAGGCGGGATATGGGTGAAGTTAAGGACAGATGTGGTGGTCTGGGTAAGTTTAAGGGTAGGGTTAGGTATAAGGGAAATGTCAACAGTGTAATTATAAATGTAACTACAGGAATTATTTAGAGATGTAATTACATGCAGGTATTTTTTAAAATGTAGTACAATGTAAAAACATGTATGTACACAATAAGTGCATTGTATCAAATGACTAATTTTAATGTTAGTACATAGTAGTTAAGGCCACCTAATATAAAGTGGGTCCAAAAACTCTATAGGTAGAACTATTCATGTGAATTCACTCTGTCAACTAAATGATAGATGCTCTTCAGTGTTACATTTGTGAATTTATGCACAAAATGTTTTGCATAAATTCATATATTTATATGTGCTTTATACTCAATTTGCATATTAACTATTTGGATACCAAAAACACTATTTGTGACAAGTAAAGAAAAAGTAAAAAAGTGTGCTGAATCTAATCTCATCTAATTCAACGGCATTAACACATTTTAATTGTGGCTTATGTATCCAAATAGTCTTTATAGCTACTGTATACACATTGCAGAGATTTTCTCTTTGCATCCTTTTCTTATTTCAGTTTATATACAGATGTGATTTATTTTAGTTTAAGTAATAACTTTGACTACTAGAAAACCACTCATACAGACAGCATATGAAAACATTCTTTGTTGTTTTGTGATTTAAACTGATACTGTCTGACACTTTTTTTGCTTCAGTTTCTATTTGACATAGTTACAGTATGCATGTGGTGTGTGTGTGTGTGTATATATATATGTATATATATATATATATATATATATATATATATATATATATATATATATATATATATATTCAAAAACAAGCAGATCTTCTGAAACATGCGATGATGATACATGAAATTATGTAAATTATGGCAATATGTTGCATTTTCAGTGTGCTAATTATCAACAAAAGCCACGTACCAAACAAGACTGGGTTAGCAGTGTGCTACATGTACCAAATATTGTTGAAGTCCAGGCGAAGATGAAATCGAAAGCATCACAAAACCATAGCGTCAGACTATGCTTTTCTACATTTTAACATAGAGTGGCTAAAATTCCTGTAAAGATGTACCTGTTTAACCTCAAGTGTGTAGGATGGTGTCGTTCTGCGAGTTCCCACCCAGTGACTTATTCACACATGCTAAAATCTACTCCTATTACAGTATATTATGCGTCATCAACTTATACTCCCACTAAAATGCATTCAATTTGACAATCAACCAATAATTTTTTTTTTTTTGCACAGATGCATGCACATGACCTACTCAGTCTATATCAGATATTGCACCCACATTGTATCAGATATGCTTTGTTTTTAGGTGCGTATCCGTTGGCGTTCTTATTATTATTCTTCCGTTTCTTCTTGTTTTTCCGTCTTCCACTCTTGAGTCTAAGGCAGCCCATAGAACCGCTTGTGGTAAATATAGCAAATTTGGAGTCTCTAAATCAATCCCTCAAGCGCCACCAACCCTATGACGTCTTTTTCCATCATGAAATCTTTTACGGAATTTTGAATTTTCTGAAAAAACTACTTTTTCAAATTCCTCGTAGGTTATTGCTTTGAAATTCATGACCATTGAACCAGATAATATTCAAACCATGCTGGCAAAAAATAATGGAAGTTGTTTGGTAAAATCTTTCTTGAAAAAATTGACCTGAGGCTATAGCTCTGCAATGCTTTAGCATTTTCTGATTAAACTTGGTGTGTGTTATAACAACCATGACCTGAGGCTACCTGCACAGTTGTGGTGCAGTGCCACCTAGTTGTCAGAAATGTGAAAGATAGCATTTTTTGCCAAAAAAACAACAACAACAAAAAGTCTTTAGATTTGGTGCCGAGTCAACCAGTAACTGATTTTCCTATACCAGCCATTTTGGGCAGTCGTCCATTTTGAATTTTGTTGTATTTTTTGTATATTTTACAATATGTAATATGCTATATTTTACAAAAACTTTGGCGTATAATTACGAAACTCGGTATGTGTCTTCAGCACAATACACTGAAAGTTTGGGGGCAGCGCCACCTTGTGGTTAAAGTTATAATGAAATTTCCAAAAATGCTAATAACATTTGATTAGCTTTGCCTATTGTAGTAGTCTTAATAGATTTCTTGGGTCATGCCAAGAAAATAGATATACATTTTGCCATAGTCGAACTTCCTGTCTGGCATTTTGATTTTCTTTAAAAACCTACTTTTTTGAACTCCTCCTAGACAGCCTCACCAAAATCGAATCATATCATCTTCAGACCATACCAGCAAAAGGTTATGGATTTCATGTTAATAGATGAAACCATTTTCGTATACCACATCAATACATTTGATGGCATGATGCCAAAACAACTCAGATGCCAACATATCTCTGCAATGTTTTGTCATATTGATGCTAAGCTTTGTATGTTTCATTGTCACCTTACTCTGACCACACCACATCAATTTGTTCACAGCGACACCTACTAGTTGAAAGTTATAAATTATTCAATCATATTACTTGTATTTTTGCTTTTTCATCCATTTTTCCAAAAATCATCAACTTAGTTGCATTGTTGCACTTGATCTGATGCTCCCATCCATGACTTATCGTCCCTTCTTTGTGCTTGGCCCCTTAATGGCTTCTAGCAGCTTTATTTTATAATTTGGTAACTTTGTTGAATCACTTATCACACACTCAACTGATATCCCAATTATAGTTCATTTTACCTCTGACGCATTGATTTTAGTCGTCATTTCATGCACTAAATTTGCAGGGACATGCCGTTTCCAGGTGTCAGTCATTCTGAGATGTGCAAGCGCTCTCAGGAGCATGACTGGTATCAGTGCAGTGACCTTCTGCCACCCACAGTCAGAGGAAGTGATGCAATCATGGCCTCGGCTTCTAGCAGTTCTCTTCTGTGTGGTTTGAGCCGCAGTGAATCGATGAGACATGCGGCACGCATCGAGAACAGTTATCAGGTTTTGCACTTTAGCTCTACCAGAAACAGCAGGGTAGAGGTCAGGGCTCTTGTTTGGTTAAAACACATTTTAATCCAGTGATTCTCTGCTTGGTTTGCTTCAGAACACATTTTACAGTAAACATTAAGTGGCAGCCCAGCCATGCTCCTGAGAGCACTTGCACATCTCAGAATGACTGACACCAGGAAACGGCATGTCCCTGCACAATTAGTGCATGAAATGACAATTAAAATTACTGCGTCAGAATGCGTTAAAATGAACTATAATTGGGATATGGGATAAGTGATCCAACAGACAAAGTTACCAAATATTAAAACATAGCTGCAAGAAAGCCATTAAGGGTAATGCCAACATGGCTGGGAGCATCAGACCAACTGCAACAATGAGCAACAAATTAGGATAATGTTTGGCAAAAGCAAAAATACAATCACAAGTAGGTGGCAGTACCAACATTTTTTTTTTTTTGGCCCCTAAAGCAGGGATAACTAGATACTGGAGGCCCACTTTTCTGCAGAGTTTAGGTCCAACTTGCTCTGAAGTTTCTAGTATGAATAGTAAGACCTTGATTAGATGGATCCTGTGTGTTTAATTAGGGTTGAGGTTAAACTTTGAAGCACAATTGCTTTCCCCTGAGAAACCTTGCGTTCACTCGCAGAACTGTTTTGTTCCCCTGAGAAACTATACGTTTGCTCTGAAAGAACTAAAAAAACACAGACATATAATTTTTCCTCCCATCTTTTGTTAGTGATAGTCTGGTGATAATCTGGGTGGTGGACCAGTAAAATTTAGCTGGTGATGCTGGTAAATCAAGGAAGTCTGACTGGTTAACCTAGTTAGGAAGCCTACAATTAACACCAGCATATCAGCATCCAAAACACGCATGTGCTGTGACAAATATGCTGGTCTTTTCAAAAGAATGTTTACTTATAATTGCACAGTTAGTTATTTAGAATGGTAAAATTTTCTGCACTGTTGATATTTGGAGAATTGTTGTATTTACTCTTCCTCCAGGATATTTCTTTCATATGAGACTTCTGAGAGTCTGTGAAGTGCTATAGTAACAGCAGCATTTATTTCATGGTGGATCACAGGAGAGTTTTACGCCTTAAAAGAAAACCTTTACCAGTAGAGAGAGAGAGAGAAAAGAGATAAACTAAAGGAAATGAGGTGTGTATTTTTGGGCAGCCTTTTTCAATTGATGCTTCTCTGATGGTGAACGTAGCTGTCTTTCTAATATCCCTTTGCAACGACAACACAATACAAAAAGGAAGATAGGCATAGATAGGCAAGAAATACAAATAGGCAAGTAATGTGCACAAACATTATTTAGATTAAACCTTGATTGCATTCTCTTTTGTAGAGAGGAAAAAAAGAAACTTTTAGTGGAATTAGATGCTCCCAAATGATAGTAAGAGGCCTTGAATTTGAAAGTATGGCAATAAACCAGAATACTATGTCTGAAAATGTATTATGTAAACTACAGCAATGTGAAAACTAAACTATAGCATAAACAAATTAAATGACCAAAAAATATGTAATGAGCAATATTTAAATATTTAATGAAGGGTACAATTGGGCGAAAGGCTCCTTTGATTTTTTTTTTTCTTTTAAACCACTAGATGCAGTATTTGGAAGGTTACTTTGGAAATGTAATATGTTACAGATTACAAGTTACCCTATTTCAAATGTAATAAAGAATCTAACTATTTCAATTACTTCATTAAAGTAATGTAACTGATTACATTTGATTACTTTTTGATTACTTTTTTACATTTCTAACAAATGTTTTCAACTGTTTATCATTTTCAAACATTTAAACCAGACAGGGTAAAAACAGATATAGTTATATTTAGTTATATTTCAGTTATATTTAAAAACACACAATTCTAGTTCCTTATACTGTAGTAATAAACATGCCTTCTTCTTATTGATATGAAAAAAAAAATCAGCATATGATTATGTTTACCACTATGTGTGTGTGAAGGGAAAACATTATACTA
This sequence comes from Gobiocypris rarus, assembly GCA_023029165.1. Lineage (NCBI taxonomy): Eukaryota > Metazoa > Chordata > Actinopteri > Cypriniformes > Gobionidae > Gobiocypris > Gobiocypris rarus. The sequence continues at coordinate 28,297,823 of CM040918.1, read as the reverse complement.
TAAGACCTAATATTGATTTCTCACTAACAGAAGCAAGAATAGATATTAGTTTCATACTCACTGGAAACCCAAACAGACGCCCCCAGTGTAGCTGTCATAACATGCATGGTATTGTTGTTGTTGTTGTTGTTGTTGTGGTTGTTATTGTTGTTATTTAAAAAAGAATAATTATATTCCACCTAAAATATTGTTTAGACTCAACAATCAATTGTCATTGTTGGGGAGTAACAAGTTACATAATTTCATTACAAAATAAATGTAACTATAATCAGTTACTGAGAAAAAAATGTGTAATTAAATTACTGTTATGTTAATGAATGATTACAAAAGTTACATTTTTAATATATTTTTTGTTTTGTTTTAGTAAAAAGCTAGGATATGTTGAATATTATTATTTTGTTGCTTTGCCTGTTTTGGATGTGGACGATTCCTTTACAGGCCGTTTAGTAAAGCGATGCTATTCTGATGCTTTTGATTGGTTGTCTTGTTTGAATTTGCCACGCACCACGTCTGCCAATTACATCATATTTGGGAATCTTAACAAGATTATCTTTCCCTCACAACCAGAAACACGCTTCTTTAGTGACTTTGTTGATTTTGTGGTCTAAAAACAAAATGGCAGTGCTGCCGATGGCTCCTGTAACCCGAATGAAGCTCATTGACGGGCACGCTCTTTCTCTTGCTCCGGGAGAAGTGCCCATACAAGGAATTCTACCCTTTATGATGTCATAAAGGGCCATTTTCAGAGAAAAAACAAACAAACAAACAAACAAAAAAACAAAGCAAAACAAAAATACTCTGGCATACGTCCAACACATTTTTTTTATTAATTTTTTTTGGCCATGTTTAGCATGAGAATCCAATTCTTTTACATTGTAAATAAGTCAGAATGCATGTATTCAGAATCTTTAATTTTTAAAATAATTTTGTTTATATATATTCTTAAACTAAATATTTTAAAAATAGTTTAATAAGAGTATACACTCTAAAAAATGCTTGGTAAAAAACAACCCAAAGTTGGGTCAAATATGGACTAACCCAGCATTGGGTTGTTTTAACCCAGCGATTGGGTTGTCTTAACCCAGCGATTGGGTTGTCTTAAGCAACCCAATCGTTTTAACCGCAGGGTTAAAACAACACAACTGCTGGGTTAGTCCATATTTGACCTAACATTGGATTAAAACAACCCAGCATTTTTTAGAGTGTATTTATTGAACAAATTTTTTATTTTATTTATCAAAATAAATTGAAAATAGTGCACTAGACATTATTTAATTAATTAATTAATTAATAAAAACATATTATTTAAAGTATTTGTATAAATAATGTGTGCCTTTTGCCCCATGATGGAGAGCATTTTACCCCGTGTGTGGGGTAAAAGGCCCCCCTCGCCACCTCATACATTTATACGATTTTTAAACAAAATAACCCACTTTTATGATTTTTTTTTAATATATATATATACAAAATCTGTGGCTCCATAGATGTTCAATAAAAACTTTTTTCTTTCTTTTACACTCAAAGACTATACTGGAATACAGTAAACACTGGAAAGAGTAAAAAGCACTTTTTCTTAAGGTGTGCCTTTAGCCCCGTTGTACCCTACTCATGTGCTACAATGGTTGTTTTATGTGGCTTTTGTTGTGGTTTGATTCATCACGTACATTTTATTTTGTGTTTTTCCTCTTCTACAGGTCCTTCTCAAAAAGTAGCATATTGTGATAAAAGTTCATTATTTTCCATAATGTAATGATAAAATTACAATTTCATATATTTTAGATTCATTGCACACCAACTGAAATATTTCAGGTCTTTTATTGTTTTAATACTGATGATTTTGGCATACAGCTTGTGAAAACCCAATCTCAAAAAATTTGCATATTTCATCCGACCAATAAAAGAAAAGTGTTTTTAATACAAAAAAGTCAACCTTCAAATAATTATGTTCAGTTATGCACTCAATACTTGGTCGGAAATCCTTTTGCAGAAATGACTGCTTCAATGCGGCGTGGCATGGAGACAATCAGCCTGTGGCACTGCTGAGAAGTTATGGAGGCCCAGGATGCTTCGATAGCGGCCTTAAGCTCATCCAGAGTGTTGGGTCTTGCGTCTCTCAACTTTCTCTTCACAATATCCCACAGATTCTCTATGGGGTTCAGGTCAGGAGAGTTGGCAGGCCAATTGAGCACAGTAATACCATGGTCAGTAAACCATTTACCAGTGGTTTTGGCACTGTGAGCAGGTGCCAGGTCATGCTGAAAAACGAAATCTTTATCTCCATAAAGCTTTTCAGCAGATGGAAGGATAAAGTGCTCCTAAATCTCCTGATAGCTAGCTGCATTGACCCTGCCCTTGATAAAACACAGTGGAGCAACAGCAGACGCTGACATGGCACCCCAGACCATCACTGACTGTGGGTACTTGACACTGGACTTCAGGCGTTTTGGCATTTCCTTCTCCCCAGTCTTCCTCCAGACTCTGGCACCTTGATTTCCGAATGACATGCAAAATTTGAGCGACAGTCCAGTGCTTCTTCTCTGTAGCCCAGGTCAGGCACTTCTGCCGCTGTTTCTTGTTCAAAAGTGGCTTGACCTGGGGAATGCGGCACCTGTAGCCCATTTCCTGCACACGCCTGTGCACGGTGGCTCTGGATGTTTCTACTCCAGATTCACTCCACTGCTTCCGCAGGTCCCCCAAGGTCTGGAATCGGTCCTTCTCCACAATCATCCTCAGGGTCCGGTCACCTCTTCTCGTTGTGCAGCGTTTTTTGCCACACTTTTTCCTTCCCACAGACTTCCCACTGCTGTGCCTTGATACAGCACTCTGGGAACAGCCTATTCGTTCAGAAATTTCTTTCTGTGTCTTACCCTCTCGCTTGAGGGTGTCAATGATGGCCTTCTGGACAGCAGTCAGGTCGGCAGTCTTACCCATGATTGCGGTTTTGAGTAATGAACCAGGCTGGGAGTTTTTAAAAGCCTCAGAAATCTTTTGCAGGTGTTTAGAGTTAATTAGTTGATTCAGATGATTAGGTTAATAGCTCGTTTAGAGAACCTTTTCATGATATGCTAATTTTTTGAGAAAGGAATTTTGGGTTTTCATGAGCTGTATGCCAAAATCATCAGTATTAAAACAATAAAAGACCTGAAATATGGCAATGAATCTAAAATATATGAAATTTAAATTGTATCATTACATTATGGAAAATAATGAACTTTTATCACAATATGCTAATTTTTTTATAAGGACCTGTACACATGCTCACAGTTATACAGACAAAGAAGGGTTTTTATTTATTAATGTTGAATTTATTTATGTATTTATTTCCCACCTTCAATGAAAATAGTTTAAAAAAGTGTTATGCTTTAAGTATTTTCAAGAAATGCACAAACTGGAACAGAGTTTGTGAGTGAAGTGGAGCGCCAACAATTTCTCTCCCCATTCAAAGTGTTCTGTAATCAGAAAGTTCCACTCTGGGGTTCCCATTCCCTTTACTACACTAACTGGTGAGAACTCCACTCCAAGTGATCCTGGAGAAAGTGGAAGCACTGCATTAAAATTGTCAATTTCTCAAAATCTCTATATTCTCTGGTCTGGGACAGCAACAACAGAGACAAGCAAAATGAAAAACAGATGGTGCAACATCCCAGTAGTGTTATATTAAATATGAATGGAATGTGGTTTCTTCTTAGGGTTTTTTTTTTTTTTTTTATGGCAGCGTAAAAATAAAGTGTAAATATCAACATTTTTGTAGCGATGCTATTTACACAAAGTGAAAATAGTGATATATTCTATTTACACCATGTTCTTTGTGTAAATAGTAAGTAGATGCTATTTATACTTTATTTTGGCAGATACATACTATTTGCACCTCATTATTGTTGTACATTACCAGGATGCAATAATAACACAAGAGTGTAAATTATTATATTTATTAAAATTATTAAATGGATGCCGCCTTAATGGGACAATAAAAGCCTTCCCTACACCTACCCCTAACCCTACCCATTACTATTAAACATTTCGTTAGGCACTTTATTTCCACTTTTAGAAAATTTTCTTGTTTTTTATGAAATAAATAAATAAATAAATATGCCTTTCCGATGTGATTTGTGATAGGTAAAGGTTAGAGATTGAGCTCAGCAAAAGGCGAATTCGAACCCGGGTCGATCGTGTTAAAACCTAGTTCCATTAGACTTACGCTCTACTGACTATGCCAATAAAGACATTGGACTGTGTGCATCTTTTTTTTTTATCTTGGCCCAACCAGGCATTTTACAGAATACTTGGTGTAAATAGACACTCAGATTTTTTATTTTTATGTTTTGTCTGTATGTGCTAAAGAATATCACCAGACTTGAGGAAAACAATGTCTGCCATGTTCACAAAACAACTTTAAATTTGATACTTGTTTTAATACATATTTTGAAGGTCTAAGTTTGTTAGCAGCTAACATAAACGCAAGCCTGCCTATAGGCCACTCTCTAAAGCAACACTTTATTCAAAACAAAGCTGTAGATCCTGTCTGTGTTAAGTTGCAAATTTTTAATGCGATCCTTGACTCGTTTTACACTTACTTTGATCCCCACAGAGGAAGCCCTTAACTGAGGAAGGGACATTGTGTATTAGTGCCTGTGTGTCTCTGCTGCTTAGAACAATATCCCTGCATCCTGTGCTAAGTGTTAGCACCCTGCCGGGCTGACTGACAGCTCTCAAACAGGGATAAGGTGTCGTCTTTTGTTGCCAGCACAGGCATAAGTGATAAACACCAGCAATTTGAGCCAGAGTGAGGCCGACAGCAGGGCCAAAAGCCCTGAGAACGCGCACCCCGCTTCAAAACACATGCACCATCAAATATTAACAGCACCACTTTCTCTAAACTCACCATGCAAGACTTTCTGCTCTCCTCTGTCTACTGAAGTAGCCCAGAGTACCCATAAAAAAGCTACTCATTTTGCACACAAAACATGGATTTTTGTCCAATACGGCAAGTTTGTGGGAGGTTTGTGGAGAGTTTATCTGCAGCTATTATTTTTATTTGGAATGCATTTTTTTTTTTTTTTTTTTAAATAGGCCCTTCATAGCCCTTGTCCCCAGCCTCACTGTTGTGGCAATGTAAACATTGCTGGGTAATTTGAATTCCAACAAAGTGAAGATTAGCTGTTGACCGACGGTGGCAGATGATTATTTCTAAAATAATCCTGTTTTGATATGCATCGGCTTCCAGGCAAGAATTTTCAATTAGTTTTCAAATTGCCGCATATAAACAAGTTCCAGGGTCTCCTTATCAGGAAGAGGCACGACCACAGAATAGACGTATGTCTACCGCCGTGAACTGTTCCCACTCCCCCACCCGCTTCTACATCTGGTCCTACAAGCGCAGAGGTCTTGCTTGTCTGAATTTCAAAGGGTCTCCTTTATCGTGCCCCAGGTAGAGAGGTTTTATGTATGTACTTTGCAAACATGTGATGCACAAACATGCCCTTCCTGAATATGTTCTGCATGAGAAGTTTCACCCATTTCTACCTCTCAATAGGCAAATGTGCAGACAGACAGAAATCAAATGGGCACCTATAACCAAAATAATCAGGCCCCAACCAGGACCCTGCAGCTGGAGATAAATGTTTAGCTACGTGATTGTCCAATGTATAATATTAGTTCTTTCCACAACATTTTAAATGCTGCCAAATTAAAATTTACATTTATATATATTTGTTGATGTTAGTATGCCTGTCTCCAATATTTATGTGCTGATTATTAATTTGCTGAAAACCAAAGTACATGTATGTATCTAAAGAAAAAGTCATAAAATACTGATTATTCACTGCATTCATTCAATGGTATTTGCATTAGCTAGGCTATTTTATTAAATTCTCGAATTGGCTTGTGTCTAATGAGGGTCACAATTAAATTATACTATGATTAAATTGACAATGACTATTTTTACAGGTGCACCAATAATGTGACTATTTATAATAATCAGAGTGAGGTCTTAATCACAGTAAGATGTTTACATGACATTCACATGCAATTTTCATTATTCTAATTATTCGCTAATAAGTATGGTTATACCACACTCAGATAGGCATACAGTATGAATGTTACTGGCCATTGTTTTAATCTAATCGCATCAAATTCATAATACATTTTATGGACGTAGCTTACTGTATATTATTCGTTGACGTGATGATCGCAATTCCATGTTTGCCTGTTGCCTTCATGTTCTTCACGCCATCTGTATGACGATGGAGCAGAAACTCTCAAACATAAAGGATCGATGCATGTTAATGTTAATAGCATTGTACAAAAAAAGCCATGCTAATCAAGTCAATGAAAACCTTAACACAACCTCTTGACAACCACCATATTAATTGGACATTGTTTTACAATGACTACGTTTACATGCTCCCTCATAATGAGATTATAATGGGATTGTGGCAATAGTGCGATTATACTTTACCTCATGTAGGCCTAAATGCAATACTTCGATCAAACTAATGCGAATAAGCCCATAGTAACCATAGTTGCATTAAACTAGATGACTTACGCCTATTTAAATCGCAGAAAAACAGGCATGTAAACATTGTAATCACGTGACCACTCTTACCAAAGTGCGCATGTGCTAGGACGTGAACGGATACCTGTGTTGTTCAAACAACTTAGTTAATGAACTCTGACATTATTCTAAAGTTTTCTCTTCTCCAAATCTCTAAACTCTGTCAACACAACTCACTGCACAGTCTCTGCTCCATGTCTTCATCCAGATGGCACGAAGAATGTGACGGGAGTGTAAGCAAACACGGCACTGATGTTCATCACAGCGCCGAATAATATCCAGTACGTCCATAAAATGTATTATGAATTTGACGCGACTAGATTAAAACAATGGCCGGTAACTTGCATACTTTATCTGATTGTGTTATAACCATAGGGGAGCGTGGGGCACAACCTATCGCAGGGTTAGTTGTAACACAACATGCCAGGATGACGAAACATTGTGTATTTACTAGGAGCCATATCAACATTATTTAGAGAAAAAAATGCTCCAAAATTAAAAAATAATAATAATAAATTATTTGGAAGATATTACTGAACATTTATTTAACCATGCCAAAAGTACATTTCTTACTTAAGTTTAATTTTCACCTCTGTTTTTGTGTTTATTTAAAATAAGACAAATCTGATATTATTTTAATCTTATATCTGTTATTTAACAGTTTTAACAGCAGAAGACACAAGCCACGGTTTAAATCCCAGTTGCGCAGATTGGGTGCGTTGTAACTGTGTTAATGAGCCCCTATTAGAACTATGCTATTATATTCTATACTTTTATGAATTCTTTTGAGAAACCATAAGAAAAGTATGAATAATGACTGAGTCAATGTTCATAAATTATTCATTATTATTATGTTTTTAACTATGCTGTAATAGCTGTACTTAGCGATGTGTTTGTTGTCAAACTAAAAAATGTGTGTATTATTTTATTTTAAAAAGTTAATAACTATTTTATTGACAAAATATATTAGTTTGTCTTGGATATTTTTTGATTATATCAGGTAAGATTTTATGTCATGTGGACATGTTACATGTTGTCACATTTCACTTCCATTCTTTCAGAGTAAATCAAGAAAAAATTATACACTGTATGAATAAAGCAGAACCACGTACTTGTACTAGACATGTGTGCAAATAATGTGGGGAAAAAATAAATACTCTGAACCCCAAATGGCTTTACACAAACTGAGAAAGTCAAAAAGCGTTAGGTTAATCCCCGCTCACCCCCACTTCTTAGCAATTAATCAGAATAATGAAAATTGGAGTGGAGTGAGGAGTTCTGCTCGTGAAAATGTTACCTGTGACATTAAGACACAGTTCCTTTTATTTTTAATGAAAGGTAAGGGCACAAACCCTTACAAGAAACAGAATATTTTAACAATACGTTTTAATACATTTATAAAATGCACTTTCTGTAAAGCTGCTTTGAAACAATGTGTATTGTGAAAAGCGCTATACAAATATATTTGAATTGAATTGAATTAATACTTTTATAATAATATGGCTAACAACATATTGTGCAGAGTTGATCATAAGGAGCATTTACAGTTGATTTTCTGATGATTTTAAAGGGACAAAACATACAGAACACTCTTATAAACATTTAACTCATAACATCTCTGCAATACTTTTGTCTGATGTCTGAGTTTTGTTTTGAACCCAAGCTGACATTGCTAGATTTTTACTGCTACACGCAATGCTACTACTTGACTGGTGCAGAACACGATTTTCATAAGTAATAGCTGCACAGGGCACCAGGGTCATGTGCTTCTGGTCTGATTAGAGGTGACCAGCAAGACGAGACTGCGGTCACTTGAATTACAAAACCCGCACATGATATGATACCAAGGTTGATGTCCAGTTAGTGCTGACAGTTTAAATCGATTTTGGCCAGATCACTTACCACATAAATCGTTGTGGCCAATGCGCTGCTGGCAGTAGTATTTTCAAGAAGGTGAGCCGTACAAGGTGCGCCTTTAACGAGTCAACAGAAAAAACAAAACCAAGATTTACTTGGAATTCCTTTCACCGTTTTGTTTGTATCGGTACTGCTATCGTCTATTTGTCACCACTTATGTATTAACCATAGATTGGTTGATGAAACAGAGGCAATTTACTTTGGGAAGGCAGGAAAATGTTGGTTGTTTCTCAAGTGAGATCAGTCAGTTGTCTCTAAAGAGTTCAAAGACATCTCATGGTTCAATATGAGCAGGCACTGGCAAGCACTGTAAGGCCCACAGTAAATATTGATTACTCTGTAAAGAATTATTAGGCCCGAAGGCCTTTATGACTGTAACAGACTATATTGCAATAATAAAACCACCTATGTATCATTTTGATTTCATCTGGGATTACAACATACAATGTGATACACTTGTGCAATACACTCTCTTGAGAAAGTTCACCTGCTCTCAGTGGCACTTTGGACAAATACTGTCTATTTGGGTTATCAGAGGAACTCACAGAAATGCCTGTATTGATTTTTCTCATTCCTTTTATAGACTCTGTCATCTGTCCCTTGAAGCTGTACTATATTAAACTTTTCACCAAAATAAAGAAGAAAAAAAAGAAAAGAAATGCAAATAAAAACTTCAACAAGTACTGAACTGAGCCCTGGGATTTATAACTATACATACTATACAACTGTATGTTGAAGAAATAATGTAGCCTTTAATACAAGTCTTAAGTGGATAAATTGGCAGAGTGAATTACCTTTTGATACAGTCCTCATTAATCTAGTCTAAAACATTCACAGAAGCGTGCAAATATCTCAGGCAAGAGTGAGCATGCTGTTAATGATAAGACCAAAGAGTGAAATCATTACTACCTTTAATGTTCCCAATCTAATTGAGACATTAATTAAAGTGGAATTTCAGCTAGGTTTTATTTATAACTGCATTTTTCATTGAACTCCAGAAAGAGGGCAATTGTGGCATTTTGTCTTGTATGTTTGAGAGCTTTAACTAGTTCCTGCCTGTGAGCTCGGGAATTGTTTTATTAAGTTCTTGTCTTTGAAATGACATTTTGTATTATTTCGTGAACATGGCCTTGAGTTTCCATCGTTTCTGTGTCCTAAAAGGGCTGGCTATGACTCATAACAGTTTTCTATTTAGGCCAGACCGAGCCCGATCTCACGAAAATGCGTATAAATAGTACGAGTGTGCAATCTCGTAGAATGTATGCGCCAAAACTCATTTTGGCGTGCATATGGTACGCCGTTTTTGGCGTGCATATGATACGCACTTTATGGCGTATTATATGTACGAACCCCCCACACCCCCACCCTCACCCTACCCAAAAGCGTGTCATATACACGCCATAAAGTGCGTATCATATGCACGCCAAAATGAGTTTTGGCGTATACATTCTACGAGATTGCACACTCGTACTATTTATACGCATTGTCATGAGATCGTGTTGGCCAGACCACATAAGGTCCCCTTACCAGCATTTGACCCTCCAAAATCACTGAACTTCAGTCTCAGTGAGCAAGAAATGGCCTTCATAATAGCAATAATATTTATTCATAACTATATATTTTAACTTTATTCTTTTAGAGCCTTAAAACACTTAAGTGTTGCTGGAAGTTTGAAAAGCTCATTTAGTCCTTGGTAGCCAAGTTCCAATAACAAAGACACATATGCAATCCCCTATGGCCAAAAGTGTCTCACAAGGCAAGCCATCTGGAACAGCAAGCAATGACACAAAATAGGACCTGTATGCTTAAGCTAGCAGCCAACCATCTGGTTTGGCATAGATAGCATCTCAAACACTGGACATTCCTGCAAGGAAAGAATGGCTAAAGGAGATGATAAGATGAAAAGATAAAGGATAGTTATAATCTCAAATACCCCAAGGATAGATACATTTTGAGTTAGAATGCTACTTGCCATTCAGCAGACACTTTTCAAACCGAAGCAACATAGAATGCTAATTGCAGGCACGCAGCATCCCTGGAGAAAAATGATTAGTCCCATGTCCGAGGACAGTGGTGAAGTAAGATTTTTAGATTGGTACTTTAACTCTCTTCTGAATGAACTTTGGCCAGAATTGCACTTTCAACCTTTGCGTTAGCAAGATTCTTAACCATTGAACTTGTAGTATCGCACAAGGTGGTCTTAAAATACATGTGCTTAAAGTACAGTTGAAATAAAACAATAATAATTTGGTTAATTACAGTGACAATGGGTGAAGAACTCACTATTTGTATATAGTCTAATAATATAAACAATGTCGAGACTACAACATATTAACTATGAATTAACTATAAACTAATAGTTTGCAATTGATTTGTAAGTACTTTATTTCTGTACTTTTTTTATTATGTACGCCAGTTAATAAGGCATGCTAAGAGAATGAAAATATAATTAGAAAGTAAATATACACTGTAACAAATTGCCAGGAATTTACAGTATTGTAATAAAATAATTATTTTACAATAAATTACTGTAGTCAGAAATTCACAGTGAAATTAATCCATGCTGGGTTATTTTCTTATGAATTACTGTTAATTAACAGCAAAATGATGCTGACATCTATGGAAATATATAAAAAATAAAAAAGGTAATTTACTTTTTTTCTTAACAATTGCGTGGTATAAATTTGTAATTGCGAGTTTATATCTCGCAAGATAGTTGCAAGATTGTTGCAAGATATTGTCACGTGTATGCTAATTTTCTGTCATGTCTGCATTAGTTCATTATTTTCTGTGCATTATTTGCTGTCTCAATATTTAATCTTGTCCAGCGGTGCCTGTTTAGTGTCCTCATGTGTATTTATTCTCCCTGTTCTGTTCAGTCATTGTCGGTTATTGTTTATGTGAACGTGGTTATCATCTTCTGAGTGTATTACTAGATTAAAGACTTTGATTATTCATCAGTTTCTTTCTTTGTTTCATACACCTGTTATCTGCCACCCAGCGTTACAGATATAAAGTCAGAATTGTAACATAAATTTGTAATATAAACTTGCAATTCTGAGAAAAAAGAATTGCATTGTTTTCCCCTCAAAATTGGACTCTTTAAATCGCATATAAAGTTATAAAGTCAGAATTGTGAGATATAAACTTGCAATTGCTAGAAAAAACAAAACGTCAGACTTGTGAGTTATTTCACAATTCTGACTTTATATCTTGCAATTCTGACATTATATCATGCAATTCTGATTTTATAACTCGTAATTGCGCGTTTATATCACACAGTTCTTATACAAAACAGTTTGAAGGCATCAACAGACCTGATCATCTATACTGACCTGTCTTTCACCCTACACACACACACACACGTCCCAGGCGCACGTGGCCAGGGTTACCTCCCTATGTTTTTCAGTCTACAGCCAGGGGAGACAAGGTATCCAGTGACCCTTAATATTTTATTGTTTCCTTCAACACGGCCCAGCCAGCTTCTCCTTAGCTAGGCGTTTCTGCTTGGCATGGTGACTTCAGACTTCCCGCCTGTTTCCTGGTCTGGTATAGCGTTACCCTCCATCTCCATCTCCTCTGATGCTGCGCTATCGTTTCTATCTGACCCCATGATTGATCGCCAGTGGAACACCCATTTAAGCGCAACAAAAACGCAGTCCACTTCCATAATGCTCTGCGGTTAGCTGGCGTCTGTCGGCAGGGACACAGCCTCTGGCGCGGCTGATGAAGGAGGCCAAATCTAGGGCTGCAGCCTCATTCCTTGTGTTAGGGAGTGGGCGAAACCCTTTGCTGTCTTTGATCCTTTTGCACCCACTGAGCCCATTGCATTTACACTTGAAAGGGGCCACTGCAGTACACTTGCAAATGTGTTCAAATGTAAATATATGAGAAAAAGGAATGTTCATCTGAATGTCCAATTACTATTTTAAAAGCACATAGAACGAATAGAAGTGGTAAGGGTAGGGATAGAAAAACAAGCTCATCTTGAACTTTAAATTTATCAAAGAGCATAAAGTTTCCTAATACTTCATTTATTTCATTTCAGTCACTCCCAGTAAGAAAAAGAGAGAAAAAAGTGAAACATCTTAATGAAAAAATGCACTTCATTATGCACTTACAGTGTACTTTCAGTATAAGACCTATTTGAAAGAACTATACGTAATATAAGGTAACTACATGGGTTAAAGTTCAGGTTCAGTGTCAGTAGCCTACCTTGGTATTACCCACTTATTGTAATAACTAAAGTAATGTGATTAATGTAATTATATATATATATATATATATATATATATATATATATATATATATATATATATATATATATATATATATATATATATATATATATATATATATATATATATATATATATATATATACTGTACATACAGATCAGGTAAAATATTATGACCACTGACAGGTAAAGTGATTTACACTGATTATCACCTGTTAGTGGTTGTGATAAATTAGGCAGCAAGTAAACATTTTGTCCTCAAAGTTGATGTGCTAGAAGCAGGAAAAAATGGGCAAGCATAAGGATTTGAGTAAGTTTGACAAGGGGCAAATTGTGATGGCTTAACGACTGGGTCAGAGTATCTCCAAAACTGCAGCTGTTGTGGGGTGTTCCCGGTCTGCTTTGGTCAGTATCTATCAAAAATTATCCAAGGAAGGAACAGTGGTGAACCGGCGACAGGGCCATGGGCAGTTAAGGCTCATCGATGCACGTGGGAGCGAAGGCTGGCCTGTGCGGTCCGATCAAACATACAAGCTATTGTAGTTCAAATTACTCAATAAGTTAATGCTGGTTCTGATAGAAAGGTGTAAGAATGCACAGTGCATTGCAGTATGTTGTTGACTATGGGGCTACACGCTGACCCCTGTCCACCGCCGAACGTGCAAACAGTGGGTACGTGAGCTTTAGAAATGGACCATGGAACAATGGAAGCAGGTGGCCTGGTCTGATGAATCAGGTTTTCTTTTACATCACATGGATGGCCGGGTGCGTGTGCATCGCTTGTCTGGGGAACACATGGCACCAGGATGCACTATAGAAAGAAGGCAAGCCGGCGGAGGCAGTGGGATGCTTTGGGCAATGTTTTGGGCACTCTAACTGCATTCTATTGGCTACATCACGCAGTGAGTTGTTGCCATGCATCACGTTTGTCACCTATATGAAATGTAAGATGATCGTCGTAGGTCTGGGGTGGGACGGGTTTGTTAAATGCATTAAATCATTTGAATGCATTATTTTTCCATAGCTAATTAATTAAATTATTGTAAGTACATAGTATGTGTAGTTCTACCAAAACTTCTGCGTTATTATTGTAAGTAATATTGATGTAAACAGTAATGCAGAACTGGACCAGCAGTAATTCAGCTTGATTGTTCTTAATTTCGTTCATTCATTCATTCATTCATTCGTTCGTTTGTTCGTTCATTCATTTGTTCATTCATTCATGTATTGGGGATCTTTGGGACTTCAGACAGTGATATAGACTGTTTGCCGTTGTGTGTGTGTTTCATGTTTGAAGAGGTGCAAACATGGCAAGTAGACCCATTTATACAACAATCCCTTGCCAATTTGAAATAAGGAAGGAAGAAAGGAAGGACTGAATGAATGAATGAATGAATGACAAATCATGGTCCAATATGGAATAAATGACAAATTAATTGTATCAAAGATAAATAAACAAACAAACAAATTGTTGGTTCAATACTGAATAAATGACCAATTAAATGCATCAAAGACCACGTGTAGGCATCTAGAAGAAAAGTTCAAAATTATGTATTTCATGAAATGTCCCAAATAAAGCCAAAATCAAAACACCAATTTGGTTTAAAGTACACATACATTTAGATGTTTCTTTATCTCTCTTCTTTCTCTTCTCCTGATATCAATATGCATGCACCTTCTTCTTCTTTGGTCTTTCCCTGTCTTACGCTCAGAACAGCCCAGGAAGCCATTTAGTGTCCACATCATTGTTCAGGGCTGTTCCTCTCAGAAAGCCTTTATTGCTCGTGCTTGGCAGTCTGGTGAGGAAAGGCAAGATATCTGTTGATAGTTTGCCAAAGCTGAAAATCGCACCCAGGAGGAAAGGATCGTTAACATGATGGAGCACTATAATAAATTAGAATCTATGAGATGCAGACAGAGATGAGAATGCACGCAGATCGAGCGATCAGTAAAAGTACAGTGCCTGTAAAAGTATTATTTGGGTCTAGCTTTATATTTTTAATTCCTCTATCCATGCCTAATACTCATTTGCTCATAATCATTTTAATTGAAAATGGTGGGAAAACATATTTTTTCTACCCTGGTATTAGCCTTGTGATTTGAACACTGTTTAAAGCAGAATGTCTCCTTCAATTTAAACGGCCACTGCTATATAACTGCTATGAATTAGTACATGTGAAACTCTTTTACTATATGTTTACTATTACAGCTGCCAAGATGCCGAGAAGTTATATACTAAGTTACTCTCTCTGAATAAAAGTTTGCTGTGCTGAGCATTGTAGAAGATCACAGTCATAACTGTTGAGTTCATATATGGAATGATCTTAAAATTTGCAACCCGACTTCTGCACAAATGCTTTCATTATAACGAACACTGTACAAACACAATGTAAATAATACACAATGTAGACAGCGGCATTGATTATAATGGGAATTTTGGTGACAGTGTTAGAACTAAGTCAAGATTAAACTTGTGATGAACTGAAGTGATTGACAGCTCAAGCTATTATAAAGGGAGTATTCTTTGCTTGCTTTCTATATATAACAGATTATTTTAATGCTACTAGGAGCAATGTAAAGTTGACTGTTTGGTTGCTGGTTTGATATACTAACACATAAATTGCAATAAAAAATTTTGCCACAAAAAAATATCTAACTGTATATTCACATTTTGAAAATAAACAGCCAGTTTCCTAACATTAGGATCCTTTGCAAGACATTATTTATTTTATTAGTTTTATTCAGATCTTATATGTTGTCCTTATCACTTCAGTTACGAGTCCGCCAGGCAGGCCAAAGAGTTGATGATGAAGTAGGTGACGATCTGTATCTGTGCAGGCAGTCTTGCACTGAAGTATTCAACTCTACTGCATAATAAAGAGGCGGAAGTTTCAAAACGAGTCAGTTTGGCAGCTTGATTTCAATAGAATCCAGAGGTGGGGGACTCGAGTCACATGACTTGACTCGAGTCAGACTCGAGTCGCACATTTTAGGACTTGAGACTTGCTTGACAAATATTACTAAAAGACTCGACTTGACTTTGAATTGATATTCATGACTTGAGACTTGACTCAGACTCGAGTTAAATGACTCGAAATAACTTGTTTTTGTTTAATAAATATCTCTTTTTGAACGCACCGCAACCGAACCACATGACGCAGCAGGCAAGCAGAGAGAGCTATTGTAAGAGACAGTCGTGAATCAAGGCGCTACGCCAAGTTTCCATGGTAATCAGTCACTCACAGATCACGGCATGCCCATGCTCGAACAGTGTTGCCAGACCGGGCGGGTTCCGGGCTGCGCTTTATCCATCATTTTCATACGAAGAGTTTGCGATGATGAGTTCAAAATTGCAACAACAAACAACAAAAAAAAACTCTAGACTATGAAACCGTCAAGCACTGTAAGTTTAAATGTGGTATCCGACTTGTGTTGCACAATGATGGATAACTGCATATTTCTCTTGTAGAATAATTGACCAGATTTGATGAAGATTTGCTAAACGCTACTGTGAGTGCTTCACACCGTAGCGCTTGTGTGTTATACGGAATATCCACGGAAGTGTTACTATCTCAGTTCACAGATGGTTTCTGTATTGTTTCTATATAAAAATGTCGACACAATGTATTTGCTCTGGCTGCTGTCATTTTGCTCCGTTTTTAAGCTTGTTGTTGTCAACTGTTGACATTGTACAAGCAAAATGTGTCGGTTGGTCAGTGTTGTTGTGATTGGACGTCTGGGTTAAAGTCACCATTCTGTGTGTTCTGCATTGGAGCTGATTTTTGACAAATTATGTAACTAAAAGTAATTTTTATAGTCTCCTAATGATTGGAATTATATAAATAAAAAAATGCTGAAATCCCGCCAACACTGCACAAATGTAAAACATTTTAGTAAAACATGACTACTAAAGTGAGTGTATATTACCTTTTGTCTTTTTTTTCTTTTCTTTTTTTTTTCAGCAAACTTTATTTGCAGTCAAAAAGCCCCAGATAGCTTACAATAATTTTATTTTAAGCCAATTAAGCAAAAAAAAAAGATACAATTTAAAATAAAACCATCAATTAGACATAGGTCAGAAAAAAACTGGTATAACATTCGACATTCTGTCCTCCTCACATTTGAAATGATTGCTACGCCCCTGTTTGGACATGTTGATAATCCAAAGCACTCAAATATTATTGAAGAAATATAAATAAAACTTTATTTCATCATGACTTTAATATTTAGTATACAGGTGACAAGTACTGGACACATACGCATTGCGGCTAATGAGCCTTCGGCAGGGTGTGAGCAGCAAACACAATCGGAGTTCTCTTTAAGGGTTACTTCAGCGATTAGCATTAAGCTTTGTATCAGTAGAAACCTGGGAGTATATTCAAATTATCGTACTTCCCCCCTCACATGACCCTGAGACGAGAGAATTATGTATTTTATTTCTGGAAAAAATCCTCCGATGATGCAAATATCGCCATTTTGCGTCATCAGAGGAGTTTTTGTCCAGAGGCTAAAGACTACAGCCAGCAGGAGGCGCTATTTCCACATGTTTTCAACATCGCACTCACAGCGCTCGGCTCGCGGAGCTGGGGAGATTCATGTAAACGGAGCGGTGGAGACCAAAGTGAGTGTTTCAACTTTTCAAATGAATTCCTATGAAAGTTAAATTCCCACTGTTACCTCAGCTCATGTGATGAATGTAATCCGATACTGCTGCGTTTGTGCAGTGACACTCAATCAACTCACTCATAATATATTGAACAGACACGTTCAGCTTTTAATTGTTGCGTCTCTAACTGAACTGATTTTATGAAAATGAACACGGTGGGCAGGTAAACCATGTCGTGGCTCTGGTCGTGCCTAGAGTAGGGCAGTGAAGTGTATTCTGGGAATTGTAGTCTTTCGTCCCCATGAGACAAAAATACATTTTCTGTGTTTTTTTTCAGTCTAGAAGGCACCAAATTCAAAAATAATTTCAAATTTCTACTACATTAATGACCGAGTTTAAATACAGATTCATCTTCCCAACGCTGAAGTTTATTTGTTATGTCATATAACAATCACCTGGTCACTCTGTAGAGGACAAGCAAATAATACAAACATATATCTCACCTAATGTACATTTTTAATCTTATTTTAATTTTTTTAGATTTGTATTGTATTAACAATTTAGCTGTATGTGGACACCTTTTGAGTAGAAATGCATATTGCAATTTATATTGCAAATAAAACTCCCATAGTCCATAACTACTGTAGTTTTAGCTTATTTTAATATAAAAATTCAGTTAAACCATCAAACATTTGTATGACTTGCCTGTGACTTGCTTGACCCAAGCTATGACTTGACTTGACTTGCTTGACATAAATCTGTGACTTGACTTGACTTGACTTGACTCGACTCACAAAAATTGACTTGGACTTGCTTGAGACTTGAAGATTAAGACTTGAGACTTGCTTGTGACTTGCACATGTGTGACTTACTCCCACCTCTGATAGAATCTATTCTTGAGCTAGTAAGGAAGTTTTGAGTTCTGAAACGTACAGTGTGTTTATATATTACAATGAACATAAAGGGTTTCCCAGATGTCCCCGGTTTTTGGTGTCCTTTCCCACAATTGAACTGTGCCTGTCCCCACAAGTTTAAAAACCCACCAAATACACTGCAAAAAATGACCGAAATAGAAGAACTTTCCGTTTCAGCCTCAGACATCATGCCCAAACTCCGTTTGCTGATTAATATGATTAACATTTGGTTAATACGGCACCCTAGAGTGGAAAAACTTTTGCAAAGGCAAACATCTAAATATGATTGATTTCCTCAGGTTTTCTGGGAGCCTAGTGTTCGGTGATTTTTCAGTGTAGTGACAAAATCCCGCCCCTTTCATAGTAATTTTTGGAGAATGTATTTAAACCAGTTAGGGTCAGTTTGAACCTCAAACATAATAATTATTAATTATACTCATAGTATATGGAACCCGCAACAATTAAAAAGTAGGTTTTTTTAATAGATAATAACTAGAACATGAAAAATAAAAAATAAAATAAAATGTTAAACGAAAATAAACACTAGTAATTATTGCATATTTTGAAATTAATCAGTCGTGTTTTTCACTGTTAAAGGAGAGATTTACAAATTGAGAAATCTAAAGTATGCTCTTACCCTACAATGTCTGTTTCCAACTGCTACCAGACATTATGTTCAATGTTCAACGTTTGCTCTCTTTGGTTGTATAACGGCCATGGAATATAAATCAATTTTAAGAGACCACAACCACCAACAAACACTGTGCCCTCTTGATGTTCCCTCATGCAATGATGGGCCTAAATACACTGCTAAACAATTCCAAGTTGTTGAACTCAAATGACACCAGTCAAAAGATTCAAACAGCTTTACAACTCATTTATGTAAAATGTCCCAATGTACTGTCCCAAAGGTGCAATTCAGAAGTTTTTTGACAATATTCCAAGAAGAACTCAAGTTGTGCTGGCCAAAGGTTGGCCCTCGCTCCTTCATATGAATATATTGCTAGGTGTTTCCTTTATTTTGTCAAGCCCTTGTAAATTAAAGTGCTAAATTATAGTAAAGTACTGTTCTATGCTACATGTCGTTAGGCAGCAGCATACAACAGCCACTTACTGTCAAGGATGCCATCATTTTAACTGGTCAGTATTTCACTTCTGAAATGCTTTCTCTATACCTGCCAATATCCGGCTATTCAGCAGCCTAATGGACATACTGTAAAGACTGCCTCATTACAGCCCATTACAGGGGAAAGCAAAATGAAATGTGAATGAAGAGAGAAAGAAAGTGTATGAGAGAGAGAAAGACAAAAAGAGAAACATGAAAATGAGAACAAGGAAGTGTAGAACTGAATGCAGTTTGGTTCTACAGTTTTCATATTTAGCCTACCATTACAGTATGCAGTCGTCTTGCATGGTTTTGCTCGCAGATAATCAAAACAGCCATAAATGGCCATTAAATGATAGCATCAGTATCAAACCGTGCTGTGTAAATTGCTAAGCAAACCTGTATGCTCTCACTTATTCCTTCATGTGAGAGCACTTTAATGGTTGCATATGGCTTTCATTTGGAAAGCGCCTGGACAATCCTTCAAGTTGGGAACTCTTGTAAACAGAAGGGAATGTCAGTTCAATCTCTCAGTTCCTCATGTCATTTACAGCGTGAAAGTCAAGTAGTTTTACATTATATATATATATATAAAAAAAAAAAAAAATTCTATATTTTCCTTACTCATTGATTACAGTGAATCTCATACATCTTAATCATTATTGTCAAATTACAAAATTTAAGTAAACTAACCTTGCTTTTTTTACAAACATTTCTGGCTTTCTGGTAGCCTTTAAAAATAAAAAAATACTATCCTTGACGGACAGGGTCTACAGGGTGCTCTGCATGCCATCATTTTCTATATATGTTTATAATTTGTGCATGTTACACCAAACTGAATTAAAGCTAAACTGCTTCACTCCATTTTGTTAGGAGATAATAATAACATTTTATAATTTAATCACGCTATACTACATTATAATAGTTGTTAATATATATAATTTAGAATGTCACCCTTTAATTACTGTTACACTACATTTTACTTTAAATACCATTGAATCAAGATATGTAGAAGATTATATGGACCCCCTTAATATTAGGGGGTCCATATTTAATACTATAAAGTGGGACTGATTACATTCGTGTCAAGTGATTATGACTTGTATGACTTGTATTTGAAACTTTTCTTTAGATCTAGGGGAAAAGGAAACAAAAGGAAAGTTGAAAAACCCATGTACACACAAACACTGACTTTCATGCTCAGATGTTGACCCTGTCTTAGCCAAACTTTCAGCCTGTTATAGGATGGGCTTTGGCTTTTCCTTGACCTTTGTCAGAAAAAGCCTCTTTTGGGAACAGATGTCCTAGTTTGCTATGACAAGTCCAGGTCAGAACTAGACATTGCATCATTGAATCCCCTAACCACAGATCCTGCCCCCTGAGCGGTGTCATCATATATGTGTGCTGTTGTCAAATTCATACGCTTGCCTTGTCAAAACAGACAAGAACAGAGTTTAGCACCTGCAACACGACAAATGCATCCCAGCAGTTTTTACTGGAGCTTGTTCTTTGTTCAAGCACATAGTGAGCATGTGCATTTTACATGCATTAATTATTTAGGATGACCTTAATATGAATAATTTATCAACTGTAATAAATTATACAAATAAATGTGTGTAATGTAATATTTGTTTTAATGTCTAGGCGTATGTGATGAAAAAATCTAAAGTTAATCTTGCAATTGAATGTATGTTGTTGATAATTGTTGTGTGTTTAACAATTAACGCATTATACTACTGTAAGCATATATTATATAGACATGGGAATGCATGCTATAATGCACAAGGGACAACACATAATGAAATAAAAAAGCAGCTTCATCCAATATTAAAAGCCAATATTAACACATTACTTTGATCCAGATGTTACACTGCCATTGCCAGAATCCAATTACTCACCCTCGGGGGGAGGGTACTGGGAGTACGACAGAGTAGAGCTAGTGGCATCTATTGATTTGCCTGTCAGCACAAAGACCCATGGTGGCTTTGTCTTTGACCGCACTCATGGCTGCACTGTGCATGTGATAAGGATGAATGGGAGGACAGACGGAGATAGGGCCACACTAGATTAACCCCCCACCCCCCAATTCTGACATCACATTTTCGTGGCAAACATACCATTTGAATTAGGGCTGAACAATTAATCACAAAAATAATCATGATACCGATTACAGCAGCAACTATTACCTTAATGTGAAAATTGTTGATTGGGGTGTCATGTTTATATTTACTTCTGTTGTATCAAAGGTTACTACATAAAAAATAAATAAAAAATAATAATTCTGCATTGAGCATTGAAGCCAATCACTGACAAGTCTATTGAGCGCATTAACATATTGGCCAATTAGAGGCTTTAAATCACTGTGCAGAATAAATCTGCTCAAATCAGATTTTTGTTCAGCTCACAAACTATGTTCTAAACTGTCACAAATCAATACATCACAAATATATAATATATAATTATGTCTTATTGTTTTTGTTTATAATTGTTTTTGTATAGGGAAAATAGATAGTTATGCAGAAATTATGCATAATTAGAAACTACTAACAATCCCTAAACCTAATTATATACCTGTTTTTAATTAATATCACTTAGTACTTGTATAATCACACTGTAACAAGGACAATTATACTATCGGGCTGTTGAATGCTTGAATCTGGTTGGTTGATGAACATTCTAAGGTCTGCAATTATTTTCAGGGAAACGCACGGCTAAAGTAGTTCCAGGCAGGTCTTGGCCACATTGCATGTCCATATCACTTCGCCAAATTATTTAAGTTATTTCAAAGGTCATTACAGTCTACAAAAGCAAAAGAGCCAAAACCCACAACACTGACCAAGCAAATAAATATAGTACAGTATTGCCACAAAATAATGTTTTATTATATATGGAAAGCAAAACAATGTATTGAGGTGTGGTAACTGATAAGCTGAATAATTGACTGCAGTTCAATGAATTATTATACAATTATGCACACTTGAGGTGGTAATGCCATTACACCTCAGGTGTGCATTATTTTCTAATAATGCACACCCATCAATTATTTCTTGCATATTTGCCACTGTTACATCCACCAGCTGGAGTGCCCTTGGTTTCCACTAGAGGGCATTCCTCCTGTCTCCTTGGCTTTCCCATCATGAAATACACTTGCCATAACCCATTGCCTGGACATATTATTGTTTGATCATTTCCACCTGTGTGTCATTACCCTTGTTAATTATGTCAATATAAGCCCTGTTTTTTGTTTTTTTTTCATCAGTCATTACGAAGTTCTGTACTACATGTCACACTGCATTTCTGAGCACTCTCTCATGTCTTCTGTGTTTTGGTTCTGACCTTCTGCTCGATTTCCTGGATTCCCCTGTTTGCCCCTGCTTTCTACCCTGTTGTTTGTTTTGGATTGTCTTCTCTGTGGTTTTGACCCTTGCCTGTCACATGGATTACGATTGTGGATTATGCCTAATAAAACCTGCATTTGAACCCTTAACCCAAGTCTCAGAGCAGTGTTCGTGACAGCCACTGTTCTTATTATTATCCACACGCCTATTTAGATTAGATTATTTTATCATCTCATTGTGGAGTATGTCAGACGTTTGTGAATTACTCACCTTTGAGGAATTACCTCCTTACAGCAATGCATGGATCTCTGCTGGCCAGTCCGAACTCTCAGTCATATACAGACATCACTTCATCAGAGATTTTATACACACACACACACACACACACACGCCTTTGCACATACGCACTGCGCACTGCCTGCACGCCACACACACACACACACACACATGTTTGTTTTTGTGAAATGTGGGGACATTCCATAGGCGTAATGGTTTTTATACCGTACAAACCGTATTTTCTATCCCCCTACACTGCCCCTGCCCCTAAACCTACCCATCACAGGAGACTGCGCAGTTTACTTTCTGTGAAAAAAAACCTCATCCTGTGTGATTTATAAGCATTTTTAAGAGTGAGGACATGGGGAACGTCCTCATATTTCACCCTCTTTTTATGTCATACCCATGTCATTATACACATTTGTGTCCTGATATTTCACAAAAACATGCCCACACACACACACACACTACATGCTATGTATATAACTTGGTTATATTTGTTGTGTGCTATTTGATTGAAAATAAATAGCACACATTCATTTCTTTGAATTTGAACTCTTTCAGAATAATTGACGGAATTGTATTCATAGCACAAAATATTATGGGGGCGATGACAATTTTTATGAAAAAGAACATGCTGGCAGTGGCATGGCAACTTAAAAATAATAATAATAATAATAATAATAATGCATATGGGAAAGAGTTAAGAGAGTAAAAGCCTTTTAAAATTTATTTTGTGAATTCTTCCTTAGCTATGTGGGGCATGTTACATAGTGGTAGCCCCGATGAATTTTGCTACGCTTATTTTGTTTTGGGGACACTCACTTTTCAACTATATATCCAAATAAATTTAATTACTAAACTAAATTAAATATATCAACTCAATTACTGCCCACATTGTCACTATATGACAATTGAAATGAGCTAGATGACATCACCATTTTCTCCAGAGCGGCTGTACAGCCGAATTTAACTATGTTGCATTATTTTCCTGTTTAACATCGTGAAGCTGCTTTAAAACAATCGGCATTGTAAAAAGTGCTATATAAATAAAGTTGACTTGACTTGATGGAGGTTTCTGATGCCATTACTGTAAATACTGATAGCCAAGTCAACCATGTTAATGTTCAAGGAATCACAACACATTCAACCCCTGATGTGGATTTTTCAGCAGGCCCATTTTGACTAGACACAATGCTGTACTTGAAATTACATTTCAGTTCACTGTATATTTCTGATATTGAACATTCTGCTGATGGTGACAATTGTGTGGGGTTTGTGCAAACACTGCAAACAGACATGACACAAGTTAAAGTAGATTAATTTGCCTTTAACGAGTAGTCTCTAGATGCAAAATTTAAACCATCATTAGACAGCTCTTTAAATGGGGAAACCAGTTTTCGGGAAGCAGTAGACTCTAGCTTAGCAGGGTTAGAGGAATATTTCTGTGGTAAAACTGAGAAAGGCCATCACCAAATGCTTTCTAAAGAGAGATGCAAAGTGAGAAGGTCAAATGAGAAAATTTTGACCTACTAGTACTTTAAAACTCTCAAGATTACAGGTCTACACTCCAGCTACTACATTTCTCATTGGCCCAATACCCCAGTTTCAGCATCTAGAGCCAAATTACCACCCCTTAAACCTGGTAATGTTACATTTGACCTCCCATCCACTGAGGCTGTTCATCCACCTCATATGATTACATATTCAGAAATGGCTGGCTCAACCTCATTCTGTGCTTGACCTCCCATCCGCATAGAATTTCCCTCCTTCTGTGATTCTGGTGAGATGGCAGATGTCCTCAACTTTATCGAACAATGTGAAAACTTCCTTGACATCAGAGCGATCCCCAGTGTAGAGCTCATTGGAACCCTGAGTACAGTGCTGAAAGGACCTGCTCTGAGCCGATGGTAGGCAGAGAATACCAAGGTAAAAGACTGGAAGTCCTTCAAAGAGGCATTTATGGCAGCTTTTCTTCCTGAGGATTACCACATATAGGTTGAGGATCAGCTGAGGAACAACTTGGCACAGCAGCCAAGACAATATCTGTGGGATAAAATATGGATATTTTTCTTACACAAATGCATCAATTCGCTTCAGAAGGCCTTTATAAACACACCGGAGCCGCGTGGAGCATGTTATTTGACGGACAGATGCACTTTTTATGGACTTCAAAAACAGAACAACTATTACTGCAATTCTAATATTTGGATTAGCCTGGAATTTTGTATTATAACTCCGATTTTGAAAGAAGAATGTCATACACACCTAGGATGACTTGAGGGTGAGTAAATGAGGGCTAATTTTCATTTTTGGGTGAACTAACCCTTTAATGGAAAGAGCCATACTTTCTTTGAGGTGGATAAACTAATTTCTCTATGACCTGCAAGATTTCTTGTAAAAAAATATTTAAAAACAAAAGAAAAGACGAGAGTCGGCTGCAACAGCACTGCATACGGACTGCATACGGAGTATGTGTGAAACGGGCATGAGACCTTTGAACCTGATATAAACCAGGTTGAATTTAAATGGATTTGTCAACTCTAAACCTACTCTGAAACTCAGAATTTGTATAACTATAGCTCCATGCAACAGGCCTCTAAAGATTTGATTCCAAACTGTCTTTCTTCAGGATTGAAATATTAATTGATGTTAATATTTTGGGATAATCCACATCCCAAATTGAAGTCATAATGAGAAATACATATCATTGTTCAATCCAATTTTTCTTTTCAGTTTAGTTTATCCATGCACTTTAATTATTAATTGGAACATGTGTATATGAGCAAGTCATTAGGCTAACAATATTTAATTTTTATTTGATTGCTTTCTGGTGTTCCTGTTGCTCAAACAGTAGAACATTGTGCTAGAAATATCAATGCCATGGGTTTGATTCCGAGGGAAAGCAAGAACTGATCAAATGTGAACCTTGGATGCAGTGTTACTCATTTTGGATAAAAATAAGCATCTGCCAAATGTAAATGTAGTAGGTTTTGACACACTCGTACAGAAGTGTTTTTTTTTTCATTGTTCATACAGCTAAGGAGAAAGACAGGGCTTAAAGTGGCTCTGGTACTCAAACCTTTAACTATATCCTAAATGTCACAGAATGTCACAGTAAAGCATGGAATGAACCCAGGCTTGCTACGGGTTAGTCCCTCTGTTCCCTCAGGTAACTAAACTCTTTGTTTCTCCAGTATGTGCAGGGTGTGTATGTGCTTCATGGATCTGGTTAATGTGGCTTCAGCCTTAGCATTGATGTAATTCATACAATTTACTGCTGTGAGCATTTATTCATTTAAGTCTAATAAAGGAGAAGTGTTTTTTCTATATTTTCTGTAGATCATTTTCTAGTTGTATATTATATTGGATTAAGAAATATTCATGTGAAATCAGAGCCATATTTGTTTCTGTCACAAAAAACAATTAAATGTTTTGAATTAATTAATCATTATGATTATAAGATATAATAAGGGCTGCTGTGTATAATCCAAGGAGAAATGAGCAGGGCACGGAATAAATGACTATAAGACTTTTAATTACCACGAAGAGTGATAGCACATTAAACAACTAACATAAATACTGGACAAGGAACAAAGGAAAACTCAGGGCTTGGGTAATCAGGGAGTAATCAATGAAATGGCGAATCAATGAAATGGCGAACAGGTGTTAGCAACCAAGGTAAATAAAAATGACAGGGAACACTAGCAAACAGGAAAATAATAAAAAATATTTAAAAAAAAAAAAAAACATTAGAATACACTGAAATTTCAGGAGAGCCTTCTGTGTGAACACAAACAGTAATGCTGGAAAATTCAATCCTGGAATAAGAGTCAAGCTTTAAAATATTGTGAACAAATCTAAGTACCTAAACTTGACTTGAGCTTTATGGAACTGTCTGAGAATGTTTGTGAATGTAAGCACAGAGTGTAGGAATGCTTTGGCAGTGTGAGCATAATCTTGCAGTGACACAACAGTTATCAGAATACATTTTCCAGAATCTCTGTGTGAAAGAGAAGTCAGCTGCATCTCTTTTAGTTAGTGACTCCCCAACACTGATGATCATTATGGATGTGCCTGAAGTTGAACATATTATTAAGAAAGCTATGAATAATCAATTAAAAATTTATAAGGAATTCTATACAATAATTGGAAAAATATTCATTAGACAAGCACAAGGTAAGCCATATTTTAATTAGCATAGCCTATGTGAAACGATAGAGCAATGGCCAGTCTGTGCAGCCAATATGACTAATCTTCTTATGACTAAAATAATCCAATGGATGCATTGCATGTTCCACCTTTTATTGAGATCATCTTTAAAATCTCAAAAAGATCAAGATTAACAACCAGATACTAAATAATTATTTTTCTTCAGATTTTATACCCTCTGAGCGAGATTTTCAATAACGTTTTCAGTCTCAAGCAAGCATAGGCCTATGATATGTATATGTCTTAAGTAACTTAATTGTGTGAGTGAGTCATTTGAAGCAAATTTGTATAAAATCATGGTAGACTACCATCTTTAAATAATTTAACAAAATTTGTGTATTTGTACCAAGAGACTTCAGAAAATATATTTTTAAGCATCCTGAATACACACTATATTGCCAAAAGTATTGGGACAACCCTCCAAATCATTAAATGCAGGTGTTCCAATCACTTCCATGGCCACATGTGTATAAATCAAGTACCTAGACATGTAGACTGCTTCTACAAACATTTTTGAAATAATGGGTTGTTCTCAGAAGCTCAGTGAATTCAAGCGTGGTATATAAGTCCTGTGCAATAAGTCCATTCGTGAAATTTCCTCACTACTAAATATTCTATGATCCACTGTTAGTGGTATTATAACAAAGTGGAAGAAATTGGGAAAAACGGCCACAAAGTAGTAGGCCACGTAAAATCACAGAACAGGGTCAGCGCATGCTGAGGCACACAGTGTGAAGAAGTCACCAACTTTCTGAGGTTTCCATGGCCGAGCAGCTGCATCCAAGCCATACATCACCAAGTGCAATGCAAAGCGTTTGGATGCTGTGTTGTAATGCACGCCGCCACTGGACTCTAGAGCAGTGGAGACGTGTTCTCTGGAGTGATGAATCGCACTTCTCTGTCTGGCAATCCGGTGGACGAGTCTAGCGGTTGCCAGGAGAACGGTACAGTGCCTGTTTTTTTAGGGGTTGGGCATGGCCCCTTAGTTCCAGTGAAAGGAACTCCTAATTCCAAGCTACCAAGACATTTTGGACAATTTCATGCTCCCAACTTTGTGGGAACCGTTTGGGGATGGCCTCTTACGCCGGCTTCACACCGCACGCGCTAGCAGTGCGTTGGCAGGGCAGAAGCGGTGCGTATGGAGAGCGGGAGCCGCGCGCGTCTGTTGTGCTTTCACACTGGCAGCGTTTGTCTCGCGCAGCGGAACCGCGGCTCGTATATTGCAAATACAGACGAATATCGTCCATTCTGTCACTTTACCGGTGTTCTCCTCCGACCCCAGTCTGTCTCGTGCTTTGATTAATGATGGGCAGCATATATCTGCTGCAAATGCGACTGTGTTCCCCTCTGTCCCAAACACACATGCATATAACATGCTGTATAAAGGTAGTTTACGTGATAAAAGTAACATTAAAGTTAAAATAAGCCTCTAGTTTTAATCATTTAAACAGGCCTTTGAAGTTTGAGCAAAAACTGTGTTTTCGAGTAGGCTATTTTATTTTTTTAAAAATCACAGCGCCGGATGTCATATAGTGTTTGTGAAACACACAAAACACTTCACTACATGATTTCAAGGTGAAATTAGTAATTTTGCATGTTAATCAGGTCAGTTTTGATCAGAACAATGCACTGTGGCTTTAATTCAGCGTGAGCAGTGCGTCAAAAATAGACCCGGCGCCGAAACTATCGCGGCACTGACGCTTCTGCTCTGCGGCGCTGCCTCTGCTGCCGGTGTGAATGCACTAATCTGTTAAAGTGAGCGCCGAAAAAAATACGCGCTGCATACGCCCTGCTTACGAGTGCAGTGTGAAACCGGCGTTACTGTTCCAACTTGACTGCACACCAGTGCACAAAGCAAGCTTTATTTGACTGGCCTGCACAGAGTCCTGACTCCTGACCTCAACCCGATAGAACACCTTTGGGATGAATTAGAGCGGAGACTTCGAGCCAGGCCTTCTCGTTCTACATCAATACGCTTCTAGAAGAATGGTCAAAAATTTCCTTACACACACTCCTTGACCTTGTGGAAAGCCTTCCCAGAAAGCTGCAAAAAGTTATAGCTGCAAAAAGTGGGACAACTCAATTTTAAACCCTACGGATTAAGAATGAAATGTCATTAAAGTTCATGTGCATGTTAAGGCAGGTGTCCTAAAACTTTTGTGAAAAAGTGCCAGTGTGAAATCTTGATGCCTAGGAGATGGCTCCAGTGAGTTTCATCAGCAATTACTCCAACATTCTTTTATGATTTTTTTTTTATTTGCATCAAATTTGATTAAATCATAGTTGGATTACATGCAAAAGATGCTCTTTAAACCATCCACACTATACAAATATCTTGTACTAGGAGGCTAAGAGTGGTAAAATTTGATTTCAGAAACATTAGCTGTGGAGTCCAGTGCAAAAAAAAGGGATAGGTGTGTGTGTGTATGTATATATATATATATATATATATATATATATATATATATATATATATATATATATATATATATATATATATATATAAAATATTTTTTAAAACGTTCAATTTTTGGGACAAATTAATTCAATGACTCATGTATTTTTATATATTTCATTTATATTTGTTGCCACCTACTGGTAAACAACATGAACAAATCAAGAAATGCTTACATTTTACTGTTTACTGACAAACCCGGGTTTTTCTGAGGATGCTGCAGACTCTGTCAGCAGTCTTTGTCATGTATAACAACCCTGGCATGTTTGGCATATGAGTTCTGGTGGTCTGGCATCTGATGCTGGCGAGGGCATGTAAATGAATGAGGAAAAATGACGGCAGTTTACTGCACTTCCCATAGTAATTTCACACCTGTCATCCCTTGTGAGAGGAGCTCACCTTTACATGAGAGAACACTACACATGCACACACACACACACTCACAGTGTGTTTGGCTCAGGCCTCTTTTTAGGATTAAAGGAATAGCTCACCCCAATGTGAAAGATATGTCATCATTCAGTCACCCTCATTTCATTAGGAACCATAGTAAGAAAATCTATTTTTCATGCAACAAATGTCTGTCTGTCTGTCTGTCTGTCTGTCTGTCTCTGTCTGTCTGTCTGTCTGTCTGTCTGTCTGTCTGTCTGTCTATCTATCTGTCTGCCTGTGTGTTTGTCTGTCTGTATTTGTCATATGGCAAGAAAGTCTATCTGTTCTGTCTTTTAATAAACCATTTCAGGATTAGGAAGCTCCTTTTTTCCCCAACTACTGTTTTTCCCAAATGTACTATTTATGTCTGTATGTATGTATATATTTATTTTTATGTATAACACATGCTAATTTAATTTAGCAAATGTATTCAATATTAATTTGTTAAAATATGCAGGGCAGATATTCCCAGTCCAGATCTGAATTAAAGTCATGCTGTCTGCTTCTTCGCACTCAGACTTACTGTAGCAGCAAAGCGCGCACGTGTGTGTGCGCACGTGTGTTTGTGTGCGCACGCGCCTGTGTGTGTGTGTGTGTGTGTGTAGGATAACTCTTGGTAAGCTAAACAAGCGGTCTAAACCTGGCCCTGATCAGTTGGACTCTGGGAATGCATAGCCCAGCAGGAGATCAGTAAATAGTAAAGAGCTAAAGTGTCATAGAAGAGCACAGACACACACTAACTTCAAAACATAAATGCATAAACTAAAAGGGATGCATTGTGCATTTCAAAATGTACTGTAATCTGTAATGATATTTCATATTTTAAAAATAAAATTTAACATTTAATTGACAAATATATTGATTTAGAAATACATTCTTCTTTAAAAGAATGATCTTACTAAAGAAGTGAGCCATAGGTAGATTTTGAATTTGACACCAAACATATATATGTGTAAAGTTCATGTTAATTAGATGTTTCTCTTTGCAAAGTTCACCTCAATTACTTGAGATGTGCACTACCCTCAGATATATTGTGGTGATTTGTCAAATCTGGCACTGTATTTAGCACATGCACACAGAAACAACCACAGTTACAGTTTGTAGTACCTCTACGCAAGGTCATCTACAGTACATTGTTGATAAAGCAAAAAGGTAGTCACAATCCCAAATATGTAAAGCATGTAAAACAAAACTGCAATAGAGAAAATGCAAAAAAGCCCAGATCAATACCTTCCTTTTTGTAAATTATAAAAGCATGTTGTAAAATATTACATTCTGATTTTTAGAACTGCTGGATTTAGTTATGTGCTTAGTAAATTCTCATTGTCCTGAAGTAGAGGTCACAGACCAAGTCACACGAGGTGGGAGAGATAAACAGGACGAGCACTCGCGTCCGCTGATCGCCCCCTGAAAGGTGTTTGGTATCGGACCTGACCATTTGGGACACTTACATGGACAGATCAAACTTCAGAAATGAAATCCAGGAGGTCACCTTTAGGATATTTATTTTTTTTCTTATTTGTGCATGTAAATTGAACCTGCCATGATGGGACGAAGTCTAAAATTAGCTCATGTACTGTATGTGAACATACAGCAGCTCTGCAAAAGCACAAAAAGACTGTCTGTAGTCTAGACTCGGATGGCTTATACTGTAAAAAATACAAATAAAAAATAAATAAAATGTATATATAATGTTAATACAAAATAATGCATAATGTTTAATATTTGATTAATATTTCAGTATACAATATTTAAATATTTTCTCTCCATTTACTATTCTGAATGGATTGCACATGGCCCCAAAATGTGAACGTTTACGGCATACTTATTATTATTATTTTAAACATTTCAAAATAGCAATAGTTTATTTAAAAAATAGCACACACAAACATTTCAAGCTGAATAGTATACGGTAAAGGTTTGTAAATTTAATTATTAATCATTAGAGACATTCTATCATCATTTGTTTGCAGATGCAACTTGGTTTTATACTTTTGTTACTTGATGCAATGAAATGTATATATTTTTAAATGTTTAATATACAGTCAAACCAAAATGTATTCAGACACCTTTAACATGTCCTCATATTATCACAGTTTATTTGCTATAGTGCTAAAATGGTAATGAAATATGTCAAGAGTTAAACTTTGTCAGAACAAATTCATCTTGATAATGTCCGATAACTTTGATAGAAAAGTATGAAATTGCAATCAACCAATCAGCAGTCAGCTGTTAAATATAAGTACACAATAAGATAAAACCAATTTAGGTCAACCAATTACCAAGCAATGCTTCATTTTGTTCAGTCTGTGGTGTTAAAGGTCGCATTAGCAATTAAAGATAAAACACTTAAGCAAAACATGGTCAGGTCAAAGTGTCTGAATAATTTTTGGGGTATATGTCACAGTTTACTTTTTGCTATCCTCACATAAATGAACTAAAGTATCCTGCAACCATACACACACACACACACACACACACACACACACACACACACACACACACACACACACACACACACACACACACACACATATATATATGGTGTCTGAATGATTTTTGCAGCCACTGTGAAAGTACAAGTTGCATTTAATTTTAGTTTTAATTAGTTTTTCTAAAGTTTATCACTGTGCCTGCTGCAAACTAAATGATATGTTGTAATTAAGCAATGATTCGCATTCACAGACTTCTGATATGTTCATACTGTTCGGGTCTTCTCAAAAAAAAAAAAGACAGAATATCTTCAAATGAACAGCTGCTTAACTCGCTCAAGCATCAAGCATATCTTATCATGCGACAGTTGTGTAATCAAACACCTCTGTCACCGGTGGCGCATTTCTGAGGAACTCTAAGTGGCACTTGTTTGCACACAAGCAGCCTTTGATGGTACAAAAACTGTTTGCACTTTGAGTATCGCCCTTTAACAACACGTCTCACTGCTATTTGCATAATATCCGTCAAACAGTTGAGAGTCAAGTTGCGTGTTTCGCAAAACATTAAAGACCTATAGAGCATCTTTTTTTTTTTTGCACTTCAATCCTTCATATCTGTGCACAATACATGAGTTTCGGCCTCTTATGACACATTTATGCCAGTACGGCACAACCTGTGCTTGATTTTTGCAGATGGCAACAAAAAAACTTCTTATTGCAGCATTTGTTAGAAACAGAAAAGGAGTTTTTCCCCCTTATGTGATTATGTGTTTGTTTATTTATTTTTCTGCTGAACGCAGCTGCTTGGACGCCTCCATGCAGAAATACCCAATATGGCTCCACGGCTGTACACAAGGCTGGGGGCCAAGAGGGCCAATTTTTAGAGAAAGGCTCCAGTAGAATATAACTGCAATGGCTCCCAGTTGGCATAATTTTCAGACACCCCCCTCCCGTTTACTTTCATCTTCTTCTTCCTCCACCCATGTGCACGTAGCGGTGTATGTTTGCTGACATGAGCACTCAGGCAAGCTGGTAACAGCTCTCATAGTACCGCATCTGTTATTGAACAGTCAGTCGTACGCGCAGCACAGGAATACTCAATTGGACTCAATAGTGTCATGCCTGTGAGCCGAGCGTAATTCCCCATCACTATCATAGAGGAATCTACAGCATCTACTTGTCCCGGTAAAACACATCTGCCAGTCATAACAACTCTCACTGGTGATTGCGTTACCGACAGTGCAGAAAAGCAGAAAAAAAGCGAACAAATTAATTTAAGGTTCTCTCTCTTCTTTGGTGTATAGCTGATGCTGTGTGTATTTATAAGTAGGTTGCGTACAGCATGTAAAATGAGTGTGCATTATTGGGGTTAGATTGTGTTGTAATGTAGCATATCCCCGCGTGAAAAAAGTGCCCTTAATTTATTGAATATTCACTTGTACTGTGTTTTGAAAGTATATTTAAAAATAAAAAACTGTACTTATAGATAATATAATATTGATGAAATAAAAGGTCACTAGTGTACTAAAAGAAATAATACTTTCATGATTGTTCCTTACCACACTTAAGTACACTTTTAAAAAGTGCACTTTTATCATTATATTATACATTTACATTATGTTTTAATACGTTTTTTTGTCATGCTTTAAAGAAGCACGCGTAAAGTACTTATAATTTTAGTATTACATTCAGTTTACATTTAAGTTTTATATTATTTCCATATTAAGTATTATTTCTCTTCACAAGGGTTACCTTTCAAAAATGTTCACAAGTACAAATTCTCAAATAAATGCAAGGTATTTACAATTTTTTCTAAATTAATCACAGTAACATAACAGTACACATGTAAATGGGTCATTTATTTGTGAATTAACTACAGATAACTACATATAAATACAGCTACAAAATGACCTGTACTTTAATGAGGGAAGTTTTCATATGTGAAAATTGTGGCCCCAATGAGTATTCAGGCAAAAAAACTAAACAAAAAAAGCTGCATAAGTAACTTTCAGAACAAACTTCACTTGGGCCATCTTTGCAATGACTTTTAACCATGAATTTTAGTTGATATAAAAGTTTCCTTCAAGTTCATGTTTTTGACCAAGCAGAATAACCAAAAGTGTTATACATAGCTACACTATTAATTCACTCAATATAATTCTGTTTATTTTTAATTTCTTGTGAAAAGAAAAAAACATACTTATCATTATTTAAAATAAACACCACTTGGTTTCATATGTTAAAGCCTAATGACCTAAGCTTCCACTGTATGTAGAATTTGCATATGTGAATTCCATGTGAACCACAAGTGCATTTATACTGTATTGGAGGTTTTAATGCAGTGTACAGTATTTCCACATGCATCATGCAAATCTAATATTTGCTGAATGTTCAACAACTCCCTTACTTCCTGCTGCCTTTTAGAGAAAGAGACAGAATAGATGAATGCATAGCCTAATCTAATTCTACATTCTACAGTCACCCTCTTTCATTTTTGTTATATTGCTATTAATCATTCTATTGCTAATAATTAAAAAAGATTAAATCACTCTGCTCAGAGCCACTGCAACACACTATGATCAATCCATCAAATAACCAAAACATAAATCTGATATTGTTGTTCTAACACTTTTAATAACATACGTCTGGATATTGCTGTGTGCACTGGAGTGATTTATTGGTCAAAAAACTGCTATCAGCCTCACATAAGGAAGCAAATCCTGGTGGTCTGCCAATAATCCCATTAACAGCATTGTTCAAACTCATTACGCATCCTGAAACAAAATAATAATCACAAATCTACAAAGTCGAAATTCCTCTGAATAATGTTGCCAGTTATTAAGTTCTCTTCTTCCGACATAAATCAAAATGTAAGGTGCTTTTGCACAGTACGCTGTGCTCTGTTTGCCAAGTGAATTATGAATGCAGGGAGGTGCAGTGCTGGTGCTAAGCTGATCTATGCTGAAGCTTCTGTTCATTCACTTAGAGGAAATGACATGGACAGCAGCCCTGGATGGCACCTCATATTCTCAGTGTGTCTTTAAGCCTCATACGCATTTAGATGAACAAATACTAAGGTGATATGTTTGAAAGGGCTTACAAAAAATAAAAACCGAAAAAAATGTAATTAAAATAACACAGCCTCAGAAAAAAATGTCACGTTCATTATGTCAGGCACTGAAAAAGCAGCAATGTTCATCTACACCAAAATGCTTATATGCTTTAATTTCTTTTAAAGGAAAATATCTGTGCTGTTAGTTATGATTTTCAAGCAAACATTACTCCTATACTATTTAATTTCATTGTTAAGAATGAGCAAGTGTATTCATGTGTTTGACCTGTAGTGTAAATGAGATAATATAGGGTGGAATCTCACCACTACGCCCTGATCCCTTTCCTGGTTTTATACAAACTTTTGTCCTTTGTCTTCTACTCAAAGACCTATCCATGAACCTTATCAAGCCTCAAAACATTTGTGGAAGCAATGAATTTTCATGATGTGCTTGAACTTATTAACACTATTAAATCTTTCTTAATCTTCCAGGATCTCTCAGAACAATAATAGTAACGAAGACTTAGGAAGCAGGTTTTGACTAGAAGGAAAATTAATGTACACTGTCAGATTCAGCTATGTTGAAAGTGAGTTTCTGATTTGAATGCTGGTAATTTGCATAACTTGTGAATAACTTCTTTCCCCAAATCTATTTATGTATTCCCCTTTTACTTCTCCTTTCATTTCCCAAAAGCCTAAGTTCAGGACAAGCAAAAAATACACTGCTTGGTTTCTTTAGTTCCCTAACAATAACTGGCTAACACATTAACAACTTCACAAAGTCTAAATTTGAAGTTACATTTGAATATAATATTCATGTAAATATAGTGAAATATATTTTGTATTTAACTGTTGAATTTTAGGGAAATAACTCAAAAAAGGTGACAAAAAAGGCTCGAATTGAGCTTGGTTTGGACATTATAAAGTATACATGACTTGAAGTTTTAGCTAAACAGGTGACAAAAACCTTACTCAGACACACATCTCCCAGTCTTTCCTGAGGACATAAGGATCGTGTGTGTGTGTGTGTGTGTGTGTGTGTGTGTGTGTGTGTGTGTGTGTGTGTGTGTGTGTGTTTGAAGTGCATATGGAAAGGATCATTAGGAGGAGTGGTGAATCGTTTGGTATAAATCGAGTCATTAGGTATCCATTTGTGGCAGAGTAGCTTCCATATGACAGAGTGGGGTGGCAGGTCCTCTCTCTGTGCCAGACGGCTTCTGTTCTGCGCTCACATAAACAGACAAACAGATTGGCTCGTTTGCATTTCTCTGCTGGGAGACAGTTTGGCAACAGTTTATAGAAAACCTTTAACTTTTACTCTCTTTCTCTTTTTTTCTCTCCATATTTTACACATTCTGCTTTAAATTGTAAGTCATAAAAAACATACCATCAAAACATTTTTAGAGCATTAATGAGACGTTAAATTGTCATAAGCAGAACACATTTTTGTATATAATTTTTATTTTATTTTATACAATATCACCCAAAAGTCACCTCGTTATTTATAATTTTCCATTAGTAAAATAAACAATACTATACAATAAAAAATGGAAGCATCAGAATGATATATAATTTTAAAAAGTTATTATATTAGTCCTTAAAAAAAGTATCGTATATTAGGTATTCTCTCAATCACCTTGAGGTGCAGTATACCTTTATTAAAACTTAGTGAAGTATGCAGTTTGCTTGACACTCCTAATTAATTAAATATCTTTAAATAAATTGATTTTTGTTTATAAAATTTATTTCAAGTTTGAAATGCAATAGTAGTTGACTGTAAACTGTTGCATAATATTATGTTGCCTGTAGTCCCAGACTATAATGCTTAAAATGTTTGAGCTGTCTTAACTGAATATCTCAAGGCATATCTTAGAATATGTCAGTGCCATTGTTTTGTCTCGCACACCGGTAATGTTTTATTTCTAAGGCACGTTTATAAAAGCTATTTTAACCCCTTGCCTGACATACCCCAAATAAAAGGGTTGCTGCTCGCAAGTCTTTCTGAATATACATATAAGTATCATATATCTAGAAACCCAACGCTTAAGAGTTTATAATTTAGAATTACTATATATAAATATATATATATATATATATATATATATATATATATATATATATATATATATATATATATATATATATATATTTAAATGTATAACAATATTATGTGAATGTAGTATAACAACTTATAACCACAGCTAAAGTAAAGCCACAAGTGTGGCCATGCTTCATTTCAAATCTGAGGATGAAATCTCTAAAGTTATGCATTTTATGAAGCATATTGTAAGACTATGTCATGTGATTTTTTTAGCGAATGCTAAAATAAGATGCTATCATTATGTTATTGGCCTGAAAAAAAAACACATACTTGCAGTCTAATATCTAGTCGTTCAACTGCTTAAGTCATACTCTATTGTTTTCACTCAATGACCTTTTTATTGAGGCCTACTCCTGGCTTAGTTCACCCAAAAATGACATTTCTGTCATTATTTACTCTCCCTCATGTCGTTCCAAATCCGTAAGACCTTCGTTCATCTTCAGAACACGAATGAAGATATTTTTTTATGAAATCCGAGAGCTCTCCGACCCCTCCGTACATATTTGCAACTTTTTAGGCCCAGAAAGGTAGTAAAGACATCGTTAAAATAGTCCTTGTGTATGGAAGTAAAATAATGCCAAATGTTTTTGAAACAAAAAAGCTTGTTGAATTGCACTATACTTGAAAAAAAATGCATTGCATTAACCATGCTTGCATTTTAATGCATTGTATTTTTATGGGATGGAATTCAACATTGTTGTAAGTTTAAGATCATTTCAATTCAAAACATTTCACACACATTTTCATTATTAAGAATTCAATAATCCATATTCACCTCTCAGATTTCACTTCCAAAATATTCATTCCGTTTAAAAATACAACCTATAATATTCAACAGGCAATTTTCGGTCCATTTTATTTCGCTTTACAAATTCGCTTTCACAATTTCAGTGGTGAAAAATTCAAATCTGCAGTATCCAGTAAGTACACTAGCATTTCATTCTGTACATAGACACCGCTCACACTCTTCATGCTGAAATTCATCTTCTGCTCTCTATTTTGGTCCATTAGCAGAGGCAGGGCAACCACTCAACTGACGATGAAATTACATTAATTATGACTGCAGACAGAAATAAGAACTTATAGACAATCATGCTGTCAGCAATACAATATCAGCCCTCTCGTGGCCACAGGCACATTCAGTTTATTTTATATCACTACGTCAGTTTGACCACCATTCACACCAAGCGTCCAAATGTGGAGTTCATGGAAAAATCTACTTTGAGGCTGTATTAGGTTGCTGAAATGACCTGTGGCTGCTCGTGTGTGTGCACTTCCATGCATCTGTGCCCCTGGACGCCCCCTGCATGCGCTTGGTTTCGGCTGACTCTGTCACGCGTTGGCTGTAGATGTGTGAGATAGCGGAGTGCATCGACAGTGAGATAATTACCCGCCAATCACCAGATTTGGATAGATGGTGTGAGAGAGAAAAAGAAAGGAGGTGACTGACAAGCCAATAACTTACACCCATAACGACACGCGCATACACACCGCTGTACAGCTGCAGTTTAACACGCCGTTCTGCTCTGACAGAGCGTGGATGTGTGTTTGTTTGCTGAACACTTTACTGTGTCAAAGCAGCGTCTGTTCCGATATCACCTCTTGACGGTGAAACAGAGAGGCCGTGAGTGAAGCGTTTGGCTATATATCAAAACGCCCCACTTGAACGTTGTGCTGAGAGGCCAAGCACATGTTTTTTATTACTATTTTATTATTATATATTAAAATACCAAATCCAGGTTCAAGAACTCAAGATCTGTTTTCTTTGAGAGGTGGGGCAGTCTTGTTTCTTCCATTTTGTGTGTGTTTTATACAATGTGAAAGACAGGCCTTCTTTGAGGTTCTTACAATGTTTAAAATGACCAAAGTCATAGACACACACTGATAATAACCAGATGTTATCAACAGTACTTTCTTTGCTTCGTGAAATACTTTTTAAATATTATGCACACACTTAACACGGTTAAGATCTATTTAGGGAGAGAGAGAAAATATTCACAGAGACATTAAGTGCTAATTTTCATGTCTAGAACTTGGGTGGAACAAATTATGCCCTGTTCATGCTGGGTAAACTTTCATGGTCTCTGTAGATAGATTTGACCAGAGAAAAACAACAAGGGTGGCCCACACAGACCTCCGGACTTAAAATGAAACAAAATTAAATGTTTATCTAAACATTTCCTCATGCAGATATCTCCAGGTGTCCACAATAGTGCTGTTGTTCTTTACATTCCATTCATAATGTTTTGATAGTCCTTATTATACAATTTAAAGGGATATTTCACCAGAAAAAAAATAATTCTGTCATCATTTACTCACCATCAAGTTGTTCCAAACTTGTAGGAATTTCTTTCTTAGGCTGAACACAGAAGAAGGTATTTTTAAGAATGATGATAACCAAACAATTGATTGTAGCCATAGTATTCCCCATATTATTGAAGTCAATGGCTACATTAACTCTTTTCCCGCCAAACACAGAATTTTCCGTTATTCGTGAAAAAAAAAAAGTTTCCAGGCCAAACACTGAATTTTCCTTGTTTTCGTGTTTTCACTGTTAGACGCTAGGGGTGCTATTGTGCATCTTCTGAATGAGTACTGAATCTCCTGATCAAAACACACGCGAGGAAGACGGAGTAAAGCTAGCGAACGCATGTAATCAAAATAATGGGATCGTCAACATTAAACATAAATCAAACCTAAATCATCCAGGACGAGCTATAGGACTGCAAGCATTAGGGATGTTGATGGACTCGATCTACCCCATCTGTGTGTGTGATCATCTGGATATAGTCTTTCACAAAAACATGATTTTCTCAGTTTTTTTATCAAAATTGTTATGATTTTTTTTTAAACGTACCCATATTCAAGTGTTGATAAAAAAAGAATGCATGAAGTTAGAATAAAACTTTTTTTGTTGTTGTTTAAAAGAAGAGGGTCAGCTCTTTCTTTTGACATATTGCATGCTCAGATATTCATAAAAAAAATATTCTATGTGCTATAAAATTTTGGTGAAAATGGTCAAAAACCCTGGTGGTGGCTGGCAACTTTTTTTAAAAAACGCTGGCAGAGAAAGAGTTAACCACATTCTTCAAAATGTCTTATGTTTAGCAGAAGAAATATATTCAACACTGGTGTGGAACAACTTGAGGTGATGACAATGTCAATTTTTGGCATAAATATCCCTTAGGTGACATATTATGCCCCTTTTTACAAGATGTAAAATAAGTCTATGATGTCCCCAGAGTGTGTATGTTTTAACTCAAAATATCCCAAAGATCATGTTTTATAGCCTGTTAAAATTTCCACTTTTTGGGGGTGAGCAAAAACACACAGTTTGTGTGTATGTCCCTTTAAATGCAAATTAGCTGGTGCTCCCTGCCTGTTCTTTCAAGAAGAGGGTGGAGCTTCAAGAGCTTGTGCAACAACAACAACAGAACATGTCAGAAACTAACTGTTCAGTTCGAACCGGACTCGAACAATAATGCCTACAATTCCAGAGAATATATGCTGCTTGGAGATAGAACAGGTGTAGTTTAGTTTATTTCTGTTTATGTTGCCATCTTGCTTTTATCCACCATTAGTACAAGCATCAGTTTGAAGACAAGATGAAGCATCAGTTTTCATTCAAGAAAATCACAGTTAGCTGAATAAAAGCTTATAAAACAGCTGAATAAAACACAGTAGGTACAAGAAGTGTGCATTAAAGTACATTCTCTCTCCCTTGCATTATCATCAGCATACACAGTCAGTTATGTAACACTCCTTACAACTACAGTAAACAAATACATGCCTTATGCCTGTTCAGGTGGTGCTTGATGAACTGGTAAACGTTTTCTCCATAAAACAACTGTTATAAAGTGTGAGCT
Source organism: Gobiocypris rarus (assembly GCA_023029165.1). Classification (NCBI taxonomy): domain Eukaryota; kingdom Metazoa; phylum Chordata; class Actinopteri; order Cypriniformes; family Gobionidae; genus Gobiocypris; species Gobiocypris rarus. The sequence goes on along the minus strand of CM040918.1, from coordinate 28,256,330 downwards.
CTCACGTTCATTATTGCCGTGACCAGTATTGCTCCAGAAGCTGTAAGCTGGATCATGAATAGTTGGTACTGATCCATCTTTGACCTTTAACTTTTCCGTAAAGCATGCCTTGAATTATCCCTCATTCAGGCAATGCACCTGCATTGCTTATAAGACACTGTTGTCACTATAGTTGCTTGATCACGGAGAACATTTGTGGACATACAACTTGTGGAAACTATGCTAATATGGAACAGCTGTCAGCGCTGTGGGTGGAAACGTGCAGATTAAGGGGCGGTAATATTATAATATTACATTTTAATCTAAGTCCACATGGCCACTCATTGTAAAGACACTCTTACAACTATTTTCACACTCTGTTCCTTTAAAAACAATTCAATGTGATTCAATGATTGTAAGAATCATTGAATCACACAGAACGAACAGCATGATCTTGAAAGATAGAGAACCACTCGAGATGAGAATTTGATGGAGGAACAGATGGCTGTTAGCACAACTCTCTCTGCTTATTTTACTGGTGTTCACTGGTTGACTGATGCTAACCATCCACAGCAAAACAGGCCACTGACAATTTGACTGAGAGAAACAAGAAAGAGAATGAGAATGAGTATGAGGAAAAGCGGAAGTGTTGAGAAAGAAACGGTTATTTTTATATACTAATTATCTAAAACGTAATCTCTTTCTTTTGTTCAAGCTTTCTGTCTACTTTGTCTTTTCAGCCATTTCAAAAATATTTTCTTAGATTTTCTGACTAAAATGTCATGCTTGCCACAACATTGTAAGTTTTGCCAGGCATATATTACTGCTCTGTTATTGTTGTTGTTGTTGTTGTTGTTTTTTAGGTGTCCTGAGTTGTTGCTAGGTATTATGGGTGTTTTATGTCTATGTATGGGTGGTATTTAGTTTTAGTATTATACAACTTTCAAATTATGGAAGCCATAAAAGGCCATACATTATTATAGTATTATTAAGTTGTGGTCATAAGAAAACAAGACAGACAATAAATAATAATGCAAGCCCTCTTAGGGCTTCTGTATCAAATTGTCTAAGCCCTGCCATAAACGAGTGAAATGAACTGACCATGAGAGTAAAACTTTCAAGAGAAAAGAGAAAGCCTGGTTTTTTGTCATTCTGACAGCTGTTCATTTAGAAAGAAAAACTTTATTGAGTCCAGATGGCTGCAGTCAGCAAGAGAGAGCACAGAATATTCCTACTTCAGTATGTGCGCATGCTTTTGACTAGAATTCAAATGAGTAGAACTAAAATGGTCATTCACTCAACATTCTTATATAGTAAGTGTGATTAGTGCTGGGGTATAACACCATATAATTACATAGGTACACTGTTCCTGAACTAATCATGGAGCATGAAATGAGGAGCAATGCTTAAGCATCGATTAGCATCTCATGTAAAAAGCCTTTCAGTTTCTAAAGATCTAGAGAAAAGCCCCTAGTGCGTTAATAACTAAACAGAGCTCAAGAATTAACACCATCTAACCACATGAAGCAACACCTACATACATTTACATCACTTCACTTGAAGCAACACACACGTTTTTTTTGTTATTTTTTTATTTGATTGAGCAATACTAAACTGTGCATCATATATTTTACTGTTAAGGTGGGCTGGACGATAGCGACAGAAAAACATTGGGTTAACCATTGCGTAACAAACTGCACAATACTTAGTTGTGGATTAAAGCGATAACCCACAATATTCTCTTTTTCCCCCTGAGCATGCAACTTTAATGCTTAGCATATACAGTACATTCGCATATGGGTAGACATTGAAAAACTCACACTATACTGGCCATTTCTAAAACAAACTTTTATCAAAATTTTAAATAAAAAAAATTCAGTTTATTGAAAATTGAATAATTAATGCAAGTCATTGATTTTATTGTATAACTAAATGTTGTAGTGACATGATACATGATAGTGAGAGGATCAAGTAATGTGTATTCTACACTGAAAGAAACTGCTGCTTTATGTGACATTAATTACAGCAAGTAAGAAAGCATTTGCTGTTTAATGTACAGACATGGCGAGGTCTTTTCAACCAATGGAATATAAACTGTGAGTGGGGCTACTCAGCATATAGTACTAGAAACCGAGCAACCATTAAAGGGACAGTTCACACAAAAATGAAAATTTGATGTTTATCTGCTTACCCCCAGGGCATCCAAGATGTAGGTGTTTTTGTTTCTTCAGTAGAACACAAATGAAGATTTTTAACTCCAACCGTTGCTTTGTGCCAGTCAGACAACTTCAAATTAAACCCTGCGGCTCGTGACGACACATTGATGTCTCAAGATATGAAACAATCGGTTTTAGCAAGAAACTGAACAGTATTTATATAGTTTTTTACCTCAAATACAACACTATGTCCAACAGCCACGAGCATGACATCACTTCCGCTGGTTGAGGTCAAAATACACGATATGACGTATCTCAATGGGATACAAGCGGCGGAAGTGATATCTTGTGCGTATCGTACGCCATATTGTGTATTCTGACCTGCAGCAGAAGTGATGGCGTGCTTGTATTTGAGGTAAAAAAAATTATATAAATACTGTTCGGTTTCTAACACAAACTGATCGTTTCGTGTCTTGAGACATCAATGTGTCGTCATGAACTGCAGGGTTTAATTTGAAGTTGTTTGTGCATGTTTAGTTTTTTTTACTCTCATAGAATTACAACCCATTGACATGAATTATATGACTGGCACAGTGGAGTTAAAAATCGTTTAACGTTTGGAGCTAAAAATCTTAATTTGTGTTCTACTGAAGAGACAAAGACACCTACATCTTGGATGCCCTGTGGGTAAGCAGATAAACATAACATTTTCATTTTTGGGTGAACTATCCCTTTAAAATCTTTGTACTTGTTTCTTTACTTGTCGTAGTCCTAGCTGATTATGACCAAAAATCTGATTCACTTATGCCATGTTCACACGGCACAATTTTCAAACTCGCCAGATCACAGTTCTTTTCACACTGCATGACAATCTGGGGTAGCATTCAGTCGCTGTTGTGTTCACACTGCATGATGGGGGGCGAAGGGGTTTCACACTGCATTACAGTACAAGAGGAAGAATTCTGCCCCGCAAATTACATTTCACAACCAAACACACGCGAGAAGTGAGAAGGAAACAATGCAAGATCATGCATGGTTCAGACCAGAGTTCTCGTGCGAGACTGGAATTGTTATTAAAAATTGTCTGTGCGGTGATTTGCAGTGAAATAGAGAAAGAAAAGAAAAAAAATGATGGAGGAGGAAGAGACGCAGGGTTGTCTCATTGGCTGTACGTCAACGCCAATGTAATTTTCAGTCAGAACACATTTCACTCAGCAGGATTTTGAATCTCCAACAGGTCTAGATATTTAGCATGCCAAATATCTCACCAGCGTCTGCAACTCATCTGAAATTCTCTCAGATCGTGTCTTTGATAATTCACACTACGAGATTGTCACTCACGTGAACGCGCACCGATTTGCTTCTGATTTCGGGCATTTGTCTGTGATTTCGCAAAACTGTTGCCAAATCAAAATCGGCGCTAAAATCGGGCAGTGTGAACTCAGGATTAGAGGAGAAGGGTCTTTGAAGCACAACCTTTATTTTATTCTATTTATTTATGCATTTTTTTACGTACATGAAAACATTTATTTTATATTAGGATTTACTAACAAAAAATATATATATTTTAACCCATGTTTAGAAACCTTCCTTCTGAGTTGAATATGTTTGATTGTCGTTTACTGGATGTTTTTACACGAACCCTTTACTGTCAGCAGAGTTCAATGATTTTCTGGGTTTAGCCCTTTGACCGCTGAGGTCAGAATTGCATGTCTGGCAGCAGTGATTCTTTGACAGGGGTTGTTGCTGAGAGACTGACTCTTTCTCTTCCCTCCAACTAACACTAACACACATGTTCACGCTGCCCTTTCCTCTCACCCTGCCAGTGCGATTACAGTGAGTGCTCAGTGAGCTCAGAGAAGCAGAGCGTGACGTATTATAAATGTTTTATTACAGCCACACACTGCTGTCTACCCTTCAAGGGTTAGCCTAACACACACACACACACACACACACACACACACACACACACACACACACACACACACACACACACACACACACACACACACTTTTTGTATTTTTCTTCTTTATCTGTCGCTCTCTCTCTCTGTCCTTTTTGTCTTCATAAAGTCCTTTCAGTCACTTTTTCCCTCTTTTATTCCTGCTGCTGTTTTGGTGATGTAGGTTTCAAGTATGGTGAACAAACACACCTAAGAGTGCCTTTCTTTCTTTCTTTCTTACACTAATTTACACTACATTTTACTCATTTGGCATATTCCTTTGAAAATCAAACATGACCTTGGTTGTTTCTAGCACAATGTTCTACCAGTTGAGCTGCAGGAATCCCTCTGCACATTTTCTCTTGCTCCTTATCTCTGGATCGGACATAGCTAATTCATAATTCCTGATTAATTGAATCCTAATCGACATAATTACACCACTGAATACTGACTGAGGCTTTGTAGTGAACTTTTTTCTTTTTTTTTCTCTCCTTTTGATTTCATTTCAAATGCTTGATTGTACCCAATTGAAATGCTCTCTTCTTTTGAAATTTCAATTTTAAATGGCACAACAGTTGCATACAATGGCAAATCTTACTATAACAATAAATGTATTATAACATGTTTAAATGTATAAGAAAAATAAATTATAAACAATAAATGCATAAAATAATATATATAAAATAATAAATAATAGCACATTATTAATACTGGGTGGAAAAATAAAACTTAAAAAAATGTGGTGCATCTAAATAAGACTCGTAATACACAATAAAATGTGCTTCATTTATGATTTGTTACATACAAAACCATTAAATTATGCATAACGAAGACCTAAACCAAACCCTATTCCTAACCCTAACCCATAAGTACATGTTTGTAATTAATATTACTTAAAATAAAGTGTAACCAAATGTTTTTAATAAAGTTAAAAATATCACTTAGCTTATACTTCAGCAATATCTTTTCTTAATTATTAGACCCCCCCAAAAAAAGTTATAAAAGTAATAATGCAACATTTTCACTTTTTTTTTACAGTGTACTCAGCTAAAATTGTAGTTCATATATTTTTACACAATGTTATGCAACCATATAAACATGACATTTGTGTCATGAGTGTTTCCTTGATGAGAATTGCTTTTCACTTACAGATACAGACAGTCGGATCGTGGCTGAATCATATGTGACTCATGTCCACTGACACATTTACTAGAACCTAACATGGAAAATGGAGTGAACTTAGTTTCATTATGAAATACATAAACTGTGACAAAGAAACCTTTGAACTCATCCTTAAAATGTGGCCATGTAAATTTATCTTGAGCTACAAAAATAATAATAATAATAATAATAATTATGTAAAATACAGCAAGATTCAACAAAATATTATTTTCAACCTGTTTTTGGTTCCCTAAGTATGCAGATTTCAACAATAAACAAGCAGTTAATATGAAGAATTCTATAATTAGAATGATCTAATTGGGCAATCCATGTCTCTAAAAGCAACAGTCACAGGTTGTGTGGATCAGGAACAGAAGTAGACGTCTCGAGAGCCTCACTTTTAAAATACCACAAAAGCAGGAAGAAAATATTTGCAGGGTTCCTCCTTTACCAAATAGCTTTTCTTAAAACTTTCCATACTGTCTCCATACAAGTAAAAATTAATCTACAACACAAACTGTTGTCCAAAAAAGTATTAAGTCTCCAAATACATTTCAGGGCACTGTACATTAATGCACACAAACACACGCAAGAAACCAGAATGTCTTTCTTTTAAGCTCAAGTGAACTGCGTGTTGCATTCTTTTTTATTTATTTTTTCGTTATCTTCATGTACAGGAGTTCTGTCAAAATTCATCGAAACTAAGACTTTAGAAGAAAGTCTGAAGTTGTAAGGGCCCCAGGAGCTCTTCACCCACACATGTGAGTCTACCGACAGAGCAGACCTAAAGTTACACCCAGAAAGTGTCACTTTAACAAGGTCATTTGGAATTTTCCAGACACCTCAATTCTTCTGTTCCATTGAACATCCTGCTACTTCCTTTCGATTTCATATCTTTTGGGTGCAAAGCTTCGACTTAACACTTAATTGACTTTCAGCACTTTTCGGTTTAAAGGTGGCAACATGAGCAGTTTGATTGTTTGTGCAGTGGTGCTAAATGTGAACAACAAGCTACCAACTACCTATGGCTTGTGCAAACCATTTACAGACAACATGCACTTACTTCTGGTAACACATTCAAAATATCTGATTTCACACGTTATACTTTATGCCTCTTTTTTATATACTGACTGCAGTTAATTTTTGTTTTTTCTACCAGAGTGTTTGAAACTGTCTATTTGCATTGGAGGTGTGGTGCATCCGTTCATGGTGACAGGGACTGTCCCTTTTAACAGTGACCAATGATTTTTTTTCCCACCCTAAAACATACTGTAATTCAATTTTAAAATATCAGTGCAAAAATACACACACATGCACCAATACGAGCGACCCGGACTTGATTCTAAATATGTGTGATTGCAGGGCTAGGCTGTCCAACTGTATACCATATATACTCTAGGTGGCCACCTAGTCCTAATTAGGCAGGGGCTCTCGAAATGGTCTATAATAAATGTGCATACCATAACATAAGGACACTTTTCATCGAATTTACCCTGGAATTGAAAATCTATCTGAAAACTTACTACAGAAAAACTACTATTCACATTTCATTTTCACATTTTTCCCACTTGCACTTGCATCTTAAGGTGTTTTCACAGCACACATTTTCATTGATTTTGATATAGAACTTAATAAATATTGATTTACAATTTTAATTACATGATTATTGAAATTCACATACTGCAGGTGCTAGATTTAGCACTGAGTAAAGTGGGATGCCGCATTTCCACAGAGCAAATATTGTCTTATCTGCTTCACGAAGAGCCATAAACCTAAACAGATATCGTTAAACATTCTGAATCTGTCCACAATGTCATCACAATTAGTATTATTATTATTTTAAGTTTCAGACACTGAAACAAATGTTTAGTCAGTTCAACTTAAATTATACTTCATGTGCTAACTTCTACAATGACTGGGTTTGTTGAAGTGAAAGATATAGTTTAAGATTACAGATGGAATAAATTATTTGAGAATACAACCAACCTAAAAGGATTTACTGAAGCATACCTGTCAATAGATATAAACTGATTTCTCTGCTAGGTAAAATTACTTAATATGTTTGATATAATCCTTTTTTTTATGATGAAAGTTGTTCTACCTTGATGTAAATACACTCAAAAAATAATTAATTACCCTCATTTAATTAAAGACATTTTAACACACAACTTAATTTAGTTTATTCAAAATATATCAGTGTAGTTGGGTCAACAGTGTTGTTCATCCTTATGCACAATGTATATAATGAACCACTTGACAGTTGTCAGAACTGAGAACACTTTGTGCTTACAGCCTGAGCACAATTAAAGGCCTTCTGAAGTGAATTGATGCGTTTGTCTAAGAAAAATATCCATATTTAAAACTTTATGAAGTAAAGTTCCAGCCAAATGCCTTCTGTGGAAAAGTGTTGAAAGAGCCTTCAAGATACTTACGCTACATCTGACGACTGTGATTTTGAACTGCAGAGGCACTTTCAACATTTTTCCCATAAACTGAATATGGTAAGCAATCGGCCGAAACTTTATATTATAAAGTTTTAAATATGGATTTTTTTTTTTTTTACACAAATGTATTGATTCACTTCAATACATTTGTGTATGAAACTTTTTTTTTAACATAACTCAGATTTTATTTGTCTGAAAGAAGAATGTCATATACACCTGATGACTTGAGGGTGAGTAAATCATAACCTAATTTTCATTTTTGGGTGAACTATCCCTTGCAGTCTTCCATTTTAATCCATGTTTAAAGCAGTTTGGAACTGTTTTTCTTCGCTGAAGATGTGCGTAAGAGCTAATAAAATATTTAAACCCATGACAATATTTTGTGTCTAATTTACTTGAGACAAGTAGCCATGCAATAAGGGGATAATGTACATCCAGGTGGTTGTTATCGTAGAATAAACCCGACAGAGTGATCAGGACCCTGAAGTGTAGCGTAGGATAACCCCTTAATTCCTAAAGCTTTCATTCTCTTAATTACTTGAAGTTTATGAGTGTAACAAAAAAACAAGTGTAACAAAAGTTGACTACACTACACAATTAACTTCATGTTTACATTTTGACCGCACTTGTTGGTAATAATGAAAGTATTCACAAAGGTGGAAAATAAATCCAGTTTTGTTCACACATTCAGCGACACACAGCAACAAAGTGACAATATCCCATTTATTTTCACTGGAGAGCTGGCAACTTCCAGTGACACTAGTTAGAGTGACTGTTGGCAACAGGATGTAGGCATGTCCAGTGTCATGACAAAGTTGAGAAAACATTAACTTAATGCAAAGGAACAGCAACATTCTTGAGTTACAACCAATAGGAGTGGAGTGTATGTGATTCACCTCTTATTTGATATTTTAGTGTTGGCAAAACAGGCAATCCTATTCATTATCATTACATACATTACTAGGCAACATCATGTTGTATGAACAGCCACTAGTTATAAATAGAGTGAGCGAAACAGCCTCTAGTGAGGTAACAGTCAGCTACTGGCAACACGCAGCGACAGTCGCTGGGGTTGTGAATAAGGTTTCAGTCCGTGAAGGGTTTCAGCATTATTGTTTTGGCATTTTGAATGGTATTGTGCAGATTTTTACTAATGCCACTTATTGGACATTGTGTTTGCTCTCTTAACAGACATGTCTGGGATTGGCTACAAAGCTCAATGCTGCAAAAACGCAAACATTTGTCGAAAAAAGTTTACCTCTGTGGACATTTTTATTCCCCTTTTAGACTGTCAAAGTAAAAAAACGTTTACGGAAACTGAGGATAATGGCAGCCACATTTGCAAGCTCCAGGGCAGAACACATTTACCACTTCAAATGAGTACAATTCTACTTAAGCATTCTGCTTTATTTTCTTTACCAGGTTGTTTTTTGTTGTTTTTAACTCTTTCCTGCCACTGACCAAATTTTCCATAATTTATGGTACAACGCTTCCCTGCCATTGCGGTTTTTTTTCCGGCTTTCCGCGTTTTCACTGGTATATGGTAGGGGTTGCTATTACACATCTTCTGAAAGCTCCTGTTTACATCTGGTAATAAGATGTGTTTTGGTCAATCGGATCAGAAGAAGATAAGGGAGACACATTCCTTTTTCAGATCTTTCGATCTAATGGACAAAATAAGCTCATTCAAAATGTATATATGTATATGACAGGAGATGAAAAGAACACACAGAAGGGCTTTTCACTCTGCACTTAACCCCAGGTCATCGTTGTTCTAAACATAGCTTTTAACCCCTGGTAAAGGAACGTTTCACACTTGTAATTTAGAAGTAGGGTTAGCACCGCTTTTTACCTGGGGTGTTAACCCCACATTGCGGTGCCATACTTGTACAGTGTGAAGCGATGCAGAGACGCTTAGCAACGAACAACCAATCATGTACATATCTGCATGCTTTGTACAGTCACAGAAACATTCCACATTGTACATACAAATTAAAATGTCAAATGCTCACAGAATCTGTGACAATTTGAGTAAAGAAGAGACCTTTATAGTCAGAAGTATCCATTCAGTATAAACTCGTCAGAAGTTTTATTACTCCTATGGGTCTCACTCATGGACTCTGGCGTTAAGTATGAAAGAAACAAAATTACATTTAAGAGTTTAGCGTTCCATAATGCTTCATCACCCTATTTTTGGTAAAAAAAATAATAATAAATAAAAAATGGGCTCTAAAGATAATTTAAGTGAACATATAATGAGCACACTTTTGGACTAAAAAAATGTGATTATAATAAAACACAGAAAGGCATCAGCAAACATTTCCCATTTCAGGATTAGCTAAATAAATGCAACTTATGCCGAGTTCACATGGCACGATTTTCAAACTCGTCACTGCTCTTTTTACACTGCATGACTATCTGGGGTAGCATTCAGTCGCTGTTGTGTTCACACTGCACGATGGATCGGCGAAAGGGGGTCTCACACTGTATGACTGTATGTACAAGAGAAAGAATCGCTGACAACTCTCTCTCCGGTGCGCAAAACGTTCCCCAACGTTCCCAAACAAAACCCACGTGCGATGTGACAAGTAAACAACGCGAGATCACACATGCGTCAGACTGGAGTTCTCGCGCGAGACTGGCATTGTTATTAAAAATGATAATCTGCAGAAAGTCTGCGCTCCACATTGAATATGCACTGATTTGCAGCAAAAAGGAGAAAAAGAAAAAAGATTATGGCAGAGGATTATTGTTGGAGAGACACAGGGAGCAATGACTGAAGAGAGTTTGAGGTAAATAAATAATTTTGCAATGTTCTGCTGCTGCGGCTGGACGTGCAAATGCTTGGGCTTTGTTTCTGTTTGAAAGAATTGTAAATATATCTATTAAAATACTGATATTCTAGTCTATAACTCCTCCCTGAACCTCCCGCTGCCCTGTATCTTGCTCTCTCAGCCGATTCAGCGATTCAAAATCTGTCGGTGAGTCAAAATCGGGGCTAAAATCAGGCAGTGTGAACTAGGCGTGGGCAATATCTCAATATTTAAAATATATCGATATTTTTTAAACACAATATGGATTTTGACATATCATATATAGATATATTGTTTATATTTAATTCTGATTCTGCCACTTTGCTTGTTTGCCTTCTCTGTGCTGTGCTTGACCCCGCCTCCTTGCTTTTGTTCCCCCTCCCCTCGCGTGTTGTCTCATTGAACATGGCGGCGTCCGCAATCAGCCTGGAGGTGACAGAACTCGTAAAAAATTTTTAAAAAACTGGCTCAATTATATGGAGATAATTTGGTTAAGGCATTGGACGAACAGCAGACAGATGTCAACTGCCGTGAATGCGAAAGTTGGTGCCAACCAAAGCTTCTAGCTGCACGAACCTTTTCCACCATTTACAGACAAGGCAAAAGCTTGCATACGAGGAGTGCACCAGACTAAAGGCTGCAACATAATAGAAATTTGTTCGTTTTCTCGAGGTGGCAAGAACAAGAACAAAGTTCGTTTTGGCCAGGACATTACATACTTCACGAGAACAGCAGGTGCTCGGTGTCTCGGTTCTTGCAGAGTATGTTGCGGCCTTAAGGATCCCGGCCACTAGACCCACTAGCTTTTTCTTTTATTTTACAGTTTAATTATAATTATGTAATCTGGGATTTTTTTTTTTTATCTTAAAATATCGCAGAAGCACTTTGTTCCTATATGCACTGCCTACCTCAAGTTGAGTTGTTTTATTTTTTAATGAAAAGAAGCCAATAGGTATTATTTCTTGCTTTATTTTACTGTTAAATTATTATTTTTGTATACAGTGATTTTTATTTATTTATTTTTTTTATGTCGCAATAGCACTTTGTTCCTACATTTGCACTTTAATAAAAAAAGACTGGTATTTGGCATATTTGTTTTTGCAGTAGTTTTTGGGGTGTTATTTTTCCTGTAACGATATCGAGATATATATCATACATCAAGATATTTTTTGCTCCATATCGCCCAGCTCTAGTGTGAACTAGTCATTACTCTCTGCACAGTGTCTACAATCCAAATCTTCAAGCTAACAGAGGCGGCGGTAGGTGACCAGATTGGTGGTAGGATATTACCCCTTTTTGCGCTCACTGTTCTGTCACCCAATGCGCCTTGCAAATGTTAACAGACAGAGAACTACTCTGCCAATCACCACACTGAAGCAGGTACCCAGTTCACTTCGTTTAATGATGACTGGAAGTAGGGTAAAACTGAAAGGAGAATAAATGATACATAAACAAATCAATTTAAGTATACAAGATGTGAAATGGACTGACATCTCAACTGAATACTGGATCTCTATTATATCAAAATGAGTGATTAACCAGAAGTAGTTTTAACATAGACAACATACATGTGCATAATAGTTAACGAATGGTAAATGCACAGTACAGATTTCAGTATGTGAAATGATACTAATGAAAACTTGCACTAAAAACAAAATACAATATAATATAGTTGAATCATGTCTTAACATAAATGTACATACCAACGATAACTCCCAAAAGACAAGAAATGTAGCAGATTGCTTAAAATGAAATCACAATAAAGGACAGCTATCTTCCATGCATCAGATTGTAACTTGTCTAACATTGATGACATCATCGACCTGCTGCTGCTCTTAAAGGAGCCAGCACATCTCTAATCAAATATCACATGACAACACACTCCCCGTCTGGTATCACAAGATACCAAACCTACTATTAATAATAAAGGAAGAAAGAAATCAGTCTCTGAATTAGTCTGAGGGAATGAGCATCACTATTTCACCTATAGGTCAGATGAACAATTTTGTCCCTTCCTTGATCTCCACTTTTCGAACTCTTTCATCTTTGCTCGGGAACACTCTAGTGATGCGCCCCAGAGGCCACTGATTACGTTTTGGACCTGTTTCCACTGTTTCCTATAGAGATCAGCATGATCAAACTCACCGGGTGGAATAGGACAAGGACCATACTTGTGTGTGAGCAAGGTCGATGGAGTGAGTATGAGAGGGTCCTCGGGTTCCATCGAACAACAATGCCCATCTCTTTTCATTTGCGAGTCCACCTCTAGTGCGACGAGCAGAAATGGACCAAGGACCAAATACATCAGTCCCTAAGTATTTGAAGGGGGGCTCTGTGTTTACGCTGTCGATTGGTAAATTGGCCATCTCCTGTACTTCACTTCGTCCACGCATCCTTCGGCAAATCACACATGCAAAGATAAGGGAACATATACATATTTTGGCTCCCACGATCCAAAAGCCAGCCATACGAATGGCGCCTTCAGTGAAATGTCTCCCTTGATGTTGAGATTGCTCGTGATAATGTCTTACTATCAAGGTTATGATGTGATGTTGTCGTGGAAAAATAATGGGATTGCACTCAAATCTAATGTTCGCCTGAGACATGCGTCCCCCAACTCTCAGAAGACCAGTCTCATCGATGAGGGGATTCAGTTTAAAGAGAGGACTGTTCTTTGAGATATTCCTGCCATCCTTGATGCACTGAAACTCCTTAGTGAAAGCTTCTTGTTGCATGGCACGTATGATGATATTTTTGTCTTGATTCAATTCACTCACACTATATGGTTTAGAACAGTGATGCCATCCTTTATTATTTCCTCCATCCTTGGCCATTTCTTTTTTGTAGCTCCGTACAATGCGTGTTAGACATGCAATGGCCCGGAGAAGTATCTTCCAATTGGAGAAACGTTCTAAACGTTCTGAGCCCAGCTGACTGTGCTTCGTTGTGGTAATAAATGCTGCTACCTCAGGACGGACTTTTGAATCGGCTGTTGGATCAACAAGGTCAAACAGGTCTGAGGTAAGGTAAGCCTGGTTCGGGCAGGACAAGAATGGTGGACCGGTAAGCCATGTTGTATCTTTCAGACAGGCTGCAGGTATGGATCTTGTGGCGTGGTCTGCTGGATTCTGGTCACTTGGCACATAATGCCATTGCTGTGGGTGCGTGCTGCTTCTTATTCTTAGAACTCGATCATTCACGAAGACATGAAATCTACATTTCTCATTATGAAAGTAACCGAGGATAACTTTGCTGTCTGAAAAGAAGTTCACACTAGCTGCGTTTCCACCGCAGGAACTTTCCCCAGGAACTAGGAACCCAGGTAAATAGTTCCCCCTCCGTTAGTCCCTGATCGCGAGGTAGTACTTTTTCAAAGTTCAGGAACTTTCGGTGGGTGGAACTTGGGCGCTGAACATGCTGATTGGTTGAGTTCACGCAGCATTTTATTTCAACCGGAATTTTTAAAAGTATCTTGCTCTTTAAAAGTATTGCTCTTTCTGTCGGTGGCGTAGCGTTCGTCTAAGCCATCTCACGGTCAATGTCCATAATAGCTGATAATAACATACGTGGTCTTATTTTAAATCGTGGTCTTATTTTAAATCTTATTTTAAATCGAGTTTTACACACTTAAAGCAGAATACGCTTTAGTATCAGTGCTCTCTTTTCCGCCGTTTTGTTAACTAGACTACCTCTTTAGTAAACCAGTACATAACCAGCAAAGCAGCGCTGCTTGAATCTCCTCCATACTTGTTATTGTTGCATACAGTGTCACTCAAAAATTATTACTGTCCGTCGGTGACGGAGGAGCAGTCGCGTGCAATCCTACATCACTTGACTAATAATTTGCCTAATCTTCACGGTACTTTAGACCGCGGTGGAAACGCAGACAGTAGCAGGTCTGGGGGGAAAAAAAGTTCCTTTAAAAAAAGTTCCTGGTACAAATTGTTCCGGGTAATTTCGGTGGAAAAGGGGCTACAGTCAAACTCAATATCGATCTCAGACATTATAAGATCAGCTATCTGCATGGCCAACACTGCACTACAGAGTTTGAGGCATGGGATGGTCAGCTCTGGACAGGGGGGTAGCTTGGCTTTCCCCAAGACAAAGCTTGTCTTGCAGCTTCCATCAGGACTCAAACTTCTGAGATAAGCTATAGCAGCTATAGCTAGGACAGAGGTATCTGCAAAGATGCAAAGTTCTCTTTGAGAAGCTTCTGTGAGGGAACATTTAGTATAATGCCTTGCCGAGGTCCATGTCTCTTCGATTACTTGCCCGATCATCTAAAGGAAATGCATCCCTGACCTTGCTGTTAGAAGCAATTTTGTGCAGCTTCAAATTGGAACGTGCCAAGGCTGCTTGGGTCCTCTTGAGGAGATCAATAGCAGCTTCCTCAGATGGTAGTGACTTTAAACCGTCATCCACATAGAAATCCCTTTCTACAAACTTTACAACGTCTGCTCTACACTCTGCTTCAGCCTCTTTCGCTGCTTGCCTGAGGCCATAAATTGCTAGGGCAGGAGAAGGACTGTTACCGAAGATATGAACCTTCATCCTGTACTCAGTGATTATCTTCTCTGGGTCGTTATCCTCATACCAGAAGAACCTAAAAAGATTCCTATCACCTGGCTTGACGAGGAAACAATGAAACATCTGTTGTATATCCGTAGTGAAAGCTACTGCTTCCTTTCTAAAATGCAAGAGCACACCAGGAGTCCGTTGTTGAGATCTGGGCCTTTCAAAAGTATGTCATTTAGTGAGACACCATCATATTGACAGCTCGAATCGAAGACCACTCAGATCTCTCCCGGCTTCTTTGGGTGGTAAACTCCAAAAAGAGGCAAATACCAACACTCATCTCTGCTGCTCAAGTGGTGAGGATATCTCTGCGTGACCCTTCGCCAGTATCTTCTCCATGAATGTGAAGAAATGCTCTTTCATGATAGGTTTCTTGGAAAAAGACCGCTGTAGAGATCTGAAGCGATCTAGAGCTTGTGACTTGTTGTTTGGTAGACGTCGTCTCTGAGGTTTGAATGGAAGAGGTGCTACCCAGCTATTCCTTTCATCTTTGTAGAAGCCCCCCTTCATTATACGGAGAAAAGTCAAATCTTCGATGGACAGAGCTATCTGTTCATCATCCTTTGTCCTCTTGAAGACATCCCCTTCTACTTGATGTCCATCTTCTTCCCATACAGGCCTCTTCGCAACAACCTTAGCTTGAAGACCTGAAAGCTCGTCACAAACGTTCTCCTTGATGTGATAAGCATTAGGACATGGCTTAAAAAGTGATTGGCGGCCACTAACCGAGGTGTTGGTGAAGAAAACGTTGACTTTATCTGGCTTATGCACCTTGCCAAAGCAGACGTTGCCCACTATGACCCACCCACGGTCTAACTTCAGAGCACATGGGGCTTCGCGAGGTCCATTGATGTACTTCATCACTTTACGTACCTTTATGATGTCTCTTCCCAACAGCATCATGATTGGAGCTTCCTGGTCAATTTCCGGGATCTGTTCTACAGTACCCTTCAGATGAGGATGGTGAAGAGCAATTTGCCGGGTGGTAAGGTAGGTAGAGAATGAATGACTTGACCATCTATGGATGCCACTTGAAATCCATGTGCTCTCCTCACACTCCTTTGAGAGACCCCAGCACAAGTCTTGAGGTAGTAGGAAGAACTGTCACAATCCACATCAAAAAATCGAAGAATTCAGATCTTACCAACGATCGGTTACTTTGGTCATCGATGATGGCATAAACTCAAACAGCTTTCTCCTGCTGGCCACTTGGGAACACTGAGACGAGACAAATCTTGGAACATGTTTTGTCACTCAAATTGCTACTGCATACTTCTGTGCATTTGGTGGACACATCGTCTTCAGAAGAATCTTTCTTCTCCCTGCCATAATCTCTAGTGGTTATATGACCTTTAGCAGACTTGTCGACAGAGTTTGGGTACAAGACAGAATGGTGAGTTTCACTGCCACATTCTATACATTTGATAAGCTTCTCACAGTTCCTTGCAAAATGTGATGATGCTACACACTTAAAGCAAATCTCATTCTGCTTCAAAAAGGCCTTCCGATCTTCAATGGATTTCTCTCTAGATCCTCAACATTTGGATGAGGATTGAGGATGAGGTTTCTTATGAATGGGACAGAACTTTTTCAAATCCATCTGAGCTCCTTGAGCCTCTCCTCCTGTGGACCTCTCAGGAGGGATGTCAGTTTTGTGAACTGAGATGGATGCTCTGTTAGTGTTCCTGAAATGCTCTGACTTTGAATGCTCGGCTTGAAGAGGAAAGGCAAAGCTAGGATCATTCTGCATTCTGGCTTGTTCTACAACAAAGTTAACAAGTACAGAAAAGGGGGGAAAGGGAACTCTGTGTTGTAACGAATAGCCCAGAGTCATCCACTTATCTTGTAAGCTGAAAGGTAGTTTTTGCACTATGTTGGCTATGTCACGCGCGGTGTCCAAACAAGCGAGACCCAGAATTACACCCTCAGATTTTGCTACTAGAAGCTCCGTGAGTAGGTCTCCTAATTCTCTCAGTTTCTTCCACTCTTTATTTGAAATCTTTGGGAAGGTCTCTAATCTTCTGAGCAGCGAGCTTTCAACAACTTCAGGTGCCCCAAAGCAATCGTCTAATCGTTCCCAAATCATCAAGCGACCTCTGTCAGGGTTTTCCACATGCACTGCTCTAATGCGTTTTGCTTGCTCTCTAGAATCTGCTCCTAACCACTTGACCAAAAGGTCCATCTCCTCCTTAGCTGTGAGATTGAGATCCTTTGTAGCAGTGAATAATGATGCTCTCCATTCTCTGTAATTCTCAGGGCAGTCATCAAATTGTAAAAGAGCTGTGGAAACGATTTCTCGTCGCGCCATGAATCTGATGAGGTTAGATACTGCTTGATTCTCATTGCTGTTTGCCCGAGGAGTGCTGTTGCTAAGTGGAACATGAAGAGGTGGAGTAGGAGTACCTGACTTGACCCACTGATAACTGCGAGCATTTATAACTGTGTCTGCTGGCTGCATGTTGAAATGCCAGTAAGCGTGCGCTGGTAAGTGGCTGAGATCATCTGGTGGTCTTACACAAGCGAAGTAAGGATTCTATCTGTTCCTGGTGGAGGGAGAAAACGTTAACCTCTGTGGTGGCTTGGATTCATATCCATCTGGGTAGGCAGCATATCTGTTAGCCTCCTTATATTGTTCATCTGGGATATGCGTTTCATGGTCAACAAAGTTCTCCAACACTTCGTAATGACTACAGTCTTTGCCTCTATCGAGAGTCTCAATCTCATATGGCGGTAGTTGTTGCATACCCTCTTGAAACAGTTTGGCCGGTGGTGGTGGCCACGAATCTTCTAAAATGGCGGATGGACTGAGCTGTCTATTAGCTTGCAGTCTAGCTTGATCTTGTACAAACTCTTTTGTTCTTTGCGTAGTGGCAACAGAATCAGAGTGGCTGTCAGACTAATGGCTTGAAGCTTTGTCGCTGCTTAATGCTGTTGATAGAGCTTCGGCTTTGCCTACTGCCACAGCGGCTTCTCGTTCAACATCCAGCACTGCTAACTGTGCTTCTAAACATGCCCTCTACGCATCCAAACGTGCCCTCTGCATCTTTATCTGCATTTCCTTCTCTGCATATTTAACTTTAACTTTGCCACTTTGGCTTCGGCAAGGGCGATAGCAACAGCAGGGCTAACACTTGATGCCTTTGAGCGTTTAGACGATATTGACTGAGTCGACCAAGTCACTAGACTGCTATGGGTTGGTAACTTTGAGTCTTCCATAGTGGAGAGGGAGTCTATGCTCAAGACGTTTGATTCTTTGACTAATTCAGAATAGACTCTCTGACCTGTGCTGCTGTAGATCTGTCCGCAAGGAACAAGGTCGTTGTTTTACTGTTCTGTCACTCAATGCGCCTTGCAAATGTTAACAGACAGATAACTACTCTGCCAATCTCCACACTGAAGGAGGTACCCAGTTCACTTCGTTTAATGATGACTGGAAGTAGGGTAAAACTGAAAGGAGAATAAATGATACATAAACAAATCAATTTAAGTATACAAGATGTGAAATGGACTGACATCTCAACTGAATACTGGATCTCTTCAAATTATATCAAAATGAGTGATTAACCAGAAGTAGTTTTAACATAGACAACATACGTGTGCGTTGTCTAACATTGATGACATCTTCCTGCTGCTGCTCTTAAAGGAGCAAGCACATCTCTAATCAAATATCACATGACAACACACTCACTGTTGATCGACAAGTCCTGAAAACCGGGATGATTAACGTTTAGTCATTTTTGCAAAATCATGCTTTTATGCGGCAGTAGCAGCTGCGCTTATATGCTTGTTTTATGACAGGTGGCAACCAGTGCTAAGGTGCAAAACCACCACCTACTGAATGTTGGGATGTAAACCAGATGCTGCCACTGGGTTATGTACGTGTCACATTATCATATGTGTACCATTATTTTGAACTATATGGTTATTGTCAATACTGTAAACTGTGACACCTCTAAGCAATACATAATTTTAACTTCAGTAATAACATTTATTTCATAGTGATGGTTACTAGAAGTTTTACACATATATACAGGAGAAAAGTGCCAACTTTAAAAAAAAGAGCAGATTACTATTTCCAAGCTCTCCAGCTCCCTTTTCTGTTTATTAGTAACATTTAATTAAATCACATAAATACAGTGCCCTCTAAAAATGGATGACAGAATTTTAAATACTGAAGTAGTTTCAGGTCTGTTGACCACATTACAGTTCTAAGACAACCTCTGATCCACATACTGTACGCATGATAATGTGAGTAGATTTATGCCACTCTTTGTTCACCTGCATAGGTCAGACAAAATTGTTCTGGCGCCAGCACTAACATTCTTATTGAATCAAGACTAGTTCTTCAAGAGGTTCAAGAACTTAAAAAAAGCTGACAGGGAAGCAGAATTGATTAACCATCAAATCTTCCAATATGGACAGTCAATGAATCCCCCTAAGAGGACCTCTTAGATCTTGGATCTCCCTCTGAAACCTTGGAGCTTCAGATTACTTTGTTGTTAATTTTTAAGGTTTTTAAACATGTTTGACTGCAGTTACATCAATCTTGGATCAATGCTTTGTCTGTCCGCAAAAATAGTCCCCCCATGGGATTCACTTTAAAACACTACAAGCTGCATCTTTGCAAGATCTTCCCAAGTCTACTGAATAGCATACAAGTTAGTTAAGGGACATGTTTTGTAGAGGTATCAGGCGCCACTCTTCTTGTCAATAGATGACCCTGCTAGGACTCTTGTCAGTTGATATCCCAGAGACCTCTGGTGTAGCATCAGACAAGCGGCCACTCCGCAAACGACTCGGGCCAGGTGTAACAGTTTCAGCTAATTGCCTCATTAATGATTAAGCACCTTCAGCCTGCTCTAGCACTTCGCTTTGTGGGGAGCAAATTGTTCTGATTGGTTTGATGCTGTCAATTATTGATGAGACAGCAAGCTCAGATCCTAGCACCTGGGTTAGAAGCTTCTCAGAGAGCCGTCTCCTCCATTACACTGCACTCTTCATTGCCAGTGATAAAAACAAAAGTCCCACTTTAATGGCAATATCCTGTCCATGGGTCACATTGAAAAACTTGAGATTGTAGTCACAGAGGATGCTAAGTGATCTCAGTGTTACATGGATACCGCTGTAGATGAATACATTCTGGACATGGAAACTATTCTGAAAGTTTCATATTCAATTTCAGATCTGGGGTTGCTCTGAGATACTTATGGTCATGAAAGAATTATAGATAAAATAAGTTCCCTAACCTCAACTCGTTTCTAACTTTGAAGAGATACATTTAAATGGTTTCAGCAAATCCCTGTGGATAACATGGGTAATTAGTGCTATTGGTTACCTTTGACATTCAGACGTAATAATGCATTTGTTCTGGGTTAGAGTAGGCCAGACATATGCTTCTGAGGTTCTTAAGTGCTATTGCATTTCAAACCTATTTTCCACCCTCACTGAACAAAATGATGGTCCATTACTGTGCTTTTTTGTTTCAAATCCTAATGAGTGGCCTAACTAGATTTTTGACCACCATAAAAATACTCATAAAGCAAAGGATGTCAATTATTGGTGGTTAAATGGTGCTGATGTCTTTCTGACAAAATGTCAGTGAACACCAGGGCTGGACTGGTAATCGGGCATTTTCCCGGTGGGCCAACGCACTTTTAGGCCGATACAAGGTTATTTATTTATTTTTTGTCTTGGACTGGCCCATCACGCAGGGACAGTGGTCCATTGGTTTGTCTTCTGAACTGACAGGCCAAAGCGAGAGGTTGGAATTCCTCCTCCATATTCATAGACTGTGTCCATAATAGGTGTGTTTTTTTGTTTTTGTTTTTGTTTTTAGCGCATGGGAAACTGCAAAAAAAACCAAGAAAAACGAATATCTGCACAATGCTGCCGCTGATGAACGTGGCTGCGGTTCTGCTGCTCTATGAAGTGTTGAGCGGCAATTTGACTCCGAATTTTGTTTTATACAGTCATGTGATATGGGAACATTACAGGTACTGTGGGGAATCTAGCTGAAAACAGCCTCGACCATGCAGATACATGATGAGGTAAATTGGAAAACGCCAATACACACAACTACAAACAACTACAAACTCAATCTAGCACCACCACACCTTTATAATTATTTACCTTTCAGCTACTTACAGTGAAGAAATATGGTGTTTTGACAGAAATGTAATTATTACAAATTACTACTTACATTAAATATAGCAAAATATAAATCACTTTTATAGAGTCTGTTTTCATATTTTCTACATGTGTTTACAATATTTTTATGTACCCATGGTAATAAGGAGCATGCTTTTACCTGTGACTACCATGATCTTCCAGTTACATTCAACAAAACAGTTTATGACAGCATATGTCCTATGAATTAAGGACAAAGCTTTTTTTCCTTCTTTTTAATAGTTCTAATGAATTTAATTAAATGTTATTTCAATGAGATGTTCAATTTCAATTAATTTCTTTGTAACATAAAATATTATTATTATTATTTTTATTTTTTGACCATACAATATTCATTGGAACCTAAACCAAAATGGTTTGGTTGCCAACATTCTTTAAAATATCTTATTTTGTGTTTCAGACAACTTAGGGTGAGTAAATGATGACAGAATTGAATAGCAGTAAATTTACTTTAATGCATCTTAACTTAAAATCAGTTATTTACTGTCAAGTGCATTTCTGTGTAACAAAAGTGCAATATTACATTTGTTAACTGCATTTGCAGTAAATTCAATAATATCCATCATTATTTGTCCCTGTCCTAGTTTAATTTATTTACTCGAATTTAAGGCCTAAACATTGATGGGGGAACTCATGGTTCGGTTTGTCCAGGGTTGAATTTAGCCCCAGTCCAGCCCTGGTGAACACCACACATAAAATCCCAAAGTGCAATTTGGGAAACGTGTTGGGGGAAAAATCCAAGGTGTAAAACAAAGCTGAGAGAAATAGTAGTGAATGTTTGTAGATTTTTTGTTGTTGTTGTTGTTGTTTTTGTTTTTGTTGTTGTTGTTGTTGAAGTCTTTAATAAGTGACACGAGATATGTTTCAATAGTACATGAAATGTGTAAGGTGTCAAATCATGTTGCTTATTTAGAAGATGTGTGCTATAACTTTTGTGTGCTGTTATTTTTGTAAGGTAGGGGGTAAAATGGGCTAAAAAAAAAAAATCCAAACGTTTAAAGCATTGACCTGAGTCATATTTAGAGACTAGAATATATTTTATAGATATTTGTGTGTGGGTTATTTTTAATTTGGCATTAGCAACTGCATACTATAGCAACAAACCACTCTGAACTCTTTAGAAACACCCTGTCACACTGGCAGAACCTTTGCAATGGGCTGAACTGGAACGTCCTAAGCCTTTGATCACATGAAATCCACTATGGAGTTGATTTATTATTTACTTTTTCCCTTACAAAACTGTTTAATGCAGCATTATATGTGTGTTTGGGTTGTTTAAAATATTTAAAAACAAATTAATATATCATATGTTTTTGGTGGGGTAAATTAAACGCGATATGAAGCTGCCTGACTCGCTCCCTCGGTCAAAATCGATTGAGCGAGGGTCTGTCCATATAAACTTCCCTTGTCCACTTCACGAAGTGGAACTCACTTCAAAATGGCGGCATTGATTCCCCCGAGGGTAAGTGCTTAGGGAAGTTTGCAAGTGCGTGTCGAAAAGTGGAGTGGAATGCAGCCGGGTTGTAAGCTCTGGAGCATAAGGAACACCACAAACCCCAAAAGGGATGTGGTGGTGGAGAAAATTTAGGATGGGAGGAAATTATTATAGTTTTTTTAATCGTTTACGTTCCCTTGCCATACTTTTGCTTTCCCCCGAGAAACGTTGTGTTCCCTCGCAAATATGTTTGTGTTCCCTCGCAAAACTTTTGCGTTCTCTCTCAAATATATAAAATCATTTTCCGTTGGTAGTTTCAAACAGCTTAGTATGTTAACAACAAAGCAGTTCATAGTTTTATTTTGAACTAGGGCTTAAGTAAAGAAATACAATCAGTGCTTGCTTCAATCAGTTCAGTAAAGTTGCTATTCAGATATTCAAACTTCCTGGATCAATAACTCATGAGCTAAATGTAGTTAAAACACAATTGACACCTCTTTAACGTAGACAATGAGCTACAACCTAATTTTCCTCAAAACAGGCCTTATAATATAAAAAAGATCTCTATGAGCAAGAGACAAGTCCGAAGGGACTGTCTGCAAAGTGCAAAATCCGAAATGGGTTACTACAAAAATAGTCACTTCAGTGTTACACACAGTGCCTCCAAATTCAGTTAACACATCAATGGTCTCCTACTAGTCATACTACAACACCTATTTTGATAAAAGTTACTTTTGCATAATTTTTTGCATCTTTTTATTATGAAAAAGATTCAGCTAACTTCACTGAAATGCACTGTAGCAAATTGTTGTTTCAAATTCAGTTAACATAACTGTTCTGCTGCTGGTTATATTACAACACATAGTTTGGCAAGTAATAGCACATAAAAATGATAAAAGAAAATAGCAAAATAGATAAAAGTAATCTATTCAGCTAACATACTAGTTGCAACAATAGCTTTTGCATGATAATTGCTTACTGATTTCGATGACATTACACTGTATAACAGTGAAGTTATTGAATATTTTTTTTTTCTCATAACAGTGAAATAAGTATGACTGATGTGTAAACTTTCAGTTTGTTTATTTATTCGCCGGTTCCCGCCTCCATCTACCCATAATTACAGACAGTGTTACAGTTTCCATGTCACTTATTAGCAAGTTACAAGAGCTACAGGCTTAAACAAACAGGTAAAACATACTTCACTTTTTCCATTATATATATATATATATATATATATATATATATATATATATATATATATATATATATATATATATATATATTTTTTTTTATTTTATTTTATTTTTTTATAAATAGCTGGATTTATACCAGAAAAGGTTGCCATGACAGTAACATTTGGTTATCTTGAAACTTTGGTCACTTATTTTAGGGTATTTCGTTGGTTTTGCTAATTTGCATTAACTCTGCATTATTGTAATTTTATTTGCTCTTAAGATATACTACATTCAACACCAAAATTACTATAATAGACATTTTGATTGTGTTACTTGGCATACACTCCCACATTCAGCAAAAGAGACAGGCGGCAGCAGCACACGGTTCTCAGTGGACGCTGATATATTAGACGCATATGGCAGACAGTGATTATTATACTGTGGGGCTGTTTAAACGAGACGGGGGATATTAACAAACTGGTCTGTGTGTGTGTGTGTGTGTGTGTGTGTGTGTGTGTGTGTGTGTGTGTGTGTGTGTGTGTGTGTGTGTGTGTGTGTGTGTGTGTGTGTGTGTGTGTGTGTGTGTTGCATTTATTCAAACCCTCTTGCAAATTGATTGATTCGTATGGGACTTTTTTTTTCTTTTTTTTTGTACGCTGAAAGCTTATTTTCTTAAAGTAGTAGTTACCGTACATACATGCCAAGCAGAAATAAGAGTTTTTGCCTAATGGCCCACCCACATGCAGGAAAGTGTGGGGAAGCATGAATCATCCAGCTGTAGCCTTCATCATTCCCTGCCCTGCTTTTTGGATACAACATGACTGAATTTAAAGCAAACAGCGTTTCAACGGTAATCCTTTTCTGAATGACCATGATGCTTCAAAACAAAAACTCTGTTGAATACATTAATGGTTCAGTTAGTTTTTCTAAATGTCAAATGGTAAGATAGATTATTTGAACAAAATCGTATACATTTTGTTCAATTAAGGGCCATCGTCTGGGTCTGAATCTGCCATAAGTAAATTGACAAACAAACCGTAAATGTGTCTTGTCTTGTTTGTATTTCTATCTTTAAGCATCAGCGAAGGCACTGGCATTCTTACAGCTTTATTAAAAGAAGGCCAATTTAACATGCATTTCATTTTTTGTCTTAATTTTAGACCCTTTCTTTATTTAGAAAACCATTTGAAATCTGAATTAATATGGAAGGTTCAATAAACAAATACCTGACAAAACTGACAAAAACTAATGCCTTAATTGTAAAAATTGTGCTAAAGTCACAAAGTTAATTGCATTTTTGGACCATTTCTGATGGAGAAAATTAAGTCAAACAAATTAATAGAAATGGCAGAAAATATTGTTGCAAGTTAAATAAATGAATGCACAGCCTAGTCTCATTGTTAATACATATTGATACTTAACTTTCAAAGACACAAAACTTATGTTTTTGTACGTTTGGAGAAGTGCTGAAACATAGAAAATTTATGAATTGGTAACATTTATACATAGCATTATTATAGATTAATAGTTGTTGTTGTTTTTTTTGTTTGTTTGTTTTTTTTTGTTTTTGTTTTTTACAAATACGAATCGTTATATGAATAAAGATTGAAATCCTCTTTTTGATATCATAAACATATCTGTATAATTTCCAATTATACAGATATGATCAACGGGCATAGTTCAAATGACTCTGTATGAAATTGGATAGTCCTTTAACCAATCAGACCACAAGAAGCATGATCAACGGGCATAGTTCAAATGACTCTGTATGAAATTGGATAGTCCTTTAACCAATCAGACCACAAGAAGCATGATCAACGGGCATAGTTCAAATGATTCTGTATGAAATTGGATAGTCCTTTAACCAATCAGACCACAAGAGGCATGATCAACAGGCATAGTTCAAATGACTCTATACGCAATTGGATAGTACTTTAACCAATCAGACCAATGATCCATCACTTCTCTATATCCGTCATTGTGTTAAACCAGGTGGATAAGCCGGTTTGTAATTGGTCGCTGCAAAACTATAACAGAAGCAGGATAGAAATATGCACAGGTTTCCAGCCTGAGCTGCAGGGCGAAATCAAATCAAATCAGATATGTCGCAGTCCTCTCTGGAGGTAGGTATATAATAGTTTTGTATGAGGTACAGAGCAGAATTTAAGTTTAATCAATGAAAATATTGTGAAGACGAGCATTTCCCCTTTTTAAATGTTGTTTGTTTGTTGTTGTTGGGATGAAGATTGCTGAATAAAGGCCTACATTTTGATCTGTCCCTTGCAAACATATGGATTTTGGTGAATCTTATGGTTGTATCAGTTGTTGCATAGGGTTTTTTTTTTTGGTCAAACAAAATACTATAAAATGGTTAAACGATTACAGAAATGTTATTAATTTTAAGATTTTAAAGTGCAGTCTAGTTTAGTATACTCCGAAATGAGTTTGCAGCAGAAGTCACGAACAGAGCGAAATGTTATTTTATATATTAAGTAGATTAGTAAACTGCTTTTAATAAATGATATGTATGACATATATGCAAATAGAATCAAAACAATAATGTCACGATTTTAATATTCATTCATGAGAATTTACGTTTAAGCGCTGTCAATACATCAATATTGTACGTTTTAGTGCTGTCAATACATCAGTATTGTAAGCGTTTTTGGTGTGTATGAAAACATAAGTAAATGTATTTAATAGAACCACACTTTACGTAAAGGTACACACATATTCTCATCTGATCACGTTGTAATGCAAAGATGTTATGACATAAAGTTTGGCATTCACCATGGTTCAGCTCAACAGTGTTTTTATTTATTTATTTTATATTTTGGAGAAGTGTTTGTGAAAGATTTCAGGTGGTAGACATTAGAGGTGATGAACATTCTCCAGTGGCATGGATTTAATTGAATCTGAAAATGGTGTTACCCCAAGCGGCGACCGCTGTCGCTCCTAATCTAGGTGTGGATGATGGCTGACTCACTCTCGCAGGGTGGTCACCCTACTTTTTGGTTTCTTTTGGACAAACAACCACCCAAACAGCCATGACTCACTTTACATCCCTGGCAAACTCACTTCAAAGAATGTCTCCTGTGTCCCACATGCACACAACCAATTACTCATCTATGTCTCTTTCTTTCTTCTACCTCCTTTCTATTCTCCTTACTTTCTCTCACTGCAGATATCACAGTGGCAGTTGACGTGATGACTCCCAGCACAAGGCCTTCCACAAAGCACAAGACCTCAAACTCTCTGAAGACGATGCAACGAGAATCGAATCCATAATTCCCCCTTTTCCCCTGGCACTTTTCTTAAGAGCCGAATCCTTTGATAGATCCCTTTTCCTCGAATTGCACCTGGAGCTTCTTTTTTTCTACAAATAAACATATCAAACGGAAGAAAAACGGAGAAGTGAAAACAAGACTTAAATCAGAAGACGGCTAACCTTGTGGAAAGAATGTTATCCTGCTGCTGGAAACACGCTTTTCTTTTCAGGTGAAAAACATCAGTGCATGTTATTGTTAGTACATCAGCTGACATCGCTTTATGGGCCACACTCAGCATCTTTGTAGGTGACTTTCTTCCAACGTTTTAATTATCGCAACCAGGTATACAGGTTATTTTTTGAGTTTGAATTTTGAGTAATAGTTTTTTCAGTTAGTCTCAAGCAATCATTTCAAGTAAAGTACAAATACAAAGCATTATAACTATAAATATGTTATGAAACTGGCAAGGATTTTTTTCCCCCAACCTATTTTCTTATCAATCCCAATCAAGTTATGTACATACCAATTATTTTAATTGAAACTATAATGCTTGTAAATCTATGGAGCAAAAAAACAAAACAAAAAAAAACCCTACATAAAAACTGAATGACGTTTGCTCTTAGTCAAGCAAAGTAATTTTATTTTTTACATAATTACACGATAATTGAATTAATCTATAGCACACATCTGCAAAGTGTATATAGTTATAATTCTGTCATCAATTACTCACCCTCAGGTTGCTCTTTCTTTTCTTTCTTTCTTCCGTATAACACAAAATGGGATGTTTTGAAGATAAATATTAGTCTATACAACATATACACTTTATTCTAAGACTACTGAAGCCGTTCAAAAGCTCTGTATAAGGAACAAACAGTGTAAATTAACTAAAAATATTTGCCAAAGCTCTCAAATTTTTATTTTCACATATTTCAAATTGCCCTCCACATTTGGTAACAAGAAATGCACGATTTAGTATAGCTGGCATTACATTTGGATGGAAAATAAAATAAAATAAAAAAATCATATGATCAACATGAGGGTGAGTAATAGACAGGTTTTGGGGTGTGATAGAGGCAAAGAAAAAAATATAAAGAAAAGAGACAGACAGCATTTACTTTAACCATTCAGTTACTTAGCATATTACAGAGTTTATACAGTCTTTGGGTAAAAATATTATCTTTTTTTGTTTGTTTTCCTTCCTCTTGTCTATCATCTCTCTGCATGTGAAAAATTAGAGCGCTTTTACCTACGTGTGGCCCTCCATGACTCTATGATTGACCCATTAACCTGCATTAGTAGGATGTGGGTGATTTTGGACCTCTTGGAGGAAAATCCTTCAAAAATAATCTGAATTCATTCATCTCTGGGACAGTGGCCGTTGCCTAAGCTGGTGAATGGATGAACAGCCTTGCCTTTCAGAGTTTAAGCGCTGCAGCCCATTTTTGTAGGGGATAGTTTGGATTATACACAAGCATAACAAAAACTTGGCTGGTTCTGCAGACATGGTGTGTCTGAAGACGCATGAAGTGCACGCAAACATGTAGACAACTTTCCGAGGACCTTCATCATCACCAACACTTTCCTTTTTGTGAACTGCGAATCTTTCAGAGACCAACCCAGCCAATGCACAGGAGTCCACAAACCACACAAATTTACACTTCGACTGAACTGATAATGCTTTGGCTGGAACCACAGCTTAAAGAGATAGGAGAGTGGAAACAAAGAGTTTAGGTTGTGTACATAATGTAAAACTATTATCAATAGTAATCTGCATGCTGATGCATAGCTGAAAGAGTACTGAAAGATTGGTCAAAGGCAAAAA
The DNA here is from genome assembly GCA_023029165.1 of Gobiocypris rarus. Taxonomy (NCBI): domain Eukaryota; kingdom Metazoa; phylum Chordata; class Actinopteri; order Cypriniformes; family Gobionidae; genus Gobiocypris; species Gobiocypris rarus. Next base: position 28,227,369 of record CM040918.1, on the reverse strand, counting down.
CTACATTCTAGATTAAGAAGTAGTTTAAGTTTTAAAGAATTGTAAAATTAATCAGTGCCAGTTTTTCATATTTCTCCTCTTTTTTCTTTTCCAAGTTAAGAAAGTTTAATGCAGTCTTAATTGAAGATTTCAGATGAAACCAACAAGCAGTCGAATAATCAGTTTATGTACAGTAACTCCTAGCAGCACAAGGAAAATGTGAAGTGGGGCAGTCCAATTAAACAGCAGCACACAGAATGGTGTGGGGCAGCTTGCCAAAAGCCATTTATTTTACTGGTGTCATAAGGGATTTATACATCTGAGTGAGTCACTTACTAGTGACAATTAGTTCGCTTTGAGAGCGAGTGCTCAGATGGTCGCCACACAGGGAATGAACAGACTGGAAGTGTTCTAATTCACAGATTTGACCTTTATCTAAACCACAACAACATTTATGATTCCACAGTTATACCTTACTATACCGGATTTGATCCAGATGTACAAATTGCAATTTAATACTGCTTTAAAAGATTATAAATCCATATTCCTATGATGATGCAATTAATTTAGAAAGATCACACATCTGTCTAGTTTGCTCAACATAAAATGTCATCACATCAATATGAATATGCAGTTTTACAAAATAATTTATACAGATGTATTTTTTTTTATTTTTATATGAATTTTATTTTATTATGTTTTAAGTTTTATCTATATTAGCTTAATGACCTGTCACTCCATGGCATCATAAATAATGTTTAAGGAGTGCTCTTTAATTGAATAATATATTTTACCAGGCTTTCTGGTAAAATACAAAGCAGATCAAAATTAAATAAAATAAAAAAGTCTACACTTAAAAATACTTATTTTTTTATTTTTTATTAATATTATTTAGTATTGGTTTCTCAAAGAGCGCTGTCTAAATGTGCTGCGCCGAGCTGTAGCTAAACATACCGTAAATAGACAGACTACATAATGGTATTGTTCACTGTGCAAACAATAGGCTGTTAGTGTAATTAAAGGTCAAGAAATATTACTCATATACCCCGAGCTGAATTAGATTAAAATGATGGATATCCTGATGGTAGGGAGGGAATTCTAGGTGTGTTGTCCCATTTCAGATTCACCTCCCCCATTCTCTGTGTTTTCTCTATCACTGCTCGAGCCCAGATCACCCCTTTGTACACTCATACACAAACATGCACGGCCCCTCCATTTAATCAAGTGCTGGGCCACTCCTCTCTCCTTCACAGACATGCAAGCTGTCAGGACAGAGCAGCTCATTAATCTCCAGCCGGGAAGGCAAGAGCGAGTGGGGGAAATGGGCAGAGAATTTTTTTTTTTTGTATTTAGAAAAAAAAAGGGTCAAGTTAATAAGAGCTATCCTAATGGTAAGATATAAAAGAAATTGTAAAAACAAGAACAAGTAAACTTTTTTTTATTTTTCTTAAAATTTTACTTAAATTTAAACATCTTGAAAATGCAAAAAATAGGGAAGTTTGACCTACCCTAGAGCACAATAAATGTACTGGGGTTTTTTCATGCCATCACCAGGCATGGAATCTGCGGTCGTGGAATTCCACAGAAAGCCCTGCAGATTTCCCCTGAATTAAAAAATAAATAAATAAAAAATAACAATTCTACACATTCCACACTAATGTATATATTTGTGTAATTTAGATAATAGCCTTAAAGGCTTTAATTGTAACAAGCTCTGTCATACATGTCATTAGCAGTAATAGCAGGTATTGTGTTATTATAGGAAGAGCTTTTACAGAGCTGATTCTTAGCAGGTGAAACAGCAAACTGTTACCTCACATACAGTACAAATCGCTAAGAGGAATGGAAGATGGTAAAATTAGCCATTGTGTCCTAATGCTATTTGCTATAGCTATTTGGATTAATATGACTCTGGTTATCCTCTTATTCTGTTCAAGTGTGACCTTTAAGGTGATTAACGAATATCATCTGTATTTTTGTTAGAGATAAGTTTCAGATTGCATGAATGTGATCTGACGTCTTTAAAATTATCTCTAATCACAGAGACATGTACATGTCCTTCTTAAAAATTTGCATATTGTGATAAAAGTTCATTATTTTCCATAATGTAATGATAAAAAACTTTCATATATTTTAGATTCATTGCACACCAACTGAAATATTTCAGGTCTTTTATTGTTTTAATACTGATGATTTTGGCATACAGCTCATGAAAACCCAAAATTCCTATCACATCATGCATATCATGAAAAGGTTCTCTAAACGAGCTATTAACCTAATCATCTGAATCAACTAATTACCTCTAAACACCTGCAAAAGATTCCTGAGGCATTTAAAAACTCCCAGCCTGGTTCATTACTCAAAACCGCAATCATGGGTAAGACTGCCGACCTGACTGCTGTCCAGAAGGCCATCATTGACACCCTCAAGCGAGAGGGTAAGACACAGAAAGACATTTCTGAACGAATAGGCTGTTCCCAGAGTGCTGTATCAAGGCACATCAGTGGGAAGTCTGTGGGAAGAAAAAAGTATGGCAAAAAACGCTGCACAACGAGAAGAGGTGACCGGACCCTGAGGAAGATTGTGGAGAAGGACCGATTCCAGACCTTAGGGGACCTGCGGAAGCAGTGGACTGAGTCTGGAGTAGAAACATTCAGAGCCACCGCACAGGCGTGTGCAGGAAATGAGCTACAGGTGCCGCATTCCCCAGGTCAAGCCTCTTTTGAACCAGAAACAGCGGCAGAAGATTCAAGATTCAAGATTCAAGATTCAAGATTCAAGATTCAAGAGTTTTATTTGTCACATACACAATTATATACAGAATATATAACTGGCAGTGAAATGTAAAGAAGCGCCTGACCTGGGCTACAGAGAAGCAGCACTAGACTCTCGCTCAAATTTTACATGTCATTCAGATATAAAGGTGCCAGAGTCTGGAGGAAGACTGGGGAGAAGGAAATGCCAAAATGCCTGAAGTCCAGTGTCAAGTACCCACAGTCAGTGATGGTCTGGGGTGCCATGTCAGCTGCTGGTGTTGGTCCACTGTGTTTTATCAAGGGCAGGGTCAATGCAGCTAGCTATCAGGAGATTTTGGAGCACTTCATGCTTCCATCTTCTGAAAAGCTTTATGGAGATGAAGATTTCGTTTTTCAGCACAACCTGGCACCTGCTCACAGTGCCAAAACACTGGTAAATGGTTTACTGACCATGGTATTACTGTGCTCAATTGGCCTGCCAACTCTCCTGACCTGAACCCCATAGAGAATCTGTGGGATATTGTGAAGAGAAAGTTGAGAGACGCAAGACCCAACACTCTGGATGAGTTTAAGGCCGCTATCGAAGCATCCTGGGCCTCCATAACACCTCAGCAATGCCACAAGCTGATTGCCTCCATGCCACGCCGCATTGAAGCAGTCATTTCTGCAAAAGGATTTCTGACCAAATATTGAGGGCATAACTGAACATAATTATTTGAAGGTTGAATTTGTTTGTATTAAAAACACTTTTCTTTTATTGGTCGGATTAAATATGCTAATTGAGGTTTTCATGAGCTAAATGCCAAAATCATCAGTATTAAAACAATAAAAGACCTGAAATATTTCAGTTGGTGTGCAATGAATTTAAAATATATTAAATTTTAATTTTATCATTACATTATGGAAAATAATGAACTTTTATCACAATATGCTATTTTTTTGAGAAGGACCTGTATGTGCTCAATGCCATGTTTGTCTGAGAAGTGGATTTGGTGGGGTAAGCCTTTATATCTTGTAGTTTGAGTTATAACTGTAAAGATTAGGGACTGCTCGGAAGCAGACATGGTTTAGGTGAGGGTTCACAAGGTCAAATGGATTACTCATGCAGACCGCTCTGTAATTCCAACCCCTCCGTGGCGCCAGATCCTTCTCAATCGCCTCTCTAAATCATCACACCCAAAACATCCATCCATGCAAGCAGTCATCTCCACACATCACTCAAGTGTCATGGACGACTTGTGCTTCATTCCTTCATTTTAAGGGAAAATCTGCTGAATGGATTTAAAATATGATAATGTGAGTTAAAACGAAATAAACAATAACAAAAAAATATATATATATATATAAGTTATTATATAATAATAATAACTTTTAAACATGCAGGAGGAGTGGGACAGGGATGGACTGAAACTTTTGTCCTAGTGTGTGGACCCATGATAACTCATTTTTGTACCAGGCCCAATAATTGCTTACTGTTGCCCTGTTTATGAATAAGTATTTTGATTTTACTGAATCTTCATAGCTTTCTGTAGGAGCGTTCTTTATATTGCCAAAAGTTTTGGGACGCCTGCCTTTACTTGCATATACATTTTAATGACATCCCATTCTTAATCCGTAGGGTTTGATATGGGGTTGGCCCACCCTTTGCAGCTATAACAGCTTCAACTCTTCTGGGAAGGCTTTACACAAGGTTTAGGAGTGTGTTTATGGGAATTTTTGACCATTCTTCTAGAAGTGCAGGTACTGATGTTGGACGAGAAGGCCTGGCTCGCAGTCTCTGCTCTAATTCATCCCAAAGGTTTTCTATTGGGTTGAGGTCAGGACTTTGCAGGCCAGTCAAGTTCCTCCACACCAAACTTGCTCATCCATGTCTTTTTGGACCTTGCTTTGTTCACTGGTGCGCAGTCAAGTTGGAACAGGAAGGGGCCATCCTCAAACTCTTCCCACAGATTTGGGAGCATGAAATTGTATCCACTTAGCTCATGAGAGTGACCCATTCTTTCACAAATGTTTGTAGAAGCAGTCTGCCTAGGTGCTTGATATTATACACCTGTGGCCATGGAAGTAGTAATTCAACACCTGAATTCAATTATTTGGAGGGGTGTCCCAATACTTTTTGTAATATAGTGTATTACAGTATGTCACAAGCCTGTAAAACAAGTCACCAAGTTGAGATTATCTCTTTTAAGCAACTTTTTAAGTCTTTTAAGTTTAAAGAGGCTGAGGATTAGTCCAACTCTCCAGAAATCAACTAATTTCTCATGCTGTAAGGTCATCCTTTCTATACCTGCCCTGCCCCCCAAAAAGTATCTGACATGTGTATCTGACAATTATTCCAAGTATATTTGGATGACTCTGTTAGAGTTTTTTTTTTTTCGAAAATATCAAGATCCAATAAAGTAAACTGATGGGAGTAATAAATTGTCTGGAGACAGGTGGATTTCAGCTTGTGCCATTTCAGTAAGCAGTTTGACACCTTAATTTAGTCGATGTCCACCAGTGCCTGTTTATTGAGAGATGAGCCATTTCCTTTGGCATAAAGGGGAGGATGTCTTATTCTATAAAGCTACTCAGCAGACCACTTTTCATGCCAAAGGAAAATGCACAAAATAAAATGTTAACTATTCCCTTTTCCAAATAACTTAGACCAGACCAGATCCATTTGTTTCCTTGATATTAGCATGTTTGTGCATTATCTGTGGGGTTGACCATGAAGAAAAGCATGTGGTCTCCAAATGCGAACCTGAGCTTTTTGAATTATGCAAAAAGGTCACAGATGTAGGTTTGAAGCTCAGTTTAGAGCAGAGTGGCCATTGAATCATTTTGAATACAAATTACTAGTCCTTTGCCAGGCTTCCTTTTTCTCAAAAAAAAAAATTAAATAAATAAATAAAATGAATAAAATAGAGGAATTAAGGGTGCAAATAAAAATCAAGGTCAAACTATAATTTTCATTTTTTACGTACTGCCGCTTGGGCACAATTAAAAAGTATTGCTCCTGTTGTAAAGCTGTCTCTCCAGGGGCTCGCTCTTTCAGCCAAGGTTAATTAGTGCTTCCCCATTATTCCAATGTTAGCGTTAAAAGTGTATATTACACAGAGGCCTGTAGCCTGGCTTTGATGAGATATAGATGGGCGTAGGTCATATCCTGAGGGTAATGTAAGCTGGAAAATAGCCATTGTGTCATGTTGGTTCAGAACACCTATTGAAGGATGGAGAAGTCCCTACACTACTTGACTGGAGTGACCCCCGCCACAAGTTTTATAGGATATCACATAAACATGCCCCTTGACAAACATCTCTAGATTCTCCCATGGAGACTGATAAATTATTGCACATCTGGTAAGAAAAGATAGGGAAACGTAAAGAGGGAAAAAAAAGGTTGGGGTGAATTATTTGCATGTTCATAATAAAGCCTATCAATAAAAAAGCAAAACATTGGCTTTGCTTTTTGCAATAATTAAACCCCTTGTGGAATTTGCCATTGACTAATATTACAGCAGTATCTCAAGGGTTTGTTAATCAGTGTCTTCCATATACAAATGTGCTGCACTCTAATGCAATCTTCTTCTAGACTATTTGTTATTCTCTGGGACAAGTGGTCTACTGTATCTCTATGACTTCTTAATTTTTCCTACTTTTGGACACAGAGAGCCATATTGTCCTTTTTGAGTATACTTTAGATGCTAATACTAGTTAGAGCAATACCTTAAAATTCAGGGTCTGACTGATGTCATGACAGATCACAGTAAGAACGCCCTTGTTGATATGTCTTCCATGATGGATGGAGATGGTGCGGGTGTTGTTCAAGTTGAAGTGTTCCAGAGAGGGAGGCAGAGTCCTCTATCAGTGCTCTTATGTGTTTGGCTTTTGGTTTGAAGGTTTCATTCACTCTCTTTAACATGCATGTCCTGTATGTCCTTTGAACTGCATCAAGCAACCTTTCCATCTTCATGACAAAGAATGAAAGCCAAACAAAAAAGCAAAACAAAGCAGGAAAAAGGGAAAAACTCTCTTTCATGCAGGTAACTGTAAATAATTGTATGAAAATAACCCAACTATGCATGTTGATACATTAGCAATTTGTTCAGGTACTTTTTGGTAATCGATTCAAAACTCTAAAATGGCATGTATGGGGGGAAATATACATAAAGACAGCATTGAAATTACAATGTGGGAGAGGGGAGGTGTGGTAAATCAGAATTTATTATTATTATTATTTTTACATCATGATTTATTTATTAATATTTAATGTATTGTTAAATGATTTGTTGAGTGTTTTGTTTGTTTAAATTACCTGGGTCATCAACATGCTGTCTATTGAGTTAAAATGAGGTTGAGGCAAAGCAAATCTCAAGGCTTTTTTTTCTATTCTGCTAGTCATAGGAATGTTGGAGGTCTGCAAGGAGCCAGTACATAACAACATAACATTTGTGACATGTCCTATCATTTTGAGTCAGAAGTTGCAATGGGCAGTTTAAGTAGAAATGTCCTATCAAGCTAAACAATTATGTTATTTCTGAATAAATAAAGTCTGAGCTCTTAAATTATGTCAGTTTTATTACAAATCTGAACCAGTAAATATTCTGAGATGTTCATTAATATGGTGTGACAAAATACAATACCTATAGTCAATCCGGTTACAAATTACATGTATAGCAAGAAAAAATAAATAAACAGATGACATTTTGAAAGATAGTGCAACTGACTGAAATTCATATGAATTTTTGTTGTTTTGTTTTTTACTCAGCCTTATTCTTTATTTTTGTATTTACTATATATATTATATTCTAAAATGATATTTAAAAAATGTATAATTTTTCTCAAAAGCAGGCATATTTTTAGCATTTAAATGGTCATATATTGGTTTGTAGAAACATTATAATTGTTTATAATTAAAAGGCTAAGACTTTACGTTTTGATGTAGTGTATAAAACTATTTCCAAAATCAGAGTGACTCAAAATGTTGGAGAAGGTCACATTTAGACAATACTGTCCATAATATTGTGGTAATGATTATGGTGTGCAACATATATTCTGATTGTTTTACACATATAAGCTCCAAACTCATGATTTTTATGAGAAATACGAATATAAGAGATTTGTCCATTTGATTTGATTCATCTTAATTATGTTGATAGTGTCATCTTTATGCAGAAGTCTTCAGATTGGTTTGAGAATATGCATTGCCTCAACGATAACCATGCATGATATGTATCATCAATGAAAACTTGTCAACTTTTCTTGTTTCTTCTTTTTCTTCTTATTAATAATGTTATTATTGCTCATCTTATTTGTTATTTATTTTAATTATTTTTTTATTTATTTTAAATGTTATATGGTTTTGTTCTGATGATGACAAATAGAAATTGAAAGGTTTTAAAATGTGCCACAACAAATTTAAGTTTAATAAATAATTATTGTAACAAGATACTGTCTTTGTATTGATTATGTTTAGTTTTACTAAATTAATCAATGATCCTTGTTAGGATCCTGAGGTGTGATCAGTGTTTTTTTTTTGTTTGTTTGTTTGTTTGTTTTTTGTCTACTTATAAATTGTATGCACACTTAAACTATTGAACACTTATGAACTGTCCAGTAACTTCCACATTGTTCAGAAAAGCAGTGGGGGGGATGTATTTATGTTTGCTTGCAAGTATTGCGTTCCTCCAAGAAACATTTTGTTCTGTGAAACTTTTCTCGAACACCAGCAAGACGGGCTAGACAGGCCCCAAACGCAAAACAGGTGATGCAAATAATATTGTATGTGAGGTAAAAACTTTTTTTCAATACTTTTGTGTTGTTTCTCTGGGAAATGAAAGCACTGAAAGATAGATCTTTTTTTTTATCCCATGTCATATTTTCCATGAAGGGTGACGAATAGGGGCCATGAAGGGTGACGAATATCAACTGCAGCCTACAGAATACATTTAAAATGCTCCTAAAAAAGTAACGAGTGCAATATCAAACAAGTGCTGTTTTTGTCCCAAATATAATGAGTGCAAATGTGTTATTTATTTTATACAACTCTGCCCTACAAAAGGTAAAAGGCAGTAACTTCATTTTTGGTCGAAAATTAGTTATTGATATTCTTGGGACATTCAAGACCTCCTTTATCATGTGGATAAGTATCTTTAGTAAATTCCATTGTTTAATCAAACAAAAAATGGGTTGTCTTAACAGTAAATTCCAAAAGCCAAAGAGAAACCAAGGCAGAACACCATAACCAGTTACTGTTCTTTGCCTTTGTTTTAGAACGCTCAAATTGAGTTAGGATTCTGTGCTATTGTTTAGCCGTTGTTTAGAAGTTACTGTGCTGGCCTGGAGTTACGGTATTCTGCCTTTGTTTTACTGTCCATTAAAGTTTTCTGAGTTTAAATTATAGTGTAGCCTGTGTCATCCATCTGTCACTAAAGCACTTCTGACACACATGAACCTGAATTAAAGTGTAGGTAAAACAAATAGTTGATTGGTTGTTTTTACCAAGAGTGAGATCTCAACCTAAGGGGGCATGCCAAGATGATTGCATCCACTATCCAGTGGACCAAGCTCTGCTTGGAGACAGCCTTTTTCCTTCTGTTGGCTTCCGTAACAGACAAAGAGCTGGTCTGAGGTCTGCGTTCGGTCCACGTACAGGCGCAAAGTGTGGAGAGGACAGAGCAAAGCTAGGGCTGGCTATGCCTCCTCCAGGGGCCTGAAGGTAGTGGTGGGAACCTTGGGCACATATCAGTTGACCAGCCAGAATTTCAGGCACGATTCATCGACCAAAAATGCTTGCAGGTCTCCTACCCTCTTGATAGAAGCCAGTTAGCCAGCACAGCCAGGAGAACTGTCTTCATTGACAGGATATTCAAATTAGCTGACTGCAATTCAAATGGGGCTTTCTGCAGGGCTGTAAGCACCAACAAGAGATCCCAAGAGGGCACGGGGTAAGAGCGAGGTGGATTTAACGTACTTCATAGAGGGCGCTCTCGCGGAAGTGATGGTGTCTACTACCACCTGGTGGATGTCTGGATGTGGGTGCCATAGGGTGCCCCGTCTCTGAGAAAGCAGGTCCTTCCTCAGAGGGATGTGCCAGGGAGGGGCTGTCATGAGGAGCATCAGTTCTGGAAACCAGGTCCAGATGGGCCAATAAGGGGCAACTAGCAAGACCTGCTCCTCGTCCTCCCTGACATTACAAAGTGTCTGTGCGAGTTTGGCTCACTGGGGGAAACGAATACTTGCATAGGCCCCGGGGCCAGCTGTGTGCCAGTGCATCCGTGCCTAGGGTCTCCTTGGACAGGGAGTAAAGCAACTGCTAATGGGTCGTGTCCAGGGCAGCAAACAGGTTTCCACTCTCCTGGAAGCACAGGCTTCATTAGAGCTTGTCAGCTGTACGATTGAGCAAGCCCGGGATGTGATTGGCACAAAATGACCTCAGAAGCTTCTGACTCCACAAAAGGAGTTGCCACATGCGATGGGAGCATAGACCACCTTGATGTTAATGTATGCAATGTCCGCAGTGCTGTCCGTACAGCCCAGTATGTGCTTGCCTCGTATCGCTGATTTGAAGACATACTGCGAGCAACTCAAGGCAGTTGATGTGCCAAAGCAGTTGGGGTCCCATCCAAACACCTGAAACTGCATGTCCGTTGTACGAGGCACCCCAGCCGGTGGTAGAGTCATCCGGAAACACAACAGCATACCTGGACACTCGTCCTAGGGGAAATTTTGCCCGTAGAACAAAGGGTCTTACCACAGGCTAAAGGTTTGGCGACAGAATTTTTTACCTCATTCCTGAATGAACCAGCCATTTAAATGAATCAAATGAATGCATGACTCAATTACTCACTCGTTTAGACATTTGCCACCACCTACAGACAGTTTTAGTTTCATATTTAGAGTATAATTTCATTGAAAAAAAAATGATTTTATATTTTGGGCATACTTTGGAAATTAAAATTCTGTTTATTTGCATGTACTCACCCCCATGCCGTTTCAAACCTGTATGACCTGCATATCTTTCTTTTGAGAACATAAAAGAAGATATTTTAAAGAATTTTGGTAACCAAACAGTAAATAACAATTCAGATGCAGCTTCTGTAAATAATAATAATAATAATAATAATAATAATAATAATAATAATAATAATAATAATAATAATAATAATTTAACACAATAATGACTTTCAATTATCATTGGGGGGAAAATTCTAAGCAAACTTTTGTGTGCGATTATTTTTCAATTGTAATAAATTAATTAATTAGATTAAAAATGTTAATCATATGACAGTCCTAATGCAGTTTTTTTTTTTACCTTGTTACAGTTCTCTTCTTTACTGTATGTTTAATTAATTTATTTATTTTATAATTAAACATTTTTTTGCAGTCTTTAGAGTCAATTTTTTCAATAGCATGCATTTATCAACATTTAAATGCTTGTGTATTGGCAATGGTTACTTTTTTATTTGTATACATATAAAAATATATATTATTTATTTAAAATTATTACTTTTATTATTATTATTATTATTATTATTATTATTATTATTATTAATAAGTTGTAAACTTCTTTTATTGAATATTGAAGAACTGTTCACAATGAATGAGCTTGGCTTCCCAACGCTATAGCTCGGGAGAAGCACTGATCACTGATTTTTGCTTATTAGTACTCCTACTAACAACTTTCTGTCATGCATCACAAATGTGTTATTGTGACTGCCGGCTGTATTAGTTTTCAGTAAACCCCAATTTGACATGCTATAATTAACAATTCTCCAGTTGTTCTCTTCCTGTCATGTCCTGTCTTGCAATCTGGCAAATACACAAACACAGTCACTCTGTCTGCTCACTACTTAGTTGATTTGCTGGTATATTATGAAAGAGAAAGCTCTCTTTAGCAGCTACAGTTCCTACCAGCGTAGATAAACAAAGTGTGAGTGACACTCTCTCATCAGTCAAAGCGCAGCCATGCTCCCTGGCTAGATAACATCAAGTGTGCGTGTCAATTGCCAAGTGCTTTCTGTCACATTTTAGTGATAACACAACAGCAGGTACGTGTGTGTGTGTGTGTGTGTGTGTGTGTGTGTGTGTGTGTGTGTGTGTGTGTGTAGCACATGGTCTCAGCTGGTGGTTTAGCAGAAAGCACTTGAGTATGAAACAGCTCTGATCTCTTTAAGATTGCAGCCTTGCTCGGTGATCTTATTGTGTGTGCCGTTTAAATGGCTGTGTTCCTGGAAATGGATATCTTTGTATAGAACATGCAATATGAATGAAAATGAATGAATGGAAAATGGGCAAAATATTTATAAACATGTTATAATCTATGGCCACTCTATTGTAGGGCTAACACACACTCACTTACACATAAAGGTATTTTTTGTCTCCAGTTCACCTGTCCTGAGTGTTTTTGGATTCTGGGGAAAACATGAGCACACGGAGGAAACCCACAACAACACAGGAAGAACTCCAGACACAAAGGACTCCTAGCTCAGCTTGAACTTAAACTATAGACCTTCCTGCTGTGCGGCAACAGTGCTAGCCGCTGAGAGACGGTGCCCCCCAATGCATTAATGACGAGTGTTGCAATGCCTCATCTCTCTGTGAGTTTGACAAACTGTAAAAGTGAACTGTTGTTTACTCTGTAAAGAACAGTTGAAAGCTGAGATTACAGTGACACTTTAAGAAACGATTAAATACCAGCATGCTGAAGGATTGTTGTTGTTTACATTTGTTTGGTTCTCAGCTGCTACTGCAGATGATGATTAAAATAATTGCAGCAGCATTACAATGATGATTGCCCTTCTGTTAAAAGCTTTTGTAAATCAGCTAGCTGACATTTACTATGAACACTCTTTTACATTGCCAGGATGTTACTTTACTGCAGACAGAGAAGGATAGAGAACGATTCTTAACAGTAAGAAATATGTACATACAGTACTCACAAAACATCTCACAGCACACCAATTTATCCTGATATTGTGTGAAGCAAGACCGCTGCACCTGTCATTGTTGAGTTCTCAGACTTTGAGTCAGTAACCCTTAACTTTTTAAATCACCATAACTTTAACAAATACTCTGTCAATCAGAAAACATGACACTTATTCTAAATTTAAAGGAACATGCTGTCAAAGCTGACGTAACGCCGGCAATATTCACATGTATTTTATGATCTTTGGCGGGTGGACTCAACGCTGATCGCTTTTGGGGATTTTCTTTACAAAAATCAATCGTTTGGCCTTGAAACACTTGGAATATTTGTACTTTTTAAATAAAATGTGCCTGCAGTCGTATATGCCTGTTATATCCTGTTTTTTATAATACACAAATGGTTAGGTCAGCCTGGTCTCATCGTTAAAATGTAGGTATTAATACGTTACTTTCAAAGAGACAAAACGTACGTCTTAGTACGTTTGGAGAAGTGCTAAAATGTAGAATATATAGACGTATTTGCAACATTTAAACGTAGTATTATTACATTTGTACAGCTAAAAAACGTAAAATATTTATGAATCCATCATTAAATCTTTTTTTTTTTAAGAATACAAAACTTTATACTGGTAAAAACATTTTTTTTTGTTATATTATAAAGATATCTATATAATTTCCCTTTGACCATTTTATTGATTAATGTAAGATCCCTTAACACCATCCCAAACCTAAACATACCATTATAATACAGAATATAAAGAAAATAAAAGGTAAAACGTTGGAAAATGACGATTTTGGTAACAATATAGCATTAAACAAATATTTTGAACGGCTAATCCTACACCTACCCCTAAACCTATCCATTAGCATTTTATTAAAACAATGTACTGTTATAAATAAAAGCATAACAGACAGACCAGTGTAATCACAATAATTTATTTATTGCAAAAATGTCAAAAGCGGTACCAAAAGTAGTTGCAGGCGCAGTCCTCTCTGGTGGTATATAATAGTTTTATATGAGGTACAGAGCAGAATGAGCGTTCGATGCCACTGCTGTAAATCATGTCGTGACGCTTCATGAGGGCGCGTTTTTTGAATTTGAATTCACAACGAGCATGAGATTTGATGTTTACCGCCGCGCTACTGAGAGGAGATGAAGACTAATGGAAGGCTAATGGAGATGAAGATCAGTTGATAAAGGGCTCAATTTGGATTTGTTTCTCGCAAACATATGGATTCTAACGATTTGGATTACAGCGAACAAATAAAGTGTTGTGTTTTGTGAATTTATGTTGTGTTTTGGTGTATCTTGTGATCGCCAGTTGCTGAATAGGAGAAAACGCCTTTTTATGTCTCACGGCAAACAACAAGCTAAATACTACAAAATGGTTGGGAAGAATATTATTCATGTTAAGGTTTTAAAATGCAGTCTTCTTTTAACATTATCTAGACATCCGAAATGAGTTTGTAGCAGAAGTCACGAACAGAGCAAAATGGTATTTTGTATTTCTGTTATTTTATATTAGGTAGATTAACTTAGTAAAATGCATTTAATAAATGCGACTGAAAACATGTATTGATGTGACTATTGGATATAAAATAAACAATATTAATGCCACGATTTTGATATTAATGCATGGGAGCCGGTGGCTGGTAACTTACGCGTTCACACTTGGATACGTATATAATTTACATTTTAGTGCTGTCAATACGTCAATATTGTAAATTTTAGTGCTGTTAATAAGTCAGTATTGTACGTTTTATTGTGAGTGAAAACGTAAGTAAATGTACGTGTAGTAGAATCACACTTTACGTAAAAATACTCACGTATTTTCATGAGATCACGTTGGTTAGGTTTAGGGAAGGGGTTGAGAAAAAACGTCTCGGTTACGACTGTAACCTTAGTTCCCTGAATAGGGAACGAGACGCTGCGTCACCGCTTTGGGAACGCCTCTGCGTGATTGCGTCGTGAAGCACATGTGTAATCAGTCCAATAGAGGCGGGCGTATAGGCGGGTGGCGTCATAGACCGGAAGGTATAAAGCATACCGGCAAACACACGCCCTAGCTTCTGAGAAAGACTGAAGCAAGGCGGCTTGCGGGCATGCGGGGAGTATGGCAGGGTGAGCGCAGCTTCGTTCCTATTCAGGGAACTAAGGTTACAGTCGTAACCGAGGCGTTCCCTTTCAAGGGAACTCGCGCTGCGTCACCGCTTTGGGAAGCGAGAATACCCACGTCCCCATATGGGCGAATGCTCGCCTGTGACATTGTCTAGTGGGCGAGCACCGAGCCCCGGGAGTAGAGTTGATGTCAAGCTCGTAAAAGTGACAAAGGTATGATGTGAAGATCATCCTGCCGGATCACAAATATCTTGCAGGGAGGCTCCTGCCAAAATTGCCTGAGAGGCAGCCATACTCCTGGAGAGTGGGCCCGGACAGCCAAAGGGGAAGGCTGCCCGGCCGCCACCTAAGCAAGTGAATAGCCTCGACTACCCACTTGCTTCTCCTCTGCTTTGAAGCCGGACCCCCTCTCAAGGGTGGTCCAAAAAAGAACAGTAGTTCTGATTTTCTCCACAGGGCTTCAGCTGTGGACATACGCGTCTAGTGCGCGAACAGGCAAAGCAGATAAGTTCTTCCTGGTCTGACGTCTGGAGCGGAGGAGGATAGAAGGCCTGAAGTACTACAGGTCTCACAGGATTAGTGAGAACCTAGGAATGTGGCCCGGCCTAGGATGTAGGAAGGCCTTAGCCACACCGGGCGCAATTCCAAGCACGAGGGTGCCCCAGAGAGAGCTTGTAACTTCCCCATTCTCTTCGGGGGGATTGCCAAATGATTGTAAAAAGAACGAGAAACTTCTCAGAACTCCTTCAAACGGCTCAAAGGAGCCTCAGAAGGCAAAGGCCTGCACCCTGATGCGTACAGCAGGTCTTAACCTCCTGCGCCACGGAGGAAACCAGTAACTTGAGGGTGTCGCCCCAGAGACACCCCACTCAAAGGATTGTGATACGCTGCTAAGGCCGCCACATACACCTTTAGTGTCGAGGAGCTAACCCAGCGGAGAATCTCTCCTGCAGGAATTCCAGCACCGCTCGCAGGGCAGTTAACTGGATCCCACAGGAGATCTCTACACCCTCAGGTGAAGAGTCTCCACTTCAACGCACGTTCCTCGTTGAGGAGCTCTAGAGTGTAGGGTGGCCTCACAACCTCGGTTGAGAGACCATAACTTATGAGCTGGGCCCCCTCAGAGGCCAAGCACACAGTTTCCACAGCTCTGGGTGAGGGTGCATGATGGCACCGCCCACCTGAGAGAGAAAGTCCCTCCCAAACGGAATCTCAGGGAGAGCCGTCAGGAGCGACACAATGTCTGAGAACCAGACTCGGGATGGCCAGAACGGAGCTACTAACAGAAGGAGGGCCCGTCCCGGCGCACTCTCTCTAGAACTCCCGGAAGCAGAGCAATCGGGGAAATGTGTACAGGGGCAGCCTTGGCCACTCCTGTACCGTAATGTCCAGTCCAGGAGGAGCTGGAGGCGCTAGGAGGACCACAGCTGACAATAAGTGTTCGTGTGTGGCAAGCGGGTCCACTTGGGCCCTGCCAAGTTCTCCCAAAGAGCTCCACACCTCGGTGTGGAGTCTCCACTCCCAAACGTCTGCTTCCACAAAGGGCCTGGGTCGAGCGACCACTCATGGTCGCCCCAGCCCGTCAGGGAGACATCCATGATCAGAGACGACGCTGACATGGTGCCCCAGGACGGGCCTTGGGCTGAAACCAAGGACCTTTCCACATAACCAAGGTGCGGGATCACGGCCGCATTGCCTGACTACGTGAGAAAGGGTTCCCCTAAATCCCTTGGTCTTAGGCCACCACTGTCTCCATTATAAAAGACGGAGTGACCAGTCTGGCAGGAAGTGCTTCAACCTGAAGCACCGCCAACATTCCCAGGCGATTATGTGCCACAAATGCCGAGAGCCCTGCCATAAGCCCTGGGTTGAGCGACCACTCATGGTCGCCCCCTCTCAGCCTGTCAGGAAGCATCCGTGATCAGAGACGACGCTGACACGGTGCCCCAGGACAGGCCTTGGGCTAGACCAAAGGGAAGCACCCGATATTGTGCGCTTCTCCCCCGGCGAACCTCAGGTACTGCCTGTGCTGAGGAAGGATGGAGACATGAAACTATGCATCTTTAGATCTATTGAGACAAACCAGTCCTCGGACCTGATCTGAGACAAGATGTGTTTGAGCGTAAGCATCCTGAGGATGTGCAGATCTAAAAATAGGCGCAGCTCCCCATCCTTCTTCGGCATACTGAAGTACTGGCTATGAAAGCCTGACTCCCTGTCTGGTAGAGGACCCACTCAAAGCCTCTTTCGCAGCAGAGTCTGCACTTTCTGAGTCACCACCAGAGCCTGCTCGGGTTCCCCCACAGTGGAGAAGAACCCGTACAACCGAGAGGACGACATTCGGACTGGATAGCGTACCCAAATTTAATACATTGCAGGACCCACCAAGATAATGCGGCAGATTCTCACTCCGACACAAAATCTGCTAAGGGTACCAGCCCTCAGGACTGGCCTCTGATGTACTCTGCACTGCAGTGCAGCGCCTGAAGCGCGAACCGGCAGGGAACAACTGACTCAACAGCGGTTTCCTTCCGAGTAGGCGCAAGCCATCCTATGGATGACCCGAGAGGGCCCTCCACGCCCCGGCACTCGGACGGGGTTGGTGGATCGACCCTCTAAGGGTACCAGCCCCTCAGGACTGGCCCCTGATGTGCTCTACACTGCGAGTGCAGCGCCTGAAGCGGCGAACCGGCAGGGAACAACTGACTCAACAGCGCGGTTTCCCTCTGAGGAGGGCGCAAGCCATCCTATGGATGACCCGCGAAGGCCCTCCACGCCCCGGCACTCGGGCGGGGTTGGTGGATTGACCCTCTAAGGGTACCAGCCCCTCAGGGCTGGCCTCTGATGTGCTCTGCACTGCGAGTGCAGCGCCTGAAGCGGCAAACCGGCAGGGAACAACTGACTCAACAGCGCGATTTACCTCAGAGGCGCAAGCCATCCTAGGATGACCCGCGAGGGCCCTCCACGCCCCGGCACTCGGGCGGGGTTGGTGGATTGCCCCTCTAAGGGTACCAGCCCCTCAGGACTGGCCCCTGACATGGTCTGCACTGCGAGTGCAGCGCCCTGTAGCGGCGAACCGGCAGGGAACAACTGACTCAGCAGCGCGGTTTCCCTCCAAGGGGGGGGGGTTGGGGGCTGGTGGATTGACTCTGTGAGGGTGCCGAGGACAGACGGGCACCATATGAAGAGGTGAACACCGCCTGACCCGGGGAAACCCTCAAAGCCCTGGGCACTAAGGCGTCAGGGCTCTTACGCAGCCCTCCTCAACGCTAGAGGGCGCCACCCACCACCCCACTCTTACTGAGGAGGAGTGCGAGTGGCGGCGCTCTGATTCGCTGCGCCCGGTGTGAGGAGCTCGTACTCGGTGTGCTTTTACTGTTCCAGAGCTTACATCGGGCAGCTTAAAATGCCGACGAAAGCCATAGTGTACACTGAGCCACTGAGTACACTTTGTAGCATTATTTATATAGTATGTATATCCTTATATAATATATATACAATATTAATGCAGCTCTAAATGACTAAGAGCAAAGGTGGGGCTTTACATCTCGAAGTGTGCTTTTGGAATTAAACACAGTGAAAATATGGCTGTTTCCACGATCTCAACACCTCAGTGTGGGGATCTGTGAAAAACAGCAAGCCCGTGGAGGCTGATCAGGGCACTGACAGAAAGCACTCATAAGCCTGCTTTTAACTGAGGCGCTTCTGATCTGGCCTTAAATATTCTTCTTTTTCTTTATTTATTATATTTTTTTTTTTTTGGCCACATCTCTGCTCAGACCTCCATGAGCTCCTCACTAGCAGGTGTTAGAAGTGGCGAGTCTTCAACCCCTGCAACAATGCTACAGACATTCACCTCCTCAGAGCTGAACAGCTGCAACACGAGGCCGCACCCCGGACGGGAGAAACGCAGCGCGGGCTCGAACCCAGAGAAGCAGCACTGGACTTGCCCGGTGAAGGCAGAGAAAGGGCTGGCCGTCTCTAACCCCTCTGACAAGTCCGTATCACGAACCCCGCGACAAAACTACCGCCGCGCCTCAGCAACAGCAGAGTCTAAGCCGCGGAGAACGCGCCACAGAGAACGCGAGCCGCGCGCCCTCCTCGAAGAGCGTTCGCGGGATCGCAGCACTCTCAGAGGCAAAACCTCACAATGCTCGCAGCCGACCCCTCGAGAGCCGACTGCGTGCTGTTCTCCTATCAAACACCGCACATCAAATGTGTATCCCCCACTCGAGAAGCAAACGAGAGCAGGGAAAACACACTTTCAGTAACTGTTTTTCAGTAGCTGTTTCTCGCCACAGTGTCTCTCTTTTAGTGTGTCAGTAAGTGTTGCAAACTTGTTATAAGAAAACAAACAAACAAAGTCTGAACTCAGACACAAACACAGAGCTGACAATGACAATGTTACACAGAGCGCTTGCTGAAGGCAACAGAAGCTAGGGGCGTGTGTTTGCGGTATGCTTTATACCTTCCGGGTCTATGGCGTCACCCGCCTATACGTTCCGTCTCTCTATTGGACTGATTACACATGTGCTTCACGACGCAATCACGCAGAGGCGTTCCCAAAGCGGTGACGCAGCGCGAGTTCCCTTGAAAGGGAACTGATACCACTTAGCGCCTCTAGTGGACGTTTCACCCGAAAAGTGCAGGGAGGTACATATTTCAGGGTTTGCAAAAATGTAGGCAGAGTCACGTATTTCCAATGAGCCTGGTTTGAAACACTCAGTTACTAAAAAAAGAGCAAATAAATACAATTGAACAAAGATATGATTGAAATAAACATTTTCAAATATTAAGGTACAGAAACTTTAATCAAATTTAAAATAACACTGCACTTTATTAATAAAAAATAGGCTATATATTTTATTAATATACTTGTCACGGAACAGAATGGCACAGACAAGCAGGGAAGTATAAGTGTTCTTTTTTTAATTGTAGAGTGGGGTTGAAGTTACATGAACCAGGTAATGGAAGTAGATGGTGACTTGTAGAAGGGTAATGGTGACTTAGCAGGTGCAGACTCACGTGTGATATCTTGCAAGTGATGGAGAACTCAATGAGTGAAGATCGATAACCAGACTGACCAATGAAAGACAGGAGACGAGTGGGGATGATCATCGGTAAGTAGAGAGGTAAGGAGTCTATAGAATCAGCGTGTACTCAGATGAGGCCAGACAAAGAGTTAACGGTGACTGGGTGCATATATAGAGAGTCTCTGATGAGTTGCAGGTGTATCGAATCAGTATTCTGGTGAATGTGAACGAGTGGGCGGGTCCTGGTGATTAGGTGATGATTGGGGCTGTGACAGTACCCCCTTTCTCCACGGCCGGCTCCTGACGGCTGCCGGACCTGGCAACGGGGATGACCGTGACCTTTGGGAGCTGGATGGTTTGGATGATCTCCGTGGAAATGGGTGAGTAATAACGTATCCAGAACGTCGTTTCAGGATACCCATGAGCGTTCTACGGGACCCCTCCCAGTCGATAAGATATTCTCTGCACAGTGAAAGGACCTATGTATCGGGGACATTGTTCCGGGTCATTACGTAACGATGAAGTCAAACCGTTTAAAGAAGATAGCCCAACGGGCTAATCTAGGATTGAGTCTCTTGGCATCTCGGAGGTACTCCAGGTTCCAGTGATGCGTAATCACTTTGAAGTGATTCTGAGCTCCCTCCAGCCCATATTTCCATTCCTCCGAGGCAAGCTTGATGACGAGCAACTCACGATTTCCAATGTTGTAGTTCTGCTCCGCCGTGGACAGCTTCTTGAAGTAGAAGGCATATGGATGGAGGCTCACCCTGCCGCTGGGACAACACCGATCCAATCCTGGTAGTGGATGCATCGACCACAAATGGGAGTTCAGGATTCGGATGAACCAGGATTGAAGCAGTTGTGAAGGCCTTTTTGAGATGTTGGAAGGCTTTGATGGCCAAAGGGTTCCATGACAGACACTTGGGCCGGTTTCAGAGGAGTGAGGTTAGAGGTGAGCTGAGGAGACTTTAATTCTGGATGAATGGATGGTAAAGTTAGGAGAATCCTAGGAAACATTGGAATTCCTTGATAGATCGAGGGCGAGTGGGCGGTCCTGGTGATTATGTTTGGTGGAATGGTTTCCGGTTGAAAGGGCACGCTGGCGCGTTTGGTTGCCGCTCCTCTCTCCCGTTTTTAGTAGTTTCCTTTTATGAGCCAATGTCATTGTACTCATTCGTGATGTGGAATTATGCATCGCATGCTGGATTATTGCTTTTATCTCTGAGTATCTCAGGTACACTGCTCGCCAGTTGTTGAACCTGAACGAACATTTAGACGTTGCGAGTGACATACGTGCTATCTGCAGTAATCATGGAATACTGCGACATAAGCGTTACATACATCGCTCCTCAAGGCGTAGTTTTTTATGCTCAATATTGAAAGCTGTCGCCTACCCGCGATTTCTGCGCAAACCCCATAGACTGCAGTTAAGACCTACAGGGGTTAATTTTCATAACTTATCGGCACTCAGGCGTGCGGAGGTTACTTCGGATTCATCTGCTCACCCACATCTGCTGAAATCAGCACTGTTTAACGTGTGCTCTGTCAACAACAAAGCCGTTATTTTATCTGACATTATTTTAGAACAAAAGCTCGACCTTGTCTGTTTAACTGAAACATGGCACAAAGAATCTGATAGTCTTCTTTTTTGACTCCTGCTGGCTATGGATTATTTGATCTCCTGCGTACCTCTGGTAGAGGTGGGGGTATCATTGTGTTGCACAGTCAAGAGTTCAACATGTGTCCCGTGTGTGTCCCTAAAACAGGGAATGTCTTGCTTTGAGTGTTTCTGCGTCCCTTTCTACTGCAGTGGCTACAGTCTACAGGCCTCCAAAGACAAATAAAGACTTTTTATCTGAATTATCAGATATGTTGTCTTTTCTCTGCCTCAGGTTTGAAAGAGTTCTTCTCCTGGGAGATTTCAACATCCATGTGGATATAAAAGACTCCACAATAACAAAAGACTTTTTGTCCATTTTGGAGTGTTTTGAACTTAACCAGCTCGTGGACTGTCCCACACATGACAAAGGCCACATTTTAGACCTTGTGATTACCAATGGTGCATTTGTGTCTCAGTTGTCAACCTCGGACTTGGGTCTGTCTGATCATCGGGCTGTCTTCTTTAACATGGAATTACCTGTCACAAACACTACTGCTTCTCGTATCAACTATCGCAAGTGGAGATCTATTGAGTCCACTGATTTTTCAGACTTTATTGACTCTTCTTTAAGTTGTGTTTCTCTTTCTGATGATCTGGATGATAACATTTCTGTGCTTAATTCTGTTCTCTTGTCTGGCCTTGACACGCTGGCTCCATTGATATCACAATCCATTTATTTTGCACGCTCTGCTCCTTGGTACAATGATGATCTGCGTGCTATGAAGGCTTTGTGTCGCAATATGGAGCGTAGATGGCCCATATCAGGTTTAACTGTTCATCACGAGGCATGGAAAGACAGCTTACTTGAATATAAGGCTGAAATTGTGTCAGCTAGATCTGTTTATTTTTCTCAGTTAATTGTCAGCAACCCTCTCTAATGTTCCTGCTTCAACTCACCATTGTAATATGTTTCTGGAGTTTTTTAGCACCAAAATTGATAATATACGTAACCACATTGTTTCCACTAATACTTCTGCTGCCCCCTCCTTAAAAAAATATGTATTTTCTGGTATTTCTCTCTCTAACTTTGCTATTCACAACTCCCAGTCTCTGTCTACTTTGGTTTCAAAACTGAAAGCCTCAACTTCCAGAGTTGATCCTATACCATCTTGTCTTTTTAAATCATGTTTTGATTCCCTCTCTCCTGTTGTTTTGAGAATCATTAATAACTCTCTGTGCACTGGTGTCGTGCCAGCAGCACTTAAAACTGCTGCTGTCACCCCTGTACCAAAAACAAACAACATGGATTCTGATAATTTGAATAATTTTCGTCCCATCTCAAATCTTCCATTCCTTGCCAAAATTTTAGAACAAACTGTGGCTTCTCAACTGCTTTCTCATCTTTCCTCAAATGACCTTTTTGAGCCACTACAGTCTGGATTCCGCAAAAGTTAAGGTCACTAATGACTTGTTAATGGCTTCTGATTCTAGTCGTCTGTCTTTACTGATTCTTCTTGATCTTAGTGCCGCTTTTGACACTATAGATCATTCCATTTTAATCACCCGTTTACAGACTGTCTTTGGAGTTTCTGAAACTGCATTACAGTGGTTTAGGTGGTTTCTCTGATCGCAAGCAATTTGTTGTGATGGGTGATTACAAGTCTGAGGTTGGTGTAGTGCACACTGGTGTCCCCCAGTATGTATTATCACAGTATGTGATTCAATTGTCTACTTTGTTGACTATTTTATGCCTGCAATGTTATGTGTATTATTCAATTCATATTTATATGTAAAGTGCTTTGAGATGTAACATTTAAAGGCGCTATATAAAATAAATGTATTATTATTATTATTATTATTATTATTATTATTATTATTATTATTATTATTATGTGATGATTGGGGCTGTGACGGTGTGACTCAAAATAGTATTAATTAATTTTATTAATATAGTATTAATATAATATAGTTACAAAAGTTATTCTTGTCTAGAACAGCAAGTGATTTTTCTCATTGTCTTTTGTTTGATTAATGTTATCATAGAGCAGGCATCTGCCGTCACTTTAAGAGATGCACGGATCCCATACTGTTACACGTGCGTTTTCATCTTAAAAAAAAAAAAACTCATCACAAAAAAAGGTTAATAAGCGAATTTGTCACACTAAAATCATAAACACATTTGTATTTATTTATTTTGCATCCTGCGCCTATACGTTTGAAGCAGTAAGTATTTTAACACTTACAAATTGGCCTCATTTAGCTTTCACTGGAAAAGAGCCTCACTATAAACCAGACTGATTTTTGTGGTAATTAACATCATAAGTGCAGTTATCTATAGCAAAAGTGCTCTTGTGGAAGCTCCTTATTTCTCACAAAGGACACAAAGGCATGTAATTTAAAAAATCTCAGTGACAATACAATTTGAATAATTAAACGTAAACTTTCAATAGTTTTGCAAACATATCTCAGTTATAATTTACAGGGAGCTATACAAGAGCTGTACGGTTTATTTGGTGAAGCCACATTCTATTTTAAGAGCGAGAGAGGCAGAACAACCAACAACGACACCCACACATATGACACATTTTCCGATTTACAGGTTAAAGCTTCCTCATATATACTGAAACAAAATAGGTTGACTAAAATCAAACGTATAGTAATAATACCAGATCAAAAAACGTTGTAACTTTGTTGTTTAAAATATGAGTAATCAGAACATATCAGTAGTGAGGTACATAGTGACAAAAAATAATGTATCAGTTCTGCTCATTTGTAATTGTCCCACCATTGATTTGTTCAGTGTTATATTGCATGTACAGAGCTGATGGCTGAACATGAACAAAAATGTGGTTTTCTTTTCTTTTCTTTTCTTTCTGTCATTGCCATTGTGAGATGATGTGAGGAAGTGATATTTGTGATAATGTTTGAACTGTTGAAAAAGCTGAACTATGGAGAGTATTTAGTGTGTAGCTAGTATTTAACAACACACTACACTTGAGTACATTTAACTATTTATTGATCATTTGTACACTGCTGCTAGCTTTGTTTGCAATTTGCTTTAATACACCAACCGAGTCTCAGAATACAGAGATAGATTATGAATTAAATATATAGAATTTTATTTGATCATTGATCATATTTAATAATTTAAATCTTTGTAAAATATTTAAAATACTGAGTCTTCTGACACCATGTTAAACACCTGACAAGCACACTTGGTTATGAGATATGAAATTTGATCATTGGTAACACTTTACAATAAGGTTTCATTAGTTAGCATTAGTTAACTACATTAGTTAACATGAACTAATGATGAACTGCACTTATGAAGCATTTATTTATCTTTGTTAATGTTAATTTCAACATTTACTAATAATCAATCAATCAATCAATCAATCAACTTTATTTATATAGCGCTTTTACAATGACGATTGTTTCAAAGCAGCTTCACAGTGTTAAACAGGACAACATTGCAACAAAATTTGATTTGGCTAGTTTAATTTGGATAGTTTATAGAATTATATATGACCAAATTAATAAATTCAATTTGTATATTTAGTTGAGTAACTTGGATCATAATTTGAGTGTCCCCAACTGAGCAAGCCAAGCCAAAGGCGATTTTAATAATACATTATTAAAATCTTGTTAGCATTAGTTAATGCACAGTGAACTAACAAGAACAAACCATGAACAGCTGTATTTTTATTAACTAACGTTAACAGAGACAAATACAGTAACAAATGTATTGCTCATGGTTAGTTTACTAATGTTTAATACATTAACTAATGTTCCCTTTCGAGAGGTTCCTCGTATTGCGTATGGGAAAACTCCTTTTCTCGAGAATATGAAGCAAAACTTTATTAATAAAGCAACTGCAGGAACCTATGGTGAGGCGGCTGAGAGGAACGAACCAATGGGGGCGCTTCAGAGAGACCGCCGAAAAAGGGGCTTATGATAGCATACAGGAGGCTATATAAGACCCTGATTCGCCATAGGTGTCAGATTTTATCTCCTTCAGCGACACCGTTGCTGACCTCCGGAATCAAGCAAACCACCGTCGAAAAGCAACCAGCGGAACATCCCTGCAGCCCTGAGAATGCCGAATTCCCACCGGGTCTCCGCCTTCAGCCACCTGCGTTCACCTGCGTACACCTTCTTTTCCGCCACAGAGTTTTTTCCTCACTGTTCCTCTTCTCTCGTTACGTCGTGCTAAGTTTTTTACACTGTAGACAATGTGTCCACTACACAGTGTGGGTATTCTACGTAGGTTGCGCCCACTACACAGGGCGCGCCTCTGCACATTATTTACAACTACACACAAAAGAGCTTTTTCTATGTAGGAAATGTACCCACTGCAAAGCCGGCGCCATCAAAACCTAAACACTATCCCCACAGTGTTACAAGCTCGGTGTTACAGCACAAGGAACCGGGTTAACAGGCCCCTATTACTTAGCGGCCCGCCCCTGAATCTAATTCACCCCCTGGCTTCATGAGCCCAGGCCTGGCAGGCCATTCCTGTCAGAGGTGGAAAGTAACGAATTACATTTACTCGCATTACTGTAATTGAGTAGTTTTTCTGTGTACTTCTACTTTTTTTAAGTAGTTTTAAAAAGCTGTAATTTTACTTTTACTTAAGTACATTTTTATTGAAGTATTGTACTTTGCTACATTTTAGACCACATCCGTTACTGAGTAAAAATAAATCATTAATGCAAAGGGGAGGAAAAAAACGCGATCCGGATACGACTATATTGAATAGAGGGCGCGGGGCGCGGAAGAGAACAAGCGCGCAAATATCAGATGGAGACGAACAAGACAGATGTCAGTGACGCAGACCCAGCTGAAAGCAAAATGCCATTGTGAGCCCCTGGCCAGTATGGAAATACTTTGGATATTGAAAAAAATAACGTGGTGTTGTCTTGGAGGATATCAAATGTGCACAAAATGTGGATGCAAATGAAGAAACACATAGAACATGTTCGGGCACACATCCCTCCATGCAGATAAAGGTATGTTTATAACTTAAGGCCGAATGATTTCTGTGACGCAGAGGGAATCCCGGTATCCAGTCATGAACATTACCTTTACATTATAACGTAGGATTCACGTCATATACACAAACAGATGGATGAACGAATAACTCAAAAGAATAAATCAAATCGCGACATGGTCTGTAAATATTAAAGCACAAAACATTGCTATATGAATATATGATCTGCTTGTTCTGTCTCTGTGAATGAGCTGCTCCGTCTACTACATACAGGACTCTATTATTCTTAAACATTTTAATGAGTTAATGATAAAATTAAGTTGTTAATCTAATTCATAATCATTTATTGAATTTAGTTTATTAGACAATGTTTTATTGAAATTTTAATAAACAAAACAATCAAATGGTTTTAAGTTTGTTATGATAAAGCATTTGTTCAACCAAAAAAAAAAAGACCAATCATCTTCATTCATTTAACATAATTTTAACTAACCATAATTTAATAATCGGTACAGTTTATTTATTAAATAGTTGTTTAATACCGTGATGTTTTCTGACATAGTTGTCATATCGTGAAAATCTCATTCTATTACAACCCTACAGGGGAGAGTCCCCCACCCCCACTTTTAAAAAAAGTAACTAAGTAACTTTTACTCTGAGTACATTTTAAATGAGCTACTTTTTACTTTTACTTGAGTAAATTTTTAGACCAGTAATTTTACTTGTACTTAAGTAAAATTTAATTGAAGTAACAGTACTTTTACTTGAGTAGAATATTTTGTTACTCTTTCCACCTCTGATTCCTGGTATATCAAATTGGGTGTTGAACATATGAAACGGGGTTAATCGCTACAGTTTTGCTCGCAGACCCCCGCGATTCAAGCCATGGTCGAGCCCTCAGTGAGAAGCAGGGTCAGTCAAGTGCTTCTCGCTGAGGTGTTAAAACTGTTAAAGGAGAGAGCGGTGGAAACAGTGCACCCGACGCTAGCGAGTCAGGTTTTTACTGTCGCTAATTCCTCGTCACGAAAATGAATGGCGGTCTCAGGCCCATTTTTCAGACCTCTGAACAAAGCACTTATGACATGCTCGTTCAAGATGCTGATGGTGAAACATGGCTAAGCATCTCCTTTTATGGGCAGAGCACGATCTAAGCTCCCTAAGGGTGGCTCACATGACAGGTCTTCTGAATCAGGGTCCGGACATGTTATCCAGAGGACCCATTCCCCCAGGGGAATGGTCTCTTCACCCGCAAACAATTCAGCTCGCACAACACTCACTGACCAATATTTTTCTGCTGCGCAGGGCGCCTGGCCCATGTTTGGCCCAGACTCCCTCTATATGCTCCCTCCGATCGCGATGCTGCTGCAAACCATCAAAAAGATCGGGGAGACAGTATCCACAGTGCTTTTAATAGCCCCACTTTGGAAGAACAGCACATGGTTCTCCGAACTGATTCAGCTGTCAGACACAGCCCCATGGCCCATTCTGCTGAGGAAATACCTCCTTACGCCGGCGAAAGGGAAGATCTGGCATCCCAGTCCCGAGCTGTGGGCCCTCCACGTATGGCCCATCAACGGGTATCCGGAAACCTCTCTGACAAGTTATGAACGCTATCAGGCGGCTCCGCTTTTTTGGTCAGTGGTTTTCTAATCAGTGTGCTGCACGAAACAACGACGCACACTCATGCGACGTGGCAGATCTGCTCGCTTTTCTCCAAGAGCTAATGGACGCGGGTCATTCCCCCTCCTCGCTCAAAGTTTATGTTGCCGCCATAGCAGTTAACAACGCTCAGATCGCGGGTCATTCACTAGGGAAAAGTGATGTTATTGTACGTTTTCTTAAAGGGGCCAGGAGATTAAACCCGCCTCGCTCTTCCTCAGTCCCTATTTGGGACCTCGCCGGGGTTTTAGAAGCCGTGAAGGGTCCTAACCAATGCAGACCACGAGCTTGAAGCACTTATCACTCAAAACCGCTTTTCTGCTGGCTTTGGCCTCGATTAAGCGAGTGGGTGGCTTACACGCACTCTCCGTGAGCCCTTCCTGTCTTGAGTCCTTTACCCGCGTCTCAGAGAGAATAAGACGCCAGCCTATTCTGCCCAGTCAGAGCATTGAGATTGTATCCAGAGCGCTCCGCCCCCTTCAGGCAGTCGGATCAGGTCTTCATTGCTTGGGTGGTCGCACTAAAGGTAGTGCTGTCATGAAACAAAGACTCTCACACTGGATAGTGGATGCGATCTCACTAGCATATAGGTCTAGAACCTAACCTGTCCTATAGGCATTTAAACCCACTCCACTAGAGGCATGGCCTTGTCTTGGGCTTGGTCATGTGGCACTTCCATGAAAGATATATGTGCGGCGGCAGGCTGGGCCTCTCCGCCCACTTTTATCAGATTCTACAATTTGAAGGTCCCAGCTTTACAAGCAGTGCTTTTCTCCGTCTAAGGGCTCTATCTGCAGCCCTGGCAACACGATTGCTTATATTGCGTTCTGCTTATACACAATCGTTCATAAGCACCATTACACTCTACCATAGATCCGACTATGTCCGGTCAGGTGTTCAAACGAACCGACTCTTCCGGTTCTTTCATTCTCCTTATGAAGCCCGCCTGTGTCGGTCTCCCTGAGAGAGGGAACGAGTTTTGCGTTCCACGCCGTGTTCGTGCTTCTCAGGTGTCGCTTCAGTCGATTTTTAAAACCTGACACCTATGGCGAATCAGGGTCTTATATAGCCTCCTGTATGCTAATAATAAGCCCCTTTTTCGGCAGTCTCTCTGGAGCGCCCCCATTGGTTCGTTCCTCTGCGCCGCCTCACCATAGGTTCCTGCAGTTGCCGCGGCCCGCCAATCAGAGCGCTCCTCACGCTGGGCTATTGCTGTGCAGATGCACTGCGCTTTACATAAATACCTTTATTAATAAAGTTTTGCTTCATATTCTCGAGAAAAGGAGTTTTCCCATACGCAATACTCGTTCCCTCTCTCAGGGAACCGAGGTTACGAAAGTAACCGAGTACGTTAAGTAATGAAACCTTATTATAAAGTGTTACCTGTTCATTCTCTAGCACCTAGTATATGCTTTATATGTATTATAACATTTTGACCTTTCCCCTGACTTTCATCCATTGAACTGACAGTATTAAGATTAATAAATTATTTAGTAAAAAAAACAAAACAAAAAAAACTATGGAATAAAAAGAAGATTTAGTTAGTATATTATATTAAATAAAATCCAGGTAGTGCATATATTGTTTATCTGGTAATCTCAAAAATGCTTCATGTGGTGACATTAAAATTAACTGGTTTACTTTAAGGTCATAAATATTATTTAATATGACTGAATCGTGCTAACAACATTTTAATAAACAAATAAAATGACTTTTTAAAGAGTAAAAACTAAGAGAACCCATTATAATCAATGATGCTGTCTACACTGCAACAACAAATTCGAGACAGTAAAACACTGGCACTTATCTATATAAATGACTGGATTGCTCATTAAAAAAGAATCAATCATGCCCCTATATTGGTATGCCCTGATAGTCCCTCACATTATATTTAATTAATAAAATGAATGAAAATTAAATTAAATATATATATATATATATATATATATATATATATATATATATATATATATATATATATATATATATATTCCTAAAGAGTCAGCGTGCTTAAAATCAGAATCAGAATGTTTTTTAGAAGCTTCCACAGCCCAAACAGAAAGAAACAGACAAGACAGATAATAAAAAAGAATAAAAATAGAATAATTAAATAAATACACAAAAATAGACAATATACAAAAATAGACAATAGGCAGTATATGTACACCAAATACAGATGTACAGTATTGCCAAAAGTTGTGGGACACCTGCCTTTACATGCACATGAACTTTAACCTTTAGGCGCCAGAGGTTTTTTCCTTAAACGTTCGATTTTGACATTTTAATTTCAATATATCTTAAAAGTGATAAAAGATAGAGACTTCCTGTAAATTAGAGAAATATTAAGGATGACCCAAAGTTAATGTAGGGATTACATTTTCCCATCTAATTTGCATATTATGACGTCATATGGTGGTGTCCATCATAGATTATAGAATTTTCATGAAAAGTCACGTTTAAATGATAAAATGCAGCACTTCTTTCCCCCAAAGATGTTCCCCAACTTCTGTATGCTATATTACACAATACTGAATGCTTAGTAAATAGTAAATAGTAAACAAACTGTGTAAATCATTACTAATAAATGGTAGAAACAAACCGAATGCATGTTGCGCTTGGCCTTTTGCTGTAGGGATTTTCCATTTACTACATACAGTAGGCACTCTGATTCCATTTATGTGGCACATATATATTATATATTATGCATAATAGCCCCACTGCCCCGCGTCACACCGCATCTGCTCCTGTTATGAGCAGCGTGACCAGATCTGTGTCACGCGATCGTGCACAGCTCGGATGGATTACTGTCATTGTGACTCCCCATCCTGCCTCCACGTTGCCCCATAACAGTCCTATGAATACTTCGACCTCGTCTAACATACCCAGTGGCATTAGACAAAATCTCCACCACAATACTGTCGCCGCTATTGGGGAGAGGCACACGGTCAGAAGACGCCGTCTTGGCTGGCGCGGTAAAAATCTCCCGCGGCCGACTCGTTCCCCACAACACCAACACACCTGCTAACTTCGAGATGAAGACTCCGAGCCCGGGAAACATTGTTCCCACCACTGACATTGGGCATAGGACCATCTACATTGGACAAAGAATTCACCGTTTGTGCTTGGTGTAGGGCTATACTTTCACTTTCAGAATCACCATCATCTTCTGACAGCAAATAGAAACAGGGTCCGCGAAAAGAAGACCCAACACTTCATTGCGGGTGAGATTTATTGATTTATTATTATTATTATTATTATTATTATTATTAATAATAATGATCTAATGCAAATACTCGCTGATGTTGACAATATTGCTCTGATAAAATGGCTCACTCGAACACGAGCTCCGCTTTTTTCGCACTGATTCAATGCGCTGTTGCTCAAAGATTTTGTATAGAAGCATGATGTTTTTTTGGGTCAGGGATGAAGTATGACATGTTTGCCATCTAGTGGAGGGGAGGTCGAACGAAATTCGATACCCTATTTGACAAAATCGGCCGTTTTATTCAGTGCCGCATCTCGTCGAGTAAACTCGACCGTGGCGCCTAGAGGGTTAAGCTGTAGGGTTTAATATGGAGTTGGCCCACCTTTGGCTTTCCACAAAGTTTAGGAGTGTGTTTATGGGAATTGTTTCTTCTATAAGCACATGTGTAAGGTCAGGCACTGATGTTGGACGAGAAGGCCTGGCTCGCAGTCTCCACTTTAATTCATCCCAAAGGTGTTCAGTCGGGTTGAGGTCAGAACTCTTTGCAGGCCAGTCAACTTCCTCCACACCAAACTTGCTTATCAATGTCTTTATGGACCTTGCTTTGTGGACTGATTAAGAGTTAAGAGTTCCTTTCACTGGAACAAAGGGCCCAAGCCCAACCCCTGAAAATCAACCCAAAACCATAATCCCCCCTCCACCAAACTTTATACTTGGCACAATGCAGTCTGGCAAGTACCGTTCTCCTGGCAACAGCCAAACCCACACTCGTCCATCGGATTGTCAGACAAGGAAGCATGATTCGTCACTCCAGAGAACATATCTCCACTGCTCTAGAGTTTAGTGGCGAAGTGCTTTACACCACTGCATCCAACGCTTTGCATTGCACTTGGTGATGTAAGGCTTGGATGCAGCTGCTCGGCCATGGAAACCCATTCAATGAAGATCTCTAAACACTTTTCTTGAATTAATCTGAAGGCCACACAAAGTTTGGAGGTCTGTAGCTATTGACTCTGCAGAAAGATGGCGACTTCTGCGCACTGTGCGCCTCAGCATGTGCTGACCCTGCTCTGTGATTTGAAGTGGCCTACTACTTTGTGGTAGCCTGGATGCCAGCCGAATTTAGCCCCGCCCCCAATTTTTTTTGCTCGGGCAATTCGGTCTGGAATTGCTCCATAGAGGAGTTATTATGCCCGAACAGAAACTGTTCAGACCAATGAAATTGTCAGGGCAGGCTTTAGACGATGATGGACAGATGATCAACAGTAACGTAATCATCCACGTCATCAAAGGCGCTTTGGGTTGAATTTGCTCTTATCCTTAACGGAGAACTTTTTTGTATATGCATTCACCTTCACTGTTTCTCTCAGATACGATGATCGTGTTGGTAAGTACTCTGAATATCCTTAAATTCTTTTATTACAATACTTGCAAAGATCGTTTACACTCATCTTTTTCTTGTAACGTTACTTAATCCAGCGTGCGTGCAGATAGGGTTGCCACGCTTTTTTGCAATGTCGCGCACAATTGCTACTCAAAATTAGCCCAAAACAATAGCTTTCCGGGGGGGTTCTCCGGAAAAAAATGGTGTTTGGTTGGCAAAATATGTTTTTTGGCAAGGTTGCCTGCTAATATTTGCACTCCTGGGTTTATGTAATCACATAATTGGGGTCGCTTCAACCCGCGAACATGGAGAAAAACACGGACTTGACAACACAGTGCAGTTGAGTTCTGTTGAAATTTGACAACTAAAGTTACTCGTCGCTCCGTTGCTCTAATTGGTTGTGGGTCTATCCAATTGAGGTCTTTCCTGGCTCGGTTGAAACATGACCCATAATCAAAGCTCAAAGAAGCGGTACCAGACTCATATTCTGACTAGAATTGACTATGGCCACGCCAGGCTAACTTTGTGGCTGAGTTGTTGTTTTAAACAGTGTTGTGTATTGCACATGTTTATTGCCAAGTGGGGGCATTAACTGTTCCTGAGATGGATTGACTGAGGGAAGAATCTGTTCCTATGCCTAGCTGTTCTGGTGTTCTGTGCCCTGTAGTGCCAACCAGACAGCAAAAGTTCAAAGAGGCCTGGGTGTGAGGGGTCCAGAATGATTTCTCCAGCCCTTCAATTTACTCTGGATTAATACAGCAGAGTGGGGAGGGTTGTACCAGTGATTCGCTCAGCGGTCCATACCATATACTGTAATCTTCTACGGTCTGACTTGGTAGCTGAGCTGAAACAGT
The DNA here is from genome assembly GCA_023029165.1 of Gobiocypris rarus. NCBI lineage: Eukaryota > Metazoa > Chordata > Actinopteri > Cypriniformes > Gobionidae > Gobiocypris > Gobiocypris rarus. The sequence goes on along the minus strand of CM040918.1, from coordinate 28,193,881 downwards.
TATAGAAGTGCAAAGGGCAGATTTAATGACTGAATGAGTAGAACTGTATCAGCAGCTCCTGTGGCATGTTGAATTTCCTCAGCTGGAGAAAGAAGTACAGTCTCTGCTGGGCCTTTTTGACAATAAAGTGTAACTCCCACTTCTGGTCCACAGAGATGGTGGTGTCCAGGAACCTGAATGAATCCACTGCTGCCACAGTGCTGCTCATGATGGTGAGTGGGAATTGTAATTAAGTTCTTAGTTCAGGGAAGAAGGAGGCGGGAACCGGCGAACATTTAAAGACTTGAATATAATAAATAAACAAACTGAAAGTAAAACCGCGGCAAGCCCCTCATGGACGGCTGCCGCTACACACAAAACAAAACGTAAACAAAACGTAAATTCCAGGCCTGGTTCTTTCTTGTCCTTCACTTGTGTCGCTCGTCCTTATATGCCTCAGAGCTCCCTCATGAGAGGACTTGCAGGTGACGCTCATTTTCAGTCACGCACCAGTCTCCCCTTGCTCCTCCCATGTCTCTCGTTTATCCAACTCGCCACAGGAATAATAATGTTTTTGTTTTTTTCCTGAAGTCCACAATCATCTCCCCTGTTTTGAATGTATATAGCTCCAGGTTGTTATTACTGCACCAGACAGCCACCTCTTTAACCTTTTGTCTGTAAGTAGACTTGTCACAGTCCTGCATGAGGCCAATGGAGTGCGTTGTCATCAGCAAACTTCAGGAGCTTTACTGAGGGGTCTTTGGTGGTGCAGTCGTTAGTGTACAGGGAGAAGAGCAGTGGGGAGAGCACACATCCCTGGGGTGCATCAGTTCTGATCGTGCAGGTGCTGAATGTGAATTATCCCAGCCTCACTAGCTGCTGCCTGTCTTTCAGGAAGTTGGTGATCCACTGACAGATGGAGGAGGGCACAGAGAGCTGGGTTCATTTCAAAACAAGGAGATTTGGGATGATGGTGTTGAAGGCCGAGCTGAAGCCACAAACAGGATCCTCAAATAAGTCCCTGGTTCGTCCAGATCTTTTAAGATATAATGCAGACCTATATTGACTGCATAATCTACAGACCTGTTTGCTCAATAAGCAAACTGCAGGGGGTAGCAAACCTTCAGGTAGGCCAGCACCATTCTTTCAAAAGACTTCATGACCACAGATGTTAAGACAACATGTCTGTAGTCATTCTGTCCTGTGATTTTGGGTTTCTTTAGAGTAGCGATAATGGTGGAGCATTTGAAGCAGAAAGGAACTTCACGCAGCTTTAGTGATCTGTTGAAGATCTGTGTGAAGGTAGGGGCCAGCTGGTCAGCACAGGATTTCAGGCAGGCTGGTAAAACCCTGTCTGGACCTGGTGCTTTCCTTATCTTCTGTTTCTGGAAGACCCGACACACTTCTTCACAGACCTGAAGAGCAGGAGGGGGAGAGAGGATTGCTGGAGATGTTGATGGGTGCATGGAGAGAAGGTCAGCATGTGTGTGGTGTGAAAGACAGGGTTTTTCAAACCTGCAGTAAAACTCATTCAAATTGTCAGCCAGTTGTTGATTTGACAGTGCTGGGTGGTGCTGCCTTGTAGTTGGTAATGTCTTTCAGGCCTTTCCACACTGATGCAGGATTGTTGGCTGAAAACTGGTATATTACCGTTTGAAAATTCGTCAGTGTGTTTTTGGGTCGCTCAAAAAAAAAAAAGACTCTGTCCCCGATCCTGTAGGCATCTTCTTTGGCCTGACAAAGTTGCCTTGAGTTTTGCAATGAACCATGGTTTGTCATTGTTGTGAGTCCTGGTAGGGATGCACATAATCCTCACAGAAACTGATCCAGGTCAGTGGCAGCAGCCTCAAAAACACTCTAATCAGTGCACTCGAAACAGGCTTGTAAATCCTGCTCTGCTAAATTTGTCCATCTTTTTACAGTCCTTATTACAGGTTTAACTGATTTCAGTTTAGCCAATCTGTTTTCAGAATAAGATGAACCAGACAGTGATCAGAAAGCCCCAAAGCTGCCTGTGGGATAGAGTGTTATGCATCCTTTATTGTGGTGTAACATTGGTCCAGTATATTACTGTCTCTGGTGGGACATGTAATGTGCTGTATTTAGACAGTTCACTGGAGAGATTTGCTTTAGTTCTTTCTTTTGGTATATTGCATGTTCAGACATACATACTAACAAATATTCTGGGGGCCATGAAATTTTGTGAAAATGATCAAAACGCTGGCGGTGGCTGGCAAAAAGAACAAAACAACAACAACAACAACAAAAACTAGTGGGGAAAGAGTTAAAATAGAAAACAATTATTTTAATTTGTAATAATATTTTACAATATTTCCATTTTACTGTATTTTTTGTTGAGCATAAGGGATTATTTCAAATACATCATTCAGAATTATGTAATAAATAAATAAATAAATAATTCAGAAAGACCCAGAACAAGAAATATATGTTTTTTTGCAATGAAAGTATCACTGTTTTTACAGTGTCATGTGAATCTTATCTTGGGGATCTTTCAGGTTGAAAACATTAATCGGAAATTTTATTCTTGTTAGATAACAATGTCAGCTAAAAATGTGCAAAACCACTTTAAAGCCATATTACATATTCAGCAAGTTCAAAGAGCAGCGAAACTGCAATATGGTGTCATGACCACAATATTCTCACACCGGACGTGCAGCGCCGCTTCCGATTGTTTGTCCCGTTGAATGTCTTTCCCATTACTAAGCATAAGGGTCAAACCTCAGGGCTTCTATTTTCAAAAAGTAGGCTATCGGGCTGACAACGTAATGCACCTTATTTAATACATATGTAAATATGTCAAGTGAGACTCACATAACACCATTCGTCATCAAAAAAGAGTGGCGTGATAAGAAGTCATGAAATGAATAACCATATAACCACATTGGAGGAATAAGCATGGATGACTTTGAAAGTTTGACGTTTTCTTCTCACATTTTAATCTGGCTTAAAGTTTGACTGTATCATTTAGAAAGTAATTTATAATAATTAAACAATTTTAGTTATTATATAGAATTATAGTTATATAACTTTAGTTCCTTTTCAAATGGTCAGTCAGCCCAGTGCCCACGTGTCTCGCTCTTGCCTCAGAGAGACATCTCACCCATGATGTTCTCGCGATCAGACCTGCACCCTCCGCTCGACGCCAAGGGCCTGGTCGGTGGGTCTGATGAAGACACACGAGAGCATCAACAAGATGACTCCGTGTCATTGGCCGCTTCAGATGCTGAGGAATGGTCAGCAACGCTGTGACTCCAGGGCTGGTGTGGACACAGATCTCATCCACACTAAAGCTGTTGGCGAACTAGGCCTCGCCTGAGGAGCCTGCACGCAGCCACCATAAATATATATTCCAGTTCTCGCCAGGGAAGAAAATGCTGCTGTTGTGTGTGTTGCGAGTGTAAGCAGCAAGCCTACCATAATGCGCGCCCCCTTGCACTCGACTACTGTAATAGTGAAACCATTAAAAAATATAAATACTCAACAAATGAGCATTATTTCTCTTCAGCACCACACGAGCGTCTGTAGTACGCCGACACTCGACACTATAAAACCCCTGTGCGACCAGGCCAAGGCTTAGAAAGACATCCCTGGCGTGTCACAATGGGTCACAAACACAATACTGCAATACCGCTTCACGGGCATATTACACACATCAGTGAAGAACAACGTTTCTCACGTCCTCAAAACTGAAGCGAAGAGCCTATTAAAAAAAGGGGCCATAGAGCCGGTGTCTCCAGCCCAGAGAGAGTCAGGCTTTTACAGCCGCTACTTCCTCGTCACCAAAAAGATGGTGGCCTTAGGCACATCTTAGACCTCAAACATCTAAACAGGGTCCTTATCAAACGGGCACAGGTTCACCTGATGGACTGTTTTTTCTCAGTGGATCTGAAAAATGCTTACTTTCACATCCAAGTTATTTCCCATCCCATCTTGAGATTTGTGTTCGATGGGAAGGTCTACCAGTACACAGTCCTACCATTCGGTCTGTCCCTGGCCCCCGCACTTTCACGAAGTGCATTGATGCAGCTCTCTCCCCTTTAAGACAAATGGGAATGTGCATTTTGAACTACCTCGATGACTGGCTCATTCTGGCCCGGTCAGAGGCAGAATTAGAATCTCACAAGTATGTCCTACTCAGCCACCTAGAATGCCTGGGTCTCAAAATAAATACAGCTAAGACCTTGTTGCTTTCCTGGCAGATAATCTCTTTCCTGGGGGCGATTTTAGACTTTAGAGGGTGTGGCTGTTGAATGATCTCATTCAAAACAGGAACCAACAGACCCTGAGAACCTTTCAGAGAATGCTAGGCCTTATTGCATCAGCTTCTCCAGTACTTCCACTGGGTTGCTGCACATGCGCCCCCTGCAATACTGGCTGAAACCACGGGTTCCTCCCCATGCTTGCCGTTCAGGCCAACTTCAGATCAGGGTGGGCAACAGTTGTGTCAAAGCCCTGGTCCCTTGGTCAAAACCCTGCCTTTTCGAGTCATGGGTGAACTTGGGGACAGTTTTGAGGCGAATGGTGGTTACCACGGACGCCTCCAACATGGTTTGGGGTGCTCTGTCGAGGGGGAAATGGCCTTCGGCTCGTGGTCGAGCACAGAGTCACAGTTGCACATTAACTCCCTGGAGATGCTGGCAGTAGTGTGAGCCCTCAAGACCTTCCTACCACACCATTCGGTTCACCATGTCTTAGTCCGCTCAGACAACACGACAGTGGTTTCCTACATAAACCGCCAAGGCAGGCTCAGGTTCGAGATGGCTCAACCATCTGGTCAGAAGTCTCCTCCTATGGGCAGAGGGCAAACTGTGCATGCTAAAAGCAGTAAACGTGCAGGGCAACATGAACCAGGTATCAGATATGCTCTCCATGGGTCTGGTGGCCCCAGAGGAATGGACCATCCATCCTCAGACGGTTTAGATGATATGGCAAGTTTTTCGGGAGGGCAGAGGTCGACCTCTTCGCATCCAAAGAAAACTGTCATTGCCCAACATTTTTTCAAAGAGCAGGGATGCACTGGCCTACGAATGGCCCAGCAGCCTGCCTAATTATTTTTCTCCAGTCCCACTCCTTCCCCTAGTCTTGAAAAGAATCAGGTAGAGCGAGCACACAGTCATGTTAGTGGCCCCACTCTGGCGGACTCATCATTGGTTTCCCGAGTTGATTCAGCTTCTGTCAGCAGCTCCATGGCCAATTCACCTGCGGTAGGACCAGTGAGTGTCCTGAGTACTATAAGTGAGGCTAGAGATCCATCCACTAGGCGTCTCTATGCCCTCAAATGGTCAGGACCCATTATCATGCGACATATCACAGATACTTTTTTTTCTGCAAGAGATGTTGGATGCAGGATGTACTCCATCCATACTTAAAGTCTACGTGGCAGCCATCACTGCTTTCCACACGCTGATATCTGCCCAGTCAGTGGGCAGAAATGACATGATTGTCCGTTTCCTAAAGGAAGCCAACCCCCCTATGGTGCCCTCCTGGGACCTTTGCCTGGTTTTATGAGCAATGAAGGAGCCTCCATTCGAATCGTTACAACGGCCACTCACGCTAAAAACGGCCCTGCTGTTAGCACTGGCATCAGTTAAGCATGTTGGTGACATACAAGCACTCTCCTTGAGCACTTCCTGTCTGGAGTTTGGCCCAGGTGACTCTAAGGTTATCCTCAAACCAAGCCATGGTTATGTGCGCGCCCTACTAAGTGTAATTTTCAACTGAATGGCGTGTGCGACAGCCTATTGGTTGCCATTCCTGGTGTATTTAAGGCGGAGCTTGTCATTGGGGTGCACATCATACCATCGTTGTCGTGTATGGGCGTGTGTGTGTGTGCATTTGTGGGTGTGTGTTTTTGTTTGTTTGTTGCTTTCTTTGTTCTGCGGTCTTCATAGGAAAAAGTCGAGTGATCTCTCGTACCTGGGAAGATCCAGTGCCTTTTTATTTCAATTAACTGTTTGATTTGAGTATTTAGTGAGCCCCTCCAGCTATGTTAGATTTTTGTTTTTCATTAAAAAATTTTTTTGTTATACATTTCATGCGATTATTTGGTGTTCATTTGTATTGTTTTCTCTATTTTTCTTTTTGTTGTTTTCTTTAACACATTGCTGATCCATGTTATGTCCAGGTCGATTAGCCTTTTGATGTGAACCTGTCTGAGCATCTATACATCCCTGGCTGACGTCTGTGGCCAGTAAATTGCTCATTGTTGTCCTTCATGGTTTGAACTTATTCCAATGCAAGTTGTGAATTGAATGAATATCAAGAGTAATTGTGAGGATTATGAATAAGTTTCATAAAAAAGCAACATTTTGAGCAAAAAGCTGAGAAAATCAAGTTTTTGTCAAAAACTGCATTCAGATCAGATTCAGAGCGATGAATGGATCACACACATATGGAGAGGATCGAGTCCATCAATACCTCTAATGCTTGCACAGTCCTGTAGCTCGCCCTGGGTCCACATTTCATTCATTAACATTAAATAGTTTTGAGTCATATGATGTTTAATGTTGACAATCATGTTGTTTTTCATATATATCTGCTTACATGCGATCGCTTGCTTTACTCCGTCTTACTCGCATGTGTTTTGATCTAGAGATTCAGTACTCATTCAGAAGATAGACTCATTCCCTTGCGTCTAAGAGTGAAAACACGGAAACCAGGAAAATTCCGTTTGGCCTGGAAGCGTTTTCTCCAACACGATCTCATGACAATGCGTATCAATAGTACGAGTGTGCAATCTCGTAGAATGTATACGCCAAAACTCATTTTGGCGTGCATATGGTACGCAGTTTTTTGCGTGCATATGAGACGCACTTTATGGCGTGTATATGACACGCTTTTGGGTAGGGTCAGGGTGGGGTGTGGGGTTCGTACATATAATGTCGCCATAAAGTGCGTATCATATGCACGCCAAAAACGGCATACCATATGCACGCCTAAATGAGTTTTGGCGTATACATTCTACGAGATTGCACACTCGTACTATTGATACGCATTTTCGTGAGATTAGGCTCGTTTTCTCACAAATAATGGAAACTTCTGTGTTGGCGGGAAAGAGTTAACGTGTCATAGAGAGTAGATACTTGCATTCGTTGGTTGACAACCTAGCCTGGTATTGGGATAGGTTGAGAGTAAGAGGGGGCGGGACTAAAGGGAGAGTAACGGAAGACAGAATGAGAGTGTGTCGATGAAGACGGTGTCTGTGGTGAATCGTTGAATAAATAAGTTCTTAGCAACAAGTCGTTGTAAGTGAGACTTATTTGACATGGTGTCAGAAGTTGTGGAGTAGTAGAAATGGCGAAATTTGCTCCACCCACGAACTTCACCTTTGATAGACCTCAAGATTGGGCCGCATGGCAACAGTGCTTCACGAGGTACAGGATAGCCTCGAAACTCACAGAGGAGGATGGCGAGGTACAAGTGAGTACCCTTATATATGCCATGGGACCAGAGGCAGAAAACATATTCAGCTCGTTCACGTTTGAGAGAGACGAGCAGAAAAAAGAATTCAACGGCGTGCTGAACAAGTTTAATGACTATTTTATCCCGAAAAAGAACGTCATCCACGAGAGGGTGTGCTTTTACCAACGCATACAAAGGCCGGGGGAAAAGGCAAAGATGTTCATCCGTGCACTCTACGAATTAGCAGAGAGTTAATTTAAGAGATTTAATCGTTCACGCCGAAACCCAAGAACAGCACGACGATCGTCTAAGGCGCGTTCTGGAGAGGATCGAGCGCACAGAGCTCAAGCTCAACAAAGAGAAGTGTATCTTCAGACAGAAGGAGCTTTATTTCCTGGGACACGTCATAGACGAGAGAGGAGTCAGGCCTGACCCGGAGAAAGTAAGAGCTATCTCAGAGCTGCAAGCCCCACGGAATGTGAGTGAACTGAAACGGGTCCTGGGGATGATAAACTACATGGGACGCTACATTCCAAGCTTGGCGACAGTGGGCGGGCCGCTGTTTGACCTATTAAAAGGGACTGCATCATGGACGTGGGACCAGTCTCAAGAAAGCGCTTTTCAAAAGCTTAAAGAAACTTTAATGACTGCACCTGTTCTCGCGTACTATGATTCAGGGAAGGCCACGGCGGTGTCAGCAGACGCGAGTAGCTACGGGCTGGGAGGAGTTTTACTACAGCTGCATGGAGACAGTTGGAAGCCGGTGGCATATTGTTCGAGGCGGTTAAATGAGGCAGAAACCAGGTACGCGCAAATTGAAAAAGAGTGTTTGGCCGGGGTATGGGCGTGCGAGAGATTCGAGAAGTATCTCATTGGCCTGGACAGATTTGGCCTAATTACAGACCACAAACCCCTCGTTCCACTGGTTAATAAAAAAGACTTGGACGCGGTACCAATACGCTGTCAAAGACTTTTAATGAGACTGATGCGATTCGCAGTGACAGCGGAATACGCACCGGGGAAGACACTGGTAGTAGCCGATACGCTGTCGAGAAGTCCAGTAGGCGAGGATACAACGAGCAGTACACCAACAGTGAACGAGATGGCCTGGTACGTTAACGCAGTTATAGCCGGCTTGCCCGTGTCACAGTCAAAGTTGAGCCTGATTGCAGGAGCGACTGAAAGAGATGAACAGTTACAACTAGTAAGTAAGTTCATTAAGCAGGGATGGCCTGAGCACGTAAGAAACGTACCTGAAGGTATTCGAGACTTTTTCTCTGTGAAAGATGCACTGTCCATAAGTGAAGGACTGATCATTCTGGGCAGACGCATTTGTATTCCAAGGGAACTAAGACAGGACATCCTTGAACGCATCCACGAGGGTCATTTAGGGTTGACAAAGTGCAGAGAACGGGCGAATTCATCCGTATGGTGGCCTGGTATTTCATCGGATATAAATAACAAAGTTGACTTGTGTATGTTCTGTCGCGAAAACAGGAAAACACAAAGGAAAGAGCCACTGAAGTCAACCCCGCTACATGATAGACCGTGGCAGCGCGTCGCAATAGACATTTGCGAGAACAAGGGCCAGATGTATCTGATTGTCTCGGATTATTACTCGCGGTTTATAGAGATCCTTCATCTGCCCAAGACAACGAGGGCGCAGGTGATAAATAAACTACAAGCTACATTTGCGAGATACGGAGTACCAGACCAGATTATAAGTGACAACGGTCCGCAGTTTACTAGCGAGGTATGGACGGCGTTTAAAGGGAAATATGACTTTGAACATGTCACATCGAGCCCGCACAACCCGCAAGCAAATGGGCATGCCGAGGGTGCAGTCCAAGTAGCCAAGCGCATCCTCAAACAGGACGACCCGCTCCTCGCTTTGATGTGTTACCGTGCAACGCCACATTCGTCTACAGGGGCAAGTCCTGCTGAATTATTGATGGGCAGGAAAATTCGTATGACGTTGCCTACGTTGAAGAAAAACCTGCAGCCAAAGTGGCCTAATAGACTGTTGGTGAGAGAAAGAGACGCCTTTGCTAAAACACAACAAGCCTTCTACTTTAATCGGAGACATGGGGTGCGTGACTTACCTGAGTTGAAGCCTGGTGACGCGGTGCTGATGAAGCTGGACCGGGAAAAGTCGTGGAAAGGTCCAGTGCTAGTCAGAGCGCAGGAGAGTGCTCCGCGTTCATTCGCGGTGCAGGCTCCGAAGGGGGAAGGTGAGATGAGGCGGAACCGCAGACATTTACACAAAGTGCCTGCGGAGTGTTTAAAGGCCGAGGACAGTTGTGAAACAACAGTGAGGAGTCCGCAGAAGCTTGAAAAACTGTACATCAGCAGTGACGCGGATGAGCCAAAGTCGCAGACACCGAGTGAAACACAAGGAGTGACGGTGACCAGGTCCGGCAGAGTAATAAAACCAACTGTTAAACTAAATTTATAGTTATGGGTAAATTGAAATCTGAGCACATTATGGTCTAGTGGATGTGAGTTGTGCATCTCAAGTAAATGCAATGTTAAATGTTTAAAATGTTCATTATAGTTCAAGTGAATATGGTCAAATGCTAGATTGATAATAAGAATTATGGTTACCATAATGTGTTTCTTTAAAAGGGGAAGGTGTCATAGAGAGTAGATACTTGCATTCGTTGGTTGACAACCTAGCCTGGTATTGGGATAGGTTGAGAGTAAGAGGGGGCGGGACTAAAGGGAGAATAACGGAAGACAGAATGAGAGTATGTCGATGAAGACGGTGTCTGTGGTGAATCGTTGAATAAATAAGTTCTTAGCAACAAGTCGTTGTAAGTGAGACTTATTTGACAAACGTATTGTTGACGTGTTGTAAAAAGGAAGATGCGATATGCCAGACCCAACAATGCAGAATAGCTGAAGGCCACTATCAGAGAAACCTGGGCTCTCATAACACCTGAGCAGTGCCAAAGACTGATCAACTTCATGCCACGCCGCAATGCTGCAGTAATTCAGGCAAAAAGAGCCCCAACTAAGTACTGTACATACTTTTCATGTTCATACTTTTCAGTTGGCCAAGATTTCTAAAAATCCTTTCTTTGTATTGGTCTTAAGTAATATTCTAATTTTCTGAGATACTGAATTTGGGATTTTCCTTAGTTGTCAGTTATAATCATCAAAATTAAAATAAAATTAACATTTAAAATATATCAGTATGTGTATAATGAATGAATTTAATATACAACTATCACTTTTTGAATGGAATTAGTGAAATAAATAAACTTTTTGATGACATTCTAATTATATGACCAGCACCTGTGTGTATATGTATTTGTGTGTGTATGTATATATTAGTGGTTGGCATAGATTAATTTTTTTAATCTAGATTAATCTCACTGTGATCTTGGAATTAATCTAGATTAATCTAGATTAAAATGGCTCATTTGAATTCTACCGAAGGCATTCAGAATTTGTGTGCTACCCAAATAAAGACTGGTGCTTTTACACTTGGTTCGATTGCCAGGACCTGACCTGAGTTCGATTGCTCCCCCCTCCCCCTGCTGGACAGTGTTCATATTACAGTATATTATTTGGGCGTTTGCGTCACCAAAACAGCAGCTGTTTACCCCGTTACTTGGTAACGACGTCTAGCGAGAAGGTAGCAAAATGAATAGCGTTGTTCACCTAACATTTATATTTTTGTTTTTGAACCATTGTTTTTGTTACCAAAGTTACAGGACGCAATGACAATTGCTCTGCTTGCGAATGTACTGCAAATACTCTAAAGAACGTTGACGACGAGCAGAAATGAGATTTACAGCTCTCTGCTTACAGTATGTCAGTCACACTCGTCAGGACTCGAGAACGGTTCGCGGGTGCGCCCCCGAGTTCGGAAGACAGCGCTCACGCTTGATGTGGTGATTTTACAGCAGGCAAAACCACAGGTTCGAAGACTACAGTGCAATTCGTCAAGGTATACATCCGCGCTAAAATATCAAGGTGAAAGTCATCATAGCTTGCGTAGTATAGACTCAGCTCCCAACCCCATATTGAAAATAGATTAAAAGCGATATATTTTTTTTAATTGCCCGATAAGAGTCTCACGTTAACGCAGCACGTTAACGCCGATAACACCACTAATATATATATATATATATATATATATATATATATATATATATATATATATATATATATATAAATATAAATCCTGTGTTTGTGCATATGTGTGTGTGTGTGTGTGTGTGTGTGTTACAACATTAGGAAGATTAGACCCTTCCTATCAGAGCAGTCCACTCAATTCCTGGTCCAAGCTCTTATACTCTCCAGACTTCACTACTGTAATTCTCTTCTAGCGGGCCTTCCAGCATCCACTGTTAAACCCTTGCAGCTGATCAAGAATGCAGTGGCGAGAGTGGTCTTCAACAAGCCGAAGAGAGCACACGTCACGCCTCTCTTCATCAGTCTTCACTGGCTGCCGATAGCCGCGCAAATCAAACTCAAGGCTCTGGTGTTTGCCTACAAACAACCGCAGGCTCTGCACCAGTATACCTAAACTCGCTTGCTCAGACTTACACACCCTCCAGAAGCTTGCGTTCTGCAAGTGAACGACGCCTATTGGTGCCATCTCAAAGAGGCATAAAATCCCTCACTAGGACCTTTTCCTGGACCGTTCCCATCTGGTGGAATGACCTGCCTGTCTCAGTTCGAGCAGCCGAGTCTATAGCCATTTTCAAAAAACATCTCAAGACACTTCTTTTCCAGCAGCACTTGACCAATAAATAATAGCACTTATCACTCTATTCGTTTCTGTTTGTTATTTAAAAAAAAAAACTGTTTTGTTTTAGATTCCGTGAGATTTGTTACAGCGCTTGCATATTGTTGCCCTTGACTGGTCTTGGTTGCTTCTATTACTCTCATTTGTAAGTCGCTTTGGATAAAAGCATCTCCTAAAGGACTAAATGTGTGTATGTCAGCACCTGCCAGATTATATATAAATAAAATAAAAAAACATTGGGTTTATGTTTTATGGAGACATTCCAAATACATTTTTATACTGTCAAAACTTTATATTAGATCCCTTCGCAGAAATCTTACTGCACTTTTACATTTTCAAGAAACATCATTTTAGTATGATTCATAAGCTGTTTTCCTCATGGGGACCAAAACAATGTCCCCACAACGACAAGGATTTCAAATATTGACATATTCGTGAGGGCCCCATAACATAGGGTATACTTGAACCACACACCCACACATGCACATAATACTAGGGAAAAATCTCACAGAATTGGGACAGTGCACACTTGCATAGCAGGGCACCTATACAGGAAAGAAAATACCCACAATAACCTGGCACAAGACAGAGAACAAAGAGAGAATAAATAGGGAAGGAAATGATAATGGTAATGAGGGTGAGCAGATGGGGTAAATTAACTAATAAAAAGCTACAAGGAGGGCATAGCAAAAACTTGACAAATGAGCACACGGCCAACAAAAGAAAGCAAAGTCATGTGCCAACAACACATGGCAAAAGAACAGGACAGACATATACAAATATTAAAGACAAAACAGGGGTCCGTTCTTTGTACAAGGATTACTCAATTAGATGGATTTCATTGTTGACGATTTGAAATGATCCAGGACTATTATGGAGTGGCTTGAAGCAGCGCAGGAAATGCAGAAAAATGAAATGCTGTTTGCTGTGCCATTAAAAAAAAATTCTTGACCCTTAAAAAAACAATTAATGCAGTCACATAACGTCTCGGTTACGACTGTAACCTTAGTGCCCTGAATAGGGAACGAGATGCTGCGTCACTGCTTTGGGAACGCCTCTGCTGGATTGCGTCTTGAAGCTCGTATGTCATCAGTCCAATAGAGAGACGGAACGTCATAGGCGGGTGATGTCATAGACCCGTAAACTGTAAAGCACACCGGCAAACACAAGCCATCAGCTTCTGAAGAAGGCGCTTGCGGGCGTGCGAGGATTATGGCAGGGTGATGCAGCGTCTCGTTCCCTATTCAGGGAACTAAGGTTACAGTCGTAACCGAGACATTCCCTTTCAAGGGTACCCACTCTGCTTCACCGAGAATACCCATGTCCCCATACGAATCTGGATGCCCGCCTGTGACATGAGTTAAGAAGCGAGCACCCAAGACCCCGGAGTAGCGTTTACATCCAGTTCGTAGAACCTGATGAAAGTATGTGGCGAGGACCATCCCGCCACATCACAAACGTCTTGCAGGGAGGCCCCTGCTAAAAGAGCCTGAGAGACAGCCATACTCCTCGACCACCCATTTGCTCATTCTCTTGCTTTGACACTGGACCCCCTCTCAAGGGTGGTCCATAACAAACAAACAGCTGATCAGTTTTCCTCCACAGGGCAGCTCTGTGCACATACGCATCTAGTGCACGGACAGGGCAAAGCAGATTTAATTTCCTGGTCTGACGTCGTAAAAGGCAACAACCTCAGTTGAGAGACCGGAACTTATGAGTTGGGCCCCCTCAGAGGCCAAGCGCAGTTTCCACAACTCCGGACAAGGGTGTACGAAGATTCCGCCCACCTGAGAGAGAAGGTCCCTCCAGATCTCCTCGAGAGCCGTCGAGGAGAGACACCAGGTCCGATACTCAGGACTACTAGAAGAAGACGGGCCCCGTCCTGGCGCACGCTCTCTAGAACTCCCGGAAGCAGAACAATCGGGGGAAAAGCTTACAGGGGCAGCCTCGGCCACTCCTGTCCCATCGCGTCCATTACAAGAGGAGCTGGAGGCGACAGGGAGAACCACAGACAACAATGAGAATTTTTGTGAGTGGCGAACAGGTCCACTTGGGCCCTGCCGAACTTCTCCCAAAGGAGCTCCACCACCTCGGTGTGGAGTCTCCACTCCCTGGGCCTCGACCCCTGCCTCGACAGGATGTCTGCTTCCACATGCTGGCTCCCCGAGATATACATTGCCCTGACTGACAGCAATTTCCCTTGAGCCCGGAGGAGGATAAGGCGTGCCAACTTGTTTAAGCGATGGGACCTTAAACCCCCCTAATGGTTGATGTAGGAAACCACCGATGTGCGGGGCCTGAAACACTGCCAACATTTCCAGGTAATTTATGTGCCATGAACGCTGGTGTTCCTGCCACAGAGCCTGGGCCGAGCGACCACTTATCGTCGTCCGTCAGGGAGGCATCCGTGGTCAGAGACGCATGCCGACACGGTGCCCCCATGTACGGGCCTTGGGTCAATAACCAAGGGTACTTCCACATAACCAAGGTGCGGAGACACCGCCGTGTTGCCTTGATTACGCGAAAGGGGTTTCCCCTCGGGGAAAAGCCCTTGGTCTTGAGCCACTACTGTAAAGGTCTCATGTACAGCAGGCCCGAAGGAATCACGTTGGACGCAGCTGCCATTAGACCTAACAGTCTCTGGAACTGTTTTAGTGGCCGGTCTAGTTTCACCCCTTGCATGGCTGAGAGGATCGACCCTACACGAGGCTCTGACAGACGGGCCTGCATAGAGACCGAATCCCAACTCACGCTGAGATAAGTGATCTTTTGCACAGGAAAAAGAACACTCTTCTTGGAGTTGAGCCTCAGCACCAACCTCCTCATATGCACAAGAACAACATCTCGATGTTGATCCGCGAGACGAGCTGACTGTGCTAGGATCAGTCAGTCGTCGATATAGTTGAGGATCAGGATCCCCTGCATACGCAAGGGGACCAGAGCAGCATCCACACACTTCGTGAACTTGCGGGGTGAAAGAGCTAGACCGATGGGAAGCACCTGATATTGGTACGCTTCTCCCCTGAAAGCAAACCTCAGGTACTTCCTTCTTCTTTGGCACTATGAAGTACCGGCTGTAAAAGGGGACCCTCTCTATAGCCCCCCTTTTGCAGCAGAGTCTGAACTTCTGACCCCTGCTCGGGGTCCACCACAGTGGAGAGGACCCCGTTGAAGTTGGGGGGGCGGCATCTGAACTGAATGGCGTACCCCATATTTATACATCGCAGGACCCAACGAGATATATGTGGCAGATTTTCCTACTCCAACACAAAATCTACTAAGGGTACCAGCCTCTCGAGGCTGGCCTCTGATGTGCTCTGCACCGCGAGTGCAGCACCCTGAAGCGGCGAACCGGCAGGGAACCATTCTCGAATGACCCGCGGGGCCCCTCCATGCCCCGGCACTTGGGCGGGGTTTGGTGGATTGACCCCGTGCGGGCACCGGGTACCTGCAGGGCATTAGCAGCAGGCGAGACCTGGGGCTTACGGGGAAGGAACTGCTTGAGTGCCACCGCCTGTTTCTTTGCCTCCAGGAACCTGTTGGTAACAGTGGTGACAGTGTCACCGAACAGGTCTCCTGGAGACAGCGGCAGATCAAGCAAAAAGCTTTAGTCCCGTTCCTTGATTTCCGTAAGATTGAGCCACAGGTGTGTCTTCGTGGCCACCAGGGCCGCCATAGAACGGGCGATGCATCTTGTCGTCTCCTTTGTGCCCCGGAGAGCGAGATCGGCTGAAGATCAGAGCTCATTGATGGTGTCAGCTCCGATCTCGTGGTCTTTGAGCAGCTCCGATCTCGTAGTCTTCTCACCCAGGTCTTTGAGCAGGTCAGCCTGGTATGCCTGCACGATGGACATAGTGTGCAGACATGCAGCGACCTGACCTGCTGCCGAGTATGCTTTGCCTTTATGGCAGATGCAGACTCGGGCGAGAGATGGCTCCCAAGCGTCTCTTCAACCTGAGGCCTCTGACCATAACTGTGTCTTTTCAGCCCCATGATATTACTGTAGACGGACGCATGTGGCGTAAAAATACAGGTCCGGGAAAAATGGCAGACTCCTGCGTGGAGGCTGAGCAGAGCGCACGGGGAGAAAGCGCTTGTCGAGTCTGCTTTTTACGGCAGTTCGCTAATGTTGTTCCTGTGGCCAGTCGATGTGTAATCTGGCCACAGCTCTGCTCAGCACATCCATGAGCTCCTCACCCACAGGGGAATGAAGTGGCGAGTCCTCAACCCCTGCCTTGACGCTACAGACATAGATAAATTAAAATAGATAAATTAAATGTACTGTTTGTTACATGGTCCCCAATTATGTCCATTATTCTTTTCGCAATTTCAAGTATTTTTACAAGCTTTACATTTTTATTTAACAAATGTACAACACATAGAGTGTGTATCCCGTCAGTGATGTAACATGGACAGGGAGGTACACACTTTCTGAAACGCTGCTCGCTCGCCATAGTCTCTCTTATATGTATGTGTTTGAAAATAATAAAAGTCTGAGCTCCAGACAAAAACTCAGAATGAGAGACAGAATGACACAGAGCGCTTGTTGAAGGAAACAGAAGCTGACGGCATGTGTTTGCCGGTGTGCTTTATAGTGTCCGGGTCTATGACGTCACCCGCCTATGACGTTCTGTCTCTCTATTGGACTGATGACATACGTGCTTCACGACGCAATCACGCAGAGGCGCTCCCATAACGGTGATGCAGCACGAGTTCCCTTGAAAGGGAACAGATCTGCTTCACAGGTAAAAATTTAATTAATTTCTAATTACAACATTGAAATAAAAATGTAAAGCCTGTACAAATACTTGAAATTGCGAAAAGAATAATGGACATAATTGGGGATCATGTAACAAACAGTACATTTAATTTATCTATTTTAACTTTTATGTTGTTTTGTTCGCTTGGCTGTTTCCTTATAAAGTTCCAGAAATTAAAGTTTTTCATCAGATGTGTAATATTCTTTTGAAATATGATGTCATTACTTGCCACCAGCCCATCGCTGCATGGTTTTGAATATCGACCATGGTTTAGAAAATAAATTGTACGCAGTAGGCCTAATCTAGTTATTTTAATAAAATCTGCAAATTCGTTTGAATATCCAAATGAGCTAGAGATCAGTTATCATGATTAGAAGATTTGGCATCTGTAAAATCATCTCAGATGTATTGAGCGAGGAAGAACAAACCCAAGAAGAGCAAAACATGAGCCATGTGCTCAAACAGAACACATAACATGCAATACCAATTACCAACAGAGGGAACCAAAGATGAAGCCATGAGCATGGAGCAAATTTCAGAATCCCAACACCAAAAACCAAAACCATACCAAAGACATGTCTGAATCTACAAAACTCGAAAACATGTTAGGCTATAACCACCTATATGTCACCTATCACCAGTAATCAAAAATAACCTCACTGAAAAAATTGAATTCTCTTGGCATTCTGATTTATTTTTTACACTTTACTTTAAGGTGTCATTGTTAGTGTAATTATATATTTACGTACTGAGTGATATTAATTAACTACATGTACTTACTACAGAGTTAGGGTAGGATTAGGGTGTGGTTTAGGGTTAGTTGCATGTAAATATGCATAATTTACTATTACTATGGTAAGTACATCTAACATATGTAACAAGGACACTGTAAAATAAAGTGTTACCTTTTTTTTTCAGTTGCTAACAAGCATCAGTCAGTACTGAAGCCACTGCATTACTGACTTACTTACATGAATCTTGCCCACACAGTTAATCTCACTTCCTAAACGTGCATAAACCACTTTGTACAAGCCTCAAAATAAGCTTGTTCAACCAGAATTTTCAACATAAATTATGATTCTTTATCTTTGAAGTTTGAATGCTTTTTCACATCAGTACACCATTATAGCAAAAACACACTTTCACTTTAAGAAATGTATTAATGCATATGTAACTAGAATTAATCAGAAATGTTGTTTTCCGTGCATTTGCATATAGTAATTTACTTTAAAAAATAAAAAAAAACATAAAAAGCAGCAAAAAATAGTATAATAACTCATGCCGCGTGTACAGTATGTTGAGGGTCCTCCCTCTCTGTCGCTCTTACCACTAATCTGCCTTTATCCATCTAATCCTTTATCCATCTTTAAAATAGAGAGAGAGAGAGAGAGAGAGAGAGAGAGAGAGAGAGAGAGAGAGAGAGAGAGAGAGAGAGAAGAAAAAGAAAATAATAGTACAAAAAATAAAGGAAATTGCCAGTTGTACCTGCCTGCTCATAATTACCCTCACTCTGGGTGCTGTTGGCTGTTGTGAGTTGATTTGCCGTCCACCAGTGTCCCTGTTTCAACTTTTACACTTTTTTTTTCTGAAAAGGGGGACAGATTTCTTTGGCAATTAATATGTACCACTTAAAAAACATAATGTTTTGAGGAATTTGCCAGTGACATGGTTATGTTCACTGTATTATAAATCGCTTTGGTAGGAAAATGTCTGCAAAGAAAATGTCAATGTTTGTAAC
Source organism: Gobiocypris rarus (assembly GCA_023029165.1). NCBI lineage: Eukaryota > Metazoa > Chordata > Actinopteri > Cypriniformes > Gobionidae > Gobiocypris > Gobiocypris rarus. The sequence continues at coordinate 28,175,223 of CM040918.1, read as the reverse complement.
TGCTTTCTTGGGATTCTGACACAACTCAAGCCCATTTTTTCCTGCTGAGAAGCCAAAGATTTCTGCATTAAAGGACAGTAAGTCCATTTTCTTCAACATGGGGGCGTCCAAACAGAGCTCAAGTGGATTTCAGGTGATGTCTCCTGTCACCACACTGAGTATAAGTTCCTCATTAGGAGCAGATCCTGAGCCAGAAGATGCTTCTGCAGCCTCCTGCCTCCAATTAGCTTATCTAATGGCTGTCACCAACATCCAGATCAGCTTTTATGTTTAAATAAAAGGCTGGAGGGCCCTGCCATTCTTCATCATTCATATATAATCACCTAAATCCTGATTCTCAAAAATCTGTCCAGATATCGAACTGGGGGACTTAACTTCTCTGAGTAGGTAGATGGGACCAAAGTGCAGTACAAAGAAAAAAGTGGAAAGGCTGAAATAGTGGAGCGCGTGGCATAACCTAACGCAGGGTTAGTTGTAAGACGCATGGTTTAAAACTTTCCCCACATGCCAGGATGACGAAACTTAGTGTATTTACTAGTTGCCATATCAATAATATTTAGAGAAAAAATTAAATTTATTTGCGGCAAAATTAAAAAATCTTTGAAAGATATTACTGAACATTTATTTATGCAATAGTTAATTTCTTAATTATGTTTTTTTTTTGTTTATTTAGAATAAGAGAAATCTGGTATTATTTTAATCTTATATCTGTTTTTTAACAGTTGAGATCGATGTGTATTTAGCGACGTGTTTGTTGTCAAACTCAAAAATAAATTAACATATTTTTAATGATTAAAAAATGCCCTTATTTTATTTTAAAAAGTTAAGAATTGTATTTTATTGACAAAATAGTTAAAAAAATCGGATAACATTTTAAGCTGTCATTTGGTCATGTTACAATGTACCCCACCAATGGGGCATGTTGTCACATTTCACTTTCATTATTTCGGGGTAAATCAAGAAAACACTGTTTTATTGAAACAAAACCACACAATTGTACTAGACGTGTGAAATGAATGTGGGGAAAGAAAAAAAATACTCTGAACCCCAAGTGGATTTATAAAATCCAAAACAGTCAAAACCATTAGGTTGTGCCCCACTCTCTCTTACACATGCAATACAGGGTATATGTTAATTTTAAACAACATATTACATATTTTAAAAAGAAAAGAAAAAAGATCAGTGATGTTGATGCTGTCACATTCATCTGGACCAAACAAGGACATATGTTTGACCCGTGAGTGGATGTAGTTAGTCTCTGAGCCTCTTTTAGCAGCAGGGTCCATGATCAGAGGTCAGAGAGCAACAGCTCATCTCTGTAAAGGATCCAGGAGCTGTCAGACCTGCAATGTCCTGCTTTAGACTGATGTGGTCCAGGGTCAGGGAGAGGGACTTCCTCTGCACCAGGGATGAGGGGATGAAAAGAGGAGGGTGGTGGGAGGATGTAAATCCTCCTGTCAAACCTGTCAGATGCATTTCCGCCCTCAGGCAGAGGAAAGAAGGGCACGATAGTGTAAATACATCTGTGATCCCTAGGACTGTTTGATTAAGCATGCGTGTCTATAAAAAAAAAAAAAAAAAAAAAAACATCTGTATTTTGGAATTAAAATTATCACACAATTTTAAAAACCATTTCATTCCTTTTACGGGTGTTCCAGAAATGTCAGTAGAGTTGAATATACTGTTTTGTTTATGTGCTTTAATAGATAAAGAAGATAATGTGGAAGTGATTAGAAATATAGAGTTAATTTAATTTGTTTATTCATGCTCTGCAAGTACAGAAATTTGAGGGAACAGGAAAACCACAGCCTAAAGAAGCTTATTAGTGTCCAACAGTTAGCACCATCAAAGAAGACATGCTGCGAAAGACTTCAACTGTTCTTTATTTTAACTATCTTCCATGCAGTGTGTGAAGTGAGGACATAACCCTTGTTTGACAGCTCTCTCTCTCTCACGAGGACTGCTCATCAGGTGTGTGATGTTTGACATGTGAACACAGCAAGGGTTTATCAGGCCCATTTGACAGGCCCGACTCCCTGAACATGTTTACATTATCCCTGCATGCTGATGAAGGTCAGGACTAAACAACACAGTAGCACTGTGTTATCTGCCTACCGGGAGCCAGTAGCTATAACAAACTCTCAAGCCTTTATTTTCTTGCAGTTTTGGGAGGAGTAAAATGTTCATACGTGACATGGGCTTATTACGAGCTACAGTCGAAACCTTCCTAAAACTTCCCTTTGTTTTAATAATCCATGCAAAAAAATAAAAATTTGAGAATATTCATAGCGAATTCTCGATGGCATGAATCTGAACCAATGAAATGTGATTTTCAATCCCATACTGATGTAAACAAAACCAGCTTGTTGCTAACCAGTCGCAATAACACCTTCGGTGATTAATCATAACACCCCACGTGATGGCGCATTGTGGTATCATGGAAGCGTCCATTCTCTTATAGAATTCCGACAACCCTGCATCCTGAACCACTGTAGGCGACCCACCCTTACACTCTGAAAACACGAAAAGTAAACAAGGTAAGAATGTTACATTTTCAAGCATTTAATTCAATATTTTGGAAAACGCATATAAAAAAATAAAAAAAGTGATTTCTAAATTTACTTTGACTTGTATTTCATTGCAGACAATATGAACACAAAATATTTCATGTTTTGTCTTGTCAACTTCATGTCATTTGTAAATATGCATCCTTTCCTGTCATTCAGACCTGCAACACATTTCAAAAAAGTTGGGACAGGAGAAATTTAGGACTAGAAATTAAGTAAAATTTGCCTGGTTTCTCCCAAGGTTTATTTTTCTCCAATAGGTCTCCTGATGGGGTTTTGGTTTCCTTGCCACTGTCGCCTCTGGCTTGGCTTGCTCAGTTGGGGAAAAAACTATTTTTCAAATATATTTCAAAATAAATCTAATTATTAAACTAAATTAACCATATAGACCAAATTACTGATCTAATTACTGATCTAAAGCCCACATTGTTACTGTATGGTAATCGAAATATATTCTGTTGCATTATTTTTCTGTTTAACTCTGTGAAGCTGCTTTGAAACAATCTGCATTGTTAAAAGCGCTATATAAATAAAGTTGACTTGACTTGACTAAAATGGTTAAATAATGATGTGATTTGAAACAGGTGATGTCAACAGGTGATTGTAATTATGATTTGGTACAAAAGCAGCATCCAAGAAAGATCTAATCCTTTAGGAGCAAAGATGGGCCGAGGATCGCAAGTTTGCCGACAAATACGTGAGAAAATTATGGATATGTTTAAAAACAATGTTCCTCAAAGAAAGATAGGAAGAGATTTGGATATTTCACATTCAACAGTGCATAACATAATTAAAAGATTCAAGGAAACCGGGCGGAATTTCAGTACGTAAAGGACAAGGCCGCAAACCTGAACTGAACAACCGTGATCTCCAATCCCTCAGGCGGCACTGCATCAAGAATCGTCATTCATCTATAAGCGATATCACCACATGGGCTCAGGACTACTTTGGTAAACCTTTTCAAGTACCACAATACGTAGTTACATCCACAAATGCCAGTTAAAACTGTCCTGTGCCAAATGGAAGCCCTATGTTAACAGTGTCCAGAAGCGCCGTCGACTTCTCTGGGCTCGGAGGCATCTGGGATGGACCATCACACAGTGGAAACGTTTACTGTGGTCAGATGAATCAGTATTTCAGGTATTTTTTGGGAGGAATGGACGCCATGTGCTCCGGACCAAAGAAGAAAAAGATCATCCAGACTGTTACCAGCAACAAGTCCAAAAGCCAGGGTCTGTCATTGTATGGGTTTGTGTCAGTGCCCTTGGCAAAGGTAACTTGCACTTCTGTGAAGGCACCATTAATGCTGAAAAGTACATAGAGATTTTGGAGCATAATATGCTGCCTTCAAGAAGACATCTTTTCCAGGGACGTCCATGCAAAACCACATTCTGCACACATTACAAAGTCCTGGCAGTGGAGGAAGAGGGTACGGTTACTTGACTGGCCTGCCTGCAGCCCCGACCTGTCTCCAATAGAGAATGTGTGGCACATATGCATGAAGTGCAAAATACGACAACGAAGACCCCGTACTGTTGCCCACCTTAAGACTTGTTTGCAGGAAGAATAGGACAAAATTACACCTGAAACAATTCATCACTTGGTGTCTTCAGTCCCTAAACATCTTTTAAGTGTTGTGAAAAGGAATGGCAACATTAAAAAGTGGTAAATGCTTTACTGTCCCAACTTTTTTAAAATGTGTTGCAGGTCTAAATGACAGGAAAGGATGCATATTTACAAAAGACATTAAGTTGACCAGACAAAACATGAAATATTTTTTGTTCTTATTGTCTGCAATGAAATACAAGTCAAAGTAAACTTAGACATTTTTTGCGTTTTCCATACTGCCCCAACTTTTTCTGATTTGGGGTTGTACAGGTCCTTCTAAAAAAATTAGCATATTGTGATAAAAGTTAATTATTTTCCATAACGTAATGATAAAATAAAAATGTCATATATTTTAGATTCATTGCACACCAACTGAAATATTTCAGGTCTTTTATTGTTTTAATACTGATGATTTTGGCATCATGAAAACCCAAAATTCTCAAAAATTTGCATATTTCATCCGACCAATTAAAGAAAAGTGTTTTTAATACAAAAAAGTAAACCTTCAAATAATTATGTTCAGTTATGCACTCAATACTTGGTCGGGAATCCTTTTGAAGAAATGACTGCTTCAATGCGTCGTGGCACGGAGGCAATCAGCCTGTGGCACTGTTATGGAGGCCCAGGATGCTTCGATAGCGGCCATAAGCTCATCCAGAGTGTTGGGTCTACGTCTCTCAACTTTCTCTTCACAATATCCCACAGATTCTCTATGGGGTTCAGGTCAGGAGAGTTGGCAGGCCAATTGAGCACGGTAATACCATGGTCAATCAACCATTTACCAGTGGTTTTGGCACTGTGAGCAGGTGCCAGGTCATGCTGAAAAACGAAATCTTCATCTCCATAAAGCTTTTCAGCAGGTGGAAGCATGAAGTGCTTCAAAATCTCTTGATAGCTAGTTGCATTGACCCTGCCCTTGATACAACACAGTGGACCAACACCAGCAGCTGACATGGCACCCCAGACCATCACTGACTGTGGGTACTTGACACTGGTCTTCAGGCATTTTGGCATTTCCTTCTCCCCAGTCTTCCTCCAGACTCTGGCACCTTGATTTCCGAATGACATGCAAAATTTGAGCGACAGTCCAGAGCTGCTTCTCTGTAGCCAGGTCAGGCGCTTCTGCCACTGTTTCTGGTTCAAAAGTGGCTTGACCTGGGGAATGCGGCACCTGTAGCCCATTTCTTGCACACGCCTGTGCACGGTGGGTCTGGATGTTTCTACTTCAGACTCAGTCCACTGCTTCCGCAGGTCCCCCAAGGTCTGGAATCTGTCCTTCTCCACAATCTTCCTCAGGGTCCGTTCACCTCTTCTCGTTGTGCAGCATTTTTTGCCACACTTTTTCCTTCCCACAGACTTCCCACTGAGGTGCCTTGATACAGCACTCTGGGAACAGCCTATTCGTTCAGAAATTTCTTTCTGTGTCTTACCCTCTCGCTTGAGGTTGTCAATGATGGCCTTTTGGACAGCAGTCAGGTCGGCAGTCTTACCCATGATTGCGGTTTTGAGTAATGAACCAGGCTGGGAGTTTTTAAAAGCCTCAGGAATCTTTTGCAGGTGTTTAGAGTTAATTAGTTGATTCAGATGATTAGGTTAATAGCTCGTTTAGAGAACCTTTTCATGATATGCTAATTTTTTGAGATAGGAATTTTGGGTTTTCATGAGCTGTATGCCAAAATCATCAGTATTAAAACAATAAAATACCTGAAATATGGCAATGAATCTAAAATATATGAAATTTTAATTTTATCATTACTTTATGGAAAATAATGAACTTTTATCACAATATGCTAATTTTTGAGAAGGACCTGTATTTATTTGCTATAATCTCTGTGAGCCGAGTCCAACCACCAAAACTTTAAGATTAAACAAGATGGTTCTTTCATATTATTTTTAAAGTCATTACAGTCACTGCGGAAGCTCGGGTTGCCATAGAAACATGCCATGCGCTTGAGACTGCACTTGTGCGTTAGCTGGAGCAACCTGAAATATGAGCCTTTTTACACAAATTGAGTGTTAAGAAAACATTTATGTGACAGTTAACCTGAGATGTTGTTGCTGCTTTGAAATATATTTGTATATATTTACATTATTGCCGTGCACTTGCATTAAATCTGTCCACTTTCTAAACGGCTGAGAGAGCGTGAGCGAGAGAGAGAGAGAGAGAGCTCATGTTTTTTTTTTCTAAACCTTATTTCCGGCTCACACTTTTCTTATCCTAATTTTACAATTTGCAAGTTACACGAAACACACAAGCCATGCTGACTGACTCTGATCACGGTCAGGTGTTCTCTTGGTGTAAAGTGTATTGATTGACCCTTTAAAAGGTATTTCAATAAGTAAAAAGGACTGAATGAGCTTATAACCATCATGAATGAAATCAAGTAATATATTTAGGCAGAATGAACAGTTCAAACAATAAGTGGAGGCTTAAAGTCACTTTTTGGTAAGTGTATAACTATGTTACTGGTCTAACTTGCCATTTAAAGGCATTTCAATAGGTAAAATTAGTGGATAAGATATAATCTGTCAAATATAATAACCATGATTGAAATCACGTCATTTACCACGCACAAAATGTAATGTCTATTTGAAGGTTATGGCCATTTGTTCCTGATAAAAGGAGATAGACTTGTAGAAAATGGGGCGATAGCTTTAACACGCTGCGTGCGCTCCTTTTGCACGATGGCTTTTGGTTCATTCAAGCCAGCAAATTTCCGACAAAAAGCCCATTCAACTTAAGAATGCGCTTCAGTGTCTTTCACTTAATAACATAACCATGTCTTAATGCCAGAGACTGCACTATATATGCCATTCCTAATTTGGGTTGTTTAAGAAAACATGAGATCAAGTATGTGAACTTGCAACAGAGCAGGTTTTATATTATTTTGCATTTGATTTTTATTTATTTCTAAAGAACTCTTTAGTAGCCTATTTGGTGCACTTTAAATGGAAAGTTCACCCAAAAATTAAAATTCTCTCATCATTTACTCACCCTCATGATGTTTCAAACCTGTATGAGTTTCTTTGTTCTACTGAACACGAGAAGATATTTTGAAGAAAGTTTACCCAGGCTGCTTTAGGGGCACCATTGACTTCCACAGTAGGAGTCTTCCTATGCGTTCAACATAAAGAAATGTCCACATGTTTGGAACAACTTGAGGGTGAGTAAATGATGACAGAATTTTCATTTTTGGCTGAACTGTCCCTTTAAGCAGTCATTCTGAACCAGTAATCACTTTTTTGAATTTCAAAAAAGTTTATTTTTTGTATTAATTTACTTAAATTATGACTATATTATCATGTAATTATTTGTCCCGTTTTTATCTAAATATTTTTTTAAATGTCAAACTTTATATGACAGGACTATTTATTATGATAATTAGCCTAGTTAGATTATAAATTATATTAATAATAACATTTATTGGGCTATAATTTATTAATTAACCTGTCTAAAAAATTTATGGAATATTATATTAAATACATTACCCATAAAAACCCAATAGGCCTACCTTTAGAAGCAGGGATGCGTGTGTCACATAGACCGGACTGTCAGCGCTGCCGCTTTAAGAGACAGTCTGAGCAACAGAAATGCTTCTCATAAAGTGTGCAGTTGGCCTGAGGTTCATCATGAGTTACTGGACAAACCCATTGATACCTTTTTGATATTTAGTTCTATATCTGGAGATTCTCTTGCGTTCAAACGGTGGACGCGACGCAAGCTTGACATGTTTTTAAAAACCACGCAAGTTAACAGGCACCAGGCACAGCGCATCTTCTCTCCTCCGCTATGGCAACAAAGCCGCTAAAGCAATCACGCACAAATGAGTTCCTGTACTACTTATCATCAAATGGATATCTTTATATTTGCTATCAGTATTCTACACACTGCAAAATCCGTATTTGTTTATTGAACTACGTGTGGGCCTATGTAAAATATGGGACAAATCGCGTCCCGTATTGCTTTGATACGGGACGCGTCATTTTGCTTGTAAATACGGGACGATTCCGTATTTTAAGGGACGGGTGGCAACCCTATTCCTAATTCAAAGTAAAATGATGTTTCATCAGTCATCTCCATCTCCGACTGCTGTTACAGTAGGCTATACTGACCGGTGTGGTTCCCTAAGCATAACTTGTGGCCACGAGAAATAGATCTTTCTCTCAAAATATGAAGTTGAGGCCACATTCAACAAAATGATCTTGTGGCCACGATTAATTATCGCATTCCCACGACTGAAAGGGATAGTTCACCCAAAAATGAAAATTTTATGTTTATCTGCTTGCCCCCAGTGCATCCAACATGAAGGCATCTTTATATCTTCAGTAGAACACAAATGAAGATTTTTAACTCCAACCGTTGCTGTGGGCCAGTCATAATGCATGTGAATGGGTAACAATTCTATGAGAGCAACAAAAAAAAAAAACATGCTTAAAGGATTAGTTCACTTTTAAATAAACTTTTGCTGATAATTTACTCACCCCTATGTCATCCAAGATGTCCATGTCTTTCTTTCTTTAGTCGAAAATAAATTAAGGTTTTTGATGCAGACATTCCAGGATATTTCTCCTTATAATAGACTCAATGGAGCCCAAACGGCTCAAGGTCCAAATGACAGTTTCAGTGCAGCTTCAGAGGGCTTTAAACCATACCAGACGATGAATAAGGGTCTTATCTAGCCAAACCATCGGTAATTAAAAAAAAAAAAATTCAAAAGTTTAAGTTTTATAAGCACAAATGTTCGCCTTGCTCCGTTCAGTGATATGTGTACGTGACATCACGTAATACGCAATTACGTTGAAAAAGTTATAGGCGGAAGTACCGAGTCAGTGTTAACAAATGTGCGGAAGGAGGATTCAAAATCGTCCGACATCGCTGTTTTACCTTTTAACTCCCTTTTTTGTAAACGGCGTGTGACTTAGTATGTGCACGTTCAACAACTACTCTGTACTTCCGCCTATGTTAAGCGTGATCTTTTCAACGTAATTGCGTATATTACATGACGTCACGTACACATGTCACAGAACGGAGCAAGGTGAACATTTGTGCTTATAAAACTTAAACTTTTGATTTTTTTTTTTTTAAATGGCCGATCGTTTCGTTAGATAAGACCCTTAATTATCGTCTGGTATGGTTTAAATCCCTCTGAAGCTGCACTGAAACTGTCATTCGGACCTTGAGCCGTTTGGGCTCCATTGAGTTTATATAAGGAGAAATATCCTGGAATATGGGGGTGAGTAAATTATCAGCAAAAGTTTAGTTAAATGTGAACTAATCCTTTAAACAACATGCACAAAAACCCTGCTGCTCGTGACGACACATTAATATCTTAAGACACAAAACGACCAGTTTGTGTGAGAAATCAAGCCGTATTTATATAATTGTTTACCTCAAATACAACGCTATATCCAACAGCCTGGAACGCGCTTCACTTCTGGTAAGGTCAACATCCGCGCTCTGGCTCGTATATATCCAGTGTGTGTATTATTGACCTTACTGGAAGTGAAGCGCGTTCCAGGCTGTTGGATATAGCGTTGTATTTGAGGTAAACAATTATATAAATACGGCTTGATTTCTCACACAAACTGATCGTTTTGTGTCTTAAGATATCAATGCGTCGTCATGAGCCACAGGGCTCTTTGTGCATGTTGTCTAAGCATGTTTTTTTTTTTGTTTTTTTTGCTCTCATGGAATTGTTACCCATCCACATTATATAACTGGCAACAGCAATGGTTGGAGTTAAAAATCTTCATTTGTGTTCTACTGAAGAAGTAAAGACACCTACATGTTGGGTCCACTTGGGGTTAGCAAATAAACATAACATTTATATTTTTTGGGTGAACTATCCCTTTAATATGACTTTCCCACAAATTAATATCTTGTGGCAACAACATATCATGTTCCCACAAGTTTATATGTTGTGGCCACAACAAAACTAAGTGAACCGAACATGTCCCCTCCCGGTCACTGTACTGAATCACATAATCAAATTATGTTCATTCTCAAACCACTGTTCATTTTAACAGAAAATCAAGCTTGGGCCTGGATGTTTGAGTTGGCATGGCAGAAAGCACGCAAAGAGCTGTCATTGTATAATCACTAAAAATATGTCCCTCGTTTTAATTGCAATCTCACAAAGTTCCATTATAATCTGACTACAATGTACAATTAATTATTTACTTATATAGAGCACCATGTCATGACTGTTTGGAAAGCAGTGGTTTGATAAATGTGTTTTTTCTTGTGCTTGCAGGTTCATTCTGAGAATGAACTCTGATGGCACTAAATGCCAATCAAAATCACAGATCAGCCGGACATCTGGAAAAAGGGTGAAGAGAAAAATCGCCAGCCCAAATCCCCTTGTGCCATCTTTCATCAGAGAGCTTGTTGACTTCGATTGGCACAATTATTGAAGACTTGTTCTGCTTTTCAGCATGTTTACATTTTTAGACATGTTAAATACACAGGATGAATTCAAACACATTTGTAAAAATTACTTTTTAAAGTAAATGTTAAACAGTTAAACAATTAAACAGCATATTTTAATGACAACTTTTTCGGGGACATTTTACAGTGCTGTAGTGGTTTTTCATTATTTAAATATCAGTTACACCTGTTGTTAATTTCATTAATTGGTTTGTCTTTTTAAACTCTGTGTTTGGTTTGGTTGTGTTGTTCCTTTGTTTTCTGAGTAATTTGAGTTCTGTGTTAAATAAAACTAACTGCTGTGATTAGATCCGTTTCATCAACTTTATTCCAACCTTACCTGTGACATGAGGATTAAAATTAAATTAATTTTGTTTAAAGTAAATTAAGCTAAACTCAAATCGTAAAAAAATTTATAATTCTATAATAGAAAATCAATTCTAATACTGTAAATAAAAATACGGTACTTGTACTGTAAATGAAAATACAGTACTCATACTGTAAATAACAATACAGTATACGGTATTATTACTGTAAATGAAAATACGGTACTTGTACTGTAAATAAAAATACAGTACTCATACTGTAAATGTCACATGCCTGTCCTTTCTTGTGTGCACATGTGGGTTTTGTTAGTGTGGCCATGTGCCTCTGTCATTGTCAGATCCCACCCCCTTGTTATCTCGTTATTGGTTTAATTTGCCCCACCTGTGTTTGCCTCATTCCCTGCTTGATTTCTCCCCTTTATAAGTTCCTGTGTGTTTGCAGTCCTTGTCGGATCGTTGTCTTGTCTACGTCTCCCAGTTCCCCGTGTCGGTATGTTCTTGTCTTTTCTAGTTTATGTATTTTTCCCCCTCGTGGGTTTTGTTTTGTATTTTGTTTGTTTTATTTTTATAATAAAATTCATTTCTGCACTTGAGTCCTCGCACCTGTTTGTCCCTTGTTTAAACGTAACAGTAAATAACAAAACAGTATACATTATTACTACTGTAAATTCAATTACAGTAATGATACTGTCAACACTTTTACAGTAACTTACTGGCATCCAGCTGCCAGTAAGTTACTGTAAAATGTACAGCAACCTTTTTACAGTGCAGGCAATCTGAACAAACACATTTCCAAATCTGCCGTTTTGTCCCACGAAGCATTCAGGAGAGTAGATTAATGTCGGTGGACTTGAACTTGAAAAAACGGTGTGTACTGATGTCTTCACACTCGGCTGCAAACCGCCCCAGTGCACGCTGAAGGTCCTGGTTTGAGGAGGCCAACACGACAACATCATCCGCAAAAAAGCAGCGACAAAATCGTATGGTCCCCAAACCGGACACTCTCCGGCCCTTGGCTGCGTCTAGAAATTCTGTCCATAAAAATTATGAACAGAACCGGTGACAGAGGGCAGCCCTGCCGGAGTCCAACATGCACCGGGAACAGGTCTGACTTACTGCCGGCAATGCGAACCAAGCTCTTGCTCCGGTCATACAGGGAACGAACAGTCCTAAGCAGGGGGCCGCCAACCCCATACTCCCAGAGCACCCTCCACAGGATGCCACGAGGAACACGGTCGAATGCCTTCTCCAAATCCACAAAACACATGTGGACTGGTTGGGCAAACTCCCATGAACCCTCCAGCACCCTGAAAAGGGTATAGAGCTGGTCCAGTGTTCCACGACCGGGACGAAAACCACACTGTTCCTCCTGAATCCGAGGTTCCACTATCGGCCGAATTCTCCTCTCCAGTACCCTGGCATAGACTTTCCTGGGGAGGCTGAGAAGTGTGATCCCCCTATAGTTGGAACACACTCTCCGGTCCCCCTTCTTGAAAAGAGGGACCACCACCCCGGTCTGACAGTCCAGAGGTACTGTCCCCAACCGCCATGCGATGTTGCAGAGGCGTGTCAGCCAAGACAGCCCCACAACATCCAGAGACTAGAGGTACTCAGTGCGGATCTCATCCACCCCTGGTGCCTTGCCACGAGGAGCTTTTTAACCACCTCGATGACTTCAGCCCGGGTGATGGGCGAGTCCACTTCCGAGTCCCCAGCCACTGCTTCCTCAATGGAGGACATGTCGGTGGGATTGAGGAGATCCTCAAAGTATTCCTTCCACCGCCCGATGGAAGGAATACTTTGAGGTCCCCCTTGAGGTCCCCCACTCTCCGGTCCCCCTTCTTGAAAAGAGGGACCACCACCCCGGTCTGCCAGTCCAGAGGTACTGTCCCCAACCGCCATGCGATGTTGCAGAGGCGTGTCAGCCAAGACAGCCCCACAACATCCAGAGACTTGAGGTACTCAGGGCGGATCTCATCCACCCCCGGTGCCTTGCCACCGAGGAGCTTTTTAACCACCTCGATGACTTCAGCCCGGGTGATGGGCGAGTCCACTTCCGAGTCCCCAGCCACTGCTTCCTCAATGGAAGACATGTCGGTGGGATTGAGGAGATCCTCAAAGTATTCCTTCCACCGCCCGATGATATCCCCAGTTGAGGTCAACAGGTGCCCATCTCCACTGTAAACAGTGTTGGTAGGGCACTGCTTCCCCCTCCTGAGGCGTCGAACGGTTTGCCAGAATCTCTTCGAGGCCAACCGATAGTCTTTCTCCATGGCCTCACCGAACTCCTCCCAGGCCTGATTTTTTGCCTCCACGACTACCCGTGCTGCAGCCCGCTTGGCCTGCCGGTACCCGTCAGCTGCCTCAGAGTCCCACAAGCCAGCCAGGCCCGATAGGACTCCTTCTTCAGCTTGACGGCATCCCTTACTTCCGGTGTCCACCACCGGGTTCGGGATTGCCTCGACAGGCACCAGAGACCTTACGGCCACAGCTCCGAACAGCCGCCGACAATGGAGGTGGAGAACATGGTCCACTCAGACTCAATATCTCCAGACTCCTCGATCCGGAAGTTCTGCCGGAGGTGGGAGTTGAAGATCTCTCTGACAGGGGCTCGGCCAAACGCGTTCCCAACAGACCCTCACAGCACGCTTTGGTTCTGCCGAGTCTGTCCAGCCTCCTCCTCCATCGGATCCAACTCACCACCAGGTGGTGATCAGTTGACAGCTCCGCCCCTCTCTTCACCCGAGTGTCCAAGACATATGGCCGAAGGTCTGATGACACGACCACAAAGTCGATCATCGACCTCCGGTCTAGGGTGTCCTGGTGCCACGTGCACTGATGGACACCCTTATGCTTGAACATGGTGTTCGTTATGGACAAACCGTGGCTAGCACTGAAATCCAATAACAGAACACCACTCGGGTTCAGATCAGGGGGGCCGTTCCTCCCAATCACGCCCCTCCAGGTGTCACTGTCACTGCCCACGTGGGCGTTGAAGTCCTCCAGTAGAACGATGGAGTCTCCAGTCGGAGCACTTTCCAGCACCCCTCCCAGAGACTCCAAGAGGGCCGGCTCACATGGCAGCTGAGCTGGGGGGCTATAAGCAAACCCACTCCAGCTCTCCGCCTCTCACCATGGGCAACTCCAGAGTGGTAGAGAGTCCAGCCTCTCTCAAGAAGTGTGGTTCCAGAGCCCAAGCTGTGCGTGGAGGTGAGCCCGACTATCTCTAGATAGTCCACCACGATAAGGTGACAGTTCAAGGAGAGGGGAAACTTTATCATTAATGTTATTTTTATTTGCAGGCCTTTAGCCTATACTGTGCCGCTTTTTTCTTCACCATCATGACATCCTGTTATGCAGAAGACTTCTTGTGAGTTTTTACTTATTGAAAATAATGTATTTTCACCAAATATCCTATGTTGGAATTTAATAAAGTAACGTGATAAAATGTCAACCCTGTTGTCTGTGTTCATTTTGCTTACTATATTTATGTTTTTAGTCATTTTTGTCTTTTGGGACAGTGAGAAATAAGCAATTGTTTCTACAATTTAACATATTTAATTGGCCAAATTTCTGTGAATTAAATTGTATCAATTTACAGAAATTAAATTTGGCCAACTGAAAAATTTAGATGTGACCAGTCACTAGAAAAATTTTAATTGGAGGAGCTGAAATTTTTTACAGTGTTGGTAAAATAAATTGGGTCAACATATTATTTCTAATTGAGCCCATGTTAACAGACTGTTGCCACAATTGATACAATTAAATTCACATAAATTCAATTTGGCCCATTGAAAAATTTTGATGTGACCGGTCACTAAAACATTTTAAATTGGAGAGGCCTGAAATTTTTTACCGTGCACTTATAAAGCGTTTATTAATCTTTGTTAATGATAATTTCAACATTTACTTTTACTTTATTAAAATCTTGTTAACATTAGTTAATGCACTGTGAACTAACATGAATAAACCATGAACAGCTGTATTTTTATTAACTAACGTTAAAGCTGCACTAGGTAACTTTTGCTCTCGGGCTTCCCCTACAGTTGGGAAACAGTATTGTTGTCTACTACTGGTGTAAACTGTCATCCTACATCAGGGGTTGCAGGGTATGCACGAGCATTTGTTGACATGACAACCATGATAGCCCTGAACACTGAAGGAGGAGTTCACATGCAGGTGTTCTGCTTGCGTCATGTGTGAAATGTCTTCATCCCAGGTACAGTGGCATATGTTTCAGCATGTCATTTGAATATAATTTTATGTTTTTTTTGTTTTTTTTTCAAACGCCAAATGATCGCATGCTCTCGTTTACAAGCCAGCGTCATTATAGTAGTCTAGTCTATTGGTTACCGTTTTACAGAATCTATATCAATTCAATGTTTGAGTGGTAGGTAATAACCATATGTCATCAATATTATAATACCAAGCTAACATAGATGAATCTGCAAATCGATTTGCATTATAGCTTGAGGCAAGACAAGTAAATAAATATCACAGACATGTTAGGTATCCTAAAATATGATTGTGTGCGCATGACAGCCAAGTCAGCATAGGTCGAGCATCCCTCCTCCTCCTTCAGCTCACGCCAACGAGCAAACGCTGGCCCAATGTTGATCCTCGTCCTGCCTTTAAACCAATCACTTTCTCGTTTCCTCTTTTTGCATTCCTCCGACAAAACCTTTGCTTCCTTCTTTTTTTGTGCTGCCTTGGCCATGACTATAGCATTCGGCAAACAAAGGATAGCTGGGCTCGCACATCCGATTTTAAGGAAGTGGGGGTGATGGTGGAAGTGACGTATATGCCGTAAAACAGTCGAATTTTGTAGTTCTTTTTTTTCTCGGGTTACTACCCGAAACCCGAAGTTTAAAAGTACGATTAAAAACGATACAGACCCCGTCAGGCTATGGCAGATGTGTCATTCAACCTATTTTAAGTCGATATATCACAAGAGTCTTGAAAATATATTATGAAGGTTGAAAAGTTACCTAGTGCTGCTTTAAAAAAGATTAACAAATACAGTAACAAAGATGTAGACATAACAACAATCCGACAAAGACTGACAAACACAAGGAGTATATAAAGGGGAGAAATCAAGCAGGGAATCAGGGAACACAGATGGGGCAAATTAACCAATAATCAGATAACAAGGGGGAGGGATCAGACAATGACAGGAGCACATGCTCAACACTAACAAACCCACATGTGCACACAAGACAGGACAGGCATGTGACACTACCCCCTCCTTAAGGAGCGGCTACCAGACGCTCCACTAGGGACGGGAGGGACAGACCAGGGGGGCACGGGAGGGACAGACCAGGGCGGCACGGGAGGGACAGACCAGGGCGGCACGGGAGGGACAGACCAGGGCGGCACGGGAGGGACAGACCAGGGGGCACGGGAGGGACAGACCAGGGGCACGGGAGGGACAGACCAGGGCGGCACGGGAGGGACAGACCAGGGCGGGACGGGAGGGACAGACCAGGGCGGGACGGGAGGGACAGACCAGGGCGGGACGGGAGGGACAGACCAGGGCGGGACGGGAGGGACAGACAAGAGGCGGCACGGGCGGGACAGCCAAGGGAGGAATAGACAAGGAAGGGGAAAACAAGGGAGGGATGGGGAAAACAAAAAGTTCAGGAGGCCGAGGCAGCCCGCAGAGTTCAAGCGGCCGGGTTGGCCAGCAGAGTTCAGGCGGCCGGGGCGGCACTGGAAGAGCAGGGCGGCGGGGCGGCGCGGGAAGAGCAGGGCACCGGGGCGGCGCTGGAAGAGCAGGGCACCGGGGCGGCGCTGGAAGAGCAGGGCGCCGGAGCGGCACATCCGGCACAGAGTCCATCGGCACTGAGACCACCGGTACACGATCCACCGGTACTGGGACCACCGGCACTGAGACCACCGGTACACGTTCCACAGGAACAGGGACCACCGGCACTGGGACCACCGGAACACAGACCACCAGCACACGATCCACCGGCACACGATCCACCGGAACTGGGACCACCGGAACTCGATCCACCGGCACAAGGACCACCAGCACAGGGACCACCGGAACTCGATCCACCGGCACAGGGACCACCGGCACCGGGACCACCGGAACTCGATCCACCGGCACCACCGGAACTCGATCCACTGGCACAGGGACCACCGGAACTCGATCCACCGGCACAGGGACCACCGGCACCGGGACCACCGGAACTCGATCCACCGGAACCACCAGAACTCGATCCACCGGCACAGGGACCACCGGAACTCGATCCACTGGCACAGGGACCACGATCCACCGGAACTGAGACCACTGGAATAGCGACCACTGGAACCGTCACGGATCTCGCCTTCCTTCGTTTTCTCTGCTTAAGGACCACGGGAACAGGGTCCACCGGAAAAGGATCCACTGGGGTTGGGACTTTTGGAGTGGAGACCACCCGAGCAGGGACCACCAGAGCAGGGAACATCTCCCTGGCAGTTCTCTCCTGCTGGCGAGTGATACCCTCCACCATCGCCTCAAAGGTGCAATTATCATATGCCCTCCTGAGCAGCCAGTCCATGGGCTCATCGAGGGCATAATTAAAAAGGTCCTTGAGGGCAGAGTCCCCCAGTTTGAGCCCCTTGGCGGTCCTCTGGAACTTCCCGGCAAAACTCCTGAGCTCTCTCCCTTCCTGGCGGAGAAGTTGGAGGACTCGAAACCGGAGAATCCTCTCATACTGAGGGCAGGTGGTAAGGGACTCCGGAATCGAGTCCTCTTTCTGCTGAGTCCTTAACATTGGTCGGATCGTTCTGTCACGTATACACAAAGGAAAACTGGTGCGAGGACTCAAGTGCAGAAAAAAGGTGTATTTATTTACAACAAAAATAAACATAAACACAAAACAAAACCCACAAGAGGGAAAAACATAACCTAGAAATACATAAATTCAACGTGACGTAGACGTAGACATAACAACGATCCGACAAAGACTGACAAACACAAGGAGTATATAAAGGGGAGAAATCAAGCAGGGAATCAGGGAACACAGGTGGGGCAAATTAACCAATAATCAGATAACAAGGAGGAGGGATCAGACAATGACAGGAGCACATGCTCAACACTAACAAACCCACATGTGTACACAAGACAGGACAGGCATGTGACAGGTTGGGCATGGACCCAATATGAAACTGTCAGGACTGTGTTACAATGAACTTTGCTACTGTAGCTGTGTTGATCACTATTAATCTGGCCACTCATCCATTCATGCAGATAAATAATCATTGCTATTCTTTCACAGAATTTAGTCATTTTTTAATAAAATAGTTAACATGAGATGGGCAATGTTTAATTTGTTGTTATTGCATTATTTTGCTACATGGGTATTAGCCCTTAAACAGTGCTTCTCCAACTGGGTAACAATGTTAAATATTCTTTATATAAATATTTGCAATTAAGTTGAACATATATTTTCCCTATAGATGTGGGTTTTGACTTGGTGTGTGCCAAATGTGTTGTTAGTACCAGGTAGTTTAAGGTATTACTAGGTGATTTTTGTTTTGGAACCTTCAGAAAACTTTGACTTTGCTGATTTTATTGACTTTAAACAGGAGTAGCTTATTCATTTTTTTGTCTGAGTCCAACATAGCATACATCATTTTGAAGATTTTGTGAAATAAATGTGAGCTCGATAGCACGACAACCAGATGCATTTACACTTGTCCAGCTGCATGTGAAATCCGTCTAAAATTTGTCTCAAACCATCTCCTGAAGTGGTTTGTGTGATCAGATTGCAATCCATCTTGAATGCGTTTTGGGGTCTTTTCACGATCGATAACTATCCAATCGAAGACAACACATGAAGAAGACAAGTGTAAATAGGCCATAAGATTAAGTTGTAGGTGTCTTTGTTGTCCATTCAGGATTGAACAGTAGAGCAAGTTGATGTAGTGTCCATTTGGGAGCAGCAGGAGTTCATCCTCTGTTTTGAAAATTGTAGACACAGATGTTGTATCACTGAGATGCCCCTTGCTGGTCTCATGGCAGAGGTTGTGATTTGTAGACATCGGACAGCAACATTAAGCTGTGCCAGAGATGGATCTTGCAGACTCCAATACCCTTATAAGTATCTGGAGGGTAGTAGGGAATGCAGAAAAAGGACTAATATTTGAGTTAGATGAAATTCAATTGA
The DNA here is from genome assembly GCA_023029165.1 of Gobiocypris rarus. Classification (NCBI taxonomy): domain Eukaryota; kingdom Metazoa; phylum Chordata; class Actinopteri; order Cypriniformes; family Gobionidae; genus Gobiocypris; species Gobiocypris rarus. The sequence goes on along the minus strand of CM040918.1, from coordinate 28,156,139 downwards.
TTTAAAGTTACCATGAAATCAAAATGTATTTATTTTTTACAGAATGTTGCCATGTTTATTATAAATGATTTATCTGTGCACATCAATTATATAGAAACTTCCGTTTCATGCTAACTTCAAAGCAAAGTTGTGTGATGTGAGAGGTGTTAAATAACCTAAATAACACAGCATAACTACAAGCTGTAAGGTATGATTAAATTGATTAGGTACATGCTTGACAAAAAAAAAAAAAGGTTTAGGAGCCAAGTAAAAAAAGGATCTACCTTCTTACCAGCAGGGTGTGATTTTGGGACCATAATGAACGTGATGAATTATACCAAGATAAAATATTGTACTGTAAGTACTGTGGCTATTAAAGGCTTTGTAAGTAATTCAAAGTTGTTGTTTTTTTAGTTAATATGAAACCTGACAGCTAGCCAATGTAGAAACAATAAATTATATGCACAATATACAGTATGCAATCAGTATAATGCAAAGATACACAAACATAAAAAGTATTTCAAATATACAAAGAAATTGCTTCTCAACACCATTCTAAAACACTCATAACTTCTTCTCATCCTGTCCTACATTGTTTTTACAAATACAGTTGATAGTGTTACCCCTAGTGTTACACGTGCCATTGTTAAGCCTTGAATTGAAATGTAGAGCCTGTAAAGCATTGTTTTTAGTGCCAATAAGGTACAATATTTGTAGTATGTAGGCATATCAACTAACAAATGCCTTGCCTATATGACTCATTAAACTGGATAGGAGAAGAATTTATTCAAAGATTACACACTTCACCTTTAAAGCTAATTACTGTTAGAACTAACCTATCTATCTCGGTGTCCTTCTGCCTCTCTCTTTCTTATTCTCTTTTCCATCTCCAGGGCAGAATACTCTGTGGCATTAAAGATGACAAGGTCATCATCTCATACACTTACTTTCCGACATGATTTATGAACCTCTGTAGATCAGATTCCACTTTACAATACATATATTCCCTGTGTGTGATTGGCTTTCAGTTCTCTCCCAGAGGTCTGATCTCCCTTTTTCACCAATCGACAGAAGTGTGGAAAGTTACAATCTGTATTTATATTTCCCATTCAGTGCTGGGTCATAGTTCTGCAAGGTTTTTGGATATGCATATTTGGAGGCCCCCAATGCTAGCATTACATTAAAAAAAAAGTTTGTGCTGTATGATGTGGGTCTCAGGGACCACATTGCATTCTACAGTATGTACTGAGGGCCCAGTTTCCTTTGGAAGGCTTTGAAGTATCTGTGATAGTGTGAGGTCCCAGGGAACTAGCACCTTTGACCCTGGTCACATTGCAATTTAATATGATTTTTGAGGTTCTTTAATAATGTTAGTTTCATTTTTTTGCACAAAATGAACATTTACAAACACATGGTTTTATCAAGGCCCCCCACTATTGCATGTGATGAACTGTTTTGAAAACATTATCCATAGATATAATACCATAATTTATAGACAAAGCATTCTGCAATTGTTTACTTACATGTTGTGATGGAGATTCACTAAGGTCCAAAACAGCACTGCTCCATCTGTCAATAAATGTCTCTTTGTAAAATTAAACTGTGCCTTGCTTACAAACAGTTTGCCTGTACAATGCTCTAAACAAACACAATGTTAAAAATCTTTTTTTTTTTTAAATAGCATCACTTCTAACAATGCGCTCCTTTGGAAGGCTGTGCAGATGTGCAAACAGTCTAAACTGGAAGCAAACATTCCAAAAATGCCCCGTCTTTTTGATTCAATGTGCCACTTGAGTAAATTTCAATAAAAAATTAACAGCAAAACATCTGGAGGGTATTTCAAAAAGCAAGTTATCTGACATACCCAAATATTTAACCTTACATTTTTGGTTCCAAAAACGGAGGAAAATTTCAGGGTATGAAAGTAGCCATAGCAACTTGAACATAACCTAACATAACATAGCAGGTTCTGTTCCAGGCTTAGTTTACTTAAGAGCTGTTCAGTGCATGCTATTGACGAGACTCCATTGGGCATGACAGATTGCGCACAATATTTTTGTAACAACCTGGCTGTAGTAAGCACACGACGAGAGAGATGAAGGTAACAAAAGAGTCTTTAATCCAAATAACATGCAGACAGGTTTCAGGACATGTTCACACCAGCGTGTATACACTCAATAACCGACAAGGGACTGAACAGAACAGGAAGTATAAATACACAGGGTGAAGGATGAACTAATAAGACACAGGTGGCGGTGGAACAGAGCGGCCCAACAAACCAGGGAGACATCGCAGGCCTGGAAGCCTGGCGCTGAGCTGCTGGCTCACGGGACTGAAGCGGCCACAGGGACTCGGATGGCCGGGACGACGATGTGGCAATTGAGGCCGACGGGGAGGCTGGAGGAAGGGAGGAGCATGCTGACGGCGTAGGGGTGCAGGGTGAGGGCACAGCCCGAATCCCGGAAGTCCGTGGCATAGGCTGTGCGTCGACCGCCGGAGGCCGACCTGGAGTGACGAGGGAGCCCAGCAGAGTTTCCAGGTAAACCGGGCTGCAGAGGCGATGAAGGAGCATTGAGCCGAGGCGATGGTGACGAGCTGACAGGCCGAGGTGGAGATATGGGCCTGGAGGCCCGATGTGTAGCTGGGAACTCGGCCTTTCGATGAGCTGGTGGCAGGGAAGCTTGAGGCGCAGATGAGCCGCACGGAATGAGCGGCGGTGGCCGAGCCGAGGAGCTGGACAACACCAGAGGTGCCGATGGATCCAGGGGACTGGCCGCGACCAGCATTAGAGATGGAATCAGAGGAGGCAAGGATACGGGCAGAAGATTTCTGGATGGGACCGGCGTAGGAGATGATGACGAGAGGGTGGGTACATGGGTGGGAAAAGGATCCGCGGACCACAGGTAGATCAGGTCACGGTCCGCTCCTAGCTCTAAGATGGGCTGACCCGCCTGTGTCAACTCTGGGGCCTTCGCATCCTCCAGTCCTCGAATCTGGCTGTAGTAAGCACACGACGAGAGAGATGAGGTTAACAAAAGAGTCTTTAATCCAAATTACATGCAGACAGGTTTCAGGACATGTTCACACCAGCGTGTATACACTCAATAACCAACAAGGGACTGAACAGAACAGGGAGTATAAATACACAGGGTGAAGGATGAACTAATAAGACAGGTGGCGATGATGATTTCAGCATCCGAATCATGAATCGATACACTGATTCATAGTGCTCCAAAGCTTTAGGAAGCAGTGTTTTGAAAGCAGCCATCTCTTTAGAAGTTGTTCTTTAGTTGTTGTTTTTTTGTGTACAAAAACTATTCTCGTCGCTTCATAAAATGATTGTAGAACCACTGTAGTGAGATGGACTTTGTAATGACGTTTTTAGTACCTTTTATGGGTCTTGAGAGAGGAAATTACATTACTGCCAATGGAGGCCTTTCTGAGCCATCGGATTTCAACAAAAATATCTTCATTTGTGTTCCGAAAATGGTCTTACGGGTGTCGAACGACATGCTGGTGAGGAAGTAATGACAGAATTTACATTTTTGGGTCAACTTACCCTTTAAGCATTACCAGCTGAAACACTGGCAAGTAGCAAGAACGCTCCACTGTATCTACTTTGACTGTGTGTTTAGTTTCAAAACTAAAGGTGCATTAAAGACTCATCTTGCAATAACTCCCAAGAAATGTTTCAGATGTAAAAATTTTATAATCTTGGCTTGGCCAAGATCATGTTTAGAAGGCATATAAGGTTTATTGATTGTTATAATGCCAAATAATAGCCTATTCAGTTGTTTGTTTAATGTTGTTTTTGAATACTTTTGATAAAATAGTTTGATAAAATAACATTTTGTCACCAGTCAATTTGTTTTTTTTTTTCATGTTTTTTTATATGAATGTAAAGCAATATATTTGTAACTAGACAGTTGATGGTAGCCATTGACTTTCACTACTTTTTTTACCTGCTGTGGATGTTAATGACTACCGTCAACTCTCTGGTTTCCAATATTCTTCGAAATAATCTTTAATGTTAAAGAAAGAAACATACAGAGTAGAGTTTTAATAGGTCCGAAAGTTCAAGGTCTTTGGTCATTTTTTATTATTATTATAAAGAAATTTTAAATTAATTTTGTTGATGTAATGAAAATGTATTTGTATGACAAATGTAATAAATGCAGACGATACAATGTGTTTTTATTTGTTTTTGTTACCCTCGCAAAAACATTTTGTAACTAGTTCCACAGCAATTTCTAGTAATGATTAAAAACAATTAAAAAATGATGAAACCCCAAATTAAAACATTTTAGTTTAATGAATTATAAAACAGATTGATTAAATGTATTTTTTAAAGTTGAATTCAAGTTTGAGCCAACTAAACCTTTAAAAAATAATTGAGCAATCTGTAGAGCGAAATTGAGTGAACGTAAAAAATCTGTGCAACTAGTTACTAAATAATAATTAGTTGAAAGCACATTACATTTTTTACAGTGTGTGACAGTAGACACTTCAACATTGTTTGTATAATATATATATATATATATATATATATATATATATATATATATATATATATATATATATATATATATATATATATATATATATATATATATATATATATATATATATATATATATATATTATAGGGCTATGTGTCCTACTGGGAGATCCACAATGAGCAGGAAATAGGAAAGGGGTCCTCAGAGTGAAAGATGACCATAACATTTATTTAGAAAAATCCGGACGGAGTTGACACAAAGTGAGGACTCAATTTTATCTAACCAGATGTAGACATAAATGTTTTTCATAATGCTATTATTTTACTTTAAATACTTTTTATTCTTTTATTTTAAATGTACTGTAAGTATTTATCTCTCTACTATTGTTTCTTTTTGTTGTAATTACAGTATTCTATTCATTGAAAAAGTAAAATAAGTCTATTTCAATAGTCTCGTATTCATTAATTCTGAACACACAGTCTGTTTGCAATGTCTACCAGGGTGATGATAAGATTATCTATCAATTTACATTTTACCCCACAGTGATAGATGCCCCTTTTTATATTTGACACACCCTGCCCCTAAGAAACTGTCTGCACATCCCTGCAAACTACTTTATAAATTGCAGTATGAATTAGGTGTCTGTTAATCTGAATACATTTCTGCTCTTGACAGAACTTGCTTTCTAAGCAAGTCAAAGTCAATGTGTTTATATGAACTAACCTGCATAATAATACATCAGGTTGAAAGGCAGAGACATCAGAATGTAACTCTATCGCCCCCGTGAGTACTGAGGTTTGTTACCACTAGGCCAACACATGAGCACGTCAAGCACATCCAGCAGACCGCTTGTTGTCAGTGAACTGGCCAAGTGCTCGTGTCTGTGTTACTTGTGTAAAGTATATGTCTGCACTTAGATTTTTCAGATCTTATTTCAGAGAAAGAGACAAAAAAAAGGGCAAACAAAACAAATGTCATTTGTCAGTTTCAACTAGATTTTCTTTTAAAAAAAGTCCAAAAAGAACAATAAACCTATCACTGCAGATTGTAACTTTGGCATAATTGTTTACTTATTTATTTTTTTACATTACAGTTAGATGCTTAGCAACCCACAGCCAAATGCATGCCTCATATATGCTTTGGACAGTCACGGAAACATCACTCACAATGCACACTGACGCTGCAAATATGCAAATAAGGATGATAATCCAGGGTTTAGGAATGTACAGTGTGAAACATTAGTTTATAAATACCCAGGATGAATTTTTAACCTTGGGTTATTATGAGTAGTGAGAAACGTGAAGCAAGACAATCCAAGATTCCATTTAAGAAGGATTTGGAATGACCCAGGGTTAACTATTTGAAGTATGAAAACCCCAATTGTAAATTATATATATTTTTTAAATAAGCAATGATATAGACACTTCCATATATGTTTTGAGTAAATAATGAACATTTTACCATGTAATATTTCCAACATGTCCTCCAACCAATACCCCTATATAGGTCATTTGTCACTTCCTTGAAATACGACCCATAGGAGCTTTCACTAAAGTTGCGCCCCTATCAACAATATTTTAATTCATGAAATACGACCCATAGGAGCATTTTCTAAAGTTGTGCTCCTATTGACAAAAGGACACTTTCATTTTAAAAACATTTTTCCCTTTTATCTGCATAATATTTCAGGTTTTGCATAACTCAATTGGTAAAGCATTGCAATATGCAACAACATGTGATCATGCAATCGTGAGTTCGATCCCAGGGAACACATGTGCTCATAAAGTGTGTATGCACTATAAATCACTGGGTAGGTTTAGGGTTGGGGTGGGTGTAGTTGTAAATAATAAAATAAAAAATAAAAAAAAAATAAAATAAAATAAAAAATAGGTTGTAAGGTGTCTGTTTTTTTTTTGGAGGACAGTTTGTATATTTGATATTTGAATATTCAATGTAAGTTTCAGGGTTAAGAGGTGACGGTATGTGCAACTGTACAAAAAAAAGTAAAACCAAATCTGGTTGGGGACATGCGTGAAAAGATTCAATTTGGCAACTTTACTGCAAGCCAGTTATATCTTTATTATTATTATTATTATAATTATTTTTAATTTTATTTCTTTGTGTGGTGTTGCTGTGTGTGTTTATACCCAAGTAACAATATTTATCACTTTTGTAAATATGATTTAGAGAGTGTTTTAGAGAGGAACACTTACATTTTCCTTTTTCTTGAAAAAAAGACTATATTATTATTGTTATTAGTAGTAGTAGTATTATTAGTAGTATTAATAATACATTAAACTATTAATGGACTAATGTAGGGAATCGTGAATGAGGGTATAGAGAGCGATTTCGGATACAGTTACAGGAGTTTGATGAAAGTTGGAACTAAACTCTGTACAACTTTTTAAGGGCAAGTGTTTTAGTCTCTTTTTTCCCTATTGGGAATTGATTGGATAGCTAAATCCAGGTTAGTGCCCTGTCCTATACAGTGCCAATAAACATGTAATCAGTGAAGAGATGGCATTGCAAGTGGGAGGGGAAGTTATTTGAATTAAAGATTATGAGGGGCATGTTAATATTATTATTATTTATTTATTTGTTATTTATTTTGTCCTTACAATTAGATCTTAGATCTTAGAAGTCGGGAGTTTATCACACTGAGCATCTACAAGCAGTTGTAACCCTGGTAGGGTTTAACCCAATTTTGCTTCTATCTCAAAACAGCCCTAATGTAAAGAAGGCCAGGCTGATTACATCAGACATATCAGAGAGAATAGAGACTCACATTGCATTTTTAGTGAATTATTCATTTCAGTGTGTGCTTTGCTTTAAAACACGAGTTCTGTCTTATTCTGCTATTGTTTCTGAAGAACATCATTTTGGTGACATACAGGAGTCGTACAGTAAGCATTTGAGCAAGTCTGTTATATTGATGCACAGAGAACAAACCATGTGCGTGCTCTTGGTCACTGATCACACACTGCATTCATGTACAGACAAATTTCAGTACATTTGCATTGTTTCCACAGACACTCTGGAAGGATATGTAATGTGTAGTACGTTGTTGTGTTTAGTAATCATAGGTTTATGCAGTCAAGTCAAAGCGGTTGATTTAGGAGTTGTTTTGAAGACGCTGTGTGGTCCTGGTCGGTATCGCAGCTTCACTATACTAAAATGAAAACAAACTCTTTGTTGCTCTGTACACATACAATAAACTGTGAATTCTGTTAAGGATTTTTTTTTTCATTTTTTTTTTCATGGTTGCTTAGGTGTGTATACATTTATTATATAACATAATTATATGAACTGCTTATATTTGGTTATTTGGTGTCCTTTTGGAGTCTTAATTTCACGATAAGTGTGCAATTAATCACTCCACAAAAATGTAATTAATCGCGATACATTTTTTTTTTCCAATTGATAGCACTAATATATATACATACAGTAGGGTGACCAGATATCCCTGTTTTCGGGGGACAGTCCCTGTTTTTGGGGTTCTGTCCCTGGAAATGTCCCCATTTTACAGCTCGTTCAAAACCCGCAGATACATTGCTAAAAAAGCCCAACATACAGCAGCTGCTGGTTATAGGAGCAATCATGTAGTGATTATTTTCACCAGTAGATGCTGCACTCGCACGTCCCGCTACTACTTTATGAAGAACGTAAAATTAGCGTCAGATATCAAAAGAAACATTGTTATCGCTTTCAAGGTGGTAACATACTAACTATTCATGTTAAATTAAAGTAATACTGTTTGCATGTGCTTTATAACAGGGCCTCAACAGGGTGTGGGGTTGTTTTGTCCACAAAAGTTCCGCTGTCACAACGCAGTGATACTACACCATATGAAATATCAAAAACCTAAACAATTACACGTGCAACAAATACATGTGCAGAATACACATGCTTAAAACAAGCCTGAAATGCAAAATAACAAGACCAATTAAAGATAGTAAGAGTTATATTCAAGTAATTTATACAGTATAAACTAGGGGAAATTAAAGTATTAAATAAAATCAGGACATTAACACCCGCCAACCCACCAAATGTGGGTCGATTTTAGCTGTGGCGGGTAAGGCAGCCGCTCCCATTAGCCACTTTGGCGGGATGAAGATAATTTCAGCCTACAGTCAAATTAAATGCCAAGATAGTCGTATAACAAAATTGCAATTCAATTGCGGAATCACGCTGAATGACACACAACAGAAGCGTTCTCAACAAGGTGCTGAAAGCATTCTTTAGAAATATTGGCCCATATTATAGGATAGCATATTGCAGTTGATGGAGATTAGTGGGATGCACTTCCAGGGCATGAAGCTCCCGTTCCACCACATCCCAAAGATGCTCTATTTGGGTTGAGATCTGGTGACTGTGGGGGCCATTTTAGTACAGTGAACTCATTGTCATGTTCAAGAAACCAATTTGAAGGTATTCAAGCTTTGTGACATGGTGCATTATCCTGCTGGAAGTAGCCATCAGAGGATGGGTACATGGTGGTCATTAAGGGATGGACATGGTCAGAAACAATGCTCAGGTAGGCTGTGGCATTTAAACAATGCCCAATTGGCACTAAGGCGCCTTAAGTGTGCCAAGAAAAAATCCCCCACACCATTACACCACCACCACCACCAGCCTGCACAGTGGTAACAAGGCATGATGGATCCATGTTCTCATTCTGTTTACACCAAATTCTGACTCTACCATCTGAATGTCTCAACAGAAATCGAGAATCATCAGACCCGGCAACATTTTTCCAGTCTTCAACTGTCCAATTTTGTTGAGCTTGTGCAAATTGTAGCCTCTTTTTCCTATTTGTAGTGGAGATGAGTGGTATCCGGTGGGGTCTTCTGCTGTTGTAACCCATCAGGCAGATTGTGCGTGTTGTGGCTTCACAAATGCTTTGCTACATACCTTGGTTGTAACGAGTGGTTATTTCAGTCAAAGTTCTTGCTCTTCTATCAGCTTGAATCAGTCGGCCCAATCTCCTCTAACATCAACAAGGCATTTTCGCACACAGGACTGCCACATCCTGGATGTTTTCCCCTTTTCCCTTTTATTTTGTAAACCCTACAAAATGGTTGTGAAAATCCCAGTAACTGAGAAAATCCCAGTAACTGAGCAGATTGTGAAATACTCAGACCGGCCCGTCTGGCACCAACAACCATGCCACGCTCAAAATTGCTTAAATCACCTTTCTTACCCATTCTGACATTCTGTTTGGAGTTCAGGAGATTGTCTTGACCAGGACCACACCCCTAAATGCATTGAAGCAACTGCCATGTGATTGGTTGATTAAATAATTGCATTAATGAGAAATTGAACTGGTGTTCCTAATCCTTTAGGTGAGTGTATAATGGAATGCATTGATATGTCACCTTACTTCATGCAATATGTGGATAAAATGGCCATACTTGGATTTTCCCATTGAATGTAATGTATCTATACTGTCAGAACCAGGAATCGAACTCAGGTCTCTGGTGTGGAAGTCCAAGATTCCACCACTAGGCAACAGAAGGGGTTGGAACCCAATCGTCAGACGCTCGCTTAGATTAAATCAAAAAGAGTTTATTAACAAAAAAAGGAAAAAGGCACAAAAACCTTTTCTTCAAGGCAGTCACAAAAACAGAAGAATATCCAGTCCAAAGAGACATCAAAATCAAAAAAGGAGAGTCAACAATCTCTAAAACAGAATCTCAAGGAAAAAGGTTCCAATAAAATCAAAAGGTAAAACAATAAAAAAGGCACAAAAGAAAACTTCTTAGGGCTAGCGCAAACTTACGGCAGTCCCAGGTTTAGGAACCACAATGACCAAGCAAGGATGCAGAGAAACAGACCATCTTAAATACACAGCACAGAATGAGATACAGGTGAAAATAATAACAGATTACAAAAGGCACATGTATAGACATGAGTCCTATGGGGACCTCTAGTGGCCAATTTAAAATATTACAAGGCGAAAACTCTTACATATACACTGTCTCTAATTTGCATATTATTGTGTTCTTGGTGCAACATGTACTGAAAAAAAGAAGTGTAATAATGGAAGTAATAGTTGGCAACATTTTCATAATATCTAATATTTCATAGGAATATTGATATGTAATTTATTTCCCTATTCACTTGCTGTGTGTCCTAAAATGCCTGATAAACATAAGTCCGGGTGTCCTCTACAGAGGACATTTATGAAATCAATGCCCTGTTTTGTGACAGAAAGTCATATTTTCATAAGAAACCCCTTAACATTTTCCTGAGATGTTGATTTATAACAAACAATTTAAATGTAAAGTATAATTATAAAAATATTATATTTCAATAAGATTGCTAGACATTGTCAGCTGTTTTTATAAGATGTTGTTGAATTTGCTCTCAGGATGTCCAGATGTAAAACTGTGACATGTATGATGTCACAAAAATTCAGTAAAATATAATGTCACTACAGTGGACAAAAGTCTATTACTGGGTCCCAGGAGGTTAATAACAATATAGGGAGCCCAAATAACAACAACGACAACAAAAAACATTAAAAAATATATTGTCCCCATTTTTTTATTAATAGATAATAACAAATCAGATTTTTTATATATTTTGAACACTCGAATAAGAATTATTTTTTTTCATATCAGTAAGATGGATTATGCATAAAATTACCATACACGACGAACTTCAATTCACTCTATAATTATGTGAATTTAAATTAAATCCTAATTTACATCATTCTTGGCAGGAACAATTGGCTCATTGCACCTATTCCTGTGCTTAATGGCCCCAGTTTGTGTAAATGGCGTGTTTGAGGGGCTGTGACAATAGCCGGCGGCCAGCAGCTAGTGTTTGGACAAGATCATGGATATTCCAGTGGCTTTTAGCCAGAATTTGAATCAGTGATGTGGTTCTGCTTCTAGTTGTTCAGATGAGGCTGCCATGAGCACTGATTACAGACACCTGATAAATACAGGGCCAAAACCAGTTTACTCCAACCTAAAGGTTTTTAGGTGGCACTTCCCACCAGTGGCACCGTTAAGGGGTGGGAAGTTAGGATAATTCTAAGGGCCCATGCACTTTTGGGGCCCCATAAATTGGTTTAAGTAGTAACAGTAGTAGTAATGTAATTTAAATTATAAATGTAAAATCTACCAAAAAGTAACAATTAAAACATTATTTCTGCATTTCCGTCTAAATCACACCTCACCCCATTCACTGCATGGTTCTGTCCCGTCCTACATAAGCTAGAGTCACTGAGTGAGATCAGATGGTACTGTCAAATTAGAGATTTCAAAGAAGAAGTAGTCCGGTCATCAAAACCGAAAAGAAAAATGCACACCCAGTTCTTTGAAAAGCATATGGTACTATATGTTTATTCGCGGAGCTTCCATTCCTGTATGTTAGTGCTAGTTGCATAGCCAACCACTACCTGATAGTCTATTCAATAGTTTACGTTTTTCTCCACTGAAATTGAAAAGAATGCAATTTTGGCTTTTGTAAATGTGACTTAGCTTATATAATGCATTTAATGTCAAATAATCTACAAAAAAAAAAAAAAAAACAGAAAGATGTTTTAAGGAGACTGAGACCGAAAAGCTCATCCCTATGTCAGATCTAGAACTGCCAATTTGACATTGCAGCCTATTAATTATCTAAATAAAATACAGTCAACCAATCATATAAAAAAGTTCTGTGGGCTTTATGTTCACAGACTGAGCATGAATTTCAGTGCAACGCTTCAGTTACTGTTCATAAAGTGCGAGTTGTGTGCTAAACTAAACCGCTGTGTTACGATAGAAGTTTTAAACGAGCGACAGAAACAATCAGTTTGCAAAGAATATACCAACCAAAGCTAAGCTTTGAGAAGGGAAATATGCAGGTCAGGAAGGATAAAGTGACTGAGCGAAGAAAGAGAGAAGGTGATGGAGATGAGAAGCAGATATTGTGCTATTTAACACAGATAAACATAGTATATCATTAAATTGCAGACAAAGATTTTGGATTGCTAGATTGGCTTGTATGTGTGCGGTAGGGGGGCCCAACCTCATGTTCTTTCATAGGGCCCAAAATTGCTAGCGATGCCCCTTGCCCCTTCTGTCCATAGTTAAATTGTTAGTGTAACTGATTGATTTATTGCTTCAGTAGCCAAATTGAAATTTTCCTATAAAATGGCATCTGTCTCTCGTCCAAAACTTGTCATGTGGAACTCTGCATTCAGTCTTAATCGGATTGATTTGTTAATTTAATTATGCAATAACCTAAGCATGATATTCCCAGTACTGTTAACTGTAATAAAAACAGCTCTCTATGACATAGAGATATTGGGCAGGAGATGACAATTTAGTTTTTTTCTGAAAACAAACACACAAACACACACACACTGGGTGAGAATGGGTGCAGTTTTGGGCTAGAGGACAGGTCTGAGCGAACGGATGGATTTGTGTGTTAATGCACGGCTGCGCTGAGAGAGTAATGAGGTGTAGCATATCAGACTAAGTGGCTAATGGGCTGTGAAGTCATTAGTGCACTGCCGCCCACTCTCTTTCTCTCTGCTTTGCTCTCCTTCATTCCCTGTCTTGCTATCCCCACATATTTGCTAGTTTTGTTTTGTTTTTTTGTGTATCTGTTCTCTGTAATACGATACAATAACACAGTCACTTTAAATGCATTTATATCACATGTTAGGGTAAATCTCATGAAACATGTCCATATATCTCAATATAAGTCAAGTGTCTTGTTCTGTTCATTTTGGTGTGACGTGAAACTATTGCTTTTTTATATATTGAACAAATTAGTTTGCACATATAATCTTAAAATCTTCAGGTTAGGCTTATTTGGCTTGCTGTCTACTGATGAGGGGCGCGATGAAGCAGCTTCAACTCGAGCTATGATATATCCCCATAGTGACTAAATGATTATGTAGGGCAAGGTACCTAAGATAAAAGTGGAGATTGGGGAGGTGGTGGGATGCTGGAACATCTGTGACTGAGGAGAGGTGAGCAGCTGTTTATATACTCTGGCTGTTGGCTGTTGATTGGAAGATTAGATGGGCTCGCTCCTCCATAAATTACATTTTGAACTTCACTATATACAGGTCCTTCTAAAAAAATTAGCATATTGTGATAAAAGTTCATTATTTTCCATAATGTAATGATAAAAATGAAACTTTCATATATTTTAGATTCATTGCACACCAACTGAAATATTTCAGGTCTTTTATTGTTTTAATACTGATGATTTTGGCATACATCTAAAAAAAATTAGCATATTTCATCCGACCAATAAAAGAAAAGTGTTTTTAAAACAAAAAAGTCACCCTTCAAATAATTATGTTCAGTTATGCACTCAATACTTGGGCGGGAATCCTTTTGCAGAAATGACTGCTTCAATGCGGCGTGGCATGGAGGCAATCAGCCTGTGGCACTGCTGAGGTGTTATGGAGGCCCAGGATGCTTTGATAGTGGCCTTGAGCTCATCCAGAGTGTTGGGTCTTGTGTCTCTCAACTTTCTCTTCACAATATTCCACAGATTCTCCATGGGGTTCAGGTCAGGAGAGTTTGCAGGCCAATTGAGCACAGTGGTTTTGGCACTGTGAGCAGGTGCCAGGTCGTGCTGAAAAACAAAATCTTCATCTCCATAAAGCTTTTCAGCAGATGGAAGCATGAAGTGCTCCAAAATCTCCTGATAGCTAGCTGCATTGACCCTGCCCTTGATAAAACACAGTGGACCAACACCAGCAGCTGACATGGCACCCCAGACCATCACTGACTGTGGGTACTTGACACTGGACTTCAGGCATTTTGGCATTTCCTTCTCCCCAGTCTTCCTCCAGACTCTGGCACCTTGATTTCCGAATGACATGCAAAATTTGAGCGACAGTCCAGTGCTGCATCTCTGTAGCCCAGGTCAGGCGTTTCTGCCGCTGTTTCTGGTTCAAAAGTGGCTTGACCTGTGGAATGCGGCACCTGTTTCCCATTTCCTGCACACGCCTTTGCACGGTGGCTCTGGATGTTTCTACTCCAGATTCAGTCCACTGCTTCCGCAGGTCCCCCAAGGTCTGGAATCGGTCCTTCTCCACAATCTTCCTCAGGGTCCGGTCACCTCTTCTTGTTGTGCAGCGTTCTCTGCCACACTTTTTCCTTCCCACAGACTTCCCACTGAGGTGCCTTGATACAGCACTCTGGGAACAGCCTATTCGTTCAGAAATTTCTTTCTGTGTCTTACCCTCTCGCTTGAGGTTGTCAATGATGGCCTTCTGGACAGCAATCAGGTCGGCAGTCTTACCCATGATTGCGGTTTTGAGTAATGAACCAGGCTGGAAGTTTTTAAAAGCCTCAGGAATCATTTGAAGGTGTTTAGAGTTAATTAGTTGATTCAGATGATTAGGTTAATAGCTAGTTTAGAGAACCTTTTCATGATATGCAAATTTTTTTAGATATATATGGGATATATATATATATTTATATATATATATTTTTTTTTATATATATATATATATATATATATATATATATATATATATATATATATATATATATATATATATATAGCTGATAGAAGAGCAACTTTGACTGAAATAACCACTCGTTACAACCGAGGTAAGCAGCAAAGCATTTGAGAAGCCACAACACACACAACCTTGAGGCGGATGGGCTACAACAGCAGAAGACCCCACCGGGTACCACTCATCTCCACTACAAATTGGAAAAAGAGGCTACAATTTGTACGAGCTCACCAAAATTGGACAGTTGAAGACTGGAAAAAATTTTGCCTGGTCTGAAAAGTCTCTTTTCTGTTGAGACATTCAGATGGTAGAGTCAGAATTTGGCATAAACAGAATGAGAACATGGATCCATTATGCCTCTGATGGCTACTTCCAGCAGGATAATGCACCATGTTATAAAGCTCAAATCATTTCAAATTGGTTTCTTGAACATGACAATGAGTTCACTGTATTAAAATGGCCCCCACAGTCACCAGATCTCAACCCAATAGAGCATCTTTGGGATGTGGTGGAACGGGAGCTTCGTGCCCTGGATTGCATCCCACAAATCTCCATCAACTGCAAGATGCTATCCTATCAATATGGACCAACATTTCTAAAGAATGCTTTCAGTACCTTGTTGAATCAATGCCACGTATAATTAAGGCAGGTCTATAGGCAAAAGGGGGTCAAACACAGTATTAGTATGGTGTTCCTTATAATCCTTTAGGTGAGTGTATATATATATATATATATATATATATATATATATATATATATATATATAAATATATATGTGTGTATGTGTGTGTGTGTGTGTGTAGGGCCTAAAAATAGAAAATGTATTGGCCATAAATACTTTTTACCGGCCATTAAAATGTTAACTGTTGGCCATTAGTTATGACACAAACATTTTAGATACTAGAAAATATCAAAGACAATTGACAAATCTTCGAGCAAGAGTTTGACTTTTTCATCGCCCCCATGCACTATGATAAGTCTGCCAAGACAAGGGCGTACATCCTCCTCAATCTCTCAGGGCCGGAAGCCATAAAAAGAGAGTGTTCATTTTTTTATGCAGTGGAGGTGCGTGCAGAGGATGTGAAAAGCTAAAAGTTGTAACTTTGGAGAATTAACAGAAAAGCTGATCTGTGATAGGACAGTATGTGACATCAACAGTGAAAGCTAAAGGAAAGTACTGTTACGAGAAATTGATTTAACTCTAACCAAAGCCATTTCAATTTGTCGCATACATGAAATGACAGAGAAGAATAACAAAACGTTGGCTATACCTCAGACTGTAACTAATGTGGATTCAATACAGCCAGTTTCCAGCAGGAGGCTCCATCACACAAGACATAAACAAAGAACAGAACTTCTCGGGTAACAAAGTTATGAAATTAACTTTTAACTTTATAACCTCGTCAGTGACGTCATCAGAATACACACCAGTCAAAGGCTATAATTAGATGTGCCACAGGTGTATCGGTAGGGATATTTTGTTTGAAGAGCAGTCCTGACACGGCAATGAAGCGCAGCATCTCGTTCCTGGCTTTTTTCAGGGAACAGAGTTACAGTCAAATAACCCGAGACATTGCTTTAAAAGCTACACTTATTGCTGCGCTGAGCAAGAAGGTGGGGGGATGTCAACCCCAGCCAAAGCTCTAGAGGAAGCTACCCGCTGGTCGAATGAGCCCCGATGCTTACTGGCGAAGCTTCACCGCACACCTCATAGGCAAGGACAGTATCATAGCTCACCCTATTTAATTTTGTGGTGGCCTCTACCTTGTTACAAGCAAATAATTGCTCTGAATTACGCCACTGGCTATTGTGGTGGGCGCAGGTCTGCAGAGCATGGACTGGACACAGTCTGTGAAGTCTCTAATGATCCGGCATTGTAAACGGCGGAGGACAGAAGGCCATAAAAGTAACCGGATTTACGGTTGAGAAAGGCACCTTAGGTAGGTAGTCAGGATGAGGCTCTTCTGGGGCAAAGTCTAAGCAGGATGGGGAAACATACAGAGCCTGCAAATCTCTGATTCTTTTTAAAGAAGTGATGGCCATAAGAAGCTAAATCAGAAGCTTGTCAGGCACTGACTCTAACGATTTAAACAGGTTCTCAACCAGACCCTCAAGGACTATAGCTAAATCCCATGACGGAATCTTGGTTCTAACAGGAGGCCTCAGTCATCTGTCCCCATGAACGAAGTGAGTGAGCAGAGGAAGGGGATAACACATGCAGGCACATTCAGAGCCATGTATACGCCATCACGTCCAGACCCGGGGAGCTGGGCGACCCAGAGTGAAGTAGAGGGTACATTGTATTGTCAAAGAGATCAGCCACTGCTTCATAAAATCTTTCCCAGATTTTTCTTCACTACCTCAGGGTGAAGTTTCTACTGGATAGTAGATCTGTTCCCACATTGAGATATCCGGGGATATAAATCGCCCTGAGGGACAGAAACTTGTCCTGAGCCCTAAGCAAAATGCGCTGCACTAGCTTGTTTGACGGTGCAATCGCAGACCACCCTGGTCATTTGTTTTGGAGGCAGTGGTACTTATGTCCCTGTGTCCACCCACACTAGGACATAAGTACATCAGGACCATAAATACAGCCATCGATTCAAGGCAAATGATGTGCCAAGCGAGATGATGACCTCACCTGATCCCCTGGGCTGGATGGCCACCCAAGACCGCTACCCAGCCCGTTTGGGAAGCATCTATCGTTAGCAACTTGCGATGACAACCCGCACCTAGAGTGGGGACCAAAGTGAGTAACAGGGGTCTGAGCCACGTAGAAAGGGATTGAAGCCGCAGTGCGTAACCCTTCCCATAAACATGGATTTTTGAAAGTGCATGAAGATTTCAGAGCGTGAATTACCATAAAGCCATTTTCCTATTGACATTTGATTGGCTGGCTCAACCCACTTCTTCAACAAGTTAATGTGGTCTGTGGTTAATGATCTGTTCGACACGTTGTCGTCCCGACTGGCAGAATCAACAATTAACCGGCCCCACAGTACACAGTCCCTGTCAGGATGCAAGAAATTTACAAGCAGCATTTGGAATTAGCACCAATATTATGTAACCTGGATAGACCTTGCATGCTTGAGTGGGGTGATTGTACACTTGCTTGGTCCTCCCAGGCTTCTTTGAGTACATCTAACAGCCCTTGCATTTGCCCCACAAATTGTAACCTCATCATCATGAGATCACGGGATAATGAGGCCCAAATCGAATCCCTCTTTGGCTACCACTCTTTAAAAGCATCTTCAGTTTTCTCTTAAGTGGTTTTCACAAATGGTGTACCCTGGTTGGTCAGTATTTCCTTGGGGATGCCCAAATGGCTAAGTAGAAGTAGCAACTTTTTGGCAATGTTCTTGGAGGTGATTTTTTGGAGTGGAACTGCCTCGGGATACTGGGTGGCAAAATCCATGTCCATGTGTTCATGACCCTGAGCTGGGTCAGATCCATTTGCATCTTGGTATAGGGAATCACCAGCAGACACTTATTCCTCACCCATCCCAACTGCCACGCAGTAGAGCAGACCATTTTCCACAATAAAATGTTGTGTTGGATGCAGCAGAGATAGGTGCTCTTCTCCATAAATTACTATGACCTGATCTCAGCCATTCTCAAGGCACTCATCTTCTCTCTGTTCTCTGCCAAACAAACCTCCTGCTGTTTTCTACCATCTTGTTGATAACGTTTCTTTAGTCATTCAGCAACCCTGCAGCCTGAACCACTGTAGGCAAACCACCCTTACATTATGAATGACAGGGCATTATCTTACTTTTACAGTAAATAAGTAAGCACTGATGGGTAAGAACAGAGATTGGTTAAGTGTAGGGGTCTACAGAAGCTTGTTTAAGAGGAGGCTTTTGAGAGGTGTAACCTGTTAAAAGCACTGGGAAGTGCAGGAGCAGTGTGTCCTCAGTTGTCTGTTGCCAAGTGATTCACATGCCTCCAGTTAAATGTGTACTCCGATCTACTTCAGCTGTACATTTACTCACTGCAACTTATACCAACAACAGAAATAAGCGTAATTACAATTGCAAAAGATGTAGGAGAGCGTTGCTTTAATGTGACGATATTGTATTGCAATAGGTCGCACTTCAAAGTAAATACCGAAATCAAAACAAGTTAACTCATAAATTGTTATATAAATAATTTAATGACAAAATCTGGTTATGCTTACACTTAAAATAGTTACAAAATAGATGTATGAGATGATAAAAACATATACCATTAATCATACCCAGCATTAATAGAATGTTACCTGAGGGATAGAGAGAGGAAGTGTTGAGAGAAAGAGACAAATAAAAGAAGAGAGCAAGAGAGAAGAGCCAAAGAGCAGGCCCCAAGAATAGAGAGAGCCAGAGCAACAGTTGCAATATTCTTTTATCCCTTCCTTGACCATGTGACTAAAACCCAAATTTGAGACATTCAAACTGACCAATCAGATAATTATAACTTCCCAGACTGTAAAGGTTTGACACACATTTTGGCCTACAGGTCCTTTCAACATCTCTTTGTCTTTAGGAATTCCAAATGGCCCTTGTGGTACAAAAAATGTCATGGATTATGCAGTTCTAAGGGTACAGGAAACATCGCCTCTTCCAGATAAACATGATTCCTATAATAGCTGAGATTGAGCAGTACTTGGCCAACTATTTGGCCACTGTTTTAGAAATCCCCCCAATGCAAAGTCCACGGATCGCCAGCCTGTGCACATGACCCAAGCTACCAAACACTAACACTATGAGCTGGCATTTTGTACCCAAGGTTCTCAATTGTAGATACCAATGACTGATATTTCAGAGTCTTAGAACAGTAAGAGTCCTCCATATACAAGTCAAATGCACATGACACTTCAAATTTGCCATTCTGAGAGATGTTAACAATGTCTGGTGTATTCGCAATTCCTAAAAAGTGTTTGCAGGTGAATTGAACATTTATACTATACAGTAGTGTTCTTAAAGATCTGCTCATCAGCCATGCAGGGAATCTGAGCAGCGATGAGGTCCACGAGTCTGTCATGTCTGGCTGTATATAACCCTTTCAGTGATGAGCAGCTGTTCATGATGTGGGCGACTGACTTCAGGTGTTGAGGGGGGTCATGCAGCATGCAGAGAGGCGAATGGGTGGAGGGAAACCACAGCGATAAGTTGTACTTAGTAGGAAGAACATGCAGACGTGATTTTAAACAGAAAGTGAGGATCTCCACACTTTCGATGACATTACTATAGATGATGTGTGATACTGAGTGGTCTGCACAGGGCAGATTTGTCAGCTTTCCCTGGAGTTTTAGGCTGGACCACTACTCCATATTGTGGGCTCTTTGAATAGACAAAATAGTCTGCCTTGATGTTCTAGGCTGGAGCAGGTGAACAATGTTGTTATGGTACAGCCTGGCTTCCACGATGACAGATAAGTCATCTACGACTGCCTCAGAGATCTCTACAGGTAAGTTGTAGGAGGCCCACTTCAGTTCAGTACCTGTCCCCCAGCATAAGTCATTCAAATCTGGCCAGTCTGATGACACCAAATTCCTGTGCCTGTCCCTCCAGCTTCCCACTGGTCTTCATTTTAAAACCCAGGAAGCTATCTTCCCCACCACATGCGTGTAGCACCTTCCGTATTTTAAAATCCAGCAGTAAGGATGCGCTGGCCATTCGCCTCATGCTGACATCACAGTTGAGTATGTTGGTGAGGTGGGACTGTCTCGTGGCTGTGTACTCCCACACGCTGTTTGGGACTCCAAGCCCTCCGTCCTGTCTTTTCTGAAAGATAAAACATCTTGTGGAATGTGTGTTGAGACAAAGCCATTTCCTAACCATGCTTACGGTTTTGTTGTCCATTTCACGCAACACTTTTTGCGGAATATGAACATTTCCAAAAAGATGTTGATTTTTAGAGAAAGTACTGCTTGCACTTTTAGCACAACAGGAAGAGGTGATGCGTCAAAAAGGTGATGCGCAAATCTCAATAAACGAAGCTACAGAAAGGAGGGCCACAGAGGAGGCCAAGCCCCTCGTAGAGTGAGCCCTCACGGCCATGGGTGAAGGCAGATTGTGCACCCGATAAGCCGTGGCTATAGCCTGGATGATCCAATTACTGATCGTCTGCTTTGCAGCAGGCAGCCCTTTCTCGGGTGGGCCAAAGCACACTAACAGCTGGTCCGATCTCCTCCACTGTGCAGACCTCTCTTGATAAATTCTCAACGCCCTAACCGGGCAGAGCAAGTGAAGCTTAGCTTCCTCTGCTGTCGCGTGTGGCGGAGGATGAAACGCCTGAAGTAACACTGACCTCATCCCCACCGATGGAACTTTGGCCACATAGCCTGGGGTGTAAGATGGCCTTCACCCCGCCAGGGGCAAACTCCAAGCAAGTTGGCGTAACCGCCAAGGCCTGGAGGTCCCCCACTCTCATCAGAGAAGTGATGGCTAAGAGAAAGGCCACCTTAAGGGTCAGGTTTCTCGCCTCAGCCGACTCCAATGGCTCAGCGCCTCAGCCCCCTTTCGAGAACCACTGCCAGGTCCCAAGCTGGGACCCTGGAATGAGCCGCAGGCCTCAACCTCCTAGCCCCACGGAGGAACCGTACAACCAAGTAGTGCCTACCCAAAGGTCCAGACTCTATAGGCGAGTGGAAAGCCCCAATGGCAGCCACATACACCTTCAGAGTGGATGGGGTTAGGCCGGCGGAGAAACGGTCCTGAAGGAACTCCAGCACTGATGCCACAGCCCAGTTCACTGGGTCCACGTTCCGTTCTCGACACCAGATGGAAAATACATTCGCGGAGCCGGATGCCTGAGGGAGAACCACAGTGGACAGTGGGTCGTCTCTCGAGACGTGAACAAATCCACTTCCACTGGGCCAAACCTCTCGCACATGGCCTCCACCACCTCGGGGCTCAGCCCCTGCCTCGACAGGATGTCTGCTCCCTGGTTCTGGTCCCCTGGGACATACATCGCTTTGAGAGACAACAGTTTCCCCTGGGACCACAGGAGGATCTGGTGAGCCAACTTGCATAGAGGTCGCGACCTCAGACCCCCTGATGGTTCAGATACGATACCACCGACATATTGTCGGACCGTATCAGGACATGGTGGCCGTGGAGGTCCGAGAGGAAGCTCCTCAGAGCTTTGTAAAGTGCCAACATTTCCAGACAATTGATGTGCCAAGAATAATGCTGGGGCCCCCACAGATCTCTCGCAAACCGGCCTTCCATGACCGCGCCTCAACCAGTGAGGGAGGCGTCTGTTGAAAGGCTCCTCCTGCAACATGTCCCAACACTGGCCCCTGGGACAGGAACCATGGATCTTTCCAATTGACGAGGGAACGAAGGCATCTGCGCGTTACCCTGATCATACGAAAAGGATTTCCCCTCGGGGAAAACCCCCTGTTTCTCAGCCACCACTGGAGGGGTCTCATGTATAGCAGGCCAAACGGAACCATGTTGGACGCTGCTGCCATGAGACCCAGCAGTCTCTGGAACTGCTTCACAGTTCGGCTGTGGCCTAGCTTCATAGCTGAGATTTCCGCCCGTATGGACTCGACACAAGCGGGGGACATTCGGGCCCGCATCGTAGTCGAGTCCCACACGATTCCCAGGAACGTGGTCCTCTGGGAAGGCGTCAACACGCTCTTCTTCGTGTTCAGTCTCAGGCCCAAGCACCTCAGATGGGACAGAACGACATCTCGATGCCAAACTGCCATCTCTCGAGACTGGGCCAATATGAGCCAGTCGTCGATGTAATTGAGTACACGGATGCCCTGGAGCCTGATAGGGGCCAACGCTGCATCCATGCACTTGGTGAAGGTGCGACGAAAGGGCGAACCTCCTGTGGGCAGGGAGGATGGAGATGTGGAAGTACGCATCCTTTAGATCTATCGTGACAAACCAGTCCTCTAACTGGATCTAAATCATAATGGCTGGAATAGTGAACATCTTGAACCTGAATCTCCTCAGAGACCTATTCAAGTACCTCAGATCTATTATCAGACGCAACCCCCCATACTTCTTGGGAACAATGAAGTATGGGCTGTAAAAGCCTGACTCCCTGTCTGGCGGAGTGATACGTTCTATGGCCTCCTTGACCAGCAGGGAGCGTACTTCCTGTTCCATAACCTGTCTCTGTTCCGGGGGGACCACGCCATTGAAATTCGGTGGTTGAACTCTGAACTGCAGTCTGTACCCCCTTCCTATGGTACACTGGGTCCAAGCAGAAATATTCGGGAGGCATGACCATGCGCCGAGATATTCTACTAGGGGAACCAGCCTCTTGGGGCTGGTCTCTGGTACCCACCGAGCCTCCTGCCCGACTCCCTGAAGCGGCCACACAGCAGAGCTTAGTCGGGGAGGTTTTTCGGTGTGCGCACGCATTCGTTGCCCCGCCGCAGGTCGTTCTTGAGGTGGCTGGAGCGGCGTAAGTACGCGGGAAACCGATAAGGCCTGAAGCGTTGTCAACAGCGGGAGCACAGCATCAGTTTCCCCAATGCTGGGTCCCCCACAGACCTCTCGCAAACCAGCCTTCCATGACCGCGCCCCAACCAGTGAGGGAGGCATCTGTTGAAAGGCTCCTCCTGCAACATGACGCTTCCAACACTGGCCCCTGGGACAGGAACCAAGGATCTTTCTATATGACGAGGGAACGAAGGCATCTGCGCGTTACCCTGATCATACGAAAAGGATTTCCCCTCGGGGAACCTAGGTCGTCCGCCCCCGGGGGGGCCAGCTCTGAATGGTCCCGCCGCAGCTAGGACCGTTTGCCAGAAGCCTTCTTCGTCTGAAGGACGGCCCTCAAATTGCCCTTCGGCTAAGAAGCCTTCTGGCGAGAACACCGTCTCCGTTGCCAGGCTCCCTCGGGAGGCGCGTGAGGCGACGCTCTTGTTTTGCGTCTGCCGGTAGGCAGCGCTGGTCGACGGCCGTGACTGCCAACTCGAGGCCTCTCTGTCCAAGGGCCCCGAGTGGCGAGGGAGCTACTGCCGAAAGGCCGCCGACTGTTTCCTCACCTCCTGAGTCTCGGGGAATAATTAATTCAAATGGGGTAAATATTCATGAGTCTATGAATATAATTTGTTTGTCCTACACAACAATATTAACTTATAACGGAACCTTTAATCATGTAAAAGTAACCTTTATACAAATTGATTGCAGTGATCTATAATTTCTTCTCGTCCTGCGAGTTGAAATTCAGATTACTTCATCAAATATCAATCTTACAAACTATAAGAAACATTAATTTGCTGATCAGGCCAAATAATATTTCCTTTGTTTGTACAATTTGTATTACTTAAATAGTAATAAGAAAATCAATCTTTATGGGTAGCTACGATCTTACATCTCATTGACTTCGATATATGTGAGCAAGATGATACAGATTCAATTTCATGTAATTATTGGGTTTTAATAAAACAACTAAGTATACAGAACTACGATTCACACATGGGAAATATGCATATATATGTAGGTAGTAAAACAAACAATATGGTACAAACAGGGAAAAATCAAACGTAACGAATGATATAAAAGGGATGAAGGAGAGAGAATGGAAGAGAAAGAGAGAGACAATGAGAGAGAGAGAGAGAGAGAGAGAGAGATACATCTTTATCACGCAGTACTTTCACAAGATACCTCAAGTAAATTGTTCCACAAATAAGAATAAGTGGACAACCTTTAGCGCAGTTTGATTGGGAAATAAAATACTTGCTTTGATCTGGCTTCTCGCGTGTGTGTGTCTGGGTTCAATTGTCCGCTGAATCTTTCGGGGCAGCGAGGCGCGGACGGTTCTTGGAAGAGTTCTCTGGCGGAGTGGAAGCTGTAGGCCTTTAGTGGGTCACGGAAGGCAGGGTCTTTCTCTCTCTCTAGATGCAGGGCTCTCTCTTGGGCAGGATGTCCGTAGCGGACCGTTCGCAATGGGGTCTCTAGGCATGCCTTAATGGTCATTCTCTGTTCTTATAGATTAGATGGGCCGAGCCCAATTTTGAGATAACCCAATCACGTCCGGGAGTTCAAAGGCGCAAAGTTTCTTTTGTCTTTGAAATCTCCGCCTTCTTGACTCATCACAAGGAGTTAGAAGTTTGAAAATTTATTCTAAGAAAGTTGGCAATGTTGTAATAATGCATCTTGTTGAGATGAGATTCGGTACCGTCAGGTTTCTGTGATTCTGGGAGAGTTCAAAGTACAAAGATCCATAAACTTTCACAGTTACTAGTACACAGAGTTTGATTTACATCCAGTAAACATTCTAGGCATTTTAATACATCGTATAAGGACGCTGAATCAACCATATATATATATATATATATATATATATATATATATATATATATAACCATATATATATATGTATATAATTGTGTAAGAGGCAATTTGTCCAATTGGTTCTTATGTGGAAACTCTGAGTATGTGTGTGTGTGTGTGTCACGGGACAGTCCGCATGTGCAGGGTCCTTTGTTTACGTTAATCTGATTAGGCATCACCGGATGCGTGAGGAGTTCAGTCTTTTTTTTGTCACTGAAACAGATGGCTAACCTACCGACGGAATTCACAGCGTTGCCGAAGAGACCCGCAGGGGCTATCGGGGAATCCAGAAGAAAGGATTTCTCCTTATCCTGCATCCCCGATAGATTTAGCCAGAGGTGCCTCTCCACGCACACCAAACCAGCAATAGAGTGGCCAATAGCACGGGCCGGCTCTCTTTGGTGAAGCGGAGAGACAAGTCGGTGGCCTTCCTCAGCTCTGTAATATCGTCTGGAGACGGTCCCTCGCCCTCGTTGAGCTCCTTTAAGAGCTCCGCTTGGTAGGCCTGCAGGACCGCCATAGTGTGCAGGCAACTACCAGCGCGCCCGACCGCCTTATAAGCCCTGCCCACCAGGGACGAGGTATCCCTGCATGGCTTGGTGGGCAGGACCGGGGCTTTCAGGGACGATGCCGCTTTGGGAGACAAATAGCTCGCAAATGCCTACTCGACGCGTGGCAACTCCCCATAGCCAGCCTCAGAAGCGCCGATGACACACTCAAAATCTAAAACCGGGGGGTTCGATAGGCGCGCTGAGTATGATTTTCCCCACAACTTACACAACTCATTGGGTAAGTCTGGGAAAAATGGCAAGCCCCTTCGTTGATGCCTGAGCATGCACGCCTCCCGTCGCCAGATCCAACTGAGAGCCCCATGATCGCCGCGCTGCCTCAACAGACGCGGGACCCGACCCTTGGGGCTTGCGAGCCTGGCCGGTCACAATGAACACAGCCAGCTGCGAGCGCAGCACTCGGAGCGGCAGCTTCTCACATTCGCTGCAGGCGGCCCCCTCGAGAGCCGCCTGAGCGTGCTGCACACCGAGACACTGCACACACAGCTGCCATAATGAAACGCAGACACGGGTGCACACACCGTTTGAATTGCTCGCTGGCCATGCTCAACACTTTCTCTCTTGTTTAATGGGATAAAAGGAACATGCACTCATTCAGAATAAAGGCAATCACCTTTGTTCTATGATGCTGCCATAGGTAGGTTTGTTTTTGCCTACCTTTTGAGGATTCCTCCAATGCTGTCTAGTGGCAGAAGCAATCGCTGGTTGTATCACCTCCCGTAGGTACCGCAGTTGTCTTTCAATCCAGTCGGCCGGGTTCGTAACAAGGTCTGATTTGGATCGCACATTATCTTCCAGTGGCAAAGTTCTTAAAATCTAGATTACATACTTGAGCAACGGTTGTCCAAGCTGTCCTCCATCTGTGCGTTTGTTGAAAATATTCCACTTCCTGAAATCTCAGGTGAGTAAAATTTGTTTTTCTTGTAATCGTTTTGTATCCAGGCTTTTTCTAAATTGTCTTTTGTGAAATTGGAAATGTATCCACTCATTATCTGTCAGCAGTCATTCATAATCCGTGAGCTCTGTAGATAGGATGTTACAGGCCGACAGTAGCCTATGTTCTGGGGTATGATCCAGGACTCACCAGCGGTGTTTATAAATTGTGCCGCTTTGTATCGCCTGCTTAAAGGCTACTTTGATGGAAGTTATCAAACACATAACCAGGAGTGCTGTGTGTAAAATCATGTCAGAAGATTCTCTACATTTACAGCGGCAGTTACGACGGGTGTTAGTTTGCGTCCGATGCAACCGGAAGACACACACACGCACACACACACACACACACACACTTCTCAAGCAGTGACCCTAAGGTACGTGACTCATCCTAAGTAAGATGATCAATTTTACAAATCATTAAAATAATAATATGCAAATTATATTATCACATATTTCCTATATGTTAGTCACTCAAGGACTCTTATAGATGTTGCATGATTCTGTGGACTGGTTTTACAGACATTATGCCTTAGTTCAGATTATGCCTTAGTTCAATTAGGACAAATGATGTTATGACGTTACTCTGTGCGTTCGCTCGGCGGCTGCTGTGACACTTGTTCACACTCCAGTGAGAGTAAAGCTTTTCTGCAAAATAAAACCGGAAACGAGTGTAACGCAGAAATGACGCAATTGACAGGCGACTCCCTCACACGCTATACTCACACGTAAAAAATAGCATTTTCCTCAAAATTTACAAATAGTTGGAAACATTTGGGATATTGTAAGAACTCAACAGAACAAAATATATAACACTGGCCTGGTGGTTTTTGGATATTTGACTGCAAAAATCCTACATAGTGTACCTTTAAGTCAAAAGAGTAGGCCTATTTGTCAGCGTTCCACTCCCGGAGCGCGTGCGCAAATGAACTGCCTGCCAATGTGCAAGTGTGAATTTGAATTTCCTTTCGCGGCAGTTATAATAACACAAATTACATCAATAACTCATTCACCCTCGCTTCTTTTTCCACTCCAACATTCCAATTATTCCTGCCCACTAAAAGCTGCACAGATATATGTGCTTACCCCGATAGGCCTATCTATGTAAACGATTTAGAAAAATTTTCATCGATTCACATTTTATATCATTGCTATGAATCTACGATATGTATTGTCATATGATATCACCCATCCCTTACATTTGCAGTAACGTTAATACTTCAAACACATTTGACAACTAGTTGAATTGACCATGATATCCTCACCTTATTCCAACAATTTTGTAAAGTTGCCGATCCAAGGCTGGGTTGTACAGCTGCGGCTCACGTGAATGAATGTTGGGAGGTTAGGGGGAGGGGTGTGTCTGGTCTGAACTAGTGGATGCATTAAAACAGCTCCTGACAAAG
This sequence comes from Gobiocypris rarus, assembly GCA_023029165.1. Taxonomy (NCBI): domain Eukaryota; kingdom Metazoa; phylum Chordata; class Actinopteri; order Cypriniformes; family Gobionidae; genus Gobiocypris; species Gobiocypris rarus. The sequence continues at coordinate 28,127,984 of CM040918.1, read as the reverse complement.
AGGTTGACTGGCTCAATCTTAAATGTATTTAAATACAAATTACATTAGATTTTTGGCTCAATCTTAAATGTATTTAAATACAAATTACATTAGATTTAAAATACAAAATACAGAATATTATTTTGTAATTCAAATACGTATTTTAAATACATGTATCTGAAATACTGCCCATCCTGGGTATATGCACATACGTCAACGAAATAAAGCAAAAGATTTGAGCTGCATCTTATCGTCGGCTCATTAAAAGACCTTGATATGAGAGAGCCCGATCTAAGCACCGGTAAGATCATTTAGTCTCATTAGTTTTAATAAAGATGATTGTGTTTTTGAGCATCTAAGACTTTCAGTTTTCCTTGCGGTCATTTGCGTGTGTTCTTGCTTTTCATCTGCGGCGACGCGTGTTGCAGTGTCGTATCTGATTTCAACATATATAGGTAACACGCTCACACACGTTTATTTTTTAATTTGCCAGCACTAAAATGTAGCTCCATAGGTGGTTTAAACAACCAGATATTTCTGGTATTTTCACAAGGGGATAGATATCTGGTCAGAGAAAATGAATGAAGTGAGCAGGTATAAAAAGGCCATAACTCTCCCAGCTGCGCTGCTGCTGTTGGTGGACACTAAACACCGTATACTACTGCTTGATTTGATTTTGAAGGCCTGTTACCCTGTGGATGACAATAAATAGGTCTAAAAAAATGTTAATGTTCAGTTCTGTTCCTATTTACATTTAAAAAGCAGACTTTAAAGTTACTTTCCCTAGTAACTAATTACTTTTGATACACAGTAATTGGTAAAGTAATTCAATTACTTTTAAAAAGAAGTAACTAGTAACTGTAACTAATTATTAATTTTCAGTAACTTGCCCAACACTGGTCTTGTTTGTCCTGTCAGATTAACCAGATAAACCAATCAGGGCAGTTATTGCCTAATGTTTAGAGAGTCTGACTTGTACCCCAAAGGTCACGGGTTCCAGTCTCAGTACCGGCAGGAAATATAGGTGGGGGAGTGAATGAACAGTGCTCTTTTCCACCTACAACTGAGGTTCCCTTGAGCAAGGCACCTAACCCCCAATCACTCCTTGGGAACCACAGCAAAATGGCTGCCTACTGCTCCGGAACAGCCCAGCATTAGCTATGCAAATTTTGAGAAATTTTGAGGAATTTGGAATAGAAAAATTAAAGTTTGTATACAGTTACTGAAAACAAAGTTTGTTTCTTGATTCTAACCAAATGAGTCTGTCTCTGTTTTTTTTTCCTCATTCATAGTCAGTGATGCATAGCAAAACTAGCTAACATATACATAAATACATATACATACAAACATATACATAAATAAATAAACACAAAATTAAAGTCAAAACGCACACATAAAACATAAACAAAACATAACATATGTGTATTTATTTATTTATTAAAGTGTTTAATTGTTCGCCGGTTCCTGTCTTCTTCTTCTCATAACATTGCTCCTCATTTTATGCATCCAAGCTCCTCCGTGAGATATGAGACCGGTGTAACGTGCAGGTGACACTCATTTACAATCATGCCATTGGTCTCGCACTGTTCTCACGCCCGCCCTGCTTGTCACAGCATCTAAAGTCTGCAGAAGGTTACTTGCATTTGACTTTGGTTGCTGAAAATGTACAGATGCGGTAGCATCAGAGGAATCTTTATGAATTTGCTAGGAGTGTGCTGAAACTTTCGTTGAGTTATTCTATTCATCTTAACTCTTTCTCCTCAGAGTCATCTGTAAATTAAACAGATTACTCTTCCTGACATAAAACGTTTATAATGCATCTGCCACCAGTAGCTCTTACCTCCTGGACATAAACAAGGTGCACCACGTCACTTCCAAGACATTGAATGACGCGCTTAGTTAGATGTCATTCTCATCTCCTTTTATATCCGCGGAACATACGTAGAAAAAAAATAAGAGGTTTACAAAACTAAAACGCTTACAACTGGTAAAATTACTATACTGCAGGGCCTCTCATGGCTTTTTGCTTTATTTTATAAAATTGCTCTCAACTTCAATTCTGTTAAAACATTTTTTTTTAAAGAATTGCTCTCATAATTGCCCTGAACAGCATTCTCCTTTTGTAACCTGATCAAGGAATCTCACATTTGATTAATTTCATTATATAAAGAGATTAGCCATTTCACCCAATGATTACACACTTATCTGTGGGGCAGCAATGTGTGGCTACTATTAATGAAAGGATTAGTTAGAGGAAACTAATTAGTTAGAATTTGCATTTGGTGTAATTGGACATAGCCTGTAAAAAATAAAAAAAATAAAAATCTGGTCAGGTCAGGTGTGCATAGTATGTATTACGCTGTGCAGGGCAGCCACAGTAGGGCAAAGAGAAATAGGAGAACACTCAGATTTCATACACTGAAATATCGTCAAATATTGTGTCCAAATATTAGAATACACAGCATTGGGACAATGTCATCTATGACCTTCTGTGCAATTATACTGATCCTCATAACCTATAATTTCAAGGTAATCCCAATCAGAGACTATCAGTAGGTCAATGTATACATTTGACTGACGGTTAACATGTAAAATGACATTTAGAGTGTGTCCACTTCACGGGCACTTTTGAATATCTAACATATGATAAAGTGCAGTCATTAAAATGTCTATAGCATGTTTCAGGAATTAAATAGGGATTACATTAGCAATATTACTGTGAATTACTGTGAGTTTAAAAGAAGACCACTGTTTTACTGTGCTTACAGTGACCACACACATTTGAAAAGACTGCCGACCACATCTTTAATGATCTTCATGCTACATCTGCAGGGTTGCCAACTTTCAAGTTCATTCTGGAGTGAATTAGTACCAATATGGTAACACTTTACATTAAGGTTCCCTTTGTAAAGGGTTTATAAAGGTGTCATTTACAAATGCATTATAAATCATTAATAAGCCATTATAACTGCATGAATAAAAAGGGCGACTTTAACGCAATGCCTGCCAAATAGTGAGCCCTTTTTAACTCACATGTTATAATAACCGCTCTGGTGCTCCATCGGACGGTTCTGTCATGCGAAGGTAAAGTTACTTTAACTAAAGTGTGGATGGTCAGATGCTCAGGTTACAGTGGCCTTTATCATGATATCAAAATAATCATTGATTGTGTCTTAAAGGTGTCATGAACTATCTATTTTAATTGTTTTATACTGTTGTCTGAGGTCAACTAATGACGTTTGTGTGGTTTTTACATTCAAAAACATCATAATGAATAAGTAATAGGCTATTTTCTACACTGGTTTTGAGGCTTTCTGTCACCGGGTGACTCTTTCTGGGCGGAACCTTTCTGGGCGGAACCATAGTGGCAGAGATTGGTTCCGCCCGGATCAAACACCGCCACTTCCGGTTTCCCCTTCCGGCGCCAAAATTGGGTTTGATCGGCGGCAGCTGCGCCAAATGAACAGCGCGACCGCTGGATTGGAGGAAGAGGAAGCGGGAGGGGTATAAATAGGCTTCCAAAAATTCAGTGGCAGGTAGTCATTGCAGCGGGCACACACAGCCGCAGCTGTTGGTTCCGGTTCGGGCTTAAGCCCGAACGGGTGGTAACCGCTTCCAGCCGTCGCGGCGAGAGGATCTGGGCATCTGGGCAAACACGAAGGACCATATGTGGTGAATATTGTGGACTGAGCGAACAAGGATCCAGAGAACTGCAAAGAGAAAGAAAGAGATGGGGCTGAGTATAATACAGACCGTGTGTTGCATTGTGATTCAAGTGCCAAGTGTGTATCCGATTCTGTGAAGTTGCATGCAGGACAGCTTACCGGAAGTGTTGATAAACGAGTCCCTTTGGGAGAGAGAGCACAGCGGCCAGGACGCGAGCCGAGCACTGGAAGAGAGAACGGGACGAGAACACGGGTTGATCAATGTGTGAGTACCCTGAGAAACTTATGCAGTAGCAAATTCGTCGAAAGTGTATCATCTGTGAGCTTTGTTGAAGTTGGGTCTAGGAACACGAGTGGCCCCATCGCGGAGAGCGAGCGTGGGAGAGCCAGAGACAGTAGACAGTGAAAGACGCCGGGGTGGTGCAGCAGCGTCGTCCCTCTTGCTGGTCCTTCGCTATATACAGCGCTTCAGTGGTCCCCCGAGATAACTACGTGGGAAAAGTGGTCTCTGGACCTTAAACTGCACCTGGATTGTGTGTGGAGTGCCGTGGGTGAGTCAGTGCCTTGACTGTGAGTGTACACTTGGAAACTGCCGTGTTGTGCTGTGCTGTGTTGTGCGCGTGTTGTCACAAAGACCACTTTCCAGACCTACCCACTCTCTGTGGAGGAAAAGATCCCGAAGCTGGCGGAGCAACTAGCCCTAAATTCATGCTGCGAACATCAACCTAATATCTGCTTCGACGATAGTACGACCGGAGTCAAGTAAGAACCCCCTTGAGTAACTGTATTGATACGTGGCTGTGTTGGAGGAAATTGTGTGTGTGTGTGTGTGTGTGCAGTGCCTGAGTGGAGAAGAGGGAAACGCTCACGCATGCTCTGAGTAAACGCACCCCGGGCGGATACACTCACCTGCACTTACCTGTGTGGAGTCGCCTGGAGAAGCGCTAGATCCAGCACCGCCGCCGTGGTCAAGCCACCTCCGAGCCACCGTTACCACGAGGCCCGAGACGAAGAGAGAAACGGACGAAACGTGTTTACGAAGTCTGTGAGTGATATCCATTGAGCGAAGTTATACTTAACTGCATACCAAACGAAAGCCCCAGTGTTGACCCAGATCCAGCGGATGCCCTGGAGGTGCTTGCCCAGATACTGACCGGACCATTGACCCATCCCTAAAGGAAGCCGCCGGACCACGCCCAAGAAAAGAGGTACCCTGTCACCCCGATCCCAGTACTTACCATATATATTCCTGTGCTCAGGAGAAGGAGCGAGCCGTGTTGTGAACGCCTTGAAGGTCCAAACTGGAAAAGAGAAAGAGAGACGAGTAAGCAAACGGAAGGACATTGGAGCCAGACATTGAGTTAAGGAACGAAACGACTCACCTGAGGTTCCCCTGTGACGGAGACGGCAAGCTCCGAGGCGGCGTCCTCACCCATCCAGTGTCCCCCTGGATTTTAGCCCCCTCCACTTCCCCATTCCCCATTTTAAGTAAATTAATAATAAAGATTTGTGTTTTAAAACCCCACTCCAGTGTCCTCGTTGTGTCCGGTCGTCCGGGTATCCTGGAACCTCCCGAGGTGGAAGTTGAGGGAGGAGCGGCACTCACGCGGTCCGCTCCGACCTGTGACATTTCTCCTGAACGCTGGGTTGTGATGGGCACTGGAGACTTGGAAGTAAACGCCCACGGCTAGGATTGGATAAGATTTTCATATTTAATGAGCTTCTGCTCCCCTGTCAGTTCAGTTCACATTAGGGAGGGACCGTTTTGAAAGCGGCAACCAGAATGATTCTCTCGATCACAGGGCTCGTAAACGTAAACGTCTTTATCAAACAAACACAATGATTTATTTCTCATCCACCCGATGCAATTTCTCATTGAACGCGCGCGCCCGCCCAGATCAAGAAAGGAACATTATTTCACTATTTGAGATTCATCGGCCTGCTGATTGGCTTATGTTTTGGTAGCCGTCTGGAAAACACATAGCCCCGGGACTACTATTACATATAAAAAAGACGTTTTACTCACATAAGTTTGTTGCACCATTCCTGTCCAATCCAATATAGAAGGCACAACACTGTGTCTGCAAATCCAGCACCTGAGACTTACAAACGATTCCGCAGTGAAATGAAGCGAACACACGTACATGTCTTCCCCACGTGAGCTGGAACTTCATTAAAAAATAAAAAGTATCACACATTCCTAATATTAGTATCCGAAGGAAGCTTATGCAGCGACTTAGATCTTCCACAATATCTTGCTGTCTTCTTCGACTTGTTTATTGCTGCTGGCTAGTATGATCCAATGAGTCGGTGTGCGGGGCTACTGAATTACACGTGCTTATTATTCTGTAGAGGCGGTGTTTCGTCACGCAATGACGTCAGTATGAAGCACTCTATCGTTTTCTGGGCCTAGTGTCTAAAAAAGCTTTTCTTTGACTAACAAGGAAGTTTTCAGCTCTGAAACTTACAGGATATTCTTATACTACCATGACCTTTCATATATCAAAAGCTCAAGGGAAAGTTGATTTCTCAATTCATCACCCCTTTATTATGTTAATATTCAAGTTTAATGTTGTTTTTACTGATACAATGAATCAACAATAAAGTATTTTATCAGAAAAAAAAAAAACTTCTGTGTGCATTCATTACATTATTCACATGTTCACTTTACATTGAGGTTCATTTTTACAGGTTATTAATGTTTTTAACTCATTAATAAATGGTTCACATGTGATCTCTTTACATTAAGGTTCACTTTCACAGGTTATTGATGTGTGTACCTGATTAATAAATGGTTCACAGGTGTCCACCCTGCATTAAGGTTCTAACTAACTAACTAACTAATATTGGAATTAAGAAATTCATTAATAATACCTCATCAGATTATGATTGTGCTCTGTTTGTTTTTTTTCACCCAAAATAAAGATCTTCTTTATCTTCATAAACAAGAAATCAGTTTTATACACTGCTGTGGATAAGCATGTAATAAGTATTACATATATGATATGTAACAAGGGGACTCTGTATAAGGGAACAGGTCTATTTAGCTCAAAGTAATGAATTAATTAATTCATAGGAATTTTGCAGGAGTCTATTTTACGACCGAGCAAATGACTCGTCTAGCGTTCATTTGAACAGGCCGTAACTATCAACTCTGCAGCGGATATTAATATCCACAGAATAGTGAAACACTATTTAATAGCCAGGTAACTTAGATCGGCAGTTCAAGACATTAAAATTCGTAAGCACATAACACAAGAACACTTATCTTTAATTTATAAACACAGCTTTATTGATTACTCTAACACGTAAAACTAGAATCTAACAAAAACAAACATACAAACATTCACGCGTTGCAGAAAGGAGGGAAGTAAAGAGTGAGTTTTAAGAGAGAGAGAGAGAGAGAGAGATGGAGTCCCAAGTTTCTATTTATAACACATGACCTGTGTTATCTGCATTTATAACACATGACCTGAATGAACCACCGGTTTTGACTTAAACCCTCCTATCGTTGCTTAGGCGGGATTATTCAATTTGATATCAATGCACCAGTTCAGTTTAGAATCTGGAGGTTATTTGCGTTTGTCGCGCGTGTCATCATTAAACGGGGATTCCCTCTCGATCCTGGCTGGAAAGGGGTTTCCCGGTTCTTTGTGATTCGCGGAAGGTCTGGTCGTGTCTTTGATGGGCGTCTTGGGGATCTTGGGGAGCCAACCACGTGGCGTGTTGGCTGCTGGATGAGGGGGTCTCGGGGCTGTTTGAAGTTGAAGCGCGCTCGCTGGAGATTCGTTGAGAAACTTTGCGAAACTTAACTTAGAACACGAGACTCGCGGAAAGAAAATAAACTTAAGTAAAAGAAAGGAAAGTGAGAGTTCTAGATGGCTTGAATGAAATTCAACCCATTCTGGTCTGCCACCTTTGGAGTTCTCCAACTCCTTCGAGGTGGACTGCAAAATCAGGAACAGCAGGAAGGACGAACAGGCGAACAGCGGGCTCACATAAGGGTAACAACAGGCTTTCTTCACAGCGACAAGGGGGTCTCTGCTCTTATAGATAAGATTCGAGCGCCGCCCACTTTCGGGTTGACCCAATCGTGTCTGTCAGTTTCTTGGCGCGCAAAAGTTCTTTGTTCAGTTCGGTTACACCTCCTGGCTGCTGGACAGATGGAGCAGTTTATCCGTACAAAGCTGGTATTCTAATAATAAAACTTTTCCAGTAAATTATTTTACAAGATTCGGTACTATTGAGTTTTTCTGACTGAGAAGGTACTAAACACTATAATATTAAGAGTTGAGAGTTCAGAGATACAAGAATTCCACAGTAACTAGAATACATAGTTTGATTTACATAAAGTACACACCCTAGACATTTTAATACATCGTATAAAAACGATTGATCCATATATGTGTTCATGTGGGTGTAAAGAGTCTTTGGGCATTCGACAGATGGCTGGGTTACCGTCTGTTCGACAATCACTGGTTTAGTGATTTGATGCAGTTTATACCTATCAAGGTTTCTGTGGGTTTCCTTGATTTTCAACGGAGTGCTGGAATCTCTAAGGAATTTATGGTGTCACAGAGCCGGACTTAGAAGTTACTTTGTCGATGGGGGAAGGGAAGAAACTGCCTGTGGACCAATGAGAAGTCCCTTACTTCCTGGGCTTGGTACCACAGATGTCGTAAATCTTTGTCCGCTTGGTGTGGAGGGAGAGGGGTCCAGGCCGTAACTGGCCCTGGAATGTTGAGTTAATTTTGTGTGGACTCATGTTTGAATGAATCATCTGTAAGATTCATTTGTGTCTGTTGCGGCCACAATTGCTACAAGCATCATGGATCTTTTGTGGAATATCATGGTAAGACTGTAACTTCTGGTAAGGAACATAAACATTTTTTTTTTAAAAAAGTGGCAGTCATGAGATATCAATTCTGTAATATTAGATCATATTAAAAAGTGGCAGTCATGAGATATTAATGAGAAAGCCACATACCACACCCTTCAGTTCACTATGAAAGTCTATTTTGCTGCATCTTTAAATAAATCAGGAATCTGGTTTTGATCCAAATAAGTGTTAATAAATACATTTATTAAGCATTAATAACGTGAGCTAAAAAGGGATTTTTGGCAGACATTGTGTTAAAGTCACCCTTTTTATGCATGCAGTTATAACTGCTTATCAATGATTTATAATGCATTTGTAAATTAGTTATTAGTCATTAACAGATCCTGTAATTTTTTCCTAAAACGCCTAAAAAAATCAATTCAATTCAATTCAATTCAAATTTATTTGTATAGCGCTTTTCACAATACACATTGTTTCAAAGCAGCTTTACAGAAAGTGCATTTTATAAATGTACATTGAAAAATGTTAGAAAAAGTTAATCAATCATGTATTATTTTAGGCCGCTATAACAGCGCTGGCGTTGAGTCGTCTCTTCACAGGCGTCGAGTCGTCTCATCACAGGTGTTGGGGCATCTGAAGTCTCCATGAGAGGCCAATCATACCCAAAATCATACCCAAAGTAAATTGCATTCTTGAAACATTTGGAGTATATGCATATTTTTGGTCTCTTTTAAAAGGTGACAATCTAAGGATTGTTCCTAAACAGTCAGAATCACTGCAAGTCATACTGGTATTGAGTAACAGAACTTTGAAAACACTGAAAAAAGAAAATATGTAATTCCGCTAAAAAAATTGTTGTAAAAAATTGCCTGCATATGACGTAGCTGGGAGCTATTAACTGGAAAACACAATGGGATCACAGCATGAAGCCTTACCAAGTCCTATTTCTTATTTGATAACTATACCTTTAGAAAATTAGTTTTTTGTATATACTTATCTAAATTCATGTCTAGGCGCTTTCCAAAAAAAGCCAATTGGAGACTCCAAATGACCCTTTGTAACCATTGACACATACAATGCTGCTATTCCTAAATGCTTTTAAGTACAGACATGGTTTTGGGCTCTAATGAAAGGTTACACTTAGAGCTGTTCTATTCCTTATCCAGATTTAAAATAATTTTGTGAATAATTGCTGAGACATGAACATTATAGTGTTTTGTATTGTGTATATTATAGTGTTTTTACAAATCATGAAACTAAACTTTGTGCAAATAAAGAAAAAAACAAGTGTTATAGTATTTATAAAGCTCTTTAATATTACAACTCACACTCATATATAATAAGAATATATAATATCAAACTATTAGCACACTTTATATGTCAGTGTCTCCACCTCTGCCTCTGGGAATGTGGCATCTCTGCAGGCGTACTCCCCTCCGTGTCCTAAATGCTCTCACGGTCTCAATGATAATCTGTGACATAAAAAACAACATTTAAAAAACACTAACACGCAGACATGCACGCAAGCACAAACAAACACACACACGCGCCCTCGACACACACGCGTGCTGTAACAGGACTACCCAAACAAACACGGCAGAGGTTAGCCGAGAAGAACACACCAAACGCAGTACAATACAATAAAACATGCAGTTATAATATAATAAAACACTACCTTGTTGTTTTGGAAGTTTACATCAAGCAATGCATCCTCTTCTTACGAGTCAATATGGCTCAAGACTTCCCAGATAGCCACTGGACGCTGTAACGGAACAGGGCCGCAACCGCAAAACGATAGAGCCGGGTCTGGTCCGCATCCGCCTCACGGACTCGTTCCTGAGTCCAAAAGCACATCGGGCTGAAGCCGTTTCTGGTCTGTTTTAGGGGTTGTTGCGGATATGTGCCAGCGCCAATCCAGCACCGCCTGATCATCCCGTTACAGATGCGTAACGAGTGCGTGAAACGATTCCGCCTGCCGGAGCTGTGCCGAATGTGTTACGATTCGGCTTAAATCACCACTGGATTGTTATTTTGCCTTATTTTCAGCATTTTTGTCAGTTAGGTATTTTAGGAACGTATGCTAGGCATAGGCCTACATTTTCCACAGTCTGTGGAATGTCCAGAAAAACATTTTCAGCCTTGGCTATAAATAAAAAGCTTGACTTGACTTGATAAAGGCAGTTGGAGCAATGCGTATTGGCTGAAATAAATCGTTTTAATGATTAAAACGCATACTAAAACAACGTGAACAAAGTTAACAAACACAGAATTAATGACCACAAATTCATAGATTTAATTATAAAAAACAAACAACACGGTCCTGAACAAAGTCAACTATTAACACAGAACACAGTCAACAACAAACACAGAATTAATGGATAAAAAAACGCCTATTGCTATTAACACGTGTTGCTGCTCCTGCTGCTGTCTCTCCATGGCGCCCTCCTCTCTTGTCCGCCGAAAGGCTATCCACCGGGTCTCGGTTCAAATCAGAAGAAGAAAAAAAAACATATGTTGCGGTAGGCTACAAAAATCGCGAAGTATAAAAATATAAACGTTTTATTTCCCACTGACCTCACATTCAGAAGTGTCGCTTAACTGTGATAAGATCTTAAGGATTGTGATTGTGCTAGAGCTGAATACAGTTCCGTCAGGCAGTGCGAGCCGGTTTGCCATAACTGGCTGATCAGGATACACCGGCGACAGCCACGCATTCTTCACCAACCGTCCGCCTATCCTCGTCTTTTGTGGATATTCTCGGTTCTTTTGCAGTTGAGACAACTCCAGCGGTACGGACAACCAGTGAAATATGGCCATCGGTGACATCAGTCCAAATGTGCTGTACGATCGTACCTCAACACAGATGAAACGAGCACGAAACCAAACACGTTATTAACATAAAAACACTATAACAACTAATAAAGTGCAAGGCAAGCTCATTATCTGCTTTACACTCAGTTTGCAATTGTAAAACAACGTTCAAAAACCAAAAACTGGGACTGTCTGGACATCCTAAGCTAAGATATATTTTAAAATTCAGCACATTAGCGCAAATATATGCCATGATAATAAAAAGTTGATTCATTTCTCCTATAATTGGGCCTATTCTGTGCGACACTCATAAGCTATTTATAGCGCACTATAGCAGATGCGGCTTTAACACAGACTAACAGACTGTAGCTGCGATCTACAAAGCAAACAGCATTTCACTTGCACGTTTAAGTAATAGACAGTAAATTAGAATAAACACATACAAATAGATGTACATACAAACTTACGTGTGGTCGCTCGTCAGATAAATCTGCGTTGACAGCTTGGTTTGATGATTTTTTTAAAAATAATTTTGGCGCTTCTGACTGAAGTCAGTAGTACGGATGTGGACCGTATCTGCAAGACGACAGTCAAGCGAGACCCAACGTTCACTTGGCGCTGTCGTAAAACGGACCTCAAACGGACCTGTGCTGTAACGGACAAAGCATCACAAAATGTTGCTGTATAGTTTTTAAACACTGATGATATTGCTCAGCTTAATGACAATGCATTTATCACATGCTCTAGATAGAAAAAAAATATGCAGAAAATGTTTATTCCACGGAGTTCTTCACACAGTTTGAGAAAGTATTTCGGATGTGGTCCACATCAGGTAGTCTCTGTCAAAACAGTGTTGGCTCAAATCCGTTTTGCAGATATGGGCCAGAGCAGTTTTTTGCCCTTTTTTGAATGCAGTCGGCTCAGACATGTATCACAGATTCGGGCCACACCAGTGTAGCCTATGTGAAAACAGTATCGGCTCAGATTCAAATTGCAGATCTGGACCAAATCAGTGTCAGACACAGCTAATGTCTATAAACCTTTTATAAAGGGAACCTTAATGTAAAGTGTTACGGAATTGTCTATTTTAACCTTAATTACTATACTAATTGTAATATAAATAATAAAAAAAATATTTTAAGTGCTCATTAATGGACCATAATTATTTCACAAATAGTATTTAGTACCAACATTTCTCCTCAGAATATTCAGTAAATGTTATTGAACTAAAACATAATACATTTATTTAATTGAAAAATAATTAAGGTGTATGGTCAATGTATATGAGTATGAGTGTGACCAATTACACACAAAACACAAATGAACTAGAGAAAATCACTAGCTGTATGAGCCCCATTTTCTCTAGTACATTAGAAATTGGATTAAAAATGGTTAGAGAGAAAAGTATCGCACCATTGTACAACAGTATTACTCACGCTATCAAGAGAGAACTCGTAATCTAGAGCGCAAATGGAAGCTAATTTAGAAGTCTTCAAAATCGTGTGGAAAGACAGAACTTCCCATTATAGAAAGGCTCTAAAAGCAGGCAGGACCGAGCATATCCGTAAACTAATAGAAAACAACCCCAGGTTTTTATTTAGTACAGTTGCCAGATTAACAAATAAGCAGACATCACCTGAACAAAATATTCCAGTACAGTTTAGTAGTAATGACTTTTTGAATTTCTTCGCTAAAAAAATCGAAAGCATCAGAAATACAATTATAAATGTATAACCTTTGTCAGCATTTTATGATTCAGCCTCAAGCATCACCCCTCATGAACAACTGCAGTGCTTTACTATAGGACAGGAAGAGCTAAATAAACGTATCATTGCTTCTAAACCAATACCAACTAAACTACTGAAAGAGTTGTTACCTGTAGCAGAAAAGCCTCTTCTCAATTTTATTACGGAGTGTCTATTTACACTAAGTGCAAATATCGTGCCTTGTTGGCAAGTGCTATTCGCACTAGCTCCGCCTACCAATGCCAGGTTGGGCCAAACAAGATTTTAAAAAGCGCTCTCTTTTCAACATCTGCAGTGGCGCAATCAGTAAAGCGTATGGCTTTAAGCATCTTGATTTTGTCACGAATTACTGGGTTTGAATCCACCTTGGGCAGAGTTTGTTCTTATCTCTTTTTTCATCACAAATCACACCAGAAATGCATTTACTTTAAATCGAAATTAAGAAAATGTTCAAAATGTGCAAGTAAAGTGCCTAATGAAATGTTTAATAATAATAAAAGCCTTTATTGGGTAGGGTTAGGGGTAGGTGTAGGGAGGGCTTTTATTGTCCCATTCAGGCAGAATCCATTTAATAATTTTAATGAATATAATCATTTAGACTCAATGACATTATGTCGTCCTTTTAATGTACAACAACACTGAGGTGTAAATAGTATGAATCTGTCAAAAAGTATAAATTAGGCTACAAAGAACTGCTACTTTAATGTGGTGTTGAATATAACAACTTATATTGAATATATCAACTTAGTATGCTATTTAACTTAGTAAATAGCATCTACAGCTATATGCACTTAGTGTAAATATCATCTATCGCTAAGAAATATGTTTTTTTTCACTGAGAGTAAATAGAATCTTAATAGCCGCTGCCATATTATCTCTAGGTCATGTCCCAAGACTGTTTAAGATGGCAGTTATTAAACCTCTCATTAAGAAACCACAACTAGATCCAAATGAATTAGCAAATTACAAACCCATTTCAAATCTTCTATTTCCGTCTAAAATAATATACAAATTTGTGTCCACTCAGTAGTGCTCTTACTTACAAGAAAACAATATCTATTTCAGTCTGGGTTCAGACCCCATCATAGCACAGAAACTACGCTCGTTAAAATTACAAATGATTTACTTCTAGCTGCTGACCAAGGCTGTATCTCAATACTAGTTTTACTTGATGTTAGTGATGCATTTGACACCATAGATCATAAAATACTCTTAGATCATCTACAAAATTACACTGGTATTCAGGAACAGGTATTAAAGTGGTTTAGATCATATCTGTCAGAAGCAGAGGTGTCAAAAGTATTCACATTCATTACTCAAGTAGAAGTATAGATACTAGGGTTTAAAAATACTTCTGTAGATGTTGAAGTATCAACTCAAGCTTTTTACTTAAGTAAAAGTACTGGTTTCAAAACTCCTTAAATGTATAAAAGTAAAAGTAATGAAAAAAAATGCCATTAAAGGACAAGGGGTCAGGCCGTGCCATAGGGTAGAGGTCTGCGCGGGACTGTTTTTTAAGTCCCGCTCCCGCCCGTTCCCGCCGGGGTTATATTCTGCACCCACCTGTTCCCGATATATATATACACTCTTTGTTCACCCGCTGTCCGCTTATAATAATTACCGCTTAGAATAATTTCCCGTTAAATTTAGATCTCGTTTCCAGAATTTTACATTTCAATTTCCACGGAGAAAATAAAAATTTAGTCTGTGTTACCGGCCTCAGACCTAGGGGAAATCTGGGCAGGCAGCAAATGATACACAGGCAGTGTGCACTGTGGATCGGTGAATAAACTGTGAAAAACACGAGAGGACAGAAGTTATGTCTTTCCACAGCTGCAGTCAGTTTATTACTGAGCTAATTTCTCTTTAAATCTCTTTTCTCTTTAAAAGGATTCAACATTTCAAGACTTCAACACTCTTAAAGTGCATTTGGTGAAAGACAAGTTAACAAACAACAAATACACAAAAATACATAGTAAGTGTAGTAAGTGTGCAAAACATATCAGTTTGGACATATTATGTATGTATGCTTATATGCAGGTCCACATTATATGCATTTAGAATCTTGCATAAATTTACAATAATAATCAGATATTGTACAATACCAAAAAGTGTCAAAATGCACAAAAAACATTTATCAAGAGACCAGAAAGTGGTAAAGATCAGATTCCAGAAGAAAATACAATAGATGCCATTACACTTGCTGTATGCATTTGATATAATTCGTCTCTTATTTAACTCATGCACACACAGAAAAAAATACATGTGCTGACCACTCAAAATGGCGACTGGAACGAGAATACAACATGCTCTCAGAAACAATTCTCAAACGTCTCTAAAACACTTTTAAACAAGATTTTATGACAAACTCAATATTTCAGCATGATAAACATTTTTCTAATGAAAATCAACATAAACCATGCATGAAATCCGATTAAACTCACTCTTTAGCTGCTTTTATAATCTGTTGTGCATTAAAACTCTTTTTCTAGATTAAATACACTTTCCAACTCACTTAAACTCTATGCATAACACTTGTTGATTTACCCAAGTTCAATGAAATTAACCTTTTTCTGAATGATATTCATACCTGTGAAAAACACGAGAGGACAGAAGTTATGTCTTTCCACAGCGTTAGTCAGTTTATTACTGAGCGCGTGGAACTGGAGGAAGTAACTCTCTCGCGTCTTTCATATGCGCAAAATGCGCCATCTAGTGGTGTGGTGGCGTAGTGCCACAAAGATGTTATGCATTAACTCAGGTCTTAATAGAAAAATTCTCCTTTTGTGGAAAGAAAAAAAAAATAAAACTTTAGGAAATGTGTAAATATTGGTGGGGGGGGGATCAACTTATATATTCCCTTTTCTCAACCCCTTACACTCTCCCCTGCTTTTAGAGATGTCTCCGTACATCTAAAACTGAGGTTGTTTCTTAAAGAATATGTTTTAGAATGAAATGCGTCTTATACCCTTTTATGTCTTTACTTTTCTTTTAGAATGCCCATACTACTGGAACTGGGTAGTGGTGTATGTCAGGTAGTACAGGGTAAGTCTGGGCTGGGTAAAGAACACAAGCATGCATTGCGTTGGCTCTTGGTCTCCAGGTCTGGTATGTAGGTTGGCCCATCTGATTGTATGTAAACAATTCCTTTGGCTTTACTGCACGATAGACCTGCGCAGGATGACGTCCTCATCATTTACTGGCTGTGCAACCTGCTGTGCTCCCAGTTCAGTATCCTCATCACTTCTAACCCTGCAGTCATCCAATTGTTCCTGAGGTTCCACAAGTGGCAACATGTCTGTCAGAGCTTGTGCCGGTTCTGGTGTCACAAACCGAGGGTGCTGCTCACATGTCTCAAGGTTATCTTGCTCTGCTCTGTTGTGTACCGGGTGAAACTCTGGTGCTACCCGAAGATAACTGTGTGGCTCACCCTGAGACTGCTTGGAAATTACTCTTTTCCTTTCATACACTGGTATTAATCTGGGATTACATGCAAATCCTTCCTCGTCCCCAGAATCACTTGCTTCATTCTCAGGGTTGTCAGACACTCGATACCAGGTGTTCATACAGGGTTGTTTCGGTCTTTGTCGTTTCTGTGTCTGATTATCCTGACCATCATGTTCAAGAGGCAGATCGTTCACAGGCAAAAGGAGATTGAGGTGCAGTACACGAAGAGTGCGGTCCCCAGTCTCAGCTTGAATTCGATATACAGGACTGTCTCCCATCCTCTCGACAACAAGGTGAACTTTGTTCTCCCAGTAAGGGCAGAGTTTTCCTGGCCCGCCTCTCTCTGACAGGTTGCGGACAAGCACACGATCACCTGGCTGAAGCACGATTCCTCGGACACCACGATCATAGTATTTTTTCCCTTTTGCAGAACTCTTTTTACTATTTTCAGAAGCAATTTTATATGCCTCCTGCATTCGGGAAGCCCACTTCCGTGCATATTCCTGATGGGTTTCAGTCTGTGACTCAGATTCAAGGTTAAAGAGCAAATCAATGGGCAACCGGGGGGGCTCTCCCAAAGAGTAGAAAATGTGGGGAATAGCCCGTAGCCTCATGCTTTGAACAATTGTACGCATGGACTATGTGTGGTAAATGTTCTTTCCACTCTGATTTCTTTTCCTCTGCTAGTGTTCGGAGCATTTGAAGCAATGTTTTATTCAGACGCTCAACGGGGTTCCCCTGTGGATGATAAGGGGTCGTTCGAGAATGAGTAATGCCAGCCAGTTGCTGAAGTCGTTGGAACAAGTTATTCTCAAACTCCCGGCCCTGATCATGATGAAGCTTTTGTGGATAACCAAAGTGTGGTATAAAGTCAGAGAAAATCTTTTCTGCAGCTGTTTTGCCCGATTTGTTCCGCGTAGGGTAGGCCTGGGCAAAACGAGTAAAGTGGTCTACTAGAACCAAGATATACTCATAGCCTCCTTTAATTGGTTCAAGGTGCAAATAATCAACAGACAGTAGCTCAAATGGGACACTAGTTGTAATTGAGCGCATTGGTGCCTTTTCAGGAACAGTAGGTCGCTTTTGCTTGATGCATGGGCATTGACGGATGACATAATCTTCTATGTCACGATGCATGAAAGGCCAATAAAATCTTTGCCATGCCAGATGGATAACTTTGCCAGCTCCAACATGCCCCATGTCATCATGAAGGTGTCTGAGCACGAGAGACCTGAGGGAGTTAGGAAGAACCAGCTGCCTACGTTGTCCTGTCTTTCTGTACAATATTAGCATGTCAAGTCTTAGTTTGTTCCATTCATGTATCAGTCGTTGTGTGATTGGATGCATTTGTCTCTTATCTTTGTGATTAGGGTTCCAGCCTTTCTCTTTCATTGTAATTACGTCGCAGATGGAAGCGTCTTCTTTTTGTGCAGCTTGAATGTCTTCGGGAGGAATCACGGTTGGACTGGCAGGAAAAACATCATCAATGGAACCCAGCTGAAGGGCCGCAACCCATGGTACTGCTTTTTCTCTCTTAACTTTATCTCCCTGCCATATATTCTCTGATGTGATCCTGAAACTTCACTGGGAACCGTGATAGGGTGTCAGCATCTGTGTTGGTTTTGCCTGGCCTGTATTTAATGGTAAAGTAAAAGTCAGCTAACTCACCCACCCATCGATGCCCAACAGCACTCAATTTGGCAGTACTCAAAATATAGGTAAGTGGGTTATTATCTGTGAAGACTGTGAACGTGGGGGCATAATATAGATAGTCACGAAATTTATCACAGATGGCCCACTTTAGGGCAAGGAACTCAAGCTTGTTGGAATGAAGGTGATAATTCTTCTCAGCAGGTGTGAGTGTTCTTGAGCCATAGGCAATTACACGCAATTTACCCCCTTGTTCCTGATAGAGTACCGCCCCCAGACCTTCATTGGATGCGTCAGTGTGAAGAACAAAAGGTAAATCAAAGTCTGGGTATGCCAGGATAGGAGAGGAGGTCAACATATCGACAAGGTGAGTAACAACCGCACTGTGTTCAGGAGTCCACTGAACAGGTGCTTTAGATGGCAACTGACCTTTTTTAACACTCTGTTTGGTCGCCCCAGTCTTGACATGTCTTTCTTCAGACTCAAAAGGATTCTCTTGGAGCTTAAACAGTGGGCAAGCTATTCTAGAAAAATCCTGAATAAATGATCGATAGTAGCCCAAAAAGCCCAATAAAGCTCTAACTTCTCCCACATTCTTTGGTTCTCGTTCCTTCCATTGCAGCACTGCTTCCAGATCTTTGGGATCAACTTGAACACCCTCACTTGAAACTAGACGCCCCACATCTCACCTGATGTTTAAACAGTTCACATTTTTTTGGACGCAATTTCACGCCATGCTCCCGTAAGCGGCAGAAAACCCTCTGCAAGTCTTTGACGTGGTCCTGAAAGGTTTTGGAAAAACAGAGAACATCGTCTAAGTATGGAAAACAGCATTCATCCCTCAGACCATTCAACACACCTTCCATGCACCTTTGGAAAGCTGCTGGTGCGTTAGTCAGGCCAAAGGGAAGTCGAATCCACTCATACAATCCCCAAGACGTGCTGAAAGCTGTCAGGTGTCTGAAGTTCTCTTCAACAAAGCCCGATGATATGCACTGCCTTGGTCTAGTATGGAAAACCACGAGTAGCCTCCCAGGTTATCTAACAGATCCTGTATACGTGGCAGAGGATGGCGGTCGGGGATGGTTTTACTGTTTAGTCCGCGAAAGTCAACACAAAGTCGAAGACTCTGATCTTTTTTCCTAACACAGACCACGGGGGAGGAGTAAGGTAATGTAGACTTCCGAATCCACCCATGATTAAGAAGTTTTTGAACATATTCCTTAACCTCTCTATACAAAGGCTTTGGGACGGCGTTGTAGGACTTCTGGACTGGTGTATCATCATTTAAACAGATTTGGAGCTGTAAGTCAGGAATGCAGCAAATGTCTGTGTCATCCCTAGCAAATACATCAGACTGATCAAATAGCATTCCTCTGACTATTTTCTGTTCCTCCTCTGCCAGATGTGACAAGTCGACTGGAGGGTGCCATTTATCTTTAAGTGGATGCACAGAAGTGTTCCTGTCTTTCTCTGATTTTTTTAGGTCATCAGTCCTTACCTGAGCCGAGCATGATCGGGGAGTATCTTGGCACCTGGACTCAGGGCTAGCAATGGGCTGCTGAAGGGGTTTGAGATCAACAATATCTTCGAGATTTCCAAGAATTGTCCACTGTGGCAGGTAAATAGCATGTTTAGGGTTCTGGACTGGAATTTTGACACATTTTGACAATCCACCGGGAACATCCACTAATGCTGGGAACAGCTCTAAACCCTCAATGCAGTCATTTTCACCAGTAGGCTGAAACAGCATTGTTCCATTACCGGACCACCCTCGAATCCGACACTTAACTTCCCGGATCTGTCCAGCAGGTATGGTTACGCCTTTCTTACCGATGCGAACATGGTGCTGTGATGTCTCAGTAAAAGTTACTTTCTGGAGAGCCAAAACTAATGCTTCTACAGTGAACGCACTGACACCTAAAGCTTCTTCCAGAATAGTGGACACATACATTTTTTCTGATTTTTTCTTTCTGGCATTTTCTTTAACAATCTCCGCTATGACGCTACTACCTAAAAGAGGGTAATTACAGTCGCGACTGATAAGTAGTGGCACTCTGATTGTGACATGCCCATGATCCTGACTATGTATCTGAAGATCAATCCCAGCCCATCCGTCAAGAGGTACTTGAGTATTGTTAGCAGCAGAAATTTCAAGGGAATGATCACCAAACAACAATCCAAGAGGCTGTACTTTGATATTGGGTAGTGCTTGTTCAATCCACGATTTGCTCACCATTGTCACTTGTGCCCCTGAGTCGAGCAGCATCTGAAGGGGTATCCCATTGATGGAGCACGAGACCATACATCTCTTACCAATGAGTTGAGCTACTCTTATCTTTGGGTCTGGCTGGTACGGTGAGTTTGGCTGGGAGCGTTCAGGTGGTATGACCTTTTCTCGGGGCCCATCACTGCTTAGGATCGCTGACTGCCCCTCTCCAGCGACCTCTTATCGTTTCCCGACAACTTCCGTTGGAGACAGCCAATGGCGCAATGTCCTGCCTGGCCACAAACAAAGCAGTGAATGCAGTTTGCATTGTTTCTTTGTACACAGTCGTTGCATTTACCTCTTGTCTCAGATAATGGTGGTTGGGTGCGATCAGTAAGCGGCCATCTTTCAAGTTTACAGTCTCAGTGGGGGTGGACATCTGGGCTAAATGCTTGGTTAGAGAAGAAACTTGAGCGGTTAGTTCTTTGATAGCGTCACGGTTGGCTTGTAACTCAGCATCAACTTTTGACGGGGTGTTGGGTTCACTTGGGGAGTTCTGAGCTGCGTTTACAGTAACTGGTCTGTGTCTACCTACTGAACCCAGTCTCTTTAATCGCCCTTCTTCGTCAGTTGTTGATTTTGTTATTTGTTCCAAGAGGAAGTCATCACTAACCTGCATGTCTGTGAGAAAAGATTTAAGATCTTGTCTAACATGGCTGTTTCTTTCATTTAACCCCTGGTAAAGTGTGTGAAGGAAAGTGCCCTGAACAAGCTCTTTGTTATAGCTGAAACCTACACCAGGTTGTTGTGACTCAAAAAGAACACGCTGCTTTAGACCCATTATTCTGTAAAGAAATTGTTGTGGGCTTTCTTTGTCATTTTGTCTAGCACTAGCAAGTTCTTGGAAAAGTTCAGTTACATTTTTGTCCCTAATGTGAGAGCGCATAAATCTCTTCAACCTATCAATAGTGAGATCATCCTTACTAACCAAAATTTCTTTGAATGTACCGGGTTTTGTTATTTTAAAGACAGCTCTGATAATCTCAGACTCACTGAAACCCTCCTGCAACCCTTCATCCATTTGCTTACAGAGACAATTGAAAGACATGTCACACCCTGCATTACAGATTTGACCACCATGTAACTTAAATTCTCTGCGTGGTAAAGCTGACACATCAGACAATCTTACAACATGATTAGAGATGTTAGATGAGTTCATCCTACACAAAGGCGCAGCGCCGTTGTAAGAGTGCATACCAGGCACTGATGAAGTGACTTCCCGGGTAAGTGCATCGTTGTCTCCGCCCTGAAAGGACTGCAAGTGAATGTCTTTGTCCATGTGTAGTGGTGGTGTATGAATAACTCTGTCCATAGGGGATGTGGGTAGACGATCTTCTCCATCATCATCAGTTGGAGGGTGATGACGGTGGTGTGTTGGTGAAGCCACAGCCAAGTCAGGTGCAACAGTACCAGATTCAGTGGCTTGGGCGTGCGGTGCTGGTTGCACATCATTGAGGAGGTCGAAAAGGAGGAGAAGTTGAGTCATGCCCTCATCTTCAGCAGCTTTTAGCTTCTCACTTCTGATGTAGTCAACGATTAGGTCATAGTTCAGGTTCACTTAAATCAGCAACACGATACGTTTCTTGGCCATCATCTATTGAACTGCCAACAGTCTGCAGCTGACTAAAACTCAAATATGAAAGTTTCTTCTGGATCTTGAAGACCAGCACCATGCGTTGGCTTAAGGTAGTCATCTTGATGCATCTCCTGCGGCAGCTGTTCTCTGGATGACACTTGACACGGCAGTCTTCCCTGAAACACTGGGCACAGGATTACAAGGTTACTATGACAACCTTCCCAACGAGATGGGGCTCGTCCGGGATCCAGCACCAATTGTTACCGGCCTCAGACCTAGGGGAAATCTGGACAGGCAGCAAATGATACACAGGCAGTGTGCACTGTGGATCGGTGAATAAACTGTGAAAAACACGAGAGGACAGAAGTTATGTCTTTCCACAGCGGCAGTCAGTTTATTACTGAGCTAATTTCTCTTTAAAATCTCTTTTCTCTTTAAAAGGATTCAACATTTCAAGATTTCAACACTCTTAAAGTGCATTTGGTGAAAGACAAGTTAACAAACAACAAATACACAAAAATACATTGTAAGTGTAGTAAGTGTGCAAAACATATCAGTTTGGACATATTATGTATGTATGCTTATATGAAGGTCCACATTATATGCATTTAGAATCTTGCATAAATTTACAATAATAATCAGATATTGTATAATACCAAAAAGTGTCAAAATGCACAAAAAACATTCATCAAGAGACCAGAAAGTGGTAAAGATCAGATTCCAGAAGAAAATACATTAGATGCCATTACACTTGCTGTATGCATTTGATATAATTCGTCTCTTAACTCATGCACACACAGAAAAAATACATGTGCTGACCACTCAAAATGGCGACTGGAACGAGAATACAACATGCTCTCAGAAACAATTCTCAAACGTCTCTAAAACACTTTTAAACAAGATTTTATGACAAACTCAATATTTCAGCATGATAAACATTTTTCTAATGAAAATCAACATAAACCATGCATGAAATACGATTAAACTCACTCTTTAGCTGCTTTTATAATCTGTTGTGCATTAAAACTCCTTTTCTAGATTAAATACACTTTCCAACTCACTTAAACTCTATGCATAACACTTGTTGATTTACCCAAGTTCAATGACATTAACCTTTTCTGCATGATATTCATACCTGTGAAAAACACGAGAGGACAGAAGTTATGTCTTTCCACAGCGGCAGTCAGTTTATTACGGAGCGCGTGGAACTGGAGGAAGTAACTGGCATTTATCACATTGCTCAAAGGGTATTTTTTTTTCATCTGCGTCTATGACACATGAAAAAGACTCCCATAGCTACATCAGACTTGCCTGATGTGGGTTTCTTAGCAGTAAACTGCCAATTTTCCAGTCCTTCAAGGACACAGCAGAATATAGCAGAGCAAAGTGTGGATGCAATTTCAGTCATCGACAACCTGCCTGTTCTTTCTGAGGGCCGTATATTTACCAACGGTAGGCTACAGACTGCTCTGAGGACCGTTATGCACATGCTGCCCGCACAGACCCCGCAAATACAATGCATGACGCAGAAAGATCTGGTCAATGCGTGCAGCGCGTGTATAACGTTCCTGAGTGTAAGCTGTATACTGGGTGCTCGATAAGATTAAGTAAAGCAAAGATATGCTGTTCTGAAAGGACGTCGGGAACGTGATATTGAAAGACCGACCGCTCCCGTTCAAATTACACCAGAGTTACCGACTGCTACCGTGTTTTAGTCAGAAATGTAATCCCGCGGCACTAAATATCTGGTCGGGTCCCGTATATATGTGTGATACTTAGCATTAATTTGGTTCATGGAGTGGAAGATATGATAACTAGTTGCCTAAGTATTGTAATGGTGCAAAAAGTCAAACTTCAGAGGCTTGTTATCAATAAAATTTATTGGAATATAAAGGGTACATCAGCTTCAGAAATCTGTGAAGGCAACAGATAAGAAAATCTGTGTCATTTGTCACATTTAACAAAAATGTTACATTTAACTAGACGATGTAAAACACTTTGGACTCGATCCTGTATGTTCAAAAACAAGGTAATCTACATCAGGATCTACATTCAACAAAGATTTACCAGTAGGCTTGGTTCAGTTGCAAAAGCAGCTGGTTCTCAAAGTTCTTTGAGCCAATGCATGCTCTTCTTGGCCTAAAGATCATCCCTGCAACACTTAACAGTATTTCACAGGCTGCTGAGGCAGGGAGTGATGTATTAAGCTTAAGTGATAGCTGGCACAGCCGGGAAGGACTTCAGTACCTCTACTGTGTTTCCTGGGCATCCCGGGTACACATCCAACTGCTGGGTCGCTTCAGGAGGGCCAGTCTTCTTCAAGGAGGAAAAGTAGTCCTCTTCCTCAGATGATTGGGAGCCCTTCTCACTGATGGGATTCTCAGCCTGACATTCCAAATGGCTTCTGATATATTCAAGGGCTGTGGTAAAAAAAAAAAGTCAGATAATTTTAGACCATATGACATTATTTTTGTTGTGTATTGGATAGTGTGTGTGTGTGTGTGTGTGGTTCGGGGCTGGTGGCGTTCTCTGGTGTGGGTGGGAGGACGGCCGGTGTGGGTGGCGCAGCGGGACCACGAAGAAGCTGGAACTGCTGGGTGAATTCGGACACCTGCGCCACTAAAACCTGCACGGCTCGCCCTGTTTCACTCAAGTTTCTCTCTTGAGTCTCCATACGATGAATGCTGGTGTTGATGGAATCCTTCTAAGGCGGTTTGCTGGGAGCTTGCTGCTTCCATTTCAAGGTCAGATTGTTCTGTCATGATTGATCACAGGAAGCAATAGCAAGTTAACAATCTTTAATGTAACACAAGCAGAGATAAGTGAACAGTCCAAGGATAGCAGGTCTTAGCTGGCGCAGGGACTGAGATGATCGGTGCTGGTGCGAGGTGGTGAGGAGAGGTGAAGTGGTGTGTAGAACCCAGGTTTCCGAACACGAACGTGAACACGAAGACACCCAAACAGGAACTGCAGACGAACACACTGGATCTCCGATCAGGAACAGACGACACAACCACACCACAGGACAGCAAACAATGATCTGACAAGGGAGATGAGAATGGAGTAAGTATATATGAGGTGAGTGAATGAGCAGCAGGTGGTGAGATGATGATTGACAGCTGGATCCACTGATGAGCCATGTGACCTGAACACACATACCGCTGTCACAACACAGAGCACGCGACAAGAAGGAAACAGTGCTTCTGCGAACCGTGACAATCACATACAGGAATGCTACTGTAATGGAAATCACAACATGGGCTCAGGAATACTTACAGAAAACATTGTCGGTGAACACAATCCACTGTGCCATTCGCCGTTGCCGGCTAAAACTCTATAGGTCAAAAAATTGGCAAAGTGGAAAACTGTTCTGTGGTCAGACTAAACAAAATTTGAAGTTATTTTTGGAAAACTGGGACACCATGTCATCCGGACTAGAGAGGATAAGGACAACCCAAGTTGTTATTAGTGCTCAGTTTAGAAGCCTGCATCTCTAATGGTATCGGGTTTCATGAGTGCGTGTTGCATGGGCAACTTACACATCTGGAAAGGCACCATCAATGCTGAAAGGTATATCCAAGTTTTTAGGACAATTATGATCCCATCCAGATGTCGTCTCTTTCAGGGAAGACCTTGCATTTTCCAACATGACAATGCCAGACCACATACTGCATCAATTACAACATCATGGCTGCGTAGAAGAAGGATACAGGTACTGAAATGACCAGCCTGCGGTCCCGATCTTTTAACACGTGGCACATCATAAAGAGGAAGATGCGACAAAGAAAACCTAAGACAGATGAGCAACTAGAAGCCTGAATTAGACAAGAATGGGACAGCATTCCTATTCCTAAACTTGAGCAACTTGTCTCTTCAGTCCCCAGACATTTGCAGACTATTATAAAAAGAAGAGGGGATGCCACGCAGTGGTAAACATGGCCTTGTCACAACTTTTTTGAGATGTTTTGATGCCATAAAATTTAAAATCAACTTATTTTTCTCAGTTTAAACATTTGATATGTCATCTATGTCAGTGGTTTTCAAACCTGTCCTGGAGGACCACCAGCCCTGCACATTTTGTGTGTCTCCCTCATCTATCACACCTGTTTCAACTCATCAGCTCATTACTAGAGACTGCAAGACCTGTAATGGGTGTGTCTGATATAGGGAGACATACAAAATATGCAGGGCTGGTGGTCCTCCAGGACAGGTTTGAAAACCACTGATCTATGTTGTATTCTGAATCAAATATTGAAATTTGAAACTTCCACATCATTGCATTCTGTTTTTATTCACAAATTGTACAGTGTCCTAACTTTTTTGGAATCGGGTTTATAGTAAATGTTAGCCCATCTAGCTGGTGTCTCCTATCAAAATATTCCTAATTTAATTAATCACAATTGGATGGACATCACATTCTTATAGAATGCAATGTGTTTGTTATATTTATTAGAACATAAATTAACACAGAAATGTTCAACTTACTCCAATGAGTCAACCTTTCAAAGAAAGGAACTTTCCTGCTGAGAAGTGCACCTTCCTCATTGGTCAAGCCAATAGACGTAGTACTAGCTGGCATTCTGTTCCTGAACGCTGTTCGCGGGAGACCTCGTCTGGCCACAGAGAATATATTTTCTGAAGAGTTAATCCATAGTTTTCAGTCATGTGACCGTTGCGGAGCCTTGGAGGGCAAAACCGCAATAGAACTCCATTGAACTGCAGCATAAGCCTGTCAAATTTCCATCTTAAAACAAAAATATGTGAACAAGATGCACGTTTTAGGCACTTATAATCCATATACAGCACCTGCTGCAGTATTTCAATAACTAAAACAGCAGGACGTTTTTAAAACGTTTAATGTGTAAAACATTATAGTTGCACCAATAAGGATTAAATTAAAGCAGCAGTCTGTAACTTTTTTGGGTTACAAATTATCCAAAAATAAATTTTTGAGCAAGTACATAACCAGCCAGTGTTCAAAACTATCTGCTTACCTTAGCTTGATTTACAACGGTAAGCTTGTAATAATGTTTTTAATTCCAGTGGTACTGCTGGATTTCCGCGGGAGATTCGAGCATATCTTTGCGTCATTGCGTCACATCTGTACACATCAATAAGAAGTCCCGGCTAGTAGGCTATATCGTGTGTGAGGATGATGGAGGTGGAGATTTAAAGTCTTTTCTCACAGTGCTTGATATAATTAAACTTATCAATTTGATAGCGGATCCAGAAAGGTTGAAACCTCAATCAGTGACAGTGACATCTGGAGATTCGCCTGTTGTAAAATGCAAAAGACTTCGGACTTTCAGAATGGCTACAGAAAAAAGAGAGACTTCAACCGGGCCAAAACAAGGATAAAAAGGGCTTTTGAAAGGTGGCGTTAACTCGGATGCAGAGACAGTTTTTATGCTAGACAGGTCAGACATTTCAATGGTTATTATGTAACAGTAGCACACTTCGCATCATTCATACTTAAAAGTTATGGAGTTTCCTTTGTTGTGCCTTTCTCTTTTTGCTACGTGCATTATGGCAAATAGCCATTATTTTGTGCTAGCTATGAGATGGAGCAGTTCATCTCTACTCCACATTAATTTGTTGATGACGATTAGAAATGAGACTGCACAGAAATGGAAACTGACGTTACTACTGGTAACTCCTGACAGACGCGCATTGACATTCTCCTCAAAACATTGTATTCATTCACGCTGTGTGGTGCCGAGGCACAACTCACATAGGGCCCTATTTTAACCATCTGAAACGCAAGTGTCAAAGCGCGAAGCGCAAGTAACTTTGTGGGCGGGTCTCGGCACTGTTGCTATTTTCCCTATGGCTCTTGCGCCCGGCGCAAATCTAAAATGGGTTGGTCTGAAGTAGCTTAATTATTCATAGGTGTGGTTTGGGCATAACGTGAAAAAAAAAATCAGAGCGTCATCCAACATTCCCTTTAAAAGCAGGTGCACAAGTTCCATTATGGATTGCTATTATTATGGCGTATTTACCAGGCGCACGCCAGGAGCGGTTCACAGCCGAGGAGACTGATGTTCTTGTAAGCCTGAATAATTTGTAAGCTAGATTTATGCCTATTTTTTCACATCTTCGTGGCACACCACAATGATTTCCGTCTGTGGCAAGCAGCGAGCCGAGGGACCGTGAGAGCGGGCCGGTGGCAAATCAGGAGGATGAGCGCCAGCTGTGCGCCACACCGGTCTGTTGGTGAAGACCGGAGAGCGACTGGACGATGTCCGCAAGTGGCGTCTTTGGTGGGGTCTGCATAGCGGCGGCACTCTTCTCCCTTCCCGTGTTTCGGCACCAGTGTAATGTACGTTCGTGTAGATGCGGGAAGGAAGAAGACGGGGTCGGCGTAACTGGGACGGCTCTTTATTTGATCTCACGATCCTCAAAACTGTTAGGCGCACTCAAACTCATAAACTTCTCACTCAAACTCGCTCTCACGGTCCCTTGCCTCGCTGCTTGCCACACCGTCATCTCATGTGTTAATATTTTTTTAGTGTAACAATTTATGATTTGCAAAAATAACTGTTGCATCTGTGTAGATTACATGAGCAAAGTGTATGCGCGTTGTGCACGCTATACATTATGGTCAAGCATGCGCCCTTAAAATAGCATAATGAACAACGCGCAACGTGCCACTGACTTTAGACTAGGTTTTTTCTGGTCAGTGGCGCAATTGTTTAATGGAACAGCAAAATAGCACCAGGGATTGTTTGTGCCGGAACACGCCTCCTTTTTGCGCTGAACCGCCCAGGAGCACAAGTTCATTCACTAGTTTAGCGATGTGCTTCTGTGGAGGGAAAAGCGCGCTTCGTGTGGGTGCAAAATAGGAATGACACATGCGTCGGTGTACAAAGTCAATTGCGCTGGTTGCAAGATAGGGCCCATAGAGTTGATCAAAAACAAAGATGGCGACAAAGAGGAAAAACTACGGACTGCAGCTTTAAATTAAGCAAAGTTTAATGTTAATCTAGAATTTGCTGATATGGTTTTTATTTTAAATCGAGTTGTTGCACCACTTAATTACACAGTAAAAACGTAATAGAGCTGATCAACCAACCCTTAAAGTTCCGTAATGTACAAAAACAGTAATATTAAAAGATCAAATTCAGTTTACACCTTTTTGATGATGCATACTATGTACAGGCGAGTAGATGAGCCAAGAATATAAACGCAACGCGTTTTCTTTATAATGGGTTTCGATGGGGAAAACGCCTAACGAGAAACCTCATGTTGCATTAATTTTCTGCGTTTATCTGCTTTCCTGTACAAAGTATGCAACATCAATAAGGTGTATATTTAATTTGTTATTTTGATATCACTGTCTTACTGCATTAATGCTGACTACAAACCTAGTAAAAATGACTGGCGGGCAATGAGGAAAGCATTGTTTTGCCATCCAGGTGGGTGTTCCTATAAGCGTGTGACGACCTTTCGCTTTTCCTTTCTTGACAGATGAGACATTCTTCTAAATTTGGGGACTGGTCAATCTGCTTGAAACTGCGAACAGCTTCCATGATCAGGCGAATCAGAAATGCAAACTGGAAGAAATGATATGGCTTATTTATAATGCTAAAGAGACTTCACTGACATATCCAAACGCTGCTGTCCCTGTTTTGGTGGCACTGCATCAAATTTGTTTCAAAAAGGGCTAGACATTTGATCCCTGCATAATGCTCATTGCACTATTTAACTTGAAGTACAACCAAAACTGTTTTTTTTTTTTTATATGCAGTGGTCAATTGAGATTTTGTGTTATTTTGCTTCCTTAACTTGTATTCCTTCAGATCAGTGCAAAGAAAATACACAACAATACAAAGCACAACTGTTAGAGGAAATGTAGGAAAGAAGTTGAATGAGCCCTATTTCTAAAAACGGTGGAGTGTTCCTATAACAAACACACATAACAACAGTCACAGAAACTGCAAACGAACTGTTCCTGTTTGCTGTATGTCCATCTATAACTATTTGAATCTAGTTCTGACAGGGTTTTATCATCTAATTGTTGTTTACTTTCTTTTTAAAACCTCTTGCTAATTGGTCTTTTCTGTGAGCGTTTATGAGCTGATTTCGGCGTTGTCTGCATTTTCACTCTAAACGCGGAAGCGGCAGCGCATATCACATGGTGAGAAAAATACATCGACCAATCAGATGTGGTTTTCAGCTGTAAACTTTCGCTGTTGGTTAGTTCTACAAAGGAAATGACCATATTTGGATTAGACATCGCTCTGTATTAGACTCAGGGCTTTACAATGATATTTACAATGATATCAGGCATATGTTTCTGTAAATGGAGACGGCATGGGAGCTCACGTTAGCTCACGTATAACTTTTGACGATTTCGGTAGAAAATCATGTTAAATAACCACCTTTAATGTGTTATGTTGATTTTTTTTCTATTTGACATGAAAGCTTACATGTTAAGGGAGCAAACTGGCCCAAAATCTCAAAATTGACCACTGCATGAAAAAACTATGTTTTCACCTGCTGTTTCTCGCCTTAAATGAAAAAAATACTTACAGTATAAATAATTTGCTAATTTTCCTGGTAGTTCCCTCTTTATTCCCAAATATTACATATTGTTCCTTTATACCTACATGTTCTTTATAGTTACACTATAATTACTGAAAGTTACGCTGTAAATTCTATTTACTTGCATAGTACTTTCTGGGCTTTAATCTAAAACATTACTGGATTATTTATTTAAATTATTTCATGCATACATTTACAAGATAAAAATCATTCCTGCACATACTCAGCAAGCTCCACATTCCCTACACAAGAGGTTAAACTACTGTCAGGTCAGTCTTGATGCAGTGTTGAAAATGATTCTGTCTCATGTACAAGGCAGATGCACTGAAGCATTAGATGTCTTCTCAAGGTGGTAATAAATTTACTCAGGCAGAGAGAGAGAGAGAGAGAGAGAGAGAGAGAGAGAGAGAGAGAGAGATGGCAGTGAAAAAGAGAACATGACATTAAACAATATGTCTTTGTTGTAACGTTGGCTGTCAAGAAAAACAATATATTTTCCCAGTTCTATATTTTTCATTGTTTCTTTCGTGGTCCCTTTCTGCATTCACTCTATTTACATTTATCCAGAATACATATTCATTGTAAGTACTGTGCAAAAGTCTTGGGCACTTTAGTATTCCCCCATACCCCCTCCCCTTTGGGTATTTTCACCCCCAAAAAAGTTTTTAAGCCCGATATGTATATCTTATTTATACAGTCTAAATCCAGAAGAACTGTGGAAACAGTTCCCTTTCAGTCGGTCACGTTCGGCGTCGTGAACTGACCGGCAATTGGGATCTGCCTTCAGAGACCTATCTGCTTCGAGTGTTTCTAAACGAGCCAATTGACATTGGCATGCGGTTCACGCTCCGCCGCAACGCTGGTATAAATCTGAAGTGAAACACCGCATACTCGCTTTCTACTTCGGAGCCAAACATTGAGTTTATCCAGTGTTCCTGCGGAGTGTTACGACGACTACGAGTCTACAGAGAAGCTCTTTCCGGCTGGAGTTACGGCACATTGCAGCGGCGGTCGCGAGTCTGTGAAGCAGAAAAACAGCTGTTCTGACAGCTCGCTGGGCGCTGTGTGCTCGCAGTGGGCCTTCACCCTCTAAACCACTGTGAGCAGCGGCCATATCCCCTGTGTGCCTCGGCACATAAAGAGCGTTTTCCTTCTCTTAAAAGAGCTACACGGTTTGACTGCGTCTTTTTCAAGATGTCATTCAAACCGTGTGATTCTGGATGCGGTTGTTTCCTGTCCTCATTTGACGGCCACGATCTCTCTCACATGCAAACAGGTGAGATTGCTTTCGTGGGTGATCCATGCTCTCAGGAGAGCATGATCACGCCGGGCGCGTTGTTCGTCTCACCTTTCGTAAGGGCTCGGCGTTCAGCGCGCCGTGTGCCGTCGGCGCCGGCTGACAGCGGGGTTGTCACGGCGCGCGTCAGTCGGCACTCTAGACGCGGTCTAGACTATGAAACCTCAAGCGGGGTTGAGTCCCTTTGCTTATTCCCGATCTAGTTTCTTTTCTGGTGCACCAGAAAGGGGCTACTTTGGCAATAAGCCTGGGTGACCTGAGGATTACAGTGGGGCATCCCCGCTGGGTACATCCCCACGGGCCCCCACTCCTCTATCGCATCATGGGCATGCTGAGACTTTGTTCGTGGGTGGTTCATGTGCTCTCATGAGAACATGGCCACGCCGGGCGTTGTTCGTCATGCCCCTTGTGGAAAAAAAGGGGTTTTTAACGTTCAGCGCGCCGTGTGCCGTCCGAGTCTGGCGGCCACGCCCACTGTCTCATGCCTGCTGGCAGCTCAGATGGGACTGCTGGTCCTTTTTGGAAAAAAGAGGGGACCTAATGTCTCATTTGTGGCTCTGGCAGAGGACAGATGTCAACCGCTGCATCGGAGAGAGGGCTGTTATGCGCTGGAGATGATCATGCTGAGTTTCCCACTATAATAGTGGGTGCTCGTGCTGAATCAGATTCAGGGTTGACAGCCATGCTTTCCCCGGGGTGGCTGCCGGGATGTGCATCGGTAAAATTTAGCAGTGTGGAACTATTTGGTGCCAAAATATGGAACGCCAAAGGGGCCATAATCTGTATAAGTTTTTCCTCTCTCACTGCCCTCTGTCCTGCATGCACGGGGTAGTCCCGACTCAGGGTTATGCAGGAACTGCGTGTGGTGATGGACCTTGCTCTATGAGTGAGGGAAGCGCTGCCGCGCCTGGGTCAGGCGATGTCCACATTAGTGGTCCAGGAACCTGAGGTTAACTTGGCAGATATGCGTGAGCCCGACAAAGTTTGGTTCCTCAACGCCCTGTCTGTCAGGCTAGCCTCTTCGGCGACGCTGTCGAGAACTCGCCCAGCAGTTCTCGGTGGCCCGGAAGCAGATGGAGGTAAACGTCCTGCCCGACGACTCAGCTGCTGCCTCCACCCTGTCGCCGGCTGCAGTGCCTCTGTCTGCTTGTCGCCGAGGGTGCACCCCTGCGTCCGCCTCCGCCCCTGCTAAGCCAAGCAGCAGCCTCCACCCGACAGCAGGTGGCCGGGCGCAGGGGAGGCGCCCAACCCGCCCAGGGTCCCGCAAGTCCACTAGCAAGCCCAAGGACAAGCAGCCCTGGAACGGGTAGCCCAGCGAGATGGGAACTGCTCGGGGACGGTGTCCGCACCTCCCTCCCGGGAGGACCGGGGAGAATATTTTTCGGTTTCGGTCCTGCCGCTGGCTCTCCGAGTCCAGCGGTACCCACATTCTCAGAGCAGCTTCCTCCCTCGCTGGGCTCCAAGAGGGCCAGGTTGGCAGTGTGCGACGCCCCCGGGCCTTGCCACTCCTTTCCTCCCCTCTTTCGCCAGGGGGCAGCACCGTGGGCACCGAGGACGCCAACAGGCCTTCTCACCCATGGTCTGCCCCACCCTGGAATATTCGGTCAACACTCCGGGCCGCCCACGGGCCTCCCGAGTCGGGGCTGAATATTCCACCTCTCTGCTTCTGAGCAGTGGGCAGCAGAGTGGGCACTGGGGACGCCACCAGGCCTTCCCACCCACCCTCTGTCCAAACCAGGAGTGCTCTGGCAACACTCCGGGCCGCCCTCGGGCCTCCCGAGTCGGGCCGGAGCACTCCGCTGCCCCACCCCGGTATGTCTGTGTTGCCGCTGATCCCGCTTGTTCGGTCCCTGGGGCCTGGCTAGGTCTCCCCAGGGCGTCTCGCTGGCTCATCCGTACCATCAGACTCGGCTACGTGATTCAGTTCACTCACCGGCCTCCCAAGTACATGGGCATCCTCTTCACCACCGTGTGGAGCAGCGATGCCCATGTCTTGCGGTCAGAGATCGATGTCCTACTGGCGAAGGACGCGGTCGAGCCGGTTCCTCCAGCCGATATGAGGTTAGGGTTTTACAGCCCTTACTTCATTTTGCCCAAGAAAGGTGGTGGGTTAGGACCAGTCTTGGACCTGCGTGTTCTGAATCGGGCCCTACACGAGCCCCATTCAGGATGTGGACGCAAAAACGCATCCTCGAGTGCATCCGTCCCCAAGACTGGTTCGCAGCGGTCGACCTGAAGGACACGTACTTTCATGTTCCATTCTCCCGAGCAAGGGGAAGGCATATCAGTACAAGTCCCTGCCCTTCTGGCTGTCCCTGTCGCCCCGCGGCTTCACGAAGGTGGCAGCCATTGTTCCGCTCAGAGAACGCGGCGTTCGGATTCTCAACTACCTCGACGACTGGCTGGTACTGGTCCAGTCTCGGAGCAGTTGTTCGAACGCAGGGACATGGTGCTCCGTCACCTCAGCCTGTTGGGCCTTCGGGTCAACCGAGAGAAGAGCAGACTCTGTCCCACACAGAGGATCTCTTATCTCGCACGGAGTTGATTCGGTCAACCGGACTGCTCGCCTCACAGAAGGGCAAGTCCAGGCTGTGCTGAACTGCTTGAATACGTTCAAGGGCAGGACGGCGGTCCCACTGAAAAATTTCAGAGGCTCCTGGGCATATGGCATCTGCAGCCGCGTAACGCCGCTCAGATTGCTACATATGAGACCACTTCAGCACTGGCTTCATGGCGAGTCCCGAGATGGGCGTGGCAGAGCGGCAGGTACCGGGTCCCAGTCACCCCGCACTGCCGCCAAACCTTCAGCCCGTGGCCTCGTCCCACGGGTGGAGGGCCACGTACAACGGGCACGCAGTTTTGGGTCTGTGGACGGGCCCCAACCGCGCTTGGCATATCAATTGCCTAGAGTTACTGGCAGTACGCCTCGCCTGGCCCGGTTCAAGAAGCCGCGGGCAAGCACGCACTGGTCCGTTCGACAGCACTGCGGCCGCTTGCGTACACCAACCGACAGGGTGGTCTCACGCTTCCGCTGCATGCCCGGCTCGCCCGCCATCTCCTCCCTGTGGAGTCAGAAGTTTGTGAGGTCACTCGGCCATGCACATCCCAGGTGCGCTGAACCAGACAGCCGACGAGCTCTCGCCAGTCGACACCTCCGGGCGAATGGCGACTCCACCAGTGTCCAGCTGATATGGGACCACTTCGGGGAGGCACAGGTAGTCCTGTTTGCCTCCCCGGACTCGACCCATTGCCAGGGGTACTACTCCCTGAACGGAGGTACCTTAGGCATAGATGCACTGGCGCACAGCTGGCCCCGGGACCTACGCAAGTATGCGTTCCCCCAGTGAGCCTTCTCGCACAGACACTGTGCAAGGTCAGGAGGATGAGGAGCAGGTCTTGTTAGTTGCGCCTACTGGCCCAACCGACCTGGTTCCCAGAACTCTCACTCGCGACAGCCCCTCCTTGGCCGATTCCCCTGAGGAGGGACCTTCTTTCTCAGGGGCGGGGCACTATGGCACCCGCGTCCAGACCGCTGGAAACTCTATGTCTGGTCCCTGGACGGGACGCGGAGGTTCTAGGTGGCCTACCACAAGCAGTGGTAGACACCATCGCTTCAGCTAGAGCCCCCTCTTCGAGGCGCCTCTACTCTCTGAAGTGGAACCTGTTCGTCGAGTGGTGTTCTTCCCGCCGGGAAGACCCCCGAAGGTGTTCGGTTAACGTTGTGCTTTCCTTCCTGCAGGATGGGTTGGATCGAAGGCTGTCTCCTTCCACCCTCAAAGTATACGTCGCAGCAATAGCAACGTATCACGATGCAGTAGATGGTAAGTCCTTAGGGAAGCACGACTTAATCGTCAGGTTCCTCAGAGGTGCGAGGAGACTAAAATCCTCCTCGTCCTACCTCGATACCCTCTTGGGACTTAGCCCTGGTGCTCAGAGCACTTCAGGGTCCTCCATTCGAGCCTTTGCAGTCCGTGGAGATAAATATTCTGTCCATGAAGACAGTTCTCCTGATTGCATTGGCTTCAATCAAGAGGGTAGGGGACCTGCATGCACTTTCGGTCGACGAATCGTGCCTAGAGTTCGGGCCGGCCAACTTTCACGTGGTCCTGAGACCCCGGCCTGGATACGTGCCCAAGGTTCCTACCACTCCTTTCCGGGACCAGGTGGTGAACCTGCAAGCGCTTTCGGAGGAGGCAGACCCAGCCCTAGCTTTGTTATGTCCCGTCCGCGCTCTGCGCGCTTACTGGACACAGAGCTTCAGATCCTCACAGCAGCTCTTCATCTGTTACGGAGGCCAGCAGAAGGGAAAGGCTGTCTCCAAGCAGAGGTTAGCCCACTGGATAGTGGATGCTATCGTCTTGGCCTACCAGTCCCAAGACGTGCCTTGCCCGTTTGGGTTGCGAGCTCACTCAACAAGGAGTGTTGCCTCCTCCTGGGTGTTGGCTCAAGGCGCCTCGCTGACAGATATATGTAGAGCTGCGGGCTGGGCGACACATAACACGTTCGCTAGATTCTATAGCCTCCGTGTAGAGCCGGTATCTTCCCGTGTACTCGCCCCCAGTGGCCAGTAGCGCTAAGTGCCCGTTCTAGTGTCGGCTTGCATACGCCACTCCCGCCCTTGGGGCTGGATACGTGCGTCTATTTTGCTCCAGTTGTGTTCCCCGGAAACGGCTAACCCTGTGAGTTCCTCCGTCACCCCTTCGGTGTCAGACGTGGCGGCCGTCTGACGCCAGGCCTGCACCCGTATGCTTGTGGAACGGTGTAGGCTGGGTATCCATATGTAGCGGTCCCTCACGGCTACCCCATATGTGTATTCTCCACGGTATCAGCTACCCTAATTGGCTAGCCCCGTGTCTTTCCCTCGACAGAGCTCCCTCTGTCGTTCCTGGAGGTGCTCTTCCCCCCTGGGACCAGGCTGGAATCACCCCAGGGACTGCCATATGTTGCACTCCCCTGCTAGGTTAGTCCGTATGTGTATTCACCACCTCTCCTTCCATTGAAGGACGTGGCTCCGCAGTATGCCATCTCCCCGAGACGGGCATGCTTTCCGTTATCCAATAGTCACGCTGAGTGGGTCTTGCAGGAACAGCAGTGACTGTCCTTCCCTGCCGGGAGCCCTGACTCCCACTCCAACAGAGGAGTGGTCCAGCGAGCTCAGGCAGGGCATTGGAAGGGCCAGCATCCCTGGCGTGTTGGTAGGGATCCCAATTGCCGGTCAGTTCACGCACGTCGAACGCGTGACCGACTGAAAGGGAACGCCTCGGTTACGTATGTAACCTCGTTCCCTGAAGGAGGGAACGGAGACGACGCCCCGCCGCCAGGTGCTGTGCTTCCGCTGAAGGACCTGCCACTAGTTTGGCTCCTCAGCAGAAAACGAGTATGCGGTGTTTCACTTCCGTATTTATACCCGCGTTGCGGGCGGAGCGTGAACCGCATGCCAATGTCAATTGGCTCGTTTAGAAACACTCGAAGCAGATAGGTCTCTGAAGGCAGATCCCAATTCGTCGGTCAGTTCCGACGTACGTCTCCGTTCCCTCCTTCAGGGAACGAGGGTTACATACGTAACCGAGACGTTCTCCATTTTTGAATAAACCTACCTGCGAAGCTACTGTACAGTACTGTGAAAAGTTTTAGGCACTTGTGTAAAAATGCTGTAAAGTGGGGATGCTTTCAAAAATAATGTCACAAATGAATTGTATTTATAAATTAACTTTTATTAACTAAATCAAATCAATTATTGGTGTAACCACCCTTTGTGTTTAAAGCAGATTTTGTCCTAGGAACACTTTGGAAGTAGGTTTCTTCAAGGGTCTTGGAGATGTTGCCACAATTCTTCTGAGGTGAGAATTAGCTCAAAAGACTGAGGTGGGCAGCATGTGTCTACTGTATACTGTGCATTTGAGACAGGTCAGCTGTTTCTTAGTTGTAATTCTGAGGACACATAGTTCTTTAGAGACCCAGAAAGCACTGATCTTATCTTTTCACTTCATTATTTGTCTGTCAAGGTCACAGTGAAGATAGAGGAAGATATTGCCCATCCACAGTTTAAATTCTACAAGAAAGTCTTTATACTTGGCCTTCCTTTAAATTAAAAAGAGTTTCAAATGGAAAGTGCCAAAATCATGTTAAAGGGTTCATGTGATGCATTATTTTTATATATATATTTTTCTTCAACTTAGATATTAATGGTCTGTTTTTGCTGCTGTTAAACAGCAATGAAAAAGAAATTGCATCAGACCTTTTTTTTACCCTCCATATTGTAATGTGTACATTCTAATAATGGATTATCGTAAAATAAAAAAAAACAAAAAAAACAAACAGAGACTAGGTTATATGCATCGATTGGTGATTGGATTTTTATTTTAAACACATGGATGATTCTTTCGCAAAAAAGATCTATAACATGCTCTAAAAAAATAGATAAATAGATTAGATTAAGCCTGGATTGGGCATTAGTTTAACCAGGGCATTTAAGTAGCTTTTATAAACGTGCCTTGAAAAAAAACATTAAATAGCATTACTGGTCTGACATTTTAAGATATGTCAGTGCAAGTTGCTTTCAGTTAAAACAGCTTAGATATGCATTTTAGTCCGGGACTAGCTTAAAGGGAAAGTTCACCCAAAAATTACCCCATGATTTTATCACCCTCAAGCCATCCTTATTTATTTTACATCCAGTTATTTTACTTTATACAATTTTAAATATGGATATTTTTCCACATCGCTTTAGAAGGCCTTTATTAATCCACTGGAGCCATGTGGATTACTTTTATAATGGGCGGATGCACTTTCTTTGGGCTTCAAATTTTGGGCTGCAATTCACTGCCATTATAAATCTTGGATTAGACAGGACATTTTTTTATTTAATTCCAATTGTATTCGTCTGAAAGAAAAATGCCATATACACCTAGGATGGCTTGAGGGTGAGAAAATCATGGGGTAATTTTCATTTTTGGGTGAACTGTTTCTTTAAGCCTTGTCTGTGGAACCGTCTCGGATTATGGATGTTGACCGGCGACAGCCTATGACGTCATAGTCATGCGAACAGGAAGTATAAAAGGGCGCCTTGCAAACATGATACCATCCTTCGTCTGAAGGGACTGTTTGGCAGGCAGTCCTGATGTATGGCAACGAGACGCAGTGTCTCGTTCTCTGTTCTCAAGGAACAGGGGTTACATACGTAACTCAAGACGTTCCCTTTCAAAAGGGAACTCGCACTGTGTCAAGAACGCATATGGGGAACGATATATTCACTATGCCATGCTGAGCGCATGCCCACTGAGACTGACAACTGTCAGGACAAGTAAATTCAACTGAAATGCCTGAACCACTGGTCACTGGCTGTCAGTAACAACATTCCCTATGGTCATAGCCCAAGCTATAAGCCTCAGTAGGAGCATTCATACACCATATGAAGTCCTAACCAGGCTGCTCAAAGGCCTAGAGCCAACCAATTCGACAGAAGGGGTTCCTTTAAGGGATTGTGGCTAGGGGACCCAATGGTGCTCCAGCAAGCCACATTCACCGAATGCCACCACGGAGGCCTGACCTGGTGTTGCTTCTGAGGGACACTTTGGCTTGGACAACCCTGTCTGTTTGAAAACAGAGCCTCCAGACATTCGCCTGCTGCTGAGGCATCCAGATTGAGGGACTGCGAAAAGGCAGTGTCCCTCTCAAACCGGATCTCGAAGATTGGTATCCTGGAGAGCAGGACTCAGGGTAGTGCTTTCCCCTTGCTAGCGAAGGGAGTTTGTCTGCTCGATCCTAGGATCTATTGAGTGCATATATTACATGGGTGCTCAGGAGGCCATACAAGCCTGCAGACTGATCTAATTGGGAGGCCTCGCGAGGGACCTACTACCGAGATCAGACCCATGCGGCTTCAAGCTCATTTACGACCCTCAATGAGGGGAGCCCCAAACCCGCCTGGTAGGTAAACCATGCTGTAGGCTGAACAAGCAGCAACTCATGTGAAATGTCGAAGTGACTGAAGTACCAGAATTCACCTTCAGGGAGGCCTGACAAGGCCTACCACCTGATAGCAGAGCATGCTAGCTGCTCTGGCCCCCAAACCCAAGGGTTTACCTCCAGGGAGGCCTGGTAAGGCCTACCACCTAGCAGCAGCTCATGTTAGCTATCCAGTCACTGAAGCCCATAAGCCTGCCTCAGGGGAGGCTGGGTAAGGCCTGCTACCCCACGGTAGGCGCCCAGGTAGGCCTAGAGAGGCCTACTACCTGCAGTCGTGCCAGCTGCCTGAGCGTGCTGGTCCAACAAGTCACCTTCAGGGAGGCCTGGTGAGGCCTACTTCCTGACAATGATACCATAGGGAGACCTGAAGTGGCCTGCTAACCACAAGCAGCCTATGTAATCCTGTGAGGGCGGCTTCTCGTTGGCAGATCTACCAAACTGGCCATTTTACGACCACGGGCTGAACGTAGCTCCTCTGCTGGATGATGAAAAACTGATTATCCAGTTATTACCTGGGAACTCGTCCCCAGGGAGGCCCGTATGGGGCCTGCTAGTTGACGAAGTTTCTTGCTGAAGCCGACATATTTGGGGAGTGTTTCCATATGGATGGCCTCCCAAGGCCAACTGCCTGGCTGCGGCCACGATGCACCCCAAGGTCGGGACTCACCCTTAAAGAGGCCTCCTGAGGCCTACTATTTGTCCTGGAGTCACCTGCCCAGACCGCCCAGGCTTCCATCCAAGGGCTGGTCCATCTAAAAGACCTCTTACCTTCCTTCTGAAGCCTGTCTATGTGATGGCGCAGTCTCACAGGCAGTGCCTACAAGCCTGGACCTAATCACATTGCCACCTGCTGTGTACTCAGCAAAAAAAAGGCCTTCAAGAACCCTCCAGAGTGAGGGGAGTACAATTTACACCACCTGCCTTTTTAAAAAGGCCCATAGCGGCCTGCTTTGTCTATACACATGCAAGGGTGTCTGCCATGGCAATGCTCTGGCTTCAAGGGAGCATCCTACCAAACCGTAACGTTCAAACAAGGTTGCGAGGTACTGCTCAACCTGAGCCATTACCGGTGGAGGCAGATAACACAGAACTAGGAATATACTTATACTTTCATATAATTCCCACTGGCCATAAAATGTGGGGCCAGGACCTGCCAGTTAGGTGGCAGTTCATACACTAGTTCTGGGAGGCTGCGTTTAGCAACTAATCTTCTTCTTGCAAATGAAAGACGGCCTAACTCTGCCTGACGACCACTGGCTAAGTCATGCTCTGTATATTTATATACATAAATATACAGTCCCTGACAAAAGTCGTATATATATATATTTATATATACACTCAAGCAGTGGTCCAATCCTCTTAACAGAGCTAGTTTACCCAAACCAAAAAATGGTTACAATGAAGTCTCGGTTACGCTCATCATTAGCCCCGTCATGGCCTGATGTCAAAGCGCCGGGGAGAAGTCTGGTGACAAGGACGAGCAATTTTCTTAGCACTCTCTAGGGGGCGGGAACCTACCACCTCTCCTACGCTGGTTCTTGTTCTCCTCCCTCATGTCCTTCCTTTTCCCGCGGGTGTCCCGCCTCCTCTGCGCCCTACTCCTCTACAGAGGGGGGCGCACGAGAGGCGACACTAGATCTCTGGCCCTGCATCTGGTTCTCGGACTGTGACAGGCCAGGACCACACGCCTGCCTGGGCGCGGCCCCGGACATCAGCGGAATGCAGGTCTTAAATGCCACCAAGCGCCCCCTTGCCTCTCTGAACTTTCCCACCACCGCCTCGAGGGAGGTGCCGAAAACTTCTCTTTTCGTTGAGGACTTCTCTTTCTCCCCGATGTCCGCCAGGTTCAGCCACAGATGCCTCTCTGTGGCCACCATAACCGCCATTGAACAACAGATGGCAACTGCTGCCTGCTTGGTAGCCCGGAGAGCCAGATCCGTGGTTCAGCGGAGCTCAGCCATCGCATCAGGGGTAGGCCCTCCCCCTGATCGAGGTCTTTCAGCAGATCAGCCTGTCAAGCCTGCAACACTCCCATGGTCTTAAGGGGTTTGGACGGCAGGGTGGGAGCCCTCAGTGTCGATGGCAGCCCAGAAGCGAGATAGCTCGCAAACGTCTTGTCTATTGGCGGCATCGACACGTACCCAGCCTCGGCCAGCCCCTCAACATCAGCGAAATTATACCGCTGACGCCAATAGATGCGAGCCAAGTATGGCCGCTCAAAGATTCATAAAACAATACCCACACAAATGTACCGCACAAAATCTTTTTTAGTCACATTATAAGAGTTTGTTGAGTTTTGTGGTCATTTCGTTCTTGTGTTTTTGTTTATTATGTTTCCTTCATGGTTAGTTCTTTAAGGGTTGGTTGCCTTAGATACTGGTTCATTCCCACTGTGTCTTAGGTGAACCAAATTAGCCAGAGATTGGAATCACGATTAGAATATCTGGCTTCTGTCAAATCATTTCATATTAAGCTAGATATATTGTTTAATGTTTTTGTCATTGTTTAATGTGTTGTGTATGTTTGTATTACCTGAGTTTGTATTATCATATATAGTCATTTGTGTTTGATTGCTCAGCAGTGTGACAATTACACTTTTATGTAGAAATTGTTGAGCACTTAACCCTAAATGCATAAAGCAAGTAGATAAAGTAATGAAAAAACACATACAGGTCCTTCTAAAAAAATTAGCATATTGTGATAATTGATATTGTGATAGTTCATTATTTTCCATAATGTAATGATAAAAATTTTACTTTTATATATTTTAGATTCATTGCACACCAACTGAAATATTTCAGGTCTTTTATTGTTTTAATACTGATGATTTTGGCATACAGCTCATGAAAACCCAAAATTCCTCAAACCCAAAAAAATCTCAAAAAATTTGCATATCATGAAAAGGTTCTCTAAACAAGCTTTTAACCTAATCATCTGAATCAACTATCTAAATCTAAACACCTGCAAAAGATTCCTGAGGCTTTTAAAAACTCCCAGCCTGGTTCATTACTCAAAACCGCAATCATGGATAGGCTGTTCCCAGAGTGCTGTATCAAGGCACCTCAGTGGGAAGTCTGTGGGAAGGACACTGCACAATGAGAAGAGGTGACCGGACCCTGAGGAAGATTGTGGAGAAGGACTGATTCCAGACCTTGGGGGACCTGCGGAAGCAGTGGGGACTGAGTCTGAAATAGAAACATCCAGAGCCACCGTGCACAGGCGTGTGCAGGAAACTGGCTACAGGTGCCGCATTCCCCAGGTCAAGCCACTTTTGAACCAGAAACAGTGGCAGAAGCGCCTGACCTGGGCTACAGAGAAGCAGCACTGGACTGTCGCTCAAATTTTGCTTGTCATTTGGAAATCAAGGTGCCAGAGTCTGAAGGAAGACTGGGGAGAAGGAAATGCTAAAATATAGTCCAGTTTTAGAGTAAAGCATAAATTTTGTAAAATGCATATTATTATAAAATATTATTACAAAATATATATTTTTACATTTTCATAAACTTACATTTTTATATATTTTTTCTATTTTACTTTCATAATTTATTGGACATCTACAATAATCTGCCAAGTGCCTTCTTTAAAACAAGACCAAATAAAAAATCAATTCCTGAAAATCCATGAAAGAAATAAAAATATATTTACAAAGGACTTGATCCCAGCTTTCATATGGTATAAAAAGCTGTAAAAGGACACTTTTTGGATACTTTTCTCAGAAAGATTTGTTTTGCACACCATACAGAATCGGTCTGAAAACAGAAGACCTGAAGTGTGGCAGCTGGGGCAGATGCGCGTGTGACGTCACCAGCCGAGACTATAATTACCTCCAGTCAATTTCATTCATGTGTTAAACACACTTTTTACAGCCGGTCACGGTAAAGACGTTCCCAAATGCACTTTGTGCAGCAGTGAGTGAAGAGAACTTTTGAAAGGGAACTAACTATCTACATCTGCTGTGACCAATCAAGAACTGTAATATAAACCACGCACACTGTTGTCTGGTTTCGTTGTTCATACCTACAGTGACTCACCTGACTACCTACCTGCTACATCTGTCATCCTCTTACTCTGCCTCTTCATCTGCCCAGCAGCCTTGGGATCCTAATCTGTCCTGGAGACCTGCAAGAAGACAAAGACTTATTCTTCAGCTGTGACCATAATATGGCTTGGTCTAAACGTTTGTCATGCCCCCTCAGAAGAATTGGGAGGTTTTTGAACCTATCAACCTCCAGACACTGAAGGATGTGACTGTAAAGATCAAACCTTCGTTTTGTCCTAATGATATTATTCCCCCGAAATTTTTAAAACTAATTATTGATTCAGGCCAGGTATGGTATCTTTTATCAACAAGTGTCTCAAAACGGGCTCTGTTCCTGACAATCTTAAAGTGGCCACAGTCACTCCTCTTCTGAAGAAGCCTTCACTAGATCCATCTGTTTTACAAAATGTAAAACACATTTTATCTGTGATCAGCTCAAGTTTCTACCAACTACGTTTACTGTCTAAAATGGAAGGTTTAATGGCTGTTCATGCATTTATAACATCTCGGCTAGACTACTACAATTCCTTACATATACCAAGTTCTCAAATTGCTCGGCTTCAGTTACTCTAAAATGCTGCGGCTAGACTTATTCCGTAAAGACTTAGTGCTGCAAATATGACCACATTTCGCCAATTCTGAAATCTTAACACGGGTTGCCAGTCCGACAGAGAATATATTTAAAAATTCTACTCTTTGTTTTTAAATCTTTGCATAACTTAGCTCCTGGCTATCTGTCTTGTCTAGCTAGACCATATCTTGTTCATCCGTACGCTCCGTCCAGAAACCTATGATCCAACAACCGTGCGCTGCTGATAGTCCCTCGCATAAGACTTAAGCGTAGAGGGGAGCGTGCTTTTGCAGTGGCAGGGCCGCAACCCTGGAACAACCTGCCCCTAGAGATTAGAACAGCCCCTACCCTTTCAGTCTTCAAATCTCGGTTAAAAACCCACCTGTTCTCTTTAGCATTCTGA
Source organism: Gobiocypris rarus (assembly GCA_023029165.1). Lineage (NCBI taxonomy): Eukaryota > Metazoa > Chordata > Actinopteri > Cypriniformes > Gobionidae > Gobiocypris > Gobiocypris rarus. The sequence goes on along the minus strand of CM040918.1, from coordinate 28,083,180 downwards.
TTGTTATCCCTAGGTTATTTTTCCCTTTTTCCTTTTTTTGAGTCTGTTACTGCTCTGCCATTGTTGTTGTGTTATGCTATCTTTTATTCTGTACCTGTCTCTATCATTCCTGTCCTTCCATTACATATTGAGTCTGCTATTGCTTTGCCCTAATTTATATTTGAGTATGTTACTGTTTTGCCTTTTCTGTCTTGCTATGTATTTTTTTCTCCACTTCTGTTTTATTTTTTTAAATTCTTATCTGATACTGCAGTGCTATTTCCGGTTTTAAGGTTGGTCTTAGAGTTTTTTTTTTTTTTTAATCTGGTTGTTCTGTAAAGCACTTTGGTCAGCCTAGTGGTTGTTTTAAATGTGCTAAATACAGGTCCTTCTCAAAACATTAGCATAATGTGATAAAAGTTCATTATTTCCCATAATGTAATGATACAATTTAAATTTCATATATTTTAGATTCATTGCACACCAACTGAAATATTTCAGGTCTTTTATTGTTTGAATTCTGATGATTTTGGCATACAGCTCATGAAAACCCCAAATTCCAAAAAATCTAAAAAAGAAACTAGCATATTTCATCCGACCAATAAAAGAAAAGTGTTTTTAATACAAAAAAAGTCAACCTTCAAATAATTATGTTCAGTTATGCACTCAATACTTGTTTGGGAATCCTTTTGCAGAAATGACTGCTTCAATGCGGCGTGGCATGGAGGCAATCAGCCTGTGGCACTGCTGAGGTGTTATGGAGGCCCAGGATGCTTCGATAGCGGCCTTAAGCTCATCCAGAGTGTTGGGTCTTGTGTCTCTCAACTTTCTCTTCACAATATCCCACAGATTCTCTATGGGGTTCAGGTCAGGAGAGTTGGCAGGCCAATTGAGCACAGTAATACCATGGCCAGTAAACCATTTACCAGTGGTTTTGGCACTGTGAGCAAGTCCCAGGTCGCGCTGAAAAACGAAATCTTCATCTCCATAAAGCTTTTCAGCAGATGGAAGCATGAAGTGCTCCAAAATTTCCTGATAGCTAGCTGTATGACCTTGCCCTTGATAAAACACAGTGGACCAACACAGCAGCTGACATGGCACCCCAGACCATCACTGACTGTGGGTACTTGACACTGGACTTCAGGCATTTTGGCATTTCCTTCTCCCCAGTCTTCCTCCAGACTCTGGCACCTTGATTTCCGAATGACATGCAAAATTTGAGCGACAGTCCAGTGCTGCTTCTCTGTAGCCCAGGTCAGGCGCTTCTGCCGCTGTTTCTGGTTCAAAAGTGGCTTGACCTGGGGAATGCGGCACCTGTAGCTCATTTCCTGCACACGCCTGTGCACGGTGGCTCTGGATGTTTTTACTCCAGACTCAGTCCATTGCTTCCGCAGGTCCCCCAAGGTCTGGAATCGGTCCTTCTCCACAATCTTCCTCAGGGTCCGGTCACCTCTTCTCGTTGTGTTGTGCAGCGTTTTTTGCCATTCTTTTTCCTTCCCACAGACTTCCCTCTGAGGTGCCTTGATACAGCACTCTGGGAACAGCCTATTCATTCAGAAATTTATTTCTGTGTCTTACCCTCTCGCTTGAGGGTGTCAATGATGGCCTTCTGGACAGCAGTCAGGTCGGCAGTCTTACCCATGATTGCAGTTTTGAGTAATGAACGAGGCTGGGAGTTTTTAAAAGCCTCAGGAATCTTTTGCAGGTGTTTGAAGTTATTTAGTTGATTCAGATGATTAGGTTAATAGCTCGTTTAGAGAACCTTTTCATGATATGCTAATTTTTCTGAGATTTTGGGTTTTCATGAGCTGTATGCCAAAATCATCAGTATTAAAACAATAAAAGACCTGAAATATTTCAGTTGGTGTGTAATGAATCTAAACTATATGAAAGTTAATTTTTTATCATTAGGTTATGGAAAATAATGAACTTTTATCACAATATGCTAATTTTTTTAGAAGGACCTGTAATGTTGTGTAAAAGGTGTATAATACACTATAGACATAGCCATTTGATTGAGATATTTATTTGTGATGGAATAATTACTTTATATATTTTTTTAATACAGTTATTCTGAGCCGTGCATTTGGGTGATGACGGATATTATGGGAGTGGCTTGGTGCAGCGCAGAAGTGCAGATAACTTGATCTTGACCCTTAAAAAACTTTAATGCTGTCACGTAACAAATCTGCTTCAAATTGACTTAAAAATTAAATGAATTGCTAATTACATCATTGAAATAAAAATGTAAAGGGTGTAAAAATACTATACAATTGTGAATATAAATAATTGGGAATCATGTAAAAAAAAAAAAAAAAACATATATAATTTATCTATTTTAACTTTATTGTTAGTTTGGTCGTTTGGCTGTTTCCTTACAAAGCTCCAGAAATTTGTGTGATTTAATTTGTCAAGTTTTTTGCCAGGTGGCTTTTTTAATTATTTGATGTCATTACGTTGCTGTCTTGCCACCAGCCAATCACTGCATTGCTGATCGTGGTTTTCAGTATCGATGCATCGGCCCTCTTCACTGGAACAGTCTTCCTAGCATTGTTCAGGAAGCAGACACACTCTGTCAGTTTAAATCTAGACTAAAAACGCACCTCTTTACTATGGCATACACAGAGAACAATATACATTTCTATTATTCAATTTCTATTATTCAGTACATTATTGTTAGGCTGCATTAACTAGGTCAGCCGGAACCGGGAACACTTCCAATAACACCTGATGTACTCGTTACATCATAAGAAGAATGGCATCTACCCTAATGTTAGTCTTTCTGTTTATCCCAAGGTTTACTGCAGTCAGCCAGAAGCGGGCTGTATCCAGATCAGATGGTGGACCAGCACCTGGACATGACCAACGCATCCCTGAAATGTCTTGCAGAGAGCGTGTCAATTAAACTCTTCCCTGTAAATGCCGCATCGACACGACATCCTTAATTAACCTGTCTCCAGCGCGACGACTCCAATCTTTCGAATAACCTTACGAATATCTATTTATATAATATGACTTCTGAACTGTAATGTTTCCAGAATTATAATCATACACTGTTTCTTTGTCGGCCAGAGGAGAACTGGCACCCCGACTGAACTTGGTATTTCCCAAGGTTTTTTCTCCATTCTGGCTCTGAAGGAGTTTTGGTTCCTTTCCACCATTGCCTTTGGCTTTTGGCTTGCTCAGTTGGGGATACCTACATTTCAACTATATTACCGTTCTGCCCGCATTGACACTATATGATAATTGAAATTAGCTGGATAACATCACCGTTTTCACCAGAGCAGCTGTACAAATTCTTCTGCATTATTTTCCTGTTAACACTGTGAATCTGCTTTGAAACAATTGGACTTGTTAAAAGCTCAATATAAATAATGGTGACTTCACTTCACTTCAGTAAAAAAGAGCACAAAGTAATCTTAGATAACTTAGTCCAGATATTTTCATCCAATCCACTTATTATTTTGAAGAACTAAATTAGCCAGAGATCAATTATCATGATTAAAAGATCTGGCATCTGTCAAATCATCTTAGATGTATTAAGCAAGGTACGAAGAAGTAAGTACGTTTTGCTCCAACCATAATAAAATACACCTGAACCAGCTAATCTTTGGGAACATTTGATAATTACAAACAGGTGTGTTGGAGTAGGGTTGGAACTGAACTTTGTAAGAAGGTAGATCTTCAGGATTTTGAATACAGCCTATGATTTGCTGTTGGTTATTCCTAAAACAAGTATGTGGCATTACTCACAGGGTAACTAACATTTGTACATTTAATTTATCTATTATAACTTTTATGTAATTTTGGTTGCTCTGCTGTTTCCTTTTAAAGGTCCAGAAATTCATCAAGTCTTTTTTTTATTATATGATGTCACTACGTTGCTGTCTTGATGCCAGCCAATCATTTCATTGCTCATCGTGGTTTTGAAGATCGATACATCTGCCCTTTTCAGGGAGTTCAGTTATCACAATTAGAAGATCTGGGATCTGTCAAATCATCTCTATTAAGTGAGGTTCGAAGAAAAGCCCCCTGATCCTGGGGACTCACCGCCCTGCTTATTTAACACCCAATTCAGATCATCGGCTCATTAGCTGAGAGCTCCATGAACTACACTAATGCAGCCTTTCCATGCTATCAGAAATTTCCTGCTTCCCACTTCTGTAGTCGTGATTACAAGCTTTTCACATTCAAATTTTGTTTATGTCCATTTTTTTTTAACTTGGATACTTTTCTCAGAAAGATAATTCTAATACCATGTGAAGGAAGCATAAGTGAGTAAGATAAGAGACATACAACATGTGGTGGGTTTCTAGGACAATGATTGAAAACCACTGCTGTAATTTTGTGAGTGATGTGCATTGTGTGTGTGAAAGATTCTTGTTTGAGAGTGTCCTGTGTGAGAGATAACGTTTTAATTACCACCAAAGTAGCCCCTAATAGCATCCTGTGTGTATGCCCTAACAGTATAACAAACTTATACCATGAGGCATATGTCATTCACCCTTTGGTCTTTGCTGCTTTTGTTTCATTTTGCCTCCATTTGGAGGATTTCCAACATCATGTTATGGAACACCTTCTTATTTTTACTCCACTCCTCTTTTTCCTCTGAAACTCAAATTTTGTTCAATTACTAGCAATCTGTTACATTTTGAAACCAAAAGATGAGGTAACAGCTTACTTTTAACAGCTAGTTAAGTTGCTAAACCTGCTTGCTAGAATAACCCCTTGGTGTTAAGATTTTAGAGTTTAATCGAATTGGTCTCTCTCGGGTAGGCAGAATGATTTGGGGGTTGAAGAGTTACAAGCCCCCCTGTCCTGGGCCAAGCCGTGTAGGACTGATAAGACTAATAGTCTTCTTTTGAGGACCCTGCTCTTCTCTCTCCTTATTAGTCATTTATCACACCTGCCAGCCTAGCTGAACCATAATTACTCTGGCTTTATCCTCTTCATGCTGTCATGTCTGAGAGAAAGAGGGAGTGGGAAAAAGAGAGGTTGGGGTTGGGAGGTGGGTTTGTGGGGGCTGGGAGGTGGGTTTGTGGGGTTGGGAGGTGGGTTTGTGGGGTGGGTGTGGGGGTAGACAGACCAGCATTAAAGAACAGACAAGAGGTGCTAGTTCTCCCCATTACAGAGTCACATTTTTGAGCTTGCAGCATAAAGCAGCATGAAAACCATACAGTTATGCATAAGAGTGTGTGGAGGAAGTAATGTATGCAAAATAAGAGCCACATCTGTTGGATTAACTCTTTACATTTCTTTCAGATGATAGAAGCGGGTGGAAGCTAATCTTGTGCACCGAAGTACAATCTGCAGACTATACCTATAGTCTCACTAATAAGAAGGCTCTGTCATGTTGAGGTGACAATTTTTTGACAGTAAAAATTACATGTTTAAAACATTAAATGTACAGTTTAAATAAATAAAGCATTGATATACTTTCACACCAGTGGCCTGCAGTGTGATATGCTATGCACAATTTAAAGCTATTAAAGCAAATTTCCTGTAGTACACTAATGGCGTACACTTTTCCATTACCAGTACCAGCTAAAATCAACTCAGCTCGGCACGGCTCGATTTTTTGCTCCGTTTTCCATTGCAGATAGTACCTCCACAAAAGTACGTGGTCGTCATAGCGATGCCGCAGGAAGCTGCCGTGATGTAACCTTCTACGCAACACACACCCGCTAACCAAACTTCATTTTCTCCTTGACCACAGCACATTCTTCCGAGTTGCCATAATAGTAATGGGTATATTGTGCAAAATATCTGGCCAAACTTTTTAAAAATGGCAGGGTTATTCAGGATACTCCATCTGGCGCCTGCAATGATGACACAGTGAATAGTGATGATTCTCTCTTACCAATCAGCAGTCTGCTGTGTTTTCACGTCACATTTTACTATCGCCTCAGCTCGCTCAGAACCTCACCGGAAGTGATATGAAAAAAAAGTACCTGGAAGCAGGTATAGGTACAACTGGAAAACCAAACAAAGGCGAGGCGAGGTGAGCCAAGTTGAGCTGGTACTGGTAATGGAAAAGCGCCATTAGTGTACTACAGGAAATTTGCTTTTAATAGCTTTAGATGGTGCATAGCGCCATAAATCTCAAACTTGCCCGAAGTAGGTAAAGTTCATAGAGAAATATCTCGGTTACGACTGTAACCTTAGTTCCCTGAAAAGGGAACGAGACGCTGCGCCACCGCTCTGGGAACGCCTCTGAGTGATTGCGCCATGAAGCACGTATGTCATCAGTCCAATAGAGAGTTGGAACGTCATAGGCTGGTGACGTCATAGACCCGGAAACTATAAAGCACACCTGTAAACACACAGCGTTAGCTTCTGAGAAGGCCTGAAACAAGGCGTTTGCGGGCATGTGAGGAGTATTGCAGGGTGACGCAGCATCTCGTTCCCTATTCAGGGAACTAAGGTTACAGTCGTAACTGAGACATTCCCTTTCAAGAGAACTCGTGCTGCGTCACCTCTTTGGGAACGAGAATACCCACGTCCCCATATGAGTCTGCCAAAAGTGCCTGAGAGGTGGCCATGTGGGGCCGTACAGCCAAAGGAGAAGGCTGTCCGGCCGCCACATAAGCAAGTGAGCCTCGACCACCCACTTGCCCATCCTCTGCTTTGCAACTGGACCCCCTCTCGAGGGTGGTCCATAACAGACAAACAACTGTTCAGTTTTCCGCCACATGGCAGCTCTGTGGACATACGCCTCTAGTGCTCGAACAGGGCAAAGCAGATTTCACATTTCCTGGTCTGACGCCATATAAGGTGGAGGACAGAAGTCCTGGAGTACGATAGGTCTCACAGGATTAGTGAGGACCTTAGGAATATATCCGGGCCTCGGAGAGAGGAAGGCCTTAGCCATACCTGGGGCAAATTCCAAGCACGAGGGTGCAACAGAGAGGGCTTATAAATCTCATATTCTTTTAAAGGAAGATGTAATGAAGTTCTTTGTTGAGGGCAGGAAGAAGACACAGGGGTCGGCCTGACTGGGACTTACACACTTTTATTTTCTCACGCACACACAGACGCTCTCTGGCGTAGACACTCAAAATCCACGATATGGGTCGCCCCGTTTCACACCGGCACACCGTAGTGGCTCGTACACTCAAGTTCCACGATATGGGTCGCCCCGTTCAGTTCTCAGCAATAGCAGTTTCTCTTGTTCACTCTCAGCAGCGTGCGTGTAGTCCCAGTCCAATTCTCTGTCCCCGGTCCTCATCTCCTGCGTGGCTTATAACCTGTCTCTCCACGCCAATTACTGAAACAAGAGACAGGTGTTCATCGTTTGCATCTGATTCACTTACGTGCCGCTCGGCCTCTGACTCTCTCCCCCGTCACAGACCTCGCTAAACCACGCCCTCCCCGCCACAGAAGAAATAGCTAGAATAAATATAGTTTTTAGCTAAATAAATTTATTCTAAACTTCCAGAAAGCGGCTCAAATGGAGCCTCAGAAATGCCTTGCAGGACGATGGATAAGTCCCAGGCCGGCACCCTGGTGCGTGTCACAGGTCTCAGCCTTAAGGTTCCACGGAGGAAACGAGTTACTAGTGGGTGTCACCCCAGAGAAACACCACTCAAAGGAGTGTGGTAAGCTGCTATGGCCACCACATACACCTTTAGTGTGGAGGGAGCTAACCCAGCAGAGAATCTCTCCTGTAGGAACTTCAGCACCGTGCTCGCAGGGCAGTTAACTGGATCTCTACACTATAATGTGAAGAGTCTCCATTTCAGAGTGTAAAGTTGCCTTGTAGAGGGAGCTCTGGAGTGTAGAATGGTCCCAACAACCTCATTTGATAGACCAAAACTTATGAGCTGGTCCCCCTCAGAGGCCAAGCCCACAGTTTCCACAACTCTGGGTGAGGGTGTACGAAGACACAGCCCGCCTGAGAGAGAAGGTCCCTCCTGAGCGGAATCTCCAGAAGAGAGCCATTGAGGAGAGACACAATGTCCGAGAACCACACTCGGCCCAGCGCACTCTCTCTAGAACTCCCGGGAAGCAGAGCAATCGGGGGGAAAAGCATACTGGGGCCTTGGCCACTCCTGTACACTCGCATCCAGCCGGAGCAGAGCTGGAGGAGACATGAGGCCATGAGCCCTGTTGCATGAAGCTAGCTGAACAAACTCTGAGTAGTTTTCAGAGTAGGTTTAGAGTTGACAAATCCAGATAAATCCAATCTGGTTTAGATCAAGTTCAATTGTTTCTCAAAGCTTGGTATAAACTTTCTCTGTCAACTCAGGTTCAATCCAGAGTTTGCAATTAACACTGAAGCGCGTGCACCTGAAAGCGTGACACATGCGGCAAACAGCCAATCACAGTGTCTGTTCGATTCAGAAGATTGAGAGATCGTTCTGAAAATTATCATGAAATTAAATGTTTAAAGCAGGAATAAACACTTATGCTGCGTCAATTTAAGAAGGCAGCTGAAAGAATGTGACTATATCAATGCATGATGTTAATCAAAGAAATATGCCAAATAATTATAGGTTCAAAAAGAGCTCAAATAAATACACGTTGTTTAAAAGAATTTTGAATGCATGTTTTATATTTATATTAATATTTGGCTACTTGTCAATATAATATAATTATATGAATATATTATGTCAATTAAAAGTAATTATAATTCATATATTATAAATATAATAAATAATTTGCACCAAAGATGAGCAATTTTGTCTCTAAAGTTTTCACTATAAACTACTTTAATTTGAGAGATACAGGTGGTGTGAGTTTTACTTGCAGCTGATTGGTCCAGTTTGAGTTTGTGATCTCTAACCCAGAATAAAACCTGCTCCAGAGCAGGTTAGCTGTGTAGTGTAAGTTACCATGGTGATTAACACTGCTAAAAACCAATCCACCTTCTTGAGCCCGAAAAACTAGAGTTTGCTCAAACTAATCTCAAACTTACCTGGGTAGCAACTGAAACCAGCTTTGTGCAACAGGCCAATGGAGAACCACAGATGACGATGCAAATTCTTGTGAGTGGCAAACAGGTCTTCTTGTGCCCTGCCAAATTTCTCCCAAAGGAGCTCCACCACCTCAGTGTGGAGTCTCCACTCCCCGGGCCTCGGCCCCTGCCTCAACAGGATGTCTGCTTCCACATTCTGGCTCCCTGGGATGTGCATTGCCCTGATTGACAGCAATTTTCCCTGAGCTCAAAGGAGGATAAGGCGCGCCAACTTGTATAAGCAGCGGGACCTTAAACCTCCCTGATGGTTTATATAGGAGACCACCGATGTGCTGTCTGTGCGTACAAGCACATGATGGCCCCTGAGATGTGGCAGGAAGTGCTTCATAGCCTGAAACACTGCCAACATTTCCAGCTAATTTATGTGCCACAAATTATGGCGTTCCTGCCACAGGTCCTGGGCTGAGCAACCGCTCATGGTCGCCCCCCAGCCCATCAGAGAGGCATCCGTGGTCAGAGACGCACACTGACACAGTGCCCCCAGGGACAGGCCTTGGGACAGAAACCTTGATCGTGTGTTTTCCCTTCTGGGAAAAACCCTTGTTCTTGAGCCACCTCTGCAAAGGTCTCATGAACAGCAGGCCCGAAGGGATCACATTGGACGCTGCCGCCATCAGACCTAACAGTCTCTGGATCTCCTTCGCAGTGAGTGACTTGTCTAGCTTCACCCCTCTCATGGCCGAGAGGATCGACCCAATGCGTGGCTCTGACAGACGGGCCTGCATAGAGACCGAATCCCAACTCACGCAAAGATATGTAATTTTCTGCACAGGAGAAAGAATGCTCTTCTTGGAGTTGAGCCTCAGATCCAACTTCCACATGTGCACAAAAACCACATCTCAATGTTGAACCACGAGACTATCTGACTGTGCTAGGATTTTTATTTATTTATTTAATTTGTTTATTTGTCAGGGACAATGTACAAAATACATTAATCTTACGAAAAGATGTTTTGTACCAGAATTAGCTAATGCTAGTTTCCATCTGCAGTCCCCGGGCAGGTGTCCACAATATTAAAACATTACATATAACTTTCAGTAGCACTAACAAATACAATCAATCAATCAATCAACTTTATTTATATAGCGCTTTTACAATGACGATTGTTTCAAAGCAGCTTCACAGTGTTAAACAGGACAACATTGCAACAAAATTTGATTTGGCTAGTTTCATTTGGATAGTTTATAGAATTATAAATGACTAAATTAATAAATTCTATTTGTATATTTAGTTGAGTAACTTGGATCATAATTTGAGTGTCCCCAACTGAGCAAGCCAAGCCAAAGGCGACAGTGGCAAGGAACCAAAACTCCATCAGGGCATGATGGAGAAAAATAAACCTTGGGAGAAACCAGACTCAGTCGGGGTGCCAGTTCTCCCCTGGCCTATTATTAACAGTGTATAATTATTACTCTGGCAACCTTGCAGGTCATAAATCATATTAGATAGGAATATTCAAAATTTTGGGTATGACGCACAAGACGGGTTCATTTAGGATGGCACGTCGATTAAACAAGATTATGAATACTTGAAAGATCGGAGTTATTGCGCCGGAGACGGGTTAATTGAGGATGACGTGCCGGTGAGGCAAATTCAGAGGAGACACTAATGGACACGGTCTCAGCAGACACTCCAGGATGAGCTGGTCATGTCCAGATGTAGGTCCACCATCCGATCCGGCCACGGCCTGGATCCGGCCGACTGCAGTAAACCTCGGGATAAACAGAGAGACTCACATTAGTGTGGATGCCACTCTTTTATGATGTAACGGGTACATCAGGTGTTATGGGAAGTGTTCGGTTCCGGCTGACCTAGTTAATGCAGCCTAACAATCAGTCATTTGATTTGAATAAAGAAAGTTAAAAATGTTCTATGTGTATGCCATAGTAAAGAGATGTGTTTTTAGTCTAGATTTAAACTGACAGAGTGTGTCTGCTTCCCGAACAATGCTAGGAAGACTGTTCCAGAGTTTAGGTGCTAAATAGGAAAAGGATCGACCGCCTGCAGTTGATTTAGATATTCTAGGTATTTTCAACTGGCCAGAGTTTAGAGACCGCAATAGACGTGATGGAGTATAATGCGTCAAGAGCTTGCTTAAGTACTGGGGAGCTAAACCATTTATTGCTTTATAAGTAATAAGCAAGATTTTAAAATGTATGCGATGTTTAATAGGGAGCCAGTGCAGTGTTGACAGAACTGGACTAATATGATCGTACTTCCTGGTTCTAGTAAGAACTCGAGCTGCTGCGTTTTGGACTAACTGGAGTTTATTTATTAGGCGAGCAGGGCAACCACCCAGTAGAGCATTACAATAATCTAGCCTTGAGCTCATGAACGCATGTTCTAATTGTTCAGAATTTTGCATTGAAAGCATGTGACGTAATTTAGATATATTTTTAAGATGGTAGAATGCAGTTTTACAGATGCTAGAAACGTGGCTTTCAAACGAAAGATTGATATCAAAGAGCACACCCAGGTTCCTCACTGACGACGAGGACTTGACAGAGCAGCCATCGAGGGTTAGACAGTATTCTAGGGCACTACTTGTGGAGCTTTTCTGTCCAATAATTAAAAATTCAGTTTTATCTGAATTAAGTTGCAGGAAATTACTATTCATCCAATTTTTAATATCAGCTATGCATTCCGTTAATCTTGTGAATTGGTAAGTTTCGTCAGGGTGTGAAGAAATATAGAGCTAAGTATCATCAGCATAACAATGAAAACTAACGCCATGCTTCCTAATGATATCTCCCAAATACATGCAATATTAGGAAAACACTAATCAAAAAACATCACAACCTAAAATATATACTACATAGTTGTAATGCAGTTCGTGGAAGGAAGGAGGCGGGTACCGGCGAACATTCAACAACTTTAATAAAATGAATAAACCAAATGAAAGAAAACCGTGGGCAGCCCCTCACGGACGACTGCCCGCACACACATAACAAAACATAAACAAAACTCAACATAAATCCAGGCCTGGTCCTCTCTCGTCCTCCACTGGTATCGCCCGTCCTTATATGCCTCCGAGCTCCCTCATGAGAGGACTTCTCCACTCGCTCCTCCCATGTCGCTCGTTCGTCCACCTCACAACAAAAGTCAAAAACATTTTACACTTATAGAATTTAAATGTGCTGATGCTGACACAGCTGGTTATCGAGGATGTGTTTCTTTAAAGGAACACTCCACTTTTTTTGAAAATAGGCTCATTTTCCAAGTCCCTTTCAAGTACCGTTTTTGAATCCATTCGGCCGATCTTTGTATCTGGTGGTAGCACTTTTAGCATAGCTTAGCATACATCATTGAATCGGATTAGACCATTAGCGTCACACTCAAAAATGACGACAAGAGACTTTCAATATTTTTCCCCATTTAAAACTTGACTCTTCTATAGTTACATCTTGTAGTAAGACCAACGGAAAATGAAAAGTTGCGATTTTTAGACCGATATGAGTAGGAACTATTTTCTCATTCCTGCGTAATGATCAGAGAACTTTGCGGCCGTCCCACGGGTGCAGCGGCGCAACGATATTACACAGCGCCTGAAAATTCCGTCAACATAGCCAACGTGACAGCCTGCACAGAGAGCGTGCCTTGTAACCATGGAGACGTTTGTGAGTGACGATTCAGAAAATATTTACTTTGGTGCAGATCTTGAACCGGAATAACAGTTACACTGAAGATGAGCTTTTGAAACATGAAAGGCAAGAAAATGTGGCTTATTTTGAAGACAGAGAGTGCGCGCGATCTGCTCGCTGTCACTCAGTTAACATATGCGCCCTGTCACAGTCATCTACATCACTCATAAATCACAATAACTCATCAAATAAGGCTTTGGCGGGACAAATATTTTTTTTGGTGGCCGCCAAATAATTTTAAATGCAGGAAAAACCCTGCACACGCTCCGAAGCCTCGGCACAGAACGTAACATCACTAGTATTTTGTACCATAGAAACTGTAGATAAACAACACAGACAATTCCACAAGTTTATTTTAATCAAACTAACTTATACACTACCTCACCAGAACTCTACAACAAAACGACTAACGTTATATACTGTTTAACCAAATGGTCGAGCAAACTTACCCCCACACTCAGTGATTGCATTCACAGGTAACGTTAGCTAAAGACAACAGCAGTGCTTTTTCAATCTGAACGTTCAATCTAACTAAAAATAATCTTATTGTCACAGTTCTCTGAGAGAGGACTCAAATGAGGAATGAGTGAGCAGGGGTTTATTAACAAGACAGCTGACAAAGACAAGGAATGGTGAGGAGGTGAACACAGTCCAAACAGTAGGCGGATAAAGAACACAATCACAGGCAGAAAGAGCAGCCACTATAACCAGCTCAAGAAGGTTGTAGACTGGAGAGCAGTTATGTCAGAGCACAGCGATACCAGAGGGTACCAGCGATGGCCAGGCAGGAATCCTAGGGAAATGCAATCAGGTATCTCAGGAAACACACCAAACTGCAGCTAGACCAAGAGAGTAAGCTGTTAAAAGACATAGCCTAGCTAAAAAGTGCACCGCGATGCTGTGTTATTCTGCTGGTTAGATTTGTATTATGCAGTAGGCTAATTTACTATATTTTTCTTTGCGCGAGACTGCGCATGTGAACGGGTTTCACGCGCATATATGTCACTTAGTGCGGCACCGCACATAATCACATCAGTTTTTAATTTAAAAAAAAATTCTAAATTCGGTTCATATTTCTAACAAACAAAATTCAAGGCCAAATAACGAAATGGTTAAAAAAAAAACTTACCACCATGCAAATTCAAACATTTTTCTCTTTTAATTTGAATTAATGCTTGAATAAAACGCTATGTCTCCTTTCATTAAAAATAATGGCAATTTGGGTGGCTGGGATATACATAAATATACCAACTTATGTGCATGGCATACTTTTTGGAATGACTTATCACGAGTGGAAAAAAAACGTTTTAGTCGCCTAACCAGTCCCGCTGCTCCCACTGCGGCGTCATTATGTTCAACCAGTGGGGCGCACATAGTGCAATCCTAGGGTTCGGGTTCGGTGGAAAAAAATTCTGAGATTCGGTAGAAACCGAACCCCGTCAAAAAGCCCAATATTCGTCAGAATCCGAACCCGAATCCTGGATTCAGTGCATCCCTAGTTTTGATATCTATGTTCAGAGCAGCCAACCATTGATTCTTTCATTCCTTGTTTTTCGTTGATATTCTGTGAAGCATGATGGTAGAATACACATTTGACTTACTATCACAGCCCTTTACAACACACAGAACCATGGCTAATAGCACAGGTAAATCCACTACCTAATTTGCCGGCTGCAACTCTGTCTGCATTATCTGCAACTACACAAACGTGCCGGTCACATTGGAAGTTACCGATCTGAGGACTATTTTCAGACACTGTAATATCATTGTGCTGCTGCACCCATAGGACGGCTGCAAAGTTCCCTGATCAATACGCAGGAATGAGAAAATAGTTCCTACTCATATCGGTCTAAAAATCACAACTTTTCATTTACTTACTACACGATGTAACTATAGAAGAGTCAAGTTTTAAATGGGGAAAATATTGAAAGTCTTTGGTCATCATTTTTTTTAGTGCGATGCTAATGGTCTAATCCGATTCAATGATGTATGCTAAGCTATGCTAAAAGTGCTAACGCCAGATACAAAGATCGGCTAAATGGATTCAGAAACGGTAAAACTCAACTGTTTAACTCTAAGGGACTTGGAAAATGAGCCTATTTTCAAAAAAAGTGGAGTGTTCCTTTAAGTTTTGAGATAAATTATTCTGATCTACAGACAACTTCAGACTGTCTGGGAGTTGATTCCATTGTTTAATGGTTTTAAATGAAAAAGATGCAAAGGCAGAGGATCTTTTCGGTAGAACAATTTCTGTGAGTAGTGGTGCGAGATTTTTGTGTCTTTAGTTCAGAATAAAACTTTATGAATTTTTTTATTGAGGGTGGTGCAATATTATTAACAATTTTGAAAACAGTTCTTAAATTTGTATATCGAATTAGGGAGCCAAAACTTAATATTTTATATTTACTAAGAATATCTTAATGATGACAGCCAGTCGTCAATGTAATTGAGTACGCGGACCCCCTGCATACCAGCATAGTATCCACACACTTCGTGAACGTGCGGGGTGAATGAGCTAGACGGAAAGGAAGCACCCGATATTGGTACGCTTCTCTTCTGAAAGCGAACTTCAGGTACTTCCTGTGCTGCGGAAGGATGGCGATATGGAAATATGCATCTTTGAGATCTATTGTGACAAACCAGTTTTTTGGACCTGATCTGAGACACGATCTGTTGGAGTGTGAGCATCCTGAACTTGAGCCTTGCTACTGCTCAGTTCAGGACTCAAAGATCTAAGATGGGGCGCAGCTATAAAGTACCGGCTGTAAAATCCTGACTCCCTTTCTCGGGGGAGGAACCCTCTCTATAGCCCCTTTTTTCAGCAGAGTCTGTACTTCCTGTGTCATCACCAGAGCCTGCTCGGGGCCCACCACAGTGGAGAGGACCCCGCTGAAACTGGGAGGATGACATCTGAACTGAATGCCATACCCAATTCTTATGCACCGCAGGACCCATCGAAAAAATATGTGGCAGATTCTCCCACTCTGTCATAAACTCTACTAAGGGTACCAGCTTCTCGAGACTGGCCTCTAATGTACTCTTCACCGCAAATGCAGTGCCCTAAACCGGCAGGGAACAACTGGCTAAACAGCGCCATCTCCCTCCTCGGAGGGCGCAAGCCTTCCCAGGATGACTTGCGAGGGCCTTCCACGCCTCGGCACTCGGGCGGGGTTGGTGGATCGACCCTGTGAGGGCACCGCGAACGAACAGGTACTGTATGCTGCTGTAAACCACATCCATGAGCTCCTCACCCGCAGGGGTTTGAAGTGGCGAGTCCTCAACCCCTGCCTCGTCACTACAGACATCAACCTCCTCAGAGGAAGATAACTGCAGCGGCGCGGCCATCTCCCGGGCGGGAGAATCCGCAGCGTGGGCTCCCGAACCCAGAGAAGCAGCGATGGATCGGGCGGGTGAAGGCTGAGATAGGGAAGAGTCCGCCTCAAACCCCTCTGACAGATCCATCAGCGAACCCCACGACATACCCTGCTTCTTTGCCTCTGTAACAGCGGGACCCGTGCCGCAGGGAACGCGAGCTGGGATGCCCTCCTCAAAAAACGCCCAACGGGATCACAGCACGCAAAGAGGTAGAGCCTCAGAGTGCCGACTGCGCATGCTGCTCAAGGCAAGGCAAGGCAAGGCAAGTTTATGTATATATCACATTTCATACACAACGGCATTTCAAAGTGCTTTACATAGAAAATGAAATTAAAATAGTGATAACATATGCATAAGAAATAAGAATACCATGTGCAAGAATTAAAAATAAAAACAGGATAATTAAAACATTTGTAAAGAGAATTTTTAAAATAAGAAGAAATAGAAATATACAGTTGTTAAGATAATTAATACGAATAAAATGATTATATATAGATTATAACAATAACCAAACTAAACAATGGTAAACTAAAACAGTTTAAAAAAAGCATTAAAGATGATGCATAGATTAGATAAGAGCGAATCAGTCAGACGTACAGTGGCACACAGTGCTCATTCAGTAAATGCACAATTAAACAGATGTGTTTTGAGTCTTGATTTGAATGTGGCTACTGTTGGAGCAAATTGGATCTCTCCTGGAAGCTGGTTACCAGCTGCGGCTGGCATAATAGCTAAAAGCAGACTTGCTCCTTGCTTTGAATGAACTCTTGGTTTTTCTAACTGACTTGATCCTGATGATCTGAGTGTTCTGTTGGGTTTGTATTTAATCAGCATATCTGCAATGTATTGAGGTCCTAGTTCATTGAGTGATTTATAAACAAGTAATAGTACTTTTAAAATCGATCCAAAATGTAACTGGAAGCCAGTGTAAAGACCTGAGGACTGGTGTGATATGGTCATATTTTCTGGTTCTGCTCAGAATCCTGACTGCAGCGTTCTGTATGAGCTGCAGTTGTCTAATGCTCTTTTTGGGAAGGCCACTGAGAAGACCATTACAATAGTCTACCCTGCTGGTGATGAAAGCATGAACGAGTTTCTCTAAGTCTTGCCTGGAAACAATATTTTCAGATGATAGTAAGCTGATTTAGTTATTGCTTTGACATGACAGCTGAAACTCAGGTCTGACTCCAAAAGCACACCAAGATTCCTGACTTGATTTGTTTGTTATTAAACCTTTAGCCTCAAGATATGCGTTCACCTTGAGAATTTCATCTTTGTTTCCAAATGTAATGATTTCAGTTTGTTTTTTGTTTAACTGAAGATAGTTGTGATTCATCTAACTGTTGACCAGTGCATTTGCACAGGGAGTCAATGGGGCTATAGTCATTAGGTGATAGTGCTAAGTAGATCTGGGTGTCATCAGCTTAGTTGTGGTAAGCAATTTTGTTCTTTTTCATAATTTGGCTCAGTGGCAGCATATACAGGTTGAATAGGAGTGGTTCAAGAATTGACCCTTGTGGGACTCCGCAAGTCATGGATGTCCAGTCAGACTTATGGTCACCTATACTCACATAATAACCTCTCCCTTCTAAGTATGACCTGAACCATTTAAGGACCATCCCAGATAGTCCGACCCAATTGTCCAGCCTGTTAAGAAGTATGTTGTGGTCAACAGTGTCGAATGCTGCACTGAGGTCGAGAAGTACCAGGTTTTGCCTGTATCTGTATTGAGGCGAATATCATTTATTATCTTTATAAGCGCTGTTTCTGTGCTGTGATGTGGTCGGAAACCAGATTGAAAATTGTCCAAGTATCCGTTTTAGCTTAAGAATTTGTTCAGCTGACTGAAGATAACTTTTTCAATGATCTTGCCTATGAAGGGGAGATTTGAGATTGGTCTGTAGTTGCTCAATATGGAGTTATCCAGATTTCTCTTTTTCAAAAGAGGCTTAACTACTGCGGTTTTAGGGGAGTTTGGAAAAGTCCCATAGAGAAGTGAGGAGTTTACCACTTCTAGGAGATCTGCTTCTAAACAGTTAAACACACTTTTGAAAAAAGAAGTGGGGAGTGTGTCAAGGGCGCAGGTTGATGTTTTAAGGTGCTGTACCATTTCTTCCAAAATGTTACAATCAATTGCTTCAAAATCAGAGGTAACTTTCTGAGGTTGTGGTCTGATCTGACTGACCCCAGAGCAACTCAAGGATGTGATGATCGCCTTCCTGATATTATTGATTTTCTCAAAGAAGAAGGAAGCAAAATCACTGTATTTGCTGTCTGAGAGCATTTCACTGGGGATGTGGTTCATGGGGTTGTCAGTCTCTCTACAGTAGCAAAAAGAGTGTACATGTTGTTTATGTTTCTGTTTATAATATTTGAGAAGAAGGTCTGTCTAGCTTTGCCTAGCTCCACATTGAAAGCATGAAGGCTGTCTTTATAGATGTTATAATGGACTACAAGTTGTCTTCCTTTTGCGTTCAGATTTCCTGCATTGTCTTTTCATTATTTCCACTGCTGTTGAGTTTCTCAAAGCTGCTTTCTGTCTGCCACTTATTTTCCTGACTTTCAGAGGAACAATATCATCAATTACACTCTTAACTTTTGAGTTAAAAGAGTCAAGGAGAAAATCAACAGAGTCTACAGATATGCTTGGTGTTAGAGATATAGCCTTCATAAACAGCACACTAGTGTTCTCATTTAATCTTCTCTTTTTGACAGAGTCAGATCTAGCTTCAATGGCAGGAGAGATTGAAATATCAAAGAAAATACAGAAATGATCAGACAATGCTACATCTTTAATAACAATCGATGAAATGTTTAGACCCTTACTGATAAGTAAATCTAGAGTGTGTCCACGATTGTGTGTGGGACCATGTACATGCTGTGTCAAATCAAAAGTGTTAAGAACAGTCATGAGCTCTTTTGTTGTCTTGGACTCAGCATTGTCTAAGTGAATGTTAAAATCCCCAGCAATGGCAAAACAATCAAACTCTGAGGAAATGATTGATAACAGCTCTGTAAAGTCCTCAACAAAGGATGGAGAGTATTTCGGAGGCCTGTAAATAATGATAAGCAGGATGCGTGGAGATGTTCAAGAGACAAATAGTCTCCAAATTATGCTTGCTTACATTGATAGACATCTTTAAAAAGAGCAGCAACACCCCCACCCCTCCCAAACGCTCTGCACACACTCATAAAAGTAAAGTTAGGAGGGGCTGTTTTATTAAGGACTGTTGCACTGCAGTTTTCTTCTAGCCACGTTTCATTTAGAAGCAAAAAATCTTGGTTGTTTGTGGTTCTTAAGTCATTGACTAGAAATGATTTGTTCTTAAGTGAATGGATGTTTAAAAGTACTAATTTAACAGTATTATTTTTTTTCCCCACAGTAATCTTAGTTTGACATGTAACAGGCAGCAGATTAGATGGGTTTGAAACCCAACAAACCTTAAGCGAGTATCTACCACGGTTACTCACAAATCAGGTAATTATTTGGACCTTATCTACACACGCTACTGCACTACAGACAACAACACTTTTGTGACTCCATTGCACACCTCCGACCACTTCCTCGTCACTCTTAACCTCATACTCACTCCTGATACAACTCATACTAATCCACAGATCACCTTTCGGCGTAATCTACGCTCTCTCTCTCCTTCTCGTCTATCGTCTATGGTTTCATCCTCACTTCCTCCACCTGCTCAGTTCTCAGCTCTGGACACTAACAGTGCTACTGACACAACAGTGCTTTGCTCCACTCTAACATCTTGTTTAGACAGCTTTTGCCCCCTTTCATCTAGACCAGCCCGCACCACACCCTCTGCCCCCTGGCTGTTTGATGTTCTCCGCAAACATCGCTCTGGACTCAGGGTGGCAGAGAGAAAGTGGCATAAATCTAAGAACTCTACTGATCTTACCTTCTCTGCACATGTCTCCACTGCAAAAACTACATACTATCACAACAAAATCAACAACTGCTCTGACTCTCGTGTACTTTTCAGAACATTCTCCTCTCTTCTTTGATCCTATCCCCACTCACCTGCTTCAGGCCATTACTTTGTCAATTACTCCTGCACTCACCCACATCGTCAACACCTCTCTTCACACCGGGACTTTTCCCACAGCATTTAAGCAGGCTCGGGTAACCCCACTGCTTAAGAGACCCTCTCTGAACCCAGCACTTTTAGAAAACTACCGACCGGTGTCCCTTCTGCCTTTTATTGCTAAGACACTTGAGAGAGTAGTGTTCAACCAACTCTCTATGTTTCTTGCACAGAACAACCTCCTGGACAACAACCAATCTGGATTCAAAAGCGGCCACTCAACTGAGACTGCCCTGCTCTCGGTTACTGAAGCACTGAGACAGGCAAAAGCAGCTCATCCTGCTGGATCTGTCTGATGCTTTTGACACAGTTAACCACCAAATCCTCCTGTCAACTCTCATGAAGATGGGCATCTCAGGAACTGCTCTCCAGTGGTTCAAGTCTTACCTCTCAGGTAGGTCCTTCAGGGTGTCATGGAGAGGTGAAGTGCAGGGGTGATAGCGTTCTGGCACCACGCCGAATTTCCGGCGTAGGCTACTGTGGCTGCTGAAAAATAAAATAAAAATCAGGTTCTGGTTATATTGGTCTACGGCGGCGTTTTAGTGCCATGTTAAAAACATTAAAAAATAAAATAATAATAATAATACTAAAAAAGATTGTCTAATGTTTATTTGATGTCTGTTTTTAAAAGCACGGACGGGAATATGTGCTGTTCTGTTAGACATCTTTTTAGCTATTAAAATAGTTCCGTTTTGTATGTATGGCAAAGTGATTTTGTTTCTGTTTTTATTAATTAAGTTGTAATGGGAAGATTTTTTATTCGTCAGATATAAATAAGGTATAGGCGCATATCCATTGGTTTGTGCGGAGAGTGGAAGCTTGCACAATGCAATACAGAGGCACCAGAGCCATCACTTGCACTTTTTTTTATCCAGTGGAAACGAATTATCCTCAAAACAATACATGCCTTACCGACATCAAATACATAGATGGAGAGATTTAAATTATTGCTTAACGAAATAAAACAAATCAAACCAAAAACTCTTTCATTATATCTGTAAAGATGCATTTCTCGCGTCAAAGTGGAGATTTCTATTAAGGATCTTGCGTCACTGATTTTGAATACACTAGTTTATTCATAAATAGTTCAAATATCCCCTTACCCTCCTACACATTCATTGTTATGTACAAGGAATACAAGTTGATGTAGACCAGTGGTTTTCAAACCCTGGGTCGCGAGAATTAAAAAATGGGTCGCTAGGACAATTTAAGGAAAATGGAGTTACACTAAAAATAAAAAATAAATATTTTTTTTATATATTTATAGGCCTATATAAAAGGAATAAATATGCGAAATATAATTGATTTAAATAATTAACAGATCAAACAAAAGAAAGAAAGAAATGTGTGACAGTGCTGCTGAGTTTGGTTTATTGTTTGTGAGGCGCGGTGCTCCTTGAACAAGTTCACGGAATGGAAACCCAGATGACAGAAAGCACATCTTGTTTTCTTTATTTTACAATAGCACAATGTAAGTAAACACTTTGCAATTTTTAACAATGTCCTTCTCTTATTATTTGTACGACCAAAATGACGGAGTATTTTATTTATGTTTCCTCTGCTCGTTCGTGCCGGCGCCTCGCGCGCAAACAAACATTCCAGCATTGCAAACTTGACATCGCAGTCAGTCAGTTCATCATCAAAATAAAATAGTTAACCTAATATATAAAAAGTTACACAGCTCAGTTCAAATAGTCAGTAAAAGCCAACAATTTGTGCCATTTAGCGTAAGCACTGCTCCACTGTGTTGTTCCCAAATATAGAGACCTGCGCGGGACGGATGTTACCTTCTCCCGCCCGCATTAAAGTATAAAACGTTTTTTCTGTACGTCCATGACACTATTTCAAGTAATTTTATGTAAAAGCAAGCCAGTGCGTGCATGGTTTGGCGTGGCAGAATGCACGCAAAGTGCGCTCCATTCATAATTTAAAAAAAAAAGATGACATCTCAGTTGATCGCGATCTCGCAAAGCTCTGTTATCAATATGTGTATAAATTATGTGTATAAATAATGTATAAATTGTATTTGTTATAATCAGAGGATTTGCCAGCATTCAGGATTCAGAACTGCACAAAAACTCAGACGTTTTGAGCGGTGAGTGGATGCTATCTTAAATGCATCTGTTTGGCCATTGCGCTCTAGAAATAAACACGTAGGCCTATTTGTGACATTGCACAGCGCAGCAAAACAATTTATAAACAGAAACTCTGCCTATACTTGCACCCGTAGCTAAATCGTTTTTATTTTGTTTTAGTTGTTCTTGTTGATTTGTGCAATAGATGCATAACAATTTATTTGTTGATGTTTTATTTTTTTTTAGAAATTTCGGTAACGCTTTAGATTACGGCCCGGAAAGTACTGCATAATTAAAGTGAATTTACAGCATAACTTTCTGTAATTATAGTGTAACTATAAAGTAAGTATGTGTAAGTATATGGGAACAATATGTAATATAGGGGGAATAAAGTGGTAACTATCAGAAAAATTAACAAATTATTTATACTGTAAGTATTTTTTAATTAAGGGGTAATTATCTGTGTAGTTACAGGGTAAGTACGAATCTGTGGGCCGTAAATTAAAGTATGTTCTTGTTCCCCTCTTGATTCATGTAGTTACAGGGTAAGTACGAATCTGCAGGCTGTAAATTAAAGTGGTTCTTGTTCCCCTCTTGTTTCATGTAGTTACAGGGTAAGTATGAATCTGCGGGCTGTAAATTAAAGTGGCTCTTGTTCCCCTCTTGTTTCATGTAGTTACAGGGTAAGTACGAATCTGTGGGCCGGAAATTAAAGTGACTCTTGAGTGCAGCGAGGGACTAGATTTGATGGCTGAGTGCGGGTGCAGGCGGCAAGGTATTCGTGTGTGTGCGGGTTGCGGGAGAATAAAACTATTCGCGGGACTCCAGCAAAATAGAAATTTCGGTAACTCTTTAGATTACGGCCCGAAAAGTACTGCATAATTAAAGCGAATTTACAGCATGTCTTTCGGTAATTATAGTGTAACTATTAAGTAAGTACTTGTAGGTGACTCAAATCTAGTCCCTCGCTGCACTGAAGAGGATGATTTTTTTTCCATCAATATTGGGACGCTAGTGAAGTACAAAGCCTATAATAAATAATGGTTATGCATCCAAATGAAATAGGCTACATCGCGAATATGGAAATTGGATTCGAATGAGGGAGTCAGGCTACGCAAGACCAAAGCTGGTTACTTTCAGTTTCTCATTAAATTATTTTGTTTTGGCTTTATATAGTTATGGCCTAATTGTAGGCTATTTTTTAATTCTTGATCTATTCTGAATACTGTTCACTTTGAAGGATTTGTTGTGGAGTGAGGGGAACTAAAATAGCTATGTCTGTAGTGTTTATAATGTTTGTACATTATTTCGCTTTATATACAGTTTTTTTCTAGATGCAATCAAATGCGAACTGTACATGACTTAGGCCTACCTGATTTTTTCTCTCTCAAAAACATAATATATATATATATATATATATATATATATATATATATATATATATATATATATATATATATATATATATATATCGTTACAGTGTAATTTTAGTGTATTTTGAAGCATGCAGCAAACGATTAATTGGTTAAAATTCTTGTTGGTTAACGGTTAACCAGTTAATTAGCGTCCCATATATAGGCCTATATCATATTAGTGCAGAATCAACTTTAATTTGCGAACGCGTCAATGATCAAAAGCGGTTGTGTGGAAAAGTGCTGAGCTGAACTTTTGTGCCATCTAGTGGTTTAATGGAGAATGCAGTCAAATGGCCCATTGTATATAAGTATTATGCCTATATATGGGTCGCGACAACTTAAGAAAAAAAAAAGAGGGTCACTCTTAAAAAAGTTTGAAAACCACTGATGTAGAATAATATAAATTTAAAATACATCGTTTTAATAAATACAAATCAGCAAAACTGTTTCAAGTGATAGGCATTATTCAATTAAAAGTATCAATGAATAAAACATTATGTTGACCAGGTGGATTATTCATTGAAATCATGGAGAATGACATTTAGTTTTATTTTCATCATGAATGATATGAGTATATTCATTTTTTATAGTTTTTCAGTTTAATGGTGCATATTTTGCAATTAAATTTGTTAAAGAAAAAATGAATGTGTGTCCTTTTCATGTCTTTTAGGTAATCAATTCCTGTGTACTTTGGAGTACTATTATTGCCACTTACTGACCTGTCTTTGTATGACTGTAGCATCTGCAGCATTTACTTCCAGTGATTGTACTAAGATCGGCTAATAAGGTCAATGTAGGCACTGAACATATTGAGAAGAAAATGCTGTGTTTTCTTGAATAATACTGAGGGCATAATGCAAATATGAAAATATCTAAAAAAGAGCAACTTGTCAATAATGATGATCAGGGTTATACATATTTAGGCTGTTTATATATTTGGGCCCAGGGGCCAACAAGTTGTGTTAAAAGTGCGTTGCATACATAGTACCCTCTCGGGGGGCAAGGAAAAAAATGTCAGGCTCAGGAATTTTTTTCACGTTCAGCCCTGGAAGTGTCTAAGTCACATCATATAGCTACTGGAGTTCCTCAGGGCTCAGTGCTTGGACCACTTCTCTTCTCCATCTACATGTCATCTCTAGGATCTGTCATCCAGAAACATGGCTTTTCCTATCACTGCTATGCTGATGAGACTCAACTCTACTTCTCATTTAAACCAGATGATCCCACAGTTGTGGTTCGGATCGCTGCCTGCCTGACGGACATTTCTGCCTGGATGAAGGAACAACACCTTCAACTCAATCTGGCAAAGACAGAACTGCTTGTGGTCTTAGCCAACCCAGCACTTCAACATACTCTCTCCATTCAGCTCGGTTCATCAACCATAACTCCGTCCGGGACAGCCAGGAACCTTGGAGTTGTGATTGATGATCAGCTAAAATTCACTGACCACATTACTGCAACAACCCGGTCCTGCAGATTTGCGCTATACAACATTAGGAAGATTAGACCCTTCATATCAGAGCAGGCCACTCAACTCCTGGTCCAAGCTCTTGTACTCTCCAGACTGGACTACTGTAATTCTCTTCTAGCGGGCCTTCCAGCATCCACTGTTAAACCCTTGCAGCTGATCCAGAATGCAGCGAGAGTGGTCTTCAACGAGCCGAAGAGAGCACACGTCACGCCTCTCTTCATCAGTCTTCACTGGCTGCCGATAGCCGCGCAAATCAAATTCAAGGTTCTGGTGCTCGCCTACAAAGCAACCGCAGGCTCTGCACCAGTATACCTAAACTCGCTTGCTCAGACTTACACACCCTCCAGAAGCTTGCGTTCTGCAAGTGAACGACGCCTAGTGGTGCCATCTTAAAGAGGCATGAAATCCCTCACTAGGACCTTTTCTTGGACCGTTCCCACCTGGTGGAATGACCTGCCTGTCTCAGTTCGAGCAGCCGTGTCTGTAGCCATTTTCAA
Source organism: Gobiocypris rarus (assembly GCA_023029165.1). Classification (NCBI taxonomy): domain Eukaryota; kingdom Metazoa; phylum Chordata; class Actinopteri; order Cypriniformes; family Gobionidae; genus Gobiocypris; species Gobiocypris rarus. The sequence goes on along the minus strand of CM040918.1, from coordinate 28,057,650 downwards.
AAAACATCTCAAGACACTTCTTTTCCAGCAGCACTTGACCAATAAAGAATAGCACTTATCACTCTATGCTTTTCTGTTTGTTATTTAATAAAAAAATGAAATAAAAAAAACTGTCCTATGTGTTTTGTGTTTCGTGAGACTTGTTACAGCGCTTGCATATTGTTTCCCTTGACTGGTCTTAGTTGCTTCTATTACTCTCATTTGTAAGTCGCTTTGGATAAAAGCGTCTGCTAAATGACTAAATGTAAATGTAAAAATGTAAATGGGTTTGCTATACGGCCTGAGAAGGTCTTACACTTTCTATCATGTAACAGAACAGAAATAGAGAAAGAGACAGGCACACTGGGTTCCCACTTGTTCTGTAAACATTTGATAAAATTACTGTTATCATAGCAGGGACCCAACACACATCACTGAGAGCTGGTGTTAGTTGTTGGAGATGGAGGAGGGAGAGTGCCCTGGCATTGTGACCGAAAAAATCTCAGAGGATGAGGGGAGAGCATGTCTGGTGAGGGTGGCTGTTGCTCTGGTGTTTTCGGAGGTTGAATTATGTTATCGTCCAGTTCATGGAGTGACTTAGTGTGTCAGCTGTATGTCCATTCAGGTGCTGAAATGAAGTCCTGTGGTCGTCCATAGTCTGTTCAGATGTGTGTGTGCCATCCAGGTTAAGTGGGTTAGCACACACAGCTGAGGGATGGTGTAGGGAAAAGTAAATATTAAAAGTTTGTTTGGGTGGAGGCCATTTGATGTACAGTTGTCTCTGGCTCCAGAAGAGATTAAAGTTGTAGATGAAGTTCACTCCCTTTCAGGTTGCAGGTTTTTTGCAGCCATGTATTAAGCCCAAGTAACCATGAGAACCTATTTGTTCCTCTTGCTGGAAGTGGTCTGATGAAATGATGAAAACTTTTAGTTTTCTAAATGTTTCAAAAAGTTCATTGAAATCTCTCTTAATGAGTTCTGACTGCTCTCTCTGAATATCGTTTTTCCCCACATGAATGACAAGTCGATTTGCAGTCTTATGTTTAATCAGAATGTTCTGAAGTTCCCTATTTACATCAGAAAATGTTGCTTGTGGAAGGCAGCATGTAGTTGTATCCCTGCTGCTAATGTTTCTGACTGTGGAGTCCCCCACTATCAGAGTCCTGGGCTCGGCTGCGCTCTGAGCTGAGTGCCGCTGTCTGCTCGACCTTGAGCGCCTGTTGGCATCAGTGTTAGCTGCGGGCTGATTCAATCTGTGTTCGATCACATTCATCACGTTTGGGGATTCATCACCTACATTCATTATTACTTCAAATCTGTTTTCAAGATGTATAGTTGGTGTTAGGAAATCAGTGTTTGCAATCCTTGTGTCTGGGGTAGAGCATGCTACTGTGGCAATATTTGATGCTCGTGACAATCTGATGTCTAGAGTGCCTTTGGGTCTTGCTCCCTGTTTGTGCCATCGATTAGTGTGTTGATCAGTTACTTGTTTCTCCTGTTGAGTAACACTATATTTATGGGACTCACCGGTAGTGTGCTGAGGGCGTTCATGATGAAACTCTGCTGTGTGATTTGTCTGGTTTGGTGGTTCCGCAAATAACTTTGTTTCAAGAACTGCAATCCTCTGTAAAAGTCTGTGGCAGTTTGTGCAGCAAGTAGATTCTAGAAGAGGCATTTTATAATCCTTTTGAATGTAGGCAGCTGTGTTTTCCCTTCTCCGGAATGTAAGCTGATGGCAGTGGGAGGCTGGTCAGATGAAATATTCAGCTTTTTGTAGTAATCCAGTCACAAGAGTTTCTCATTTTATCATTGAAATCAAGCTTTGTTGTTTGAGCACTGTGCTGATTTGCTGAAGTTGAAATTATGAGATAAAATATAGAAGCGATAGAGCAAAGCACGGAGCAGTAAGCAAGAGCGTAAATAACAGTAGATAAGCTCACCCAGATAAGCATCGCACATCAAATGTGTATCCCCATCCGTGATGTAGCGTGGACAGGGAGGAACACACTTTCTGAAACGCTGCTCGCTATCCATTACTCTCTTTTTTTGTTATCTGTTTGGAGAAAATAATAAAAGTCTGAACTCAGACACAAACACAGAATGACAGACAGATGACACAGAGCACTTGTTGGAGGCAACATAAGCTTTATATTTCTCTTTCGTTCAGTCACTCCGAGTAAAGTCAGTGACTGACGAATGGGGGTTTCGCTTAGAAGCCTATCAACTTCGAGATCTAGAAAGCGCCCAATGGCAGTGCCAATGCCATGGGCATGCGGAGTTTGCATAGCGGACTCCGCCCCACTGCGTGGGTATATCAGGAAGAATGCTGGCAAGATTGCATTATGTTTCTGCTTCTGCTGTGTAAGTAAAACACAGTATTTCTGTATTTTAGAAATTGTTTAATTTAGCAAATCCGCCTGGGCTGGATGATTAGTTTAGTTAGTTAATAATTCGGATTTAACCAATTTTTTCTGTATTAACTCTTTTTCTTTTTCTTTACAGGTAAAACAACAACTTTGTTGTATACTAGGCAATGCAAATAGAATCAATATGAAGAATTTGAGACCGCAACTTAGTCTAAATTCTCTTCAAGGTATATAATACTTTCCAGTTCATGCAATAAATGTAATAAAGTTCAGTTTGTGTGCAATAAAGTTCAATTAATTTGTAATATAGTTCAGATCGTGAGTTATGTAAAAAAAAAAAAAAGTCAGATCCAAGCCAGTTCAGGGAAACCCGGGAAAAAGTAAGAAAAAGATCGTAATCCAATTCAATTCAGATAAAATCCAAATCACTCCTAATACTCAGTGGGTTACCAGGCAACACAATGCAACAGGTCCTCTGGCTGACAAAGAGATGAAACTCACAATTGGAGTTGGCTCGCCATCTTAGTTATCTTGTCATGCTTGTCTTCTCCATGCACACACACAAATACACACACACACACACACACACACACACACACACACACACACACTGTAACATTGGCTACCTTAACTATATAAATACAATAATTTATTTCGAGCGCAAGGTAGAAAGAAATCTACCAAAATAATTCAAGTTAATAAATTTGACCCAGAATAACTAAAACCACCGGTTACGAAAATTATTAATCCCGGCAAGTAATGAAATTCATAATCAAACACATTCCACACAATTTCAAAGGCAGAAAAAATAATATATTGTATAGCAAACAATTTACACTTAAATATTATGCACAATTCAAACAAAGTCTTACATCTCCGTGTTCAGGGTTTAAGAGTTCATTCCGACACAAAAGGACAAAAACTAAACAAAATGTTGCCACAACACTGGTTCAATCCCAAACACACACACACACACACACACACACACACACACACACACACACACACACACACACACACACACACACACACACAAAAAACACATTTCAAAATCAGGTTCACATAAAGTAATAAAGGAAATAAACGAAACCAAATTCAATTCAATTCAATTCAAATATATTTGTATAGCGCTTTTCACAATACACATTGTTTCAAAGCAGCTTTACAGAAAGTGCATTTCATAAATGTACATTGAAAAATGTTAGAAAAAGTTAATCAATCATGTATTAATTTAGGCCATAACAGCGCTGGCATTGAGTTGTCTCTTCACAGGCGTCGAGTCGTCTCATCACAGGTGTTGGGGCATCTGAAATCTCCATGAGAGGCTGGATACAAACTGGAGCTGACGAACTATTTACCTCGGGACTAGTGTCTCGAGATAACAACAGAAAAGCAGATGGGAAATAATTAGCATAGCTGCTGTTCAGAATATTAATGCTTTTGATCCGATTTAACTGTAGTACAAAAGGTAATTATAATGTGAATGCTTGGCTAAAAAGAGATGCGTCTTTAATCTAGTTTTAAACTAGGACAGCGAGTCTGAACCTCGAACAATATCAGGAAGACTATTCCAGAGTTTAGGAGCTAAATGTGAAAATGCCCTCCCTCCTTTAGTGGACTTAGATATCCTAGGAACGACCAGAAGCCCCGAGTTTAGTGATCTTAAAGAGCGCGACGGATTGTAGGGCGATAGAAGATCCGTTAAATATACTGGAGCTAAACCATTTAGGGCTTTATAGGTCAGTAGCAATACTTTGTAATTAATGCGGAAATTAATAGGTAACCAGTGTAGAGATGATAAAATTGGTGTTATATGATCATATTTTCTTGACCTAGTAAGAACTCTAGCAGCTGCGTTTTGGACTAACTGTAGCTTGTTTGTTGAGGATTCAGGACAACCAGCTAATAAAGCATTACAGTAATCTAGTCTCGAGGTCATGAATGCATGAACTAACTTTTCTGCATCAGAAATAGATAGCATGTTACGTAGCTTAGCAATGTTTCTAAGGTGGTAAAATGCCGTTCTTGTAACATATGAAATATGATTTTCGAAAGACAAGTTGCGGTCTAATATAAAACCCAGGTCTTTTACTGTAGTGGATAAAGTGGCAGGACGTCCTTCCAAGTTAAAGTTGTATTTTGAGAGGTTTTGTGGGCAGTTTTTTGGACCAATAAGTAATACCTGTTTTATCTGAATTTAATAGCAGAAAATTACATGTCATCCAGTATTTAATATTTTCAACACACGCTGTCAGTTTAGATAATTTAGCATTTTCATCTGGTCGTGATGAAATATATAATTGAGTGTCATCAGCATAACAGTGGAAATGAATTCCATGTTTTCTTATAATACTACCAAGTGGCAGCATATATATTGAGAATAGCAGAGGGCCTAACACAGATCCTTGCGGCACCCCATAGTCTACTGACGTTATCTTTGATTTTTTCCCATTTAGACAGAAAAAATGGTAGCGTTCTGATAAGTACGATCTAAACCAGTTTAATGTCTGTCCCTGAACACCAGTGTAATTTTGAAGTCGATCTAAGAGTATTTTATGATCTATAGTATCGAACGCAGCACTAAGATCGAGTAGAACTAGTATTGAGATACAGCCTTGGTCAGAAGCTAGAAGTAAATCATTTGTGATTTTAACGAGTGCAGTTTCTGTGCTATGATGCGCCTGAATCCTGAAATTTTTCATAGATATAATTTTCTTGCAAGAAAGAGCACAATTGAGCAGACACAACTTTTTCTAGTATTTTAGACATAAATGGAAGATTTGAAATGGGTCTGTAATTTGCTAGGTTATTATGATCTAATTGTGGCTTCTTAATGAGAGGTTTTATGACTGCCAACTTGAATATTCTTGGAACATGACCTAAAGATAAAGACGAGTTAATAATATTGAGAAGAGGCTCTTCCACTACAGGTAACAGCTCTTTCAGTAGTTTAGTGGGTATTAGATCTAATAAACATGTTGTTGGTTTAGATGCAATGATAAGTTTATTTAGCTCTTCCTGTCCTATAGTTGTAAAGCGGTGTAGTAGTTCTTGAGGGGCGATAATTGAGGTTGAATCATAAGACATCATTAAAGATTGTACATTTACAATTCTGTTTCTGCTGCTTTCTATTTTCTCAGTGAAGAAATTCATAAAATCATTACTACTAAACTGTAACGGAATATTTTGCTCAGGCAGTGCTTGTTTATTTGTTAATCTAGCCACGGTGTTAAATAAAAACCAAAAAATGTTGGTTATTTTCTATTAGTTTGCGGAGATGCTCAGCCCTGGCTGCTTTTGGGCCTTTTTATAACGTGACATACTATCTTTCCACGCGATTCTAAAGACCTCTAAATTAGTTTGTTTCCATTTACGCTCTAAGTTACGAGTTTCTCTCTATAACTCCGTCCGGGACAGCCAGGAACCTTGGAGTTGTGATTGATGATCAGCTGAAATTCACTGACCACATTACTGCAACAACCCGGTCCTGCAGATTTGCGCTATACAACATTAGGAAGATTAGACCCTTCCTATCAGAGCAGGCCACTCAACTCCTGGTCCAAGCTCTTGTACTCTCCAGACTGGACTACTGTAATTCTCTTCTAGCGGGCCTTCCAGCATCCACTGTTAAACCCTTGCAGCTGATCCAGAATGCAGCGAGAGTGGTCTTCAACGAGCCGAAGAGAGCACACGTCACGCCTCTCTTCATCAGTCTTCACTGGCTGCCGATAGCTGCGCGAATCAAATTCAAGGCTCTGGTGCTCGCCTACAAAGCAATCACAGGCTCTGTACCAGTATACCTAAACTCACTTGCTCAGACTTACACACCCTCCAGAAGCTTGCGTTCTGCAAGTGAACGACGCCTAGTGGTGCCATCTCAAAGAGGCATGAAATCCCTCACTAGGACCTTTTCTTGGACCGTTCCCACCTGGTGGAATGACCTGCCTGTCTCAGTTCGAGCAGCCGAGTCTGTAGCCATTTTCAAAAAACATCTCAAGACACTTCTTTTCCAGCAGCACTTGACCAATAAAGAATAGCACTTATCACTCTATTCGTTTCTGTTTATTTAAAAAAAAAAAAAAAAAAAAAACTGTCCTGTGTTTTGTGTTTCGTGAGACGTGTTACAGCGCTGGCATATTGTTGCCCTTGACTGGTGTTGGTTGCTTCTATTACTCTCATTTGTAAGTCGCTTTGGATAAAAGCGTCTGCTAAATGACTAAATGTAAATGTAAATGTAAATGAGAGAGGCGATGTACAGCACCATAGAGAAGGAGTGTTTGGCCATCAGGTGGGCCGTTCTCACCCTTCGCTATTACCTCCTGGGACGGGAGTTCACCCTCTGTTCGGACCACGCCCCCTTGCAGTGGCTCCACCGCATGAAAGATACCAACGCACGGATCACCCGTTGGTATCTAGCTTTACAGCTGTTTAAATTCAAGGTGGTCCACAGGCCGGGTGCTCAGATGGTTGTGGCTGACTTCCTCTCCAGGAGGGGGGGTATGTGGCGGAGGGGGCGTGGTTCTGCGAGGTCTGTAGCGGGAGAGAAGCTGAAGAGCCGAGCGGTGAGTAAGTAGGTCAAGTGCAGACGAGTAACACCTGTGTCTGATTGCAGTAATTGGCGGGGAGAGACGGCATTTAAGCCGTGACGGCAGAGAGAGCGGGAGAGAGAGCAACGGGACTGGGACTGCGCACACACGCAAGCACTGAACGAGAGCCTGAGACTGTGAGACGTTGAGAGAAGGAGGAATCCGATGAAAACCTGAGAGACCGTGTGTCTATATTCTGAGTACTGAGTTAATGCTGTTGATGCGCCCCGTGCGCTCTCTGTGTTGTTATATTGAGCTACGAAATAAAGCGTCAGTCCCAGTCACGCCGACCCCGACTTCTTCCTTCCAACCCACCTACATCAACGAACCTAACCACAATGTTCTTAAGAAAATGTTTTAGAACTTCTTAAGATGTTTTCAAGGTTTGTTCTTAGGAACACTCTTACGTTACTTCAGCGGTTAGCATTAAGCTTTGTATCAATAGAAACCCTGGAGTAGCTTTGTATCAATAGAAACCCCCTCCCTCATATGACCCTGAGACGGGAGAATTATATATTTTATTTCTGGAAAAAATCCTCCGATGACGCAAATATCTTCATTTTGAGTCATCTGAGAATTTTTTTGTGCTGTGAATGTATGTTGCTGTGAATCCCGCGATTACCTCAGCTCATTTGATGATTGTGAATCTGACTCCTGCTGCGTTTGTGCCGTGACGGCCGTGACACTCAATCGGCTCACTTACAATATATTAGACACGTACAGTTTTTAATTGTAGTGTCTCTAACTGAACTGATTTTATGAAAATGAACGTGGTGGGCAAGTGATCCAGTAAACCAGAAGCCATGCCTAAAGAAGGGCAGCGAAGTGCATTCTGGGAATTGTTGTCTTTCATCTCCATGAGACAAAAATACATTTTCTGTGTTATCTCAGTCTAGAAGGCAACAAATTCAAAACTTATTTTATAATTTCTAATACGTTAATGACTCAGTTTAAATACAGGTTCATCTTCCCAGTGCTGAAATACCCCTTTAAGAATTTTCTTTACTTCTTTCTTAAGAAGATTTTCGTGAATCCGGCTGCTGTACAGCATACATAACAAAAAGTGGTTTTATCATGCAGTTATAACTTTTAACTTTGATGTGCCATTTCTAGTTTATTTAACTCTTGATGTAACTTATTGATATATTAAATCCTTTGTTTTTTAAGTTAATTCAGAAGTCACTAAATTAAGCACATTTTAATTTGACTAAGAGTTTTTTTGTTTTTTTTTTACAATGCAGTTTACTGTACATGTCTTTACCAATAAATACTATTAAAAATCTCCCCCAAAACAGTTCAGTTCTTTATAAAAATAGAATTGTTACAAACTGTGGTTGTTGCAGAGAGGAGACAGAGTCGGACTTCAAATAAAGACGGGTTTAATATACTTCAGAAACAAAGCGTAGCCAAAGAGCAGGATAACATAATACAACATTAACAACCGACAAGGAGTGAAGTAAAGTGATTCCAATATAAAGGGAGTGCTAAAGAAGAGGGCCATGTGCATGGAATCCAGAGAGAGCAGGAAAGCTGATGCGGGAATGCAAACAGGAATGGAGTCCAGGACAGGAGAGGATTGTGACATTACCTCCCCCTCCCGGTAGGCGCATCCTCGCGCCTTAAATGTAATAAATGGGGAGGGGGGATGGGCACTCTGAAGACCTACACGCAGGAGCGGGGGAGTTGCAGACGGGTACAGAGGTCCCCAGGGCGGGTTAGGAACCTTGGGAGGCCATGGCGGGTCAGGAACCTTGGGAGGCCATGGCGGGTCAGGAGGCTTGGGCGGTCATGGCAGTTCCGGAGCCGTGGGCGGCTGTGGTGGTTCTGGAGTCTCAGACAGACTTGGCGCATACGGAGCCCCACCCACATGTGTTTATATATATATATATATATATATATATATATATATATATATATATATATATATATATGTCATTCAATTAAAAGCCAAGTTAAATTCTGATACATTAGGGGGCAATTTAATTTCGAGGGGTAACCTAATCCAGAGAGTAGGTCCGGCTACAGCCAAAGTACGATTTCCTCTTGTCTTTAAGCGGGCTTTTGGAATATGAAGAAGAAATTGATCATTTGATCGAAGGCTCCTATTTGAGCTATACAAATGAAATTGAGTAGATAAATATGGGGGAGCTAAATTAAAGATTTGTACACAAGTAACAAAATTTTAAACTCAATACGGAACTCTATAGGCAACCAATGTAACGATCTTAAAAGAGGTGTAACATGATCAAATTTTGTATAGCCCTTTAAGAATTTAGCTGTGGCGTTTTGTACTAACTGAAGCTGGGAGATTTGAGACTTTGTGATACCATAATATAAAGAGTTACAGTAATCCAGCCGCGATGTAATAAAGGCATGGATGACCATTTCAAGGGAATGCTCAGAATGTAATGGTTTAATTTTTGAAAGAAGACGGAGATGAAAGAAACTAGAACCAACAACTGAGTTAATTTGTTTGTCAAATGACAGATTAGTATTGAATATAACCCCAAGATTTCTAACATGGGGAGCTATAGTAGAGCAAATTGACTGGAGATCAAAGTGGTGGTGTGCTTTGGCATTGGGGGGACCAAAAACAATGATTTCTGTTTTATCAGAATAGTAACAGGCAGTTTCTATATAACGGACTGTGTCCTCATCCAGGCCAAACAGAAAGCAAGTGTTGAGCAGGGAATCTGGCAACCCAGGCTCATTGCAAATACGTGACTCTGCCTACATTTTTGCAAACCCTCAAATATGTACCCCCAGGTACGTTTCCCTGCACTTTTCGGGTGAAACGTCCACTAGAGGCGCTAAGTGGTATCAGTTTTTCTCCTTTCCAGATGCGTGTTTATTAAAGGTTATAAAGGCTTCAATATCCGTAAATGATGTTCAGTCTTCTCAGTATATACGAAGTTTAATATCAATTAATTAATTCCGAGCTTTTGAGGTGCCAAGGATGCGTGTCTAAGGAAAACATGACCATACTGTCAGTATGGATCGCACTTCAAGTTCACCGAGGTAAGTTACGTTGTTAACCGATACAGTTGGTTATTGCCTCACAAACGGAACAACAAATTATAAAAATGTATGTGTATGTTTTAGTTTTCTGTGTTTATTGAAATAAAACGGAGGGGAATTGCGCGCAAATGACCTTGTTGATTACGTACTAAACCGCACAAAACGAGTTGGCAAACTATTCTTGAAAGGCCAGCAATTAATAATTGTATATGTGTCTCTGGTGTCTTATTAAGCATTAAACAGTTAACTGTAAGCCGAATATAAGATATCGAAAGCATAAATAATTAACGATAGTTTTGTCAGAACGTTTAGTCAGGTGGTTAATATGTACTCGGTGAAACGTATAGTAGTTTACCAGTGGACACCCCCTTCAATTGAAAAAAAATATATTATATATTTTTTTAACCTGTACGAATATTTGCAACACTATAGTTTATATTATATTACTTATTCATAAAATTACAACAACAAAAATGTTAATTGGGGTGTTTCAGCGACTGGAGTGACCTAAAAATCTTTCTCTTTTGACTGCTGTTATTAATTTCTTTCTATTGTTTCCCCTTTTTGAAAGTTGGGAAAAAAAATGTTTTTTATTTTTCTATTTGAGCAAATGTGAAGACAACAATTATATATATTTAATGCAGTTTCTCATTCTATAAAACTATGACGACTTCCGCTCGTGGAAAGTGTCATGCTTTGAGTTGTAATAATGGCCACCACCGATTTATCTGATCCAAATGCTGAAGACATGGAAAAGGAATTAGAGCTTGACATCGATGAGATAATGGAGGATTTGCAAGAGTTGCAGGAAGTAAATTGTCTCTCAAACAGTTTAAGATCAATGATACTGTTTGTATTGTAGCATTTTCTTATGGTTTCATCGTTATTCTTATCATTATGTCTAGGAGGAGACTGCTCTTAAATCACAATCTAAAAAGAAAAGGAAAGAAGTTCCAAGGATCAGGTGGAAAAAAAGAGACAAAAAAGGTATCTTAGTGTATTCTAAAAGAGAAACCAAACAAGGAAAAGGAGGTAAGTGATAATATCATGTTTATTTTCCTGTTCTTATATAATCTAATAGAGACTTATCACTTACACTGATGTACAGGTAAATCCAGAGCTTCAGCGGTCCATACATCAAGCAGCCAAACTTTGCTTGATCCCAGTAAGCCAATTGTGTCCATTTAGTAGAGAGTTTAAAAAAGAAAAATTTAAATATACAAGAATTGTTTAACTGACAATTTTTTGTGATTTATTCTAGTAACTACAAGTGAAGCTGAGTCTTCAGTGAATTACTTTGTTTATTCAGATATAGGCATCAATGCACAGTGTGCTATTGGTAAGTTCTCTTGTCAAGAGTTTCCTTGTCATTTCCTTGTCATGTTTTGGTCAATTAAAATACAATTTGATTTTGAACATTTTGTGAATTTCATGTCTTTCAAGATATACAGTTACAGCAGCTCCATGATGCTCTTATCTCAGAGAAAAGTATGTCTGCATCTCACAACTGGACCTTAAGACAAATAGTGTCTGAAAACCATTGGATAGAAGCAAGAAAAACACTCTTGGATTGCTCGCTTGCCTCAGACAGGGTAGATTTCCTATCTTGTGATCACTGCAGAGTGAAGGCAGCAGTGATAAGGTGCAAGGACTGTTTGCCAAAGCCATATTACTGCGACAGCTGTGACGTGTCAACTCACCAACACCTTGCTTTGCATAACAGAGAGTGTTTTTTAGAAAATTTCTTTAAACCTATCCCTCCATCAAGTGTTGTAAAAGACGTCAGTGGACAACACACATTGGGTGAGCAAGGTAAAAACCTATTTATGAATACACAAGTCTAAAAGTGTAAGCTATACGTTAGTTATGTTCTTTTTTTTATTTTAGTGTGTTTGTTACCCATCCGAGAACCTCAAAGCATTTGTGATTGTGTGACTCAAAACATGTCTGTAAGTGCTGGCCGATTAGTACATCTCATCAACATAAATGGTATGTACTCCATACAACTGAAATATTTATTTAATTATATTTTGTATTCATAGTAACTTATTTGGATTTCACTGTAGGTCGCTATGACTTCTCATTGCCTGTTTGGAGCTGCATTACATGCGCCAAATCATGGACACCTGAGCTGCAGGACCTTATCCAAAATGGTTACTGGCCAGGCTCTGTTGCTTTTCAGACTGTATATCAGGTTGACCTCTTTACATCATTTGAGCAGTTCAAAGTCACTGCACCAGGCCTGTCAAGACAAGCATTTGTAAAGATGTTAGAGCACAGATCACGAACATTTGGACGGGTATTTTTTTAAAAATTACATTGCATTTTATTAATGAACTTCTCTTGCCCTCAATTAATTAAATTATTTTATTTTTTCCACTGCTAGAGCGGTACTATTTGTGGCAAAACACTCCAAAAAGCATTTTTGGAATGGACGTATTGCCGTCATGAAAAAGAGAAGCTCAGTGGAATAGATCACTTCATGTGCCCTGCATGTGTCCCAGATGCAGTTGCAGTGTCTGCGGATGGAAACCGTAAACTATACCGGTTCAACAAAGCCAGAGAGTAATAGCATAACCAAAATGTCAAAGGATTACAATTATTATATTATTATATTAGTGTTTATTTGCCTTTTAATCCACTTTGTTGCACTGTTATTAATATAGAGTAGAGGAGCAGCCATTCTTCGATGGTGTTTTCATTGCCAAGGATGAAGATGTGGCAACATTTGTTGATTCAATTCAGCAAAAGACCAACCCAGTATGCTTCCATATTTTTGGTTGTTGTTGTTTAACTGAAATATTACTCTTTACTGATACTGTTTTTTTTTTTCTTCTATTATTACTGTCGTACAGGTACAAGGGAGAGGCACATGTGGACAATCCACATGGGCTGCTGCCAGGGAGACTTCGAAGAAGTCCAGCAATAAATTGGATGAGGAAGGGTTGGAGGTGGCAGTTTGCAGACACAACATCTTGCTTAAAGGACTGAACATGCAGAGGGGTGAAATATTTGCTTATCCAATGTATTTGCAAAAAGAAGTGACCTCAAAAACAAACTGCAGATTCTTCTGCACCGACATCATGTGTCGGTATTGGCCCTACTTGCAAAAAGTTGCACAGGCACTTCCATGTCTGCAGCCATTAACAGAGATGAAGCCTTTACTTTCTGTTATGCACGCAAAGGGACACTCTGCCAGCTGTGAGGTAACTTTTTTTTAAATAACATCAAAAACTAAAAAAAAATGTTAAAACCTGCACACGCTCAGTACTTGCACACATATCAAAATAGCTTAACAACATTTCAGTCCCAAGACCTGCATCAGGCATATACCTACATGCCTGATGAAGGTCATGGGAACGAAAGCTCTTTTGATACACATGTAAGTACTAGTATTGTGTGGGAATTTTATTTTATTTTTTTCTTCCTTCTACGCACATATCTATCACATGCAGTTGTGTGAGGGTAATTGTTGATTGTTTTGGTAACACTTAAAAATAAGGTCTATTAGTTAACTGCATTAGTAAACACAAACTAATAATGAACTGCACTTATAAAGCATTTATTTATCTTTGTTAATGTTAATTTCAACATTTACTAATGCATTATTCAAATCTTGTTAACATTAGTTAATGCACTGTGACCTAACATGAACAAACCATGAACAGCTGGATTTATATTAACTAACGTTAACAAAGATTAACTAATGCTGAACAGAGGTGTTGTTCATGGTTAGTTCATGTTAACTAATGCATTCACTCAGGTTAACTAATACAACCTTATTTTAAAGCGTTACCATTGTTTTAAATAGCATGAAATTGTGCTGGTTTGTTTTATAGGTCCAGTGGAGTGGTAAAAATCAAACGGGAGCAGGCTCTACTATAGGGGAAGAAGTTGAGCAAGTAAACAGTTTTTTATCGCGTGTTGCTCTTACAACCAAATATATGACCAAGACTGGTAAGTGTCATATGTACACAGCCTTGTATTTTTTGTAGTCCATAGTTTTAGACAATAAAATGTAACATTTCATTGTAAAACTTAAAAATGCAAGTACACACGCACACGCACACAAACAGATGTGTGTACATGCATCCATGCATTTATACATACAGCATACACGCAGGTGTGTGTGTGTGTTTGTGTGTATGTGTGTGTGTACATGCATGCATGCATACACGTGTGTATGTGTGTACATGTTTGTACATATGTGTGTGTACATGCGTGCATGCGCTTGTGTGCATGCATATATACGTGTGTGTACGTGGATACATACGTGTGTGTGCACGTACGTACAGACATACACGTGTGTGTGTACGTGCATACATATACGTACGTGTGTGTGTGTGTATGTGTATGTACTTGCATACATACACGCCAGTGATGCGCGGGTCAATGTATAAACAACCCGCACCTGACCGACGTTTTCAACTAACCCGCCCGCAACTCGGACCACAAAAAAAAGAAGAAAATATTGTACCCGACCCGCTTCCTGACCCGCATTTTTTAAAAGTAGTAAATGCTCATCGTAGCGTCATTTGGGCCATTGAGAAAATGTTTCAGGCCCTGACGTGGTGCGCTCAGAGGTGCAGAGCGAGAGCAGGCCGTTCCTGAGGCGGCCCATAATTTTCCATTTCAGCTCTAGATGCATATTATTGATGAACGTGATGTTTATGTTTCGACCCGGCTTGAAGAATTCATCAGCAGGTCAACTGAGAGAAGGCCCACTTTTGGAAAAGTGTGAAAGCCCTTAGGAGCGCAAACTGTTCTTTTTCTGAATGCTGTATGATATAGTCTAGTGTTATGTAAAGGCTTGATTTATTCATTTATTTCGTTTCATTTTCTTAACAATTAAGATGCTGCATGTGTTTATCCAGTCTAATCGAAGTGTGCGTCTCTCCCCGACTTTCCCAACAAAATTCAACCCCCTCTCAGAAAATACATAAAACTGACTTAAAAGTAGCCTATTTAAATGGTACAATGGCATTGCTCAGTTCAACGTGTTGGGAAATCGGGCATTTTGTCCCGCGTCAGCATTTATTCAAATAAGGATTTATTGACGACCCGACCGACCGCGACCCGAATATCATTAAAAATATTTTTGGATGTCTCGTGACCGCAGGCACTGATACACGCGTGCATGCATACATACACGTGTGTGTACGTGTGTGTGTGTGTGTGTGTGCGTGCGTGCGTACATACACGTGTGTGCGTTTGCGTGCGTGCATACATACACGTGTGTGCGTGTGCGTGCGTGCATACATACACGTGTGTCTGGGTGTCTGTGTGTGTGTACGTGTGTGTGTGTGTATGCGTGTGTGTGCGCGTGTGTGCGCGTGTGTGTGTACGTGTGTGTGCGTGTGCGTGCGTGCATACATACACGTGTGTGTGCTTGTGTGTGCGTGCATACATACACGTGTGTCTGGGTGTCTGTGTGTGTGTGTACGTGTGTGTGTGTGCGTGTGCGTGCGTGCATACATACACGTGTGTGCGTGTGCGTGCGTGCATACATACACGTGTGTGCGTGTGCGTGCGTGCATACATACACGTGTGTGCGTGTGCGTGCGTGCATACATACACGTGTGTGCGTGTGCGTGCATACATACACGTGTGTGCGTGCGTGCATACATACACGTGTGTGCGTGCGTGCATACATACACGTGTGTGCGTGCGTGCATACATACACGTGTGTGCGTGCGTGCGTGCGTGCATACATACATGTGTGCGTGCGTGCGTGCATACATACACGTGTGTCTGGGTGTGTGTGTGTGTACGTGTGTGTGTGTGCGTGCATACACACACGTGTGTCTGGGTGTGTGTGTGTGTGTGTGCGTGCGTGCGTGCGTACATACACGTGTGTGCGTTTGCGTGCGTGCATACATACACGTGTGTGTGCGTGCGTGCATACATACACGCGTGTGTGTGTATACATGCATACACGTACGTGTGTGTGTGTGTGTGTGTGTGTGCGTGCATACATACACGTGTGTGTATACATGCATACGTGTGTGTGTGTGTGTGTATACATGCACACGTGTTTGTGTGTGTGTGTGTTTGTGTGTTGTGTATACATGCACACGTGTGTGTGTGTGTGTGTGTGTGTGTGTGTGTGTGTGTGTGTGTGTGTGTGTATATACATGCATACACGTACGTGTGTGTGTGTGTGTGTGTGTGTGTGTGTGTGTGTGTATACATGCATATGTGTACGTGTGTGTGTGTGTATACATGCATATGTGTTTGTGTGTATACATGCATACGTGTGTGTGTGTGTATACATGCATATGTGTTTGTGTGTATACATGCACACGTGTGTGTGTGTGCGTGTGTGTGTGTGTATACATGCACACGTGTGTGTGTGTGTGTGTGTGTGTGTGTGTGTGTGTGTATACATGCATACGTGTGTGTGTGTGTGTGTGTGTGTGTGTGTGTATACATGCATATGTGTGTGTGTGTATACATGCATACGTGTGTGTGTGTGCATAATTACACGTGTTTGTGTGCTTGCATACACGTGTTTGTGCGTGTGTGTGTGTGCGCGTCACACAGTGGTGGCCAAAATGATTAAACATTTGCCATATTTAAGAGGTTTCAGGTTTTTTTTTGGCCATTACAATACCCATAAAACAAATGAATTATTTTAAATATATTTAAAATTAATATGTATTAATAATTAATATAATATATTAATATTAACATTAATATTAAAAAATTAAAGTTAATAGTGAATAAAAACTGTACAACTCACGTCATCTGATATGTGTTGTGCTCCGAGCTACCATCTGTATGTTTCATGGTTTTGGAGATTTTCAATATTTTCCAATTTGTCAGGTGTTTTTTATTTTTATTTTGGCCACCACTATATATAATATATATATATGTGTGTGTGTGTGTGTGTGTGTGTGTGTGTGTGTGTGTATGTGTGTATGTGTATATGCATATATGAATGTGTGTAAAAGCTGTACTTTTCCCTTTTAGCACGAGTGGATATGATCACACTTCATGCCAAAGGATGGAATGAGCAAAAGAGGAAAAACCTGCACAATTACTTGTCTCAGCGGTACATCAAGGTACTACAACTTAAAAATGGTGTTGTTTAAGCCATACATTTACTATACTTTTCTTTTTAAATGGATTCTTTTTCACTTAAGTGTATAATCTCACCTATGTTTAAGACTGTACAAAAGATGAAGGAAGCCAAAGAAGATATCGAGGCTGTTAAGGCAAGCTTGTGCAGGTCTAAAGAAGAGTTACAACAATGGGTGTGTGACGTTAAGGAATGGGCATCTCAAGGTGCATGCTGAATTTTTGCTTTCCATCTTTTTATATTATTTTTAATCACTTATTTGAAATATTTTATATTTTAATTTTAGTTCCCGATGGCAATAGAATCAATGATCCAGCTGGTTTGCAGCATCTGATTGAAGGGCTGTATTTAGGCATTCAGCAGAAAAAGAGAGATTTGTATCGCATTACAGGTAAAAAAAATTATGTATCCATTGTTTCTTATGTAGATCATCATACTTGCTTTTAAAGGGGCTGTTAAAATCACTAGTTCTGTCATTTTTTTTTTTTGACCCAGATCGCAACAAGCAGCGCCACAAAGTCCGACGACGGATTGTTGAAGAGAAGAAGAAGTTGTCCGATGCCATATCCCAGTACAATTCCCTTCCAACAAGCACCAAAGCCTTGAGTTCCGTGGACGATTTGCTTGCTGCAGAAGCACCTATCTGGCCATGGGAAATGGGTATGACCTTAATTTATATAAAATATTTTTTAGGGTGTGTTCACACTTCATAGTCCTGGTCCGATTAGCTTTTAGAATTTTTTTTTTTTTACTGAATCTAAAGGCATAGAGATACTTTCACAACCTGATTGGTCTGCTTTTATGGTGTATTGCCTATTTTGAGATTGAATTTACGAACATCCAAAACTGTGCGTGGTTAAATGTGCTCGTTGTATGTGTGTAGTCTACATATGATGGTATTTTTACCAGCTGAGAACTTGCTTATAAAATGTGTAAAAGAGTCAAAACAACACCAAGAATCCCTCCGTCACACACACAAACAAAGATCTTCAGCGAGGAGACACGGTTCTGATGCTTGAACCAAACTATGATGGGCACCATGATGAATATGCGTGAGCATCCTGTCCTTTTTAGAGTTTCATCTTCCTGTTTTTGGTTTGCTTGCATGTCTTTGGTCCGTGTTGCGTACATTTTTCATTCGAACCTCACCAGAGTTCCAGTAGAGACCCATCTTTTCAGCGGCCTTGGTTCGCTTTCTTGGTGCGCACCAGGGATCGGATGGCAGCGTTCAAGCCACACTAGCAGAGCAATCACACCAGGGTTTGTTTTAATCAAACCAAACATGTCGTGTGAACACCCTCAATTGATAAACGTGCAAAAAAAACTGCACCACATCTTTTTTTTTTTTGACTGTTACATACCAAGCTCATTTTCTATTTCAGTTGATGATGCTTCACTGTCCGTGAAGAAAAAGGTCTTTGACAAGCTGATGAAGTTGGACAGACTTGAGGAAGAAGAGGCCATACTTGTTGAGGAAATGAAAAGACACTGGAGTCACATCTGCAGAACTGTCAAAGATTTAAACTATCAGACTGATTCCTTGACAGATGGCCTAGCTACTAAGAGTAAGTGTTTTTGACTTCTCTGAAGCCCTTGATTATTTAATGTGAACAATTGTGCTTCTCATTGGGGTTTAATAAAGAAATTTGTCAGGCTTGTATTATTTATTGTATTGATATACATTGCTAGGTTGCCTTTTAAATCCTATGTTATTTATAATGTCCTACAATTTAAGCAATTTAATCATTAATCGTTATTGTAAAAGTTTTTTTTTTTTTTTAAGCCTATCCATCAGGATTGTCGGAGAACGCATATTGTGGCTTGCTCTGTATTCTTCGAAGGCAGCTGCATGAACTTGAAGAGGAAAAAGAAAGGGTGAAAGAAGCATATCACAGAATTGTAACTGGATGGGATAGTTTGGCTGTCTTTGAAGATGATGACTGTGAAATTCATGAAAGCATGTCTACAGATTCATCTGATTCAGCTGACGAAGACATGTAAATGTTTACATTTCTGATTTTCTAGTGGTCTTTAGTGTTACAAAAAATGGTAACTTTTTATTTTTATTTTATCTGTCACAATTTACAACATTGTAAATTTCACTTCTGAAATAAACAATGTTAAAACAAACACTACTTTGTATTAAAAAGTTAAAGAAAGGATTGACTCGACTCTTTTTTTTTTGTGTGTGTGTAAAATTGACCTTGGGACATGCGCTCCCTAATTGAGATATATTTGTTTGCTTTTTTTATTGATTTTGTCAAAATTATATTTTGTAGTATCATCCACATGCAACAGTGGTTAATGCACTGTAAAGTAACAGTAACTTAATTACAATAAAGTAACAGTTTAGTTAGCATTCACTTGTTTACATAGGCTGTATGATCTATTTTATATTATTTGATCATCTAAAACCTTATCAGTTTTAAAGAATTTAACTTAAAAGCACTGTACTATAATTGTCTTATCCTGTTATCTCTTGGGATATCTGAAAGCAAGAATTTTCTAATATCTGTCATTATTAGGAGAATACACTCCTCCTAACTTGTGCCTTGCCTGTATCAGTTATTGTAATTGTTTAACTATAACATTTGTTACAAGGATATAATTACAGGTTATTAGTTAGACCACTAATAGCCCCTCATTACCATGCTTAGGCGAATGTAAACTTTTTCTTTTTTTTATATATATATATATATATATATATATGTAGCAGTATCTGAAAAATAGCATCCTACACATTTAAAAACTAGTTGTAATATAAATATTTTTGTGAAAAAACATAGATTATCTTTTATAATTAGTCGAAATGTAACTATAGTTATTTAATTATGTTGATTTTTTTCTTTTAGTTTTCGACATCTTAGATTATGCGGTTGTTTTAGTTCATGTTTACCCGTAGCGTTTTGAAGTGGTAAATCAATAGAATTAAAATAGTTTGCCCGTTTTATCAACGTTGCGATAGGAACGCGCGCATAGTATACAGTAATGATTTGCGCAACAGGTTACACATGAAAGCAGGCTGTTTGTCCTGTACTTAAAGGGATAGTTCACCAAAAAAAGTGAAAATGCTGTCATCATTTACTTTCAAGCTCTTAACTTTCTTCTGTTAAACATAAAATTCATATTATGGAGAAAAAAAGTCAACGGATATCAGAAATTTGGTTTCTCACATTTTCCAAAATATCTTTTATGTTTAACAGAAGAAAGAAACTGCCAGTTAGGAACAACTTGAGAGTGAGTAAATAGTGACATATTTACTATTTACTGTGCCAATAAGTAGGCCTATTATCAACATAATCCATCCACCCATTCCCCAGACCACTAATCCTCTTTAGGGATGAGAGACTGGAGTGCCTAACCCAACATCTTGGGCAACAAGTAGTGAAACACCCTGGATGGATGGCCATTCTATAACAGGACTCATACACACTCACATCTAAGGACAAAGTATGTCTCCAATTGACCTATTCTGCATGTCTTTGGACTGTGGGGAAAACAGAAGCCGGAGAAAACACACTCAGACACAGGGAGAACATGCAAAATCCCCACAGAAATGCATCCTGGTTTATGTATGATTCCAAACTAGGACCTGTAGCTGTGAAGCATAAAAGGAAATAATAAAAGGCATAAGTGTTTATAAGTAAAATAATAATAATAATACATGTTAAAATAAATTCAAACAACTTAACATATGAAGTGTGCTTAATACTTTCACAACACATTTTCCAGCAGTACTAAAGTTATGAATTACACAGGAGAAATGTAGCTGCTTTTTATGGTGTAGCAATATGTATATCAGAATATCAAGACCTCCACACCTGTATTATTTCCTTTTCACATTACAACATCTTTAAATTACATACTTCCCTCAGTTGGCACAAAAAACAACATACAATTGACAATATGGTTCTGGGTGTTATCCTGACCGGGTTAGGTTAGGGTTAGTGTTAGGGTTAGGGGTTAGGGTTAGGGTTAGTTAGGGTCAGGGTTAGGGTTAGGGTTAGTTAGGGTTAGGGTTTGTCGTGGACAAACCTCTCCTCAGTTCAATGTCTGTGTGCCTTAGTGGAACAAAAAACAAACCCCATGATCTGTTTGTGCAAATATTTTAGTAACTGGGAACCTGTTGGGTAACACCATGGGGAGTCTTGTGTTCCTGGGGTCCTATGTTACCTATATTTATAAAGCACCTAATGACCACATGAAGGGTTAAGGTAACATGGAACCATAGGATTAAGCCTGGGACATAGGACCCTGGGAACATATATGTATTCCCCATCCTGGGAAGCCCACTGGCTTTTTGTGTAGTCAACTTTATTGTCATTTAATTATGTGCATAGATGAGGGAATTAAATTATATTTCTCTTGTATGGTTATTTATGCCAAAGAACTGGTGATGCATAATACATACAGTTCCACACATATCAATGTAGGCATTTTTTAAAAATTAAATATGGGCACACTGAATTGAGCGGCACAGTAGCACACTGTCATCTCATGGCAAGGTTTGATGCCCGGCTGAGCCAGGAATCCTTTCTGTCCTGAGTTTGCATGGCCTCCTTGTGTCAGCATGGGATTCCTCCAGGTGCTCCGGTTTCCCCTTCCAGTCCAAAGACAGGCAGGTTAGGTGAATTGGATAGGCCAAAATGTTGTAGGAGTGTGAGTGTGAATGTGTCCTAGCACACCCGGTGCTCAGGAAGGGCATCCGGCGTAAAACCTGAGCCTAATCAAATGTGTGTGAGTGAAGCGGACCCAACAAATGAGTGGAACTAATTCTAGGAACATGAATGGATGGACATACTAAATACCATACAGTGTCAGAAGGATGATGTACACATAATCCACACGCTGTGAAAAGTATAGATATATTAGTGTATAATACACATATTCCAGGTTATAAAGTGCTATGTGTGTTTATAATGTGTGTTCATAATAATACGTGGCATGCTGGTATTAACAAATATGCAAATTATGCATGTGGATTACAAATGATTACAATTTGATTGAAAGTAACCAGAGGTATGAGAACTATCATATTATGCATAAAAGCAAACTTTTTATTTTTTGTTTATCTAATTTACCCCAAATCACTACTAATTATAAATTAGATGAAAAAGTACTTCAACAGTCAGAACAAACATTTGAAATTTGACTTTATTTTTGCTCATATGATGACAGCAGTATGATTTACACTTCAAACTGCAGCAAAACAGCCATTATGATTTTACTCACAACAGTAAAATAATAATAAGGAAAATAAAAGACCTTTAAGAATCAATATTAACATTTAACTGTTAAAATTCTTTAAAAAATAATTAAAAAACTGATTAAATCCCAATGAAAGAAGATGGCTCCCAAGAGTCTTTCCACTTGATTCCACTATAACAGAAAAAGACAAGATTTAGGCACAAACTATAACCATTTAAAATTTATTGAATGATGGCAGAATATTGATTTCACAATTCAGTACGTACCATGATGTGCAGGAAGCCCATCTTACAAGGACTTCTATGTTCCCCTGTGGGGGAAAAAATTTAGCATATTAGAAAATAAGTAATTCTCAAGAAAATCGAATATATGTACAATGCTTAATGTACTGAATGTGAATTAGGTAAATGAAATCTATCTCTCTATCTATCTATCTATCTATCTATCTATCTATCTATCTATCTATCTATCTATCTATCTATCTATCTATCTATCTATCTATCTATCTATCTATCATACAAGTGCATCTATCATCATAAAAGTGCATCTGTCCATCATAAAAGTGCATCTGTCCATCATAAAAGTGCAACTATCCATCATAAAAGTGCATCTGTCCATCATAAAAGTGCATCTATCCATCATAAAAGTGCATCTATCCATCATAAAAGTGCATCTGTCCATCATAAAAGTGCATCTATCCATCATAAAAGTGCATCTGTCCATCATAAAAGTGCATCTATCCATCATAAAAGTGCATTCATCCATCATAAAAGTGCATCCGTCCATCATAAAAGTGCATCTATCCATCATAAAAGTGCATCCATCCATCATATAACTGCTCCACACAGCTCCGGGTGTTAAAGGTCCCATGGCATAATAAAATTTAATTTTATGAGTTTTTTTAACATTAATATGAGTTCCCCTAGCCTGTATATGGTCCCCAAGTGACTAGAAATTTTGATGGGTGTAAACCGAGTTCTGGCTGTCTTTCTCTGCCTTTGAGAAAATGACACTCTTTTCACTGTTGTGATGACTGCTGCTGCACGACCCCTCCACCCCCACAAATTTCAATTAGACTGAAGGAACTTATTACACATAATAATTATTTCAACCAAAAATGAAGTGTGTCTGTGTGGAAAGCAACTGTGCATGGCCATTTAAAACAATATACATAACACTCACTGTTGCTCCGTATTTAATTATAACTTCAGATGCATGATATATTCATTTGTAGAGCCCTATGAAATCAGTTTTATTTATTTTTTCCAAATTCCAGAAAAAAAAATTCCAGATTCCTTTTTTTATTTTATTTTTTTTAATTCTGGATGGTTATATTAAATTGTATTAACCAAAGAACATGTCTAATTAATTGAAATCATGAAACTTTAATTTATGTATTACAATTTTTCTGGTAATCTAATGAAGGCATACAACATGTATCTTTTATTCCAATTTAAAATTAAACAAATCCTTTAATTTGTGTACATTCAAAGTGCTACACAACAGAGGTTTAGGCTTAGCCTATACTGTTAAAATTATTACATTAAGGCATAGGCTATGCTATACTGTCCAAACTTTTATTTTGACAGGTTGCCTTGAAGACATTTTTCTGTGAGTATTTAAAAATGGAATTTACTGTTTAACACAGAATTTGTCAAATTTTGGATGAATAAATCCAATGCAAGTCAGCACACTTCAATCAAATCTCGATATGGACTACTAGTGTATGTGAATATTAAATGGCAAAAATAATATTTAAATATAAATCCTGCATGTTTTATGTCTCTGTGTGAATTAATTGTGAAGGTGAGCATCGCGCGTGCTGCAGTAGTAAACAAAACCGCGCGTCTGTGCCATTCATTCCATAACATTCTGTTTTATGAATGGATTCCGTGATCCTGTACGCGTTTTCAGAATCGCGGAAATCATAAGGCCCTACACTTTCTACAAGATGCACGAAAATGCGGTTCTTGTGGTAATGAACACCACAGCAACCGCTTGTCCATCCGCGCTGAACGCGTATCGTATAACAAGCATTTTAGGGGGCCCCAGGCAGTCGCCTACCTTTGCCTAATGGTAAGTTCGCACCTGCCTTTAATAAAGAAAAATATCTATATTTTAAACTTCATAGGCTAAAATAACTGGCTTCCGGCGGTCAGTGGTACATAGCTCAATTTACAGCAGAAGAGTAACCCCTGAGGTGATGCACAGGAGCATTGCACGCTTTGACGCCTCTCGCTGATAGTGCTGGGCAACAGACTCAAGCCCCTCTTCTTTTATATCAAAATCCTCTGCCATTTCTCTTTAAAAATCCTTGTTTTAGACTCTAATTCATGACCAGTGTTTTGTTTTGCTCTATCCTCTGCACTTCTGCGTTCTTCAATACGAACAATACGTCAAGGGTTCAAGGGTCAAGGGTTACTCTTTCACCGTAAGTCGATCTGCATACCGATGACCATTGGATGCTAGTTATTTTAGTCTATAAAGTTTTAAATATGGATATTTTTCTTACACAAATCTACCAATTCACTTCAGAAAGCCTTTATTAACCCCCGGAGGCATTTGGAGCAGTTATATGATGAATAGATGCACTTCAAAAATGACCCAACAGTTCACTGCCATTATAAAGCTTGGATTAGCCGGGACTTTTTAAATGTAACTCTGATTATCTTTGTCTGAAAGATGAATGTCATATACACCTAGGATGACTTGAGGGTGAGTAAATCATGGGATAATTTTCATTTTTTGGTGAACTAACCCTTTAATCAGTGGAAATAAAAAGTTTTTTTCTTATGCGCAAAAATACCAAACAAAATTGTTATTGTAGCATATTTAAAGGGGTTAGTTCACACAAAAATGTAAATTCTGTCATTAATTACTCACCCTCATGTCGTTCAAAACCCTCAAGACCTTTGTTTATCTTTAGACACAAATGAATATATTTTTGATGAAATCTGAGAGATTTTAGACAGCAACACAACAGTCACTTTCAAGGCCCAGAAAGGCAGTAAAGACATTGTTAAAATAGTCCATGTGACTCCAGTGGTTCAACCTCAATTTTATGAAGCGACAAGAATACTCTTTGTGCAAAAAAAACAACAAACAAAAATAATTACTTTATTGAGGAATTTGTTCTCTTCGATACCAGACAACTGTTTACTTTGTAATCACAGTCCAGCACTTCTGGGTTCTATGTCAGAACGCCGGCTTTGTGCCAGCATTGCACGCATGTGTCATGGGGCTCACATGAATAGCGTAGGCCAAAGGCCGTCGTCGTTCTGACGTAGAATATGAAACGCTGCCCTGTGTTTACTACGTAAACAGTATAGGAGACGTCATTGTTTTTGTTTTGCACACAAGTATTCTTCAAAGTATTCTATAACGCCAATTGGCCTACGATGTTCACGTGAGTACCACGACATGTGTGTGATGCTGGTCAATACAAAGCCAGTATTTTTTTTTATGCGCACAAAGAGTATTCTTGTCACTTCATAACATTAAGGTTGAACCACTGGACTATTTTACCAATGTCTTTACTACCTTTCTAGGCCTTGAAAGTGGTTGTGTTGCTATCTATGTGGGGTCAGAAAGTTCTCAAATTTCATCAAAAATATCTTTATTTGTGTTATGAAGAAGAACAAAGGTCTTACAGGTTTGGAACGACATGAGGGACCGTAATTAATGACAGAATTTACATGTTTGGGTGAACTAACTTTTAACTGGACATTAAATGTTAAGTGTTAATTCTATTTTTATATAAAATTGGCAAACTGAGAAATCTGATTTATTTGTTAAGTGTATTCACTTACTTTTATCATTCTCTTTTTTAATATTTTCTGGTATGGGAAGCTGTTGTTCTCCAGCCGTTCCAAGCATTCAGCACATTTTTCTGTTTAAAAGGGAAAAAAGAGAGTATTTTCAATCCCCTTGATAAATCTAAAAGAACAACCATCTCATTACAGTCAAGAGAACGGAGCCAGATCTCTTTCATCAGTTAAAATACAATATTTAATTTAAAACAAATAATTTGACCTTTAATACATATCAACTAACATAATTTGCCATCTTTTACTTAAATACTTCACCTTTGTGCATCTTGTCTTCTTTCCTTTTTTTAGTCGGCTCTAGGAATTAAAGATTATATTGTTAAAATATCATGGAAAAATTATTTTCACATTGTTGTTTAAAACTTGGTGCATCATTTTACCTTTCTTTCTTTTTGTGGCACTTGATGGTTTTAGCTTGTGGAACTTGACTGTGGAAGTCTCTGGCTGTGGGTCCAGCTGTGGCGGGGCAGCGGTGCTGGGCTGCTGCAGGTGTGGAGGGGCAGCGGTGCTGGGCTGCTGCAGGTGTGGAGGGGCAGCGGTGTTGGGCTGCTGCAGGTGTGGAGGGGCAGCGGTGTTGGGCTGCTGCAGGTCTGGCGGGGCAGCGGTGCTGGGCTGCTGCAGGTCTGGCGGGGCAGCGGTGTTGGGCTGCTGCAGGTCTGGCGGGGCAGCGGTGTTGGGCTGCTGCAGGTGTGGAGGGGCAGCGGTGTTGGGCTGCTGCAGGTCTGGCGGGGCAGCGGTGTTGGGCTGCTGCAGGTGTGGAGGGGCAGCGGTGCTGGGCTGCTGCAGGTGTGGAGGGGCAGCGGTGTTGGGCTGCTGCAGGTCTGGCGGGTCAGTGGTGCTGGGCTGCTGCAGCTGTGGTCTAGTCCCCTTCTTCTCTCTCTGAAAATTAACTTTGAGATGACAACAAAGTTTTAAAATTATAGCAAAAACAAAAATGTGTACAGCAAGTAAGTATTATATCAGTATTTAGATTAGGAAATTATAACTGGATCCTTTGTAAAACTGATATATTACCCAACCTAGTGCAGTACACACTTTATTTATTTATGCATTTGGCAGACGCTTTTATCCAAAGCGACTTACAGTGCCCTTATTACAGGGACAATCCCCCTGAAGCAACATGGAGTAAAGTGCCTTGCTCAAGGACACACTGGTGGTGACCACTGGGATCGAACCAGCAACCTTCTGATTATCAGTTCCATGGTTTAACCCACTGGACCACCAACTCACTTACAAATAAACGCACACTCTAGAATAAATGATTGTAAGTATTATAAAGTTATTTAAATGAATGCAAGAAAAAGCAAGAAAATTCAAGAAAGATTTTTGACAGAAAACAAGAAGGAAAAACAAAAAAGAGAGCATTTTCAATCTCCTTGATAAATCTAAAAGAACAACCATTTCATTACAGTCAAGAGAATGGAGCCAGAGTTCTTCCATAAATACATACAATATTTAATTTAAAACAAATAATTTGACCTTTAATACATGTCAACTAACATAATTTGCTAGCCTGGGAAAACCCAGACAACTTCCGGCAAATTTAGATTTGCTCTGCAAGTAGCTAGTCTGGCAAAGAGCCCATTCAAGGAGTAACCCCAGAGTGCAGTCTGGACGATGGGGCGGGGCGACACATTAAGGCGGGGCGACACGTGTCGCTCCGCCTACACCCAATTTCATTGGTTTATAACACAGCGAATCTTATTGGCGTAGACGCTTGAGGCATGACTCGAGCATGCGCATTCCTTTATGTACGTCTTTAGAAATGATCTACCTACAGGCTACGCTTCTGTATCTGTGTGTGTGTGGGAAACAACAAACAAGCAGCAAAATTCCGTCTCTCGCTGTTGTTTTCAGGTGAGTTTAGTCCATAAAATCACACAAGTAATACACACTACTGTTCCTGACACTTTTCTTACCTGTACATGGCACGATTCTGTTGAATATTTACTTTATAAAAAGGTTTTAGTGTCTTCAAAGAAGTAGCTATGAAAACATTTTTTTTTTAGAAGAGGTAGGCTAACTCTTGCTTATGAACATTTGGGCGTTTAATCACATTTTATGTTTAGATGAGAGGTTTTGATAGTTTTGTAAAGGTATGCTGATAAATTTGTCAATGGATGATTGGATTGGACATTTATTTAACCTAACGTTAAAATTATGTGTTGTATGTTACTGTAAATCGGTGATATCACAGAAAATCAAAATAATTGAAACATGTTCTGGTCTCTCATGGTAAACAAATATTGACAAAATGTTCTGTGATTTCAGGAGCGACAGAAAAAAATTGTTTTTTTAAATTCGTTTTTTTAATTAGTTACATTTATATAGCGCTTTTCTGGGTTTCTCCTCCACCACTAATGTGCAGCATCCACCTTGATGATGCTACGGCAGCCATATTGTGCCAGAACACTCCAGCTTGTTGGTGGATTGGAGACAATCAGTTCTTTTTGTCAGAATAGTATTTATTGATTGCTCTGGAAGCAGTCTCATGCAAACATAGTCATAGATCCTGCAACATCCATTTTTTGATTAAATCAATGCTTTGTTTGTAATGAGGTGGATGTTTTAAGATATGAAACTTGCAGAATGTTTTAATGGTACAAAATACCTTGTATGTCAAAAGATCAAGACAAATTTAATTTATCATGTCATGACTTCTTTAACGCTAATTCAATTTTACAGGGCATTAAAAAAAAGACACTTACTGTAGGTACAAATAACTTAATTAGAACCACCTCAAGTGACCACTGTCTAATCCAAACATTTTTATCTTCTTTCTTGTTTCAGATGCTGCCATAGAACGGCATGAGAAGGCAATAGTTTGGTAGAACTGAGGTTCCAATATAAGAGTATGCACATGATGTCACAGCAGACGGCATGCTACTGTATTACACCAACTGAGTGGCAAAAACACTGAGTGGCAGGATTGGTGTTCAGCGTGAATGCTGCAAAAAAAAACACCAACACCCAAAACACATCTAAATTGGGAAAGGGTTAGGTACAAATAGATACAGTCGATTGCACATTCAACAAGAAATCAGAGCTATCTTTGTACAACAATCCGAAAGCTACAGAAAGGACAAGCAAATACATTGCTGCTATTTGCAGAAACAACCTGAATCCAGGCAGCAAAACATTTTTTGTAAGATATGTTGAAATTTGGGCAAAAATCATATACTAGGTCATATATTGTATTGGCAACTCATTAATTAAATATTTATATTTTTGTCAGTGTTTATTAAAAACATTCATTGTAATGAGCCTTGTGTTCTACAAAGGTGGATGGTTAAATAGACAAACCCAGTTTTCCTTACAAAGCAAAAGTATATAGGTTGGAGCACCATTACAGTGCAGAAATCTGTATTGTCTGCCTCACAGTAATAGCTTACAGTTATCTAGGTAACTTTAAAAATCTCTACAAAATATAATGAAACAACCAGAATATACATTGATGCCCTCAGCACTTTAATTTCACCATCAAATCCCATCTCGAAGTATGACGACTCATCTAGTCGGATGTTATGCCTGTAATACCTTATTGCTTTAACAATTTTTAGGCCTGGGCAATATGACGATTCTTTGGCAAGTTGTAAGAATTACTGTTGAATCCAACTACATTTCATTTATTTCGCAAATTATTTCAGCATTTCTGCAATTTCTCTTATTAAAGCCAGTCCTGCTCCAGGATGTTTTGCCACTCAGTCCGGCTGAGGGGTCGTGTCCCAGAGGGAAAGTGACATTAGTGCACACCTTCTATTAAAAAAAAAGAGACATAGGCCTTTTGCAAAATTTACATTAAAGCTTTGTATTTTGACTTAATGTCTAATATTTGTGTCTGGATTTATATACATTTTATTTTGTGCAGTTACGTTTATATATGCTCTCTGTAATTTTTGCTTTTTGTTATCATCAATAAAAATCACAAATTATTGTTGTTGTAGCATGTATTCCCTACAAACGATTTGGATTATATGCATTGGGTCAACATTTTTGCATGGTCTGGAAAATGTGGAATTTTGACTTTCATTACAAATGTATTGATGTTTATAAAATGAAAAGATGTACATATATGGAGGCACATGTTTGTGAAATATAGTAAAAAGGAGCATTAATATATAATTCAAAAGATTGACATATATAGAAAACTAATATATTAACACATATTGACATTGAACAACAATCTCGTTTAAATAATCATGCTTTAAACTAAAATCAGCTGTTTGCGTTCGGGGGTGTCCGATACAATACTACAGTTAATTATCATTTGCGTAAAATCCGGATTTGTGTTGATCCACCGATCCTGATGAAGAAGCCAAATGTAAAACAGCTCTATTAGCCTGAATTACACCGGAGGTGCCGTCACCAAGCGCTCGTTTTAAAACAATAACAATCTATTCTGTGTCTTTAGTTCATTCATAAAATCTTACATAAAGGAATGTGCATGCGCAGGCTTGAAGCGTCTACGCCAATAAGATTTGTTGTATTGTAAACCAATGAAATTGCATGTGGGCGGAGCGACACGTGTCGCCCCGCCCCAATGTGTCGCCCCGCCCCATCGTCCAGACTGCACTCTGGGGTACTACGAGTCAAGCCCATTTCTAATGCCTAGAAATCGAGGCACCAATCAGAAACGTTGGGGCGGGCTTTACAAGATGACGACAGCGCAGCGACGTTGAAGCAGATTTTCCGCCGGTGAGCATCACTCAATCGAATCAGCTATCGCGTCTGTTTTAAGCGATTTAAACTTTTCCTTTTCGTTAAAACCCAAGCAAAGAACAACACTCGAAGCCTTCATATCTAAAAAAGATGTTATCGCTGTCTTACCGACTGGATTCGGCAAAAGTCTGATACCAGCTTGGCCCTTTGGTGGCTAAACGAATGGGTCTTAGCGAGAGCCCTCTGGGAGTGTTAATGTTTCACAAAATATAGTTTTAAGTCCTTTTCAGGCGAGAATGTAGTTGTTTAAAGCTCAAATCTGTGGTTTATTTATAAAGAGAGCACCTTTTTGAAAATTTGATCTGCCGTTTTCGGAGTTGTGAGCTCCAGTGGATCAGCAGCGCTCAATCGCTCATTAACCCCGACGAGAGCAGCCTTTCCTCGGCCAGTCCTTCTGCCGTCTGCCGCTGGCTCTGATGTCTCTGTAGTGGTTAAACATAAGATATGATCCGTCTGTTGTAGATCTAATGGCTGATCTTTGCTCTCATTAATCTATAATTTGTTCCCTGACAGATCGTTTTGTCTAAGGGCAAAGTGAAGTTTCATAACTTTATATTTTTAAACTATTAAACTTTACCGTTGTAGTCTCCTAGCGCTGACTTGACTTGTTTGACTGAATTGCTTTATTTATTGTATAGCTTCTTATACCTTTTACTTATACTTTTATAATTGCTATTGATCACACATAAACTGACATTTAATGAAAAGAAACTGGGTTGTGTTTAATGTCATATTTAATTTATTACAGTGATAATCATAGCCTATATTATGCACACATTAATGTGTGTGTTTTTTTAATGTAAAAGAAAATAGGCTGGGTTTTTTATATTTTGTTTTGTTATAAACATGCATTGAAGATAATATGCATTGCCTGAACTACATTTGTGTGGCTATAATATGTTTAATATTTTTTTTTATGAAAATTAAAAGAGGTAGAGTGGTGTTTTATCATATATTTCGTTTTATTGTAGCCTAAAATATACAAATATATACTGAGTGATACTGTCAAGAACATGCTTGTCCATTAGCAGAGTAGGTGGACTATTAACTAAATGGCGGCGGGGATTCCCCCGAGGGGAAGTGCTTAGGGAAGTTTGCAAGTGTGTGTCTAAAACTGGAGTGGAACGCAGCATACAATGTTTCTCCGTCGCTCTGCATACGTCATCTCCCTCATCGCTCTAATTGGTTTTAGGTCTATCCAATTGCGCCGAGAGGTATTTGAGCGACGCCCGTTGGTGACGCCCCTTTGGAAATGATTTGTCTATGAAGCTTTGCCAGACCATAACCCAAGTTACTACTGAGAATGGTCTGGTTTTAACCAGGCTAATAATTTGCCATCTTTGACTTAGATACTTCACCTTTGTGCATCTTGTGTTCACCTTTGTGCATCTTAACTCTAGAGTTAAAGATTATATTGTTAAAACATCATGGAAAAATACATTTCACATTGTTGTTTAAAACTTGGTGCATCATTTTACCTTTCTTTCTTTTTGTGGCACTTGATAGTTTTAGCTTGTGGAACTTGAGTGTGGAGGTCTCTGGCTGTGGGTCCAGCTGTGGCAGGGCAGCGGTGTTGGGCTGCTGCAGGTGTGGCAGGGCAGCGGTGTTGGGCTGCTGCAGGTGTGGCGGGGCAGCGGTGTTGGGCTGCTGCAGGTCTGGTGGGGCAGCGGTGTTGGGCTGCTGCAGGTCTGGTGGGGCAGCGGTGTTGGGCTGCTGCAGGTGTGGAGGGGCAGCGGTGCTGGGCTGCTGCAGGTCTGGCGGGGCAGCGGTGTTGGGCTGCTGCAGGTGTGGAGGGGCAGCGGTGTTGGGCTGCTGCAGGTGTGGAGGGGCAGCGGTGTTGGGCTGCTGCAGGTGTGGAGGGGCAGCGGTGTTGGGCTGCTGCAGGTCTGGTGGGGCAGCGGTGTTGGGCTGCTGCAGGTGTGGCGGGGCAGCGGTGTTGGGCTGCTGCAGGTCTGGCGGGGCAGCGCTGTTGGGCTGCTGCAGGTGTGGAGGGGCAGCGGTGTTGGGCTGCTGCAGGTGTGGAGGGGCAGCGGTGTTGGGCTGCTGCAGGTGTGGAGGGGCAGCGGTGTTGGGCACCTGCAGGTGTGGAGGGGCAGCGGTGTTGGGCTGCTGCAGGTCTGGCGGGGCAGCGGTGTTGGGCTGCTGCAGGTGTGGAGGGGCAGCGGTGTTGGGCTGCTGCAGGTGTGGAGGGGCAGAGGTGTTGGGCTGCTGCAGGTGTGGAGGGGCAGCGGTGTTGGGCTGCTGCAGGTGTGGAGGGGCAGAGGTGTTGGGCTGCTGCAGGTGTGGAGGGGCAGCGGTGCTGGGCTGCTGCAGGTCTGGCGGGGCAGCGGTGCTGGGCTGCTGCAGGTCTGGCGGGTCAGTGGTGTTGGGCTGCTGCAGCTGTGGTCTAGTCCCCTTTTTCTTTCTCTGAAAATGAACTTTGAGATGACAACAAAGTTTTAAAATTATAGCAAAAACAAAAATGTTTACAGCAAGTGAGTATTATATCAGTATTTAGATTAGGAAATTATAACTGGATCCTTTGTAAAACTGATACATTACCCAGCCTAGTGCAGTACACACTTACAAATAAACGCACACTCTACAATAAATGATTGTAAGTATAATAAAGTTAATTAAATGTAATGCAAGAAAACGCAAGAAAATTCAAGAAAACAAACTTTTTAATACTGCTTCATAAACAGTCTTCAACCTCTGGAGGAGATCCTCATCTAAAACATGGTCACCACCTAAAATGGCATCAGCCACAATACTGTTCTCTGTAATCTTTCCAAGAAGCAGTATAGGATGGAGTTCAAGAGCAGCCAACTTGTCAAGCTGAAATAATAATAAAAAGATGCATGTAACTAATTTATACACAAAATTCAGTAAGAAATCAGTTTGCTTGAAGTGAATACTTCAATCTACAGACAAAGGGCATGAACCATGAAAAAAGGGGAAGAACAAAACATATTTATTGTAGACTGTTTGCAATTAAATGATTTCATTAATTATTTAAACAGAAATTCCCTCTCCTTATGTTGCATGAGCAAGGTCCACTGTCAATATTACAAAATATTTAACATGTTACTGACATGTAACATTTCACATTTAGTTCTGGAAAAAAAATAAGATATAATGTTAAGTGGTCTTTTATTTTTCTCCAGAGCTGTATATGCTTTATTAATTATATTAATAAGTTAAATAATAAGTGGTCACTTATCATTACAAACATGCAGTTAAAACACTTACCAAACAATAACTGCTATTAATAACAACAGTCCTGTTGCAGTTTTTTTGGACTGAAGCAGCCCAATCAGATTTTTTTAATTTAAATCTTTCCCTCTTCTTTTGCAGTTTTGCCTTGTAGGGCTGGCAAGTCTTACATGCAGGACATGTTTTGAAGGCAACATTGATAATGGCCTTGCAACTCTGGCACGTCTTTTTCGTGCTCCCGGGCATTCCTGGACAGAAAAAAGAGCAATATTAGCAATAGTATCTCAAGTGTCTGTAAAATAAATAAATACATATAAATAAATAAATGCTATAAAAAAAATTACTTGATTGACACTGTTTATGTACTGATGAAATAAAGAACTATGATAGGGGGTGCTAACCCAAAGCTGTCTGCTAGCATGTACATAAATTGATAATAAACTTAATCTGTTATCTCTAATGTATTTGATGTCACAATTACATTCTATTATATTATAGACTTAAACATGAACCTACCCAAATCTTGTTGCAAACTGTCGTTTTTTTTCTATGTAAAAATAAATGTGGATTAAAATGACAACGTGCAGATTCGTTCAATGTGAATGTTACGTTAGTACGCAAAAAATAATGACAAAACGTTTCCCCGCCCCATTCAGTCTGAACTGTGACGTCAAACGAATATTTTGCGTATTGCACATTTTAGAACCCCTTCAATAATAATAGTAATAATAATAATAATAATAATAATGTCTGTAAAATATGCGCTATGACATAAAATATTCCCTTCATTTTTCATTTCATTTAAGAGACTATACAGGACAGTTGCAATAGCCTACACTACAAATAAATGTACAATTATATCATAATCATAAACAAAAATCAAGTATGACTAAACAAATTAATATATGGTCGTCAATCATTTAAAAAAAAAAAAAACATTTCATTTATTGTATTAGGCCTAATGCTAGGCCTGCCTAGTAATTTTTGGTAGGCATCGTAAGCAAATTATTGGACCTAAATGTGAACTAATTACAGAGAAGCAAGCGTACTGAAAACAAAAGAGATCAATTGAGATCATGGGGTCAATTTAGAATATTTTATTTAACGTTACTAGGCTTAAGGGTGTCCACTGGTAAACTACTATACGTTTCACCGAGTACATATTAACCACCTGACTAAACGTTCTGACAAAACTATCGTTAATTATTTATGCTTTCGATATCTTATATTCGGCTTACAGTTAACTGTTTAATGCTTAGTAAGACACCAGAGACACATATACAATTATTAATTGCTGGCCTTTCAATATAGTTTGCCAACTCGTTTTGTGCGGTTTAGTACGTAATCAACAAGGTCATTTGCGCGCAATTCCCCTCCGTTTTATTTCAATAAACACAGAAAACTAAAACATACACATACATTTTTATAATTTGTTGTTCCGTTTGTGAGGCAATAACCAACTGTATCGGTTAACAACGTAACTTACCTCGGTGAACTTGAAGTGCGATCCATACTGACAGTATGGTCATGTTTTCCTTAGACACGCATCCTTGGCACCTCAAAAGCTCGGAATTAATTAATTGATATTAAACTTCGTATATACTGAGAAGACTGAACATCATTTACGGATATTGAAGCCTTTATAACCTTTAATAAACACGCATCTGGAAAGGAGAAAAACTGATACCACTTAGCGCCTCTAGTGGACGTTTCACCCGAAAAGTGCAGGGAAACGTACCTGGGGGTACATATTTGAGGGTTTGCAAAAATGTAGGCAGAGTCACGTATTTGCAATGAGCCTGGGTTGGAATCTGGCCAGTTCATCAAACTAGACACCTCAGTGAATTCCTCAACATACCTCTCCAGCGGGCAACCATTCTGTCGAAGACCCCAGAGGCGATCAACCGCGGACATGTCTCCTTTAGGCAGCCCGGGACAGGAGAGGATTGTGACAATAATATAATATGAAAAAAATTAAGCTGTTACACTGAGATTAAATGTTTTATTCATGTTATTCAAATTTAAATGTTTGTTTATTGTTTATGAATTTCCACAATTTTCTATATCAGGTTTTTTTTTTTTTAACTTTTTAATGGCAAGGATCCTTCAATTCTTTATTAGGCTTACAATATAATATAATTATAACAGCCTATAATATAATATAAAAACTAATTGAAGTATTTAAACTGATATATCAGTTTAAATGCTTCAATTTGTAAAAAAAAAATTAAAAAAAATATATCTAATAGCTAAGTATGTTCAAGGGAACATGTGAAATCTTTTATAGTTATCTAAACATCCCTGAAACCCAAACCACACACAAATCTATTTAAACCGATGCGTGTTACTGATACATGGGTGTGCAACTGTAAATATCTGTTTTGTTACCGTGCTGTGCCCATCATCCATTATTTCCACCACTTAATCAAACCACTCTTCTTTAAAACATGATGATGTTTTATTTCACGTCTTTGCGTTTCATGTTGCCTCTCACATTGAGCTATTTGGACCGCAAACATGACTCACTGCTGCTCACACGCAACATCATTCTCTCTAGGAAACTTGTAAACCGCATTCACCGGTTCTAACACTATAACGATAATAACTCAATAGTGGTTGAATAGAGCAATGCAATTATTCATTTTGATTCATTTCAACACACTTACTGCTTACCCCCAGGGCATCCAAGATTTAGGTGTCCTTGTTTGTTCATTAGAACAAAAATAAAAAAAATTGTGGTCTGCCAATAATGCATGTAAATGGCAACATTTTAGAGTATGAGAGCTATGAGAGTAAAAAAACACACACATTTAAATACATATTAAACCCTACGGCTCGTGACGACACATTGATGTCTGAAGACACAAAACAATTAGTTTGTGCGAGAAACCGAACAGTATTTATATAATTTGTTTTACCTCGAATGCGATCTATGTACAACAGCCTTCACTGCACGGCATCACTTCCGGTGGGTGAGGTCAAATGTACACGATATGGCATATATCAATCGGATATAAGTGGCGGAAGTGATCTCTCACCATATTGTGTATTTGATATTTGACCTCACCTACCGGAAGTGATGGTGCGCTGAAAACTGATGTACATTGTGTTGAATTTGAGGTAAAAAAATGAATTAGAGTTTCTCGCACAAACCAATCGTTTCGTATCTTAAGACATCAATGTGTCATCACGAGCCGTAGGGTTTAATATGGATCCGTATGTGTATGCTTTTTTACATTGGATTTTAGGTTGTTGTTCGTTTGTTTCATATTTAACTTAAATTTGGATTTAGTTGTCAGTATATGCCTTAACATCACTGCAGTAATGATTGACATAGGAATAGTAGGTCTTAGATACTGTCCAGATTGGCAGTAACAAACCCACCTTTGTCTTTATTGTGTGAAAAAGTGGGAACCCTGTATACAGACAAAGCAGGCCTGTTGTATGAAACTAGTTAAACAAACTCTAAGTAGGTTTAGTATTGACAAATCCAATCTGGTTTGGATCAAGTTCAGCGGGCTAACAATGCTCTGTATAAAATACTCTGTCGACTCAGAGTTTGATCCAGAGTTTGTAATTAACTCTGGGGAATGTGCTCCTGAAAATGTGACATGCAGGAATGTTGTAGTACTCGAGACCAGTCTTGTCTCTGTCTCAACTGTATGTGTGCTTGGTCTCATTTATTTGTCAACATCAATAATGTGACTGAATGCAAAACTTCCTGCTTCAAATGCAATCAATGACTTATTTCTAAATAATAAATAATAATAAATTACAAATGGGATATTGATTAAATAATAAAATATTATTATGAAAAACATGACTTATACATTTACAAGGCAGCAATAAACACTGCTTCTGCAGCGAAAGTTTGAGAAGGAAACTATTGACTCTATCAATGCAAGTAAATCATCTGAATTTAAAATACAATTTACACAAAGAGCTTAAAATAAAACAAGTATCCTTAATCTGTTTACAAGCTTTGTATATTGAAGTTTGGAAAGTTTATTGTTAATTGTCAATTCATATAATAATTATATTAATAGATTATTTGAAGTATGCATAATTATATTCTATATAATATAACATAAATCTTTTTATAACAAAACATAGGCAATTGTGTCTCTAAAATGTTATCACCATAAATTGATTTGATTTGGAGGGGAGTATACAGGGGGAGTGGCTTTATTGCACCAAATATGTTACTTTGGTCACAGCTGATTGATTGGTCCAGTTTTGGTTTGGGTTCTCTAAAGCAAGTTACCATGGCGGTGAATACTGTTAAAAATACTTCAACTAATCTCAAACTCAAAATGAAACCAGCTTCATGCAACAGGCCTCTGAAGACAGAAATGTAGGCTTAATATAAAATTAATTACGACAGTTGGCATATGTCTTCAAAAGGCAGAGCTTGTTAGCTGAATGTTTTAAACACATTTATTGATAATTGAAAATACTTTATTTGTCAGAAAGAGTGAGTAAAGATTTAATGTGAGTAACAGGAGAATAACAGTTTTTTTTTTTTTACATCACCATATACTTTCATTGAAAAGAACATCAGTGAAAAGAGCAATTTGAACATATTTCAAAACTGCATTTGCATTCGAAAAAAATAGCTTAAAAACTGCCTCTCTTCACATGCCTGTAGTGTTCCCAGGGATGATACATTCAGTTTGAGATGAAAAGGATAAGGTCCACTCTGTAGTCCTTCAACTACTGAACAAAAGCACATTTCAAACTGACTCTCTCTCTCTCTCTCTCTGAAAGACACAGGACACCCTTGTGGCAATGTCAAAACTTTCTGTGATTTCAGAGTGGGACTTCCCAGTCCACTTCCAGATCCAGCTACTTCAACACTCATTCTGAAACCCTGTTTGTTCACTGGGCATAGAAAGCTTCTCCATAAAGGAGACAGGTCTTACCTGGATTCATTTCCTGTGTGACCTCTGCTTTCAGAGCATGATGGATTATCCCGAGTGTCTGGGCATCAATTTTTATGCCCAGGAAGTGAGACCCCAGTCTAGGGTGGGTGGCACTAGCTATGGGAAATCTTGTTGGAACAACAATAGCAATGATAATAACAATGACAACAATATGGATCATCTTCACAGTGGGATCTCATGGGAAAAGCCTGCTTTTGAAATTGTAGGCTATGGCTATGTAAGAGTTTGGACGGAGAGAATAGAGCAAGAGAACAGCATTAACATGATATCAATATTAATTGATGTAGCTGAATTAATATTACAATTAATTAATATGTTTATCCAGAGAACACTCAGTATTGAAAATCTCTCAAAAAGGATATTTTTCGTGGCCACAGAAAAATAACTCTTTCTTAGCATTTAGCTGTGATGTCATTGTTAAAGGTACATTGATTTACAAGCAGTGGCCAGAATCAAACTCACATGAATGTGCATAACGCTTTAGATTACGGCCTGGAAAGTACTGCATAATTAAATCAAATTTACAGCATAACTTTCGGTAATTATAGTATAACTATAAAGTAAGTGCGTGTAGGTATAAGGGAACAATATGTAATATTGGGGGAATAAAGGGTTTATTATTTATACTTTAAATATTTTTCAATTAAGGGGTAATTATCTGTGTAGTTACAGGGTAAGTATGAATCTGCAGGCTGTAAATTAAAGTGGTTCTTGTTCCCCTCTTGTTTCATGTTGTTGCAGGGTAAGAATGAATCTGCGAGCTGTTAATTAAAGTGAGTCTTGTTCCCCTCTTGTTTCATCTAGTTACAGGGTAAGTAGTACAATAAAAACACATACACAATCTGATATCACTCGGAAACCTTTATTTAAACAAATGAAAAAAAAAAAATTTTTAAAGCAGATTTACAACACTTATTCATTTATCTTGCTTGGCTTCGTCCTCCTCTTGTTCCTCTTCTTAATCGTCCTTGACACAGATGAATCTTAAGAAGGAATCCCATGTCTCTATAGCTAGTATTCTGTATTATGTAACTGTTACACTGAAAATACAGTGCACGCAGAAATGTCCTCACCGTTAACTCGTCTTTTACCCTCATGCCACCCGAGATGTATACGACATTATATCTTCATATGAACACAGAAAAATAAATAATCTCTGCTAATGAAAACTAATTTGGGTTTCTAAGAGTTAATTAAAGCATCAAACAGCGAATACAGCAATAACGACAGTAATCCATAAGACCCTAATGGATGAATCAATATCTTCTGAAGTTAAACGATAAGTGTTTGTAAAAAAAAATATATATATATATATATATTTTAAATTTTTTAAACTGTAGACTATCGCTTCTGACCAGCAGTCATCTAAGTGCGCATGCGAGGGTTGATTTCATGCTTGACGTAAATTGAAGCGTAACGTGCGCGTGCCGAAAAACTCTGGTCATGCAGATGTCAGATGCTGTCGGTTTTTATTTTTTTTATGCTCACAACAGCATACAAATAATAACACAATATATGATAGTAGCAATGAGAAACAAACAAGACTAGAAGAGATGCCAGTTCTCACGTGTTTCAGATTAAACACGCTTGAGAACGCAGGGGTGCAACTCCAGACCAAAACTGAGTGTTGGTTAATAGTCAATTTTCATTACAGTTAAAATATACCATTTTAATATACAATGGATTATCAAAATTAAAACAAACACACATTTTTTCAGGAAAATTATGTATCCTAAATTATTTATTTAATTTGCATATAAGTGAGAAAAAATATATATCAATCTGGAAGTTTAATAGACAAGAGTGTAACTATTTTGTTTTGTGTAAAAAACTACAATACACAAACTTTTTGTATACTAATAAACCTACAGAAGATAGGATATTGTCAGATTACAAAACTACCACAGGTTGGCATTACTTTTAGGCCCTTATCTGTTCCATAAACAATATTTAATGTAAATGAATTAATTGACTTCCAAATGAGTAAAACAATATATATATATATATATATATATATATATATATATATATATATATATATATATATATATATATATATATATATATATATATATATATATATATATATATATATATACAGTGGGAAGAACAAGTATTTGATACACTGCCGATTTTGCAGGTTTCCCTACTAACAAAGCATGTTGAAGTCTGTATTTATTATCATACTTTCTAAAAAAAAAAGTTTACCCAACAGATAACCCATTGGTGGGTTGATATAGCACTGACCTATTGTTGGGTTATTTTAACCCAATTCATTGGGCAGTAAGTTTTGGGTTACAAAATAACTAATTTGTTTGGTCATTTGCCCAAAATGTTGCTTTAACCAGCCTCGTATTATAATTATTATTACTATTATTACTGTTATTATTATTGCCATGCAAATAAATAACCAAAAACTTTAATATATTGACAATGCTTTATTTACATTCAATTGGAAGTTATAACCCTTTTACATTTAGTCATTTAGCAGATGCTTTTATCCAAAGAGACTTACAAATGAGGAGAGCAATAGAAGCAACTAAACAAACAAGGGGCAGTGCTGTAACAAGTCTCAGTAAATCTAGCCAAGTACACATATACACTTAAAAAAACTAAAAAAACAGAAAAGTGAATAGATTAGATAAGTCTTTATTGGTCAGGTGCTGCTGGAAAAGATGTGTCTTAAGATGTTTTTTTGAAAATGGCTACAGACTCGGCTGCTCGAACTGAGATAGGCAGGTCGTTCCACCAGGTGGGAACAGTCCCAGAAAAGGTCCTCGAGAGTGAGTTCATGCCCCTTTGGGATGGCACCAGAAAGGTTTCACTACAGCATTGTTTTCAGAGGGTTCTTCTGTCTATATGTGAAGAGAAGACATTTTTGTATTTAATTACAATTTCAGTATACATAACCAACTGAATTAAAAAAATAATAATAATAACAACAGAGCTCCTGTAGATTAACAACCTAACAAATGTCTTGCCATTGATTAATGCACCACACCAATAATTGGCCTTTTATTCCAATAACTAGTGTTGTCAAAAGTACCGACCGCGATACCAAATCGGTACTGAAATTTTAAAAAATGTGCCGCTTTGAGCGCTGTTGAGCTGTAATCGTAAACACCTCTGACGGGCCATTGTGCTCACACGCTCATCGGATGTGCCTGTGATTGGCTACAATGATCAATGCACGGCAGCGCTTGAAAGCACATGGAAGTGTTTATAAATGTTTTGAAAGCGGGAGCGTTTGAAAGCACAAGCAGGCATCGACCAGCGGACCGGTAGGCTGACAGACGCCTGCATTAAAAAGCTCTGTGTGTATCTGTGTAAGTGCTCTGTGAAAAGCGTCATTGATGTATATTTATAACGTATTTGTGAAGCGCTGATCGTTGTAGCCAATCACAGACATGTTTGATGAGTGCGTGAGCGCAATGTCAAAGGTGTTTATGACTCCACTCAACAGCGCTCAAAGCGGCACACTTTTAAAATTTCATTACCGATTTGGTATCGTGGTCGGTACTTTTAACAATACTACCAATAACACAAATTAAAATTCTAACATGTAACCTATGGTAAAGTGTGTATGTACAAGAAGCTTATATTTATAACATGTAGCTATTTAAAGGGTTACTTCAGCGATTAGCATTAAGCTTTGTATCAATAGAAACCCAGAAGTATATTCAAATTATCGTAGTTTCCCCCCTCATATAACCCTGAGACGAGAGAATTATGTATTTTATTTCTGGAAAAATTCCTCCGATGACGCAAATATCGTCATTTTGCGTCATCGGAGGAGTTTTTGGCCAGAGGCTGAAGACTACAGCCAGCAGAGGGTGCTATTTCCACATATTTTCAACATCACACTCACAGCACTCACAGCACTCACAGCACTCGGCTCGCGGAGCTGGGGAGATTCATGTAAACGGAGCGGTGGAGAGCAAAGTGAGTGTTTTAACTTTTAAAATGAACTTCCTATGACAGTTAAGCTTCCAAAGACATGAACTGAACATGAGCCAGACTGATCACGCACTGTGAATGCAGCCGCGAATCCCGCGCTTACCTCAGTTCATGTGATGAATGTAATCCGATCCTGCTGCGTTTGTGCCCTGACACTCAATCGGCTCACTCGCATTATATCGAACAGACACGTTCAGTTTTTTATTGTAGTGTCTCTAACTGAACTGATTTTCTGAAAATGAACGCGGTAGGCAAGTGATCCAGTAATCCAGTAGCCGACTAGCCGTGCCTAGAGTAGGGCAGTGAAGCAGTGCGTTCTGGGAATTGTTGTCTTTCATCCCCATGAGACAAAAATACATTTTCTGTGTTTTCTCAGTCTAGAAGGCACCAAATTCAAAAATAACTTTACATTTCTAAAACTACATCTTCATTAATGACCGAGTTTAAATACAGATTCATCTTCCCAGCGCTGAAGTACTACCCCTTTAATAAAGATGTACTGATAAGGACAGGGAAAGTAAAAGCTTACTTCATGTTAAAAAAAAAATTAGAACTGCCTTAAAAACGTCTGTAGGGCAAGGGAACGTACAAGTTATCCTCTACATTATATGATTTCACAGCATGCAAGGGCTGAAAATCGTGCAGTGAATTCACAGAGACGTCATTAGAGCGGACACCGCGTATGCAAAGTAATGGCGATCTTGGTGGTCTTAAGTCATATTTTTAACTTTTATCTTTAGAGTTTTCTAGACAAAATATGTAAAAAATGTTGTCATAGACTATGTTGTAGGTTACACTGTAGTTGAGATGTGTAGACATTTGAGCTATACATGTATAACGCTGCATACCTTCATCTACAATGACTGGACACCGGACGAGGCTTCCGCTGGTTCCTGAAGCCGAGCTTGTCGGTTAAATATCTGAAAACATGAATAACTTCCCAAAAATGATTGGAAAGAACAGAAAAAGTGAGGAGGGGGAATCCAAGCGAGTATTAAAAAAAAAAATAAATAAATAAAGAAAGAAATGGGTTTGTGCTGGCTATAAAATTCAAGCATCAGATCGTTAGTCAAAGATACAGAGTGACAGCGTACAAAAAGACTCGCCAGGGGGAGATATAAACATTTATTTGGGGAAAAGCGGCAATAGT
This sequence comes from Gobiocypris rarus, assembly GCA_023029165.1. Classification (NCBI taxonomy): domain Eukaryota; kingdom Metazoa; phylum Chordata; class Actinopteri; order Cypriniformes; family Gobionidae; genus Gobiocypris; species Gobiocypris rarus. The sequence continues at coordinate 28,013,621 of CM040918.1, read as the reverse complement.
ACTATGTAAGGAGCTTAGTCACTTTATAGCGGAAAACACATTAAATATAGTCCAATATTAGGCTAACTTACCCGTGTATCTTCTGTCACAGTTGCAGCGGGCAGCCGTTGAAATTTGAATTTTAACCCAACTGGCTGAGTTGTTATAGAAACAACACAATAAAAGTTCGGAATAACCCAACAGAATGTCCCATTATTTTTAACCCAGCTATTGGATAAAAAAATAACCCAACGTTTTTTAGATTGTAGGTACACGTCAACTGTGAGAGACGGAATCTAAAACAAAAATCTAGAAAATCACATTGTATGATTTTTAAATTATTAATTTGCATTTTATTGCATGACATAAGTATTTGATCAAGAATTCCGGCTCTCACAGACCTGTTTTTTTTTTTTTTTAGGAAGCCCTCCTGTTCTCCACTCATTTCCTGTATTAACTGTGCCTGTGACACACTCAATCAAACAGATTCCAACCTCTCCACAATGGCCAAGACCAGAGAGCTGTGTAAGGACATCAGGAATAAAATTGTAGACCCACACAAGGCTGGGATGGGCTACAGGACAATAGACAAGCAACTTGGTGAGAAGGCAACAACTGTTGGCACAATTATTAGAAAAGTGGGGCATCAATGATCATGAAGAAGGTGAGGGCAGTGTTGTAGTCGAAGACCAGCTCATTCGAGTCCGAGTTCAGAGAGGGTCGAGTCAGAGTCGAGACCGAGTTCAGAGAGGGAGGGTTGAGTCCGAGTCGAGACCGAGTACAAAGAGGGTTGAGTCCGAGTCAAGACCGAGACCAGAGAAAATCCACATTAGAACTTAATTTAATTAAAAAAACATTTTAGTTACGGAGGGCGTGTACAGAGTGACTGCAGAAAAATTGCTGTCTTTTTAATGCAAAAGTGTGAATGTGCCGGAGGGAGAGAGGGCAGGCGCGGGGCGTCCTTCTGTTAGACATTTTTTGGGGGAGATGCTCAGTGTTGAGACTGTCAGCAGTCATTGTATCTGTATTCATGTTATTAATTAATTAAATTAAATTTGGTTCTCTCTTTGACACTTTTTTCCTATTTTGTAAAAAGAAAATATATTAAAATAACAGTTGAGAAATAGTGTAGTGTACAACCATGCTTTTGACCATAGTTGGAACAGTTTTTTTTTCTCCTCCAATGTAATTTCTACAGTTATTATTTATTTACATATTTTTATTATTATGACTTCAATTATTATATCATCTGCTACTAATTGTATCTAATGTTGTTGTTGTTGTTTTATTTATATTTTTTATTTTCATATGTTAAATACCAAAACCAATAACCAAAAGACAATAGAAGAGAAATAATGTGACAATAGCAATAGTAATAGCAATGTGACTTTCTGGAAAATGGGATCTCTACTGGTTGATGCCAGGTGGACACAGTGTAAAATAGAACCGAGAGCGGGTGGGTCACAGGTGTGGGAGAGAACCTGGCGGGACTCTTTGCACAAACGTTAGTCTCAAGTCATGCGCAGTTGCGCACAAGAAAATCATCAATCATTAGACGTGTCAATCAAACATTAATTTAAAGAAAAATTAACCAGAAAATAACCAGGAAATATTTTAAATGGGACTCGAGTGGACTTGGGGATCCCATTTTAGTCCAATTCCTAAAATGTTCGAGTACGAGTCAATACCAAGTCCAAATGCACACAAGTCCATGACATGACCAAGACCATTAAAATATGGTCTTGAGACCGAGTCCAAGACCGAGTCTCGAGTATACAACACTGGCTGAGGGATTAGCCTGCAGCGCACGCAAGGTCCCCCTGCTCAAGACAGCACATGTCCAGGCCCGTATGAAGTTTGCCAATGACCATCTGGATGATCCAGAAGAGGAATGGGAGAAGTTCATGTGGTCTGATGAGACACGAATATAGTTCTTTGGTCTAAACTACACTTGGCGTTTTTAGAGGAAGAAGAAGGATGTGTACAACCCCAAGAACACTATCTCAACCGTGAAGCATGGAGGTGGAAATATCATTCTTTGGGGATGCAAAGTGGACCGGACGACTGCACCGTATTAAGGGACGGATGGACAACCTCCCCCCCTCAGTAAGAGCATTGAAGATGGGTTGTGGCTGGGTGTTCCAGCATGACAACAAACCGAAACATACAGCCAGGGGAGTGCTCCGTAAGAACATTTTAAAGGGATAGTTCACCCAAAAATGGAAATTTGATGTTTATCTGCTTACCCCAAGTGCATCCAACATGTAGGTGTCTTTGTTTCTTCAGTAGAACACAAATGAAGATTTTTAACTTCAACCATTGCAGTCTGCCAGTCATAATGCATGTGAATGGGTAACATTTATATGAGAGCAAAAAAAAACATGCTTAGACAACATGCAGAAAGAGCCCTGTGGCTCACGACGACACATTGATATCTTAAGACACGAAACAATCAGTTTGTGTGAGAAATCGAGCCATATTTATATAATTTTTACCTCAAATACAACGCTATATCCAACAGCCTGGAACACCTTTTCTTTACCCACTAATATACTTGCGATTTATTTGATCAGTTTGTGACTGTTTATTTTGTGTTTGGGTGTTTGTCATTGTAATTTGTTTTTCTTGGTACTTATTTTGATGTAAAGTTTTGCTGTTTCATTTGCTGGTGTACCACTGTATGGGAGGTCTAATTTTTGTTTGGCTTGTTTCACGAATGGTTTGGCTGTGTTGGTTTTATTTGTTTTTGGTTTGGTTTGGTTTGGTTTGGTTTGTTTTCTCCCATGTGGTTGGTTATCCAATTTATGTCAGTTTGCTTTATTTTATTTTGAGTGTCATATTTATCATTGTTTTCCTTCTTATACAATATAATTTATGTGCAACCCAAGTTTTTTTACTAGATTTATTATTGGTTTCTCAGTGTGATTATTTACTTGATGATTCAGTCCTAATTTGTGATTGTTTTCTTTGTTTTGAGTTGTTGAATTGTTGCGGTTATGTTTGTTTCTTTTTTTGAGAATTAATTTGGCTGTTAATCAGGCTATTATTTCAATAGTGTCCATGGAGAAGGATTGTATGCTTTATTTTTTAAATAAAATTGACATTTTATACTCTGGCTTCTAGTTCATTTAGTTGAACCACCTGTGTTTAAAAATATTATTGGGATCCCCTATCCCGTAAAAGTTGGGTGGCGTAGTCTATTTGGTCGACATTTCTGACTGCCATATAGTTGAGGTCACACAAGAGAAACAAAAAAGGGACAAAACGGGCCTCTTTCTGTTTTTTAAATAAATGAAACGTTTATTTAAAAAATATATATATGAATAAGAAGTGTCATATATCTGTTTTGAATTAAGTTGTTTTTCAAATAAATGTTTCCGGGTGATATTAGATTTTGTATGTGTTTTTATTGTACCCTGAAACTATATAAAACAAGATGTAGTTGTGCATCTTGTTGTGCACTATGTAATTACATGATACAAGAGGTGAACAAGAACCACTTCAATTTACAGCCCGCAGATTCATACTTACCTTATAACTACATGGATAATTACACCTTAATTAAAAAATACTTACAGTATAAATAATTTGTTAATTTTACTGATAGTTACCCCTTTATTCCCCCAATATGACATATTGTTCCCTTATACCTACACGTTCTTACTTTATAGTTACACTATAATTACCGAAAGTTATGCTGTAAATTAGCTTTAATTATGCAATACTTTGCAGGCTATAATCTAAAGCTTTACCCAAAAGTTTTATTTAACTAAATCACAAACACTTAACTAATCAAAACAAACACATACGCATAACGGTGAATGTGTGAAGTGTTGTGTTTTTGAAAGTGAAAGGGAATGAAAGTGAAAGGGAATTAATCTAAAACCGGAGAACAGGGGAATGATGCTATTCATTTAACCATCTGAACAGAACCATTAGTTTCCTATTTCAAAGCAGCTTGTTAACAAGGGGTCTACAGCATTTCCTAAACCTCTGTTTAGTAAGTTATACAATACTTGCAATGCCTTGGCCATTGAACAAGCATCCAAATGCAGTCTCAGGAGAATGTCTTAATGGTTCAGTAAGTCGAAGGTGTTAAAGTTGCAATCAATTTTTTACGCATTAAACAAATAAATAATGATGAACTTGTGCTGTTCGTTGGACTCTGTTATAGTCTAGGAAGTTACAATGGTTGTAAATTCAGGCCCCACTGGCTGCACATTGGGGCAAAGGTCTCATGGTCGGACTGGATGTCTCCAGTCTTTTCACACAAACAAAAAAACAGGGAAGGAGAAAAAGGACAGAGGGGAGGGGGCTTTGAAGTTGCCCTTTAACTTCTGTAGAGGTCACACATCCAGGGGGCCAGTGAGCCGAAAGGAACTTACATTTTCAGAGGAAAAGTTTATGATCCTTTGTCTTCGAGCATGGTATTTTGCATATGTAACTGTCACACATCTGTCTGGTCTGTTTTTTCACATGTGGTGTTTTGGTTTTATTTCTGTGTCATGAGTGCTCCTGTCTTCTGTATTGACCCCACCCCTCTTGTTATCTGATTATTGGTTAATTTGCCCCACCTGTTTCTTTTCTATTACTTGATTTGTCACCCTTTATATTCCTTGCATGTCTACAGTCCAGTGCTCGATTGTTGTCTTTCATGGTTTGGTATGTTTTCCTGGTTGTTCGTGTCCTGTTCCCGATCCTGGTAATGTGTTTTATGTTTGATTTCCCCCCTTGTGGGTTTTGTTTTGTGTTTATTTGTATGTATTAAATACTTTTTCCCTGCAATTGAGTCCTCACCCCTCTTTTCACCACACCACTCGTGACAGTAACTGGATTGGGTGTTGATGCAGAATATATTAAAGATTCTTGAAATACAAATATGTTGCATAGGTATCAAAATATAATGGACACAATAATTTAGATAATTAAAATGCAAATACAAAAAATGGTGTATATGGTGAGTTTACTTTAACTAGAGGTTCTATCATAAAGCATGCATAAAATGGTATACAATACAAAAGACACTATACAATACAGTAATAATCATACACACAATGTCCTGGAGATATGAATGTTCATTCATAGAAGGTTTGCCAGTGAATTAATGGAAAAAAGTAATTTTTTATGGGCCTTAGGTGTCTTTCCTATGGGGACATCAAGCCACAGAGCTTGGCCCACCACAGTCTTCAGCACGTCCAGTTCTGATGGTCGCCAGTCCTGTGCTCTCTGCGCTTTCCAGTCCGGTGGATCTGAAACCAAAGCCTCTTCACAACATGGTCGTCGTGCTAGAGTCTCTTTACAACATGGCCACCGTGCCAGAGTCTTCATCCTTCATGGACACAATGCCATGAAGTCATTAATATATATGCGAGTGGGACTGGCATCCAATGTAGCAGACCCTCCAATGGTCCGTGTGGCTATTAAAACATTAAATGGTAAATGGACTGCATTTATATAGCGCTTTCAACAGACCCTATGGCCAGCCAAACTGCTTTACATGTTTGCCTCACATTCACCCATTCATACACCTACGGCGGTGTCAGCCATGTAAGGTGCCATCCAGCTCGTTGGGAGCAGCTGGGGTTAGGTGTATTGCTCATGGACACCTCGACACTTGGTCCGATGGAACCGGGGATTGAACCACCAGCCTTCCAGTTTGTAGACAACCCACATGAACCACTGAGCCACTGCCACCCTATTAAAACATTATCGGGGGTACTAGTACACCCAGGTGGTCCCGAGGTCCTTCCACCATTGGTTGCGTTTCCTGTGATGGCAGTTGATATTTTGTGTGTTTGGGCCGCACACACCACTACAGCCCCACCCGAGATGGCAGCGACTGCTACAGAACCTCCAGAGGCGGTAGTGTCTGCTTGTAAACTCCTTTCTCTCTCTGACATGACCATGGAGGTCATTCCTGAACTTCCTGCTTGTCCTGACATGACCAGGGAGGTCGTCAATGAACTCTCTGTGTGTCCTGACACGACCATGGAGGTTGTTCTAAACTTCCTGTCAGCCCTAACATGACCACAGATGTCATCTATGAACTTTCTGTGGTGGCCACAGAAACCATTCCTGACCTCTCTGTGCTCTGTGTTCCAGTTCCACCTGATCTGCCCTGGGGGTCTTCAGCTCCACTGTGGTGATCTCCGACCACACCATCTCCGTCGTGGTGGTCACCAGCTCCACCTGCCCTGCCCTGCCATGGTGGTTTGCAGCCCTGCCAGCTCCACAATTGTGTTAACCAGCTCTGCATGCTTTGCTGTGGTGGTCCTCTACTCTTATGTGGGGGTCTTCAGGCCCACCTGCTCTGTTGTGGTGGTCTTCTGCTCCGTTGTGGGGATCTTCAAACTAGTCTACTTTACTGTGGGGGTATTGGACTGTTTACCCTGTGTTTTGACCTATTATCTGTCTTTTGGATTACGTTTTTGGATTGCCTTTCAATAAAACTGCATTTGGATTCTCAACCCTGTGTCACCGAGCAGTTCGTGACAGCATCTCACATTAATTGTTTTTATATATATTTCACAGATTCTTGAGATAAGGGACAAAACATGTCCCAAACACAAATGCCCTTTTTATGTTAAAAAGTAAGAATATCAACACAATAAAAATACTTAGATGTAAAAAAAGTTACATCTAAATAAAATTAGTACTTAGTAAATTAGTACTTAGTATAATTGCTTATACTTTTAAATAATTTATTTAGTATTATTTTAAAATCACTCACTATAACCTGTCCTCAGCATGAGGTCACAATGTAAAACTGCTAAACAAACTGTTTAAAAATGCAATAAATTAAAAAATACACAGTTACATTAAAAGGCAAAAAGTAAATATTGATTTATATATGAGTTGTGTCCTCGGGTCAAATCGGTCAGGACAAATATGGTCTATTTTGTCACTTTTTTTTACGGTGTTCTCCTCTGATCCGTCTGTCTTGTGCTTTGATTTAAATGGGCCTTTGACGTTTGGGCAAAAAATTCTGGCAGTGTTGTGTTTTTGTGTATTTTATTATTTTTTTCACAGCACTGGATGTCATATGGTGATGATGAAACACATGGAACACTTCACTACATGAAATCATGGTGAAAATTTGATATTTTTCATGTTAATCAGGTCAATTTTGATAAAGAACTATGCACTGTGGCTTTAATTCAGCGTGAGCAGCGCAGCAAAAATGGACTCGGCGCCGAAACGCTGCTCCTGCAACGCACTGCCACGTCGCCTCCGCGTGCGGTGCTAATGCTCTAATCGAAAAATGCTCTGCTAACACGTGCAGTGTGAAACCGGCCTAAGGTTTTTATCCAGGCATGACAGTTTAGATTTTTAACTGCCCTGGTAAAATGTACTAAATAAGTTATTGTTTTTGTTGTTTTGACCAACATAACCTTGTGAACAGTGCTATACTTCACAGTCTTCACTTAAATTATAAATAAAATATAGATTAATCTTTATTAAAGCTACAAACATTATTCAGTCAAGAGCAGTGAACTCATTTCATATTTGATTAGCTTTATTGAACAGAAATGAATCAACACTGAATTGACTTCAGCTGAACAATGACACTATTTTCTTTTTAGAGCTGCTTTACATCAGAATTGAACTCTGATTGCATCACTCAATCATTATTATCGTGCATCTCTGTAAAGCTGCTTTGAAACGATCTGTATTGCATAAAGCATTTTATAACTAAAGGTGACTTGACAGTTGATGATTCTGTTATGTATTTAAAGCTTAAACGTAAATTTTAATGTATGGGAAAGACAAAAAATATATTATTACTTAAAGCCACTCTATTGTTCTGTGATAAGTCGTTCCTTCAATACACTATGAGGTATACAGCACATTAACACTTATAAATCGAGTCTGCAGGTGTCTCACTCAGGTTTTACCCCTGGTACTAATTAAGGAATGATAATTAGGTTTATTAAATTCAGCTCTTTAAGCTTAGCCTGTCCCCATTGGAATATAACAATCACTGATCACAGCCAAAGGCTTATGAGATACAGGTTGACTTTACATAATGGACAGAAATAAAGACAGTCATGCCCATGAGGGAATGTATGGTTATGATTAATAGCTTTCTCACATCTGAAGGAGTTTTGTTGCTGCATTGATGTGTTTTTGAAGTGGGATGCCTCTTAATGCTTGACAGGTTATGTAGTTTAGGTTACTGCTTTAAGCACCTCAATTTTCAGTCCTCAATCTCTGACCTTGACCAACAAAGCTTTCGGTTTTACTGTGTTCTGTATTATTGGTGTACTAAACACGGAATAATGTTAAGTTATGTTCTTAGAGGACCTTGATGTAGCAAATAAAAGCCAAAAACATATCTACTATCTGCTCAGATCTAAAGTTACACTAATTACTAGTGTCAAAATGAACACAGATACACAAATACAAATAAAAACTAATATTGTGAATATAGCCCCATGTAGCAAATTATATCAAAAGGAAAATATATATAATTAATTATATTGTTATAATAACTGATAATTATTTATATATCTGTCACGTAACGTGTAGTATAAAAGCTCACGAAGACGAGATAGAACAGGAAACAAGATATTTAATAACAAAACTCACAGAATTCACATTAAACACAGTATCATAGATAAAGATGAACAAACACTGAGGGAGAACTGAAGGCTTAAATACACAGAGCAAATAAGATGATTAACACAGTGATTAACAAGACAAGGTTAATAATTTAAAATAATATTCAATCAAAATCCCGTTATCCAGCCATGTCCTCCCTTCCTCTTTCAACCTCATCCTTTTCAACAAAAATTATTTTATGAGGATAGATCAATACAGTACAAAGAAAATCAAAAAACATGCGAAACAAAATATCTTCTCATCTCACTCAGTGCACCGTTATTTGCTGTGTAGTGCCAAATTCTGCGCAATATGCTGTATCATGTAAAATCTGTGCAGACTTATCTACCACAAACTTCCCCAGCAAAGTGAGTAAACATAATATGACGCAAAATTGGCTTGTGATTTGAGTGTTACCCACCACAGTTGATTTTTACCTGCATCCAGGCCAGGATGACGATGGGTTGGAGAGCCGTGATGGAAGGCAGTGCAAGACTGGAGGGAAACATTAAGGACAGAATAACAGCTCAAGAGGATAGACTTTCTGGGCACAATCAGGCACAGCATAGTTCCTGCTGTTTGGTAAATACAGGGAAGCTCAGCCTGCAAAACAGGACTAGAATAGACAAGACACAGCAGGCACAAGACACAAACAGATGTATTATAAAAACAAAAGAGATACTACAACTAAACTGGGAAAACTAATAAAGAGAAAACAGAAAACAAATACTAGTAAATAACTAAAGGATCTAGTAAAAGAAAAGTAGCACATGGCCAACACAAACAAAGACAAAGCCGTGTGCTGACACAACACAAACAGAAAGACATGAAATAAAGACAAGACTGACAGAACTGTAAGGGGTAGATTAGTGCCTTCATTTGATACCGATTTTTGGATATGACAACTTACCGATTGTTCAGCTGATGAAACATCTTTCAGAAAAGAACTGTACAACTATCCTTCACAGCCTTTTTTTCATCTGTGTTGAATTTAATATGCAGTCTAACATGACTAAGGTCTGTAATAACCATTTTAATAGGACTGCAAAGTTAGAAGATTCTGTATTTTTCTGACCACTTGAATGTCAGAGTGAGGCAAAGTAATATCCTTTATTTGTTTGTATACATTATAGGCTGGTGTTCACATTTGTATTTACCTTTTGCTGAATATGTGTATTAAACCTAACTGGTTTATTTCTTATTTGTCACACAGATACACAACACTACGCACTCTTAATTTCAAGTCACAAAATACTGAAAGAATGCAATACACTTTGCCAGCAGGATGTTCATATATTGCACCAAAAGACTGATAACTGATGTATACATTACAAACAATGCAGTTTTGAAAGCAAATCTGTGGAAGGGCATCTAGCCCCCTTTACACTCGGCTCTTTTGTAATAATAATGAAACAGAGGCTAATTTACTGAACTGTGCACAGTGTTTACTTCGACAAAGGGCCAGTCCATTGTCTTCTTCATAAAGCTGTATAGAGAAATGCATGTTATTTTGTAAAACCCCAGTTTGTTTTTGTTATCACCATTACTGCCATTGTTTGCTTGGATTTTCAATTTCCTCAAATGATGCCCAGGGTTCTGCTCCTTTCCTGGGAGGGCAGAAGGTGAAAGAGAGGGATTAAAGAGAGAAAGAGAATGAGAGCGCTGTATGTCCAGGCCCTGTGGAGCGGGACGAGAGTGATTAATTTAGTTCCAGTGCTTTTAAACTGTTCCCCCAGATGTATCCCACAGCGTATATAGCTGCACACAGTTAGTGAGAAAGACAGCGTGATAAAGAATATCCTCCTGAAAAGGACATGAGATTAAAAGAGTGCTTAAAAAGGAGGGAGGGCATATATAATGTGCATAGATAGCCATGATGGAAGTCTCCATTGTTCCCCCAATTCCCCTGCTGCATTTATCTGTGCATCGTTCTAACCTCAAATTATTATTATTATTATTATTATTATGTTTGTTTATGTTTTTTATAAATAACAAATATTTCATAAAACAGCAATTATGAAGTCAAGAGAAAGCTTGTATCAGGTCACTAATTAGCGTAATTTAATAATGCAAGTTTCTCTTGGAACTGGAAGGACCTAAATTCCCCAACACATGGGTACTCATGCTTTATGTAGATTTCATCCTAAATGTGTGTAAAAGGCAGATTTTGAGAAACAGAAAACCAGTGGCAGAACATGTGCAACATTTATTTTAGAAATCCCAGTTGGCCACCATTGTGCATACATGCACACATTGTCCTCCCCAAAATAACCATATAGCGCTTACAATGTCTGATTTTACTATGTATAATCTTATGTGCATATAATTTCATATACATTCTCATCCATGTCATACTACAATGTTTAATGGTACAAGACCCTAAGAAAATATGAGATAATACAGTCTGTGTGATAACATTACATTGCTTAAATTAATTCTTTTTTTAGAATAAAAATATCTAAATATCTTTGAAAGTGAATTCATTATTTTTCAGATAAAGTTTTAAGAAAATTTTGTTTTAATTAACAAACATTTAATTGATAAAGTATACAGTTTCGTCTATAAGGTAAACATATTTTAGAATGTTTAGATATCTATACTGGAAACTACTGTACAAATGTGTGTATATATATATATATATATATGAAATATTTCAGGTCTTTTATTGTTTTAATATTGATGATTTTGGCATATAGCTCATGAAAACCCCAAATTCCTATCTCAAAAATTAGCATATTTCATCCGACCAATAAAAGAAAAGTGTTTTTAATACAAAAAAAGTCAAGCTTCAAACAATTATGTTCAGTTATGCACTCAATACTTGGTCGGGAATTTTTTTGCAGAAATGACTGCTTCAATGCGGCGTGGCATGGAGGCAATCAACCTGTGGCACTGCTGAGGTGTTATGGAGGCCCAGGATGCTTTGATAGTGGCCTTAAGCTCATCCAGAGTGTTGGGTCTTGCGTCTCTCTACTTTCTCTTCACAATATCCCACAGATTCTCTATGGGTTCAGGTCAGGAGAGTTGGCAGGCCAATTTAGCACAGTAAAACCATGGTCAGTAAACCATTTACCAGTGGTTTTGGCACTGTGAGCAGGTGCCAGGTCGTGCTGAAAAACGAAATATTTATCTCCATAAAGCTTTTCAGCAGATGGAAGCATGAAGTGCTCCAAAATCTCCTGATAGCTAGCTGCATTGACCCTGCCCTTGATAAAACACAGTGGACCAGTGGACAGCAGTCAGGTCGGCAGTCTTACCCATGATTGTGGTTTTGAGTAATGAACCAGGCTGGGAGTTTTTAAAAGCCTCAGGAATCTTTTGCAGGTGTTTAGAGTTAATTAGTTGATTCAGATGATTAGGTTAATAGCTCGTTTAGAAAACCTTTTCATGATATGCTAATTTTTTGAGAAAGTAATTTTGGGTTTTCATGAGCTGTATGCCAAAATCATCAGTATTAAAACAAAAAAAGACCTGAAATATTTCAGTTGGTGTGCAATTAATCTAAAATATATGAAAGTTTAATTTTTATCATTACATTATGGAAAATAATGAACTTTTATCACAATATGCTAATTTTTTGAGAAGGACCTGTTTATATATATATATATATATATATATATATATATATATATATATATATATATATATATATATATATATATACAGTTGTGGTGAGAATTATTGGCACCCCTGGTAAAAACGATAAAAAATGGCTGTTAAAGATTAATCTGCATTGTTTATCCTTTTGATCTATCATTCAAAAACCTAACCTTTCATTGATGTAAAGGAATGGAAACTCGGGGTAAAATCACTTTATGAAATAAATGTTTTTCTCCAAAACATGTTGGCCACAATTACTGGTGTAAAATATCTCTGGCTCAACCTTCAACTAGTATAATATTTGCCCTAGCAGTCCAGTGTGCTTTCAGAAACCCTCCACCATCCCCAGCTCCATTATCCATCCATGGCGTATGTTCCCATTAATATTAAAAACAATTTAGCACATCAGGGTGACTAGGAACATAATATTGTCTAGCCATGGCTTCTTGTTTCACAGGAGTATAAATATGTGGAAACACAAAGGCCAAATTGCCTTAATCATTTATCAAAATGAGTAAAACCAAAGAATATAGATCTGGTGTGCAGCAAAAGATCGTTGAGCTTCACAAAATAGAAAGTGGCCATAGGAAAATAGCTCAAGTATTGAAAACTACCATTTCCACCATCAGGGCAATAATTAAGAAGTTCCAATCAACTAAAAATTTTACGAATCTGCCTGGAAGAGGACGTGTGTTTTAATGTCTTAATGTGAGGAGGAGAGTTTGAGTGGCCAAAGACTCTCCAAGGATCACAAATGGAGAATTGCAGAGATCATTTCATGTTGTTTGGGAGGGATTCAAGGAAATAATTTTGCTCATCTAGAAACAAACTCCAGTATATTCAGTTGTCAGACATGACTGGAAATTCATAACGGAACTGGTTCTATGGTCAGATAAAACTGTAAAAATAGCTTTTTGGCAGCAAACCCACCAGACTTTTTGCTGGATGTCTAGGACATCTTGTTCCGATACATCGTATTATGGATTCTAGCAAATACCTACAGATAAAAAAATCAAAACCTGACAGCCTCTGCTAGAAATCTTATAATGGGCAGAGCTTGGCTCTTCCATCAGGACAACAACCTAAAACAAGCATCGAATGTGTCACTGAGCACAAAATGAAGCTCCTGCCATGACCATCCCATAACCTCTACACAGTGCACTCATTTCGCATAGGAGCAGGCACAACAGCAGCTTCTACCATTCCTGCTCCTATGCTCCAAAGAATGGAACAATGGATATATATTTCCTCTGATCACACATGTTCAGATTCTGAAAATTATCCCAAGGAACTGCATTCCCAACACTCTTGAGGTATGCTATCTCCGGTAATTTTGAGGAGCCTTAGACACGCTGTATCTAGTAAAAGCAATCCGACGCATTGAAATCGACAACATTATTGTGTTTGGGGGATTTGAGTTTGGGAAATTTAATTCTCAAAGTGTACCTGACTGAAATAGAGCTTGAATGATAGAATGGAATTCAAACATAGTTCAGGCAGACCACTGATCGCTAAACGATATCAGATGATGCTCAACTGATTTGTTACTCGACCTACTCTAATCAACTATAGTTTTTAAGATTATTCGACTGCATGTTCCTCAGTCTGTCGCACTGACATTTACACCCACCTCCACCCCTTCCCCTCCTAGCATCTTCATAATTGAGTATTGAACTCTGTTTAGAAACTCTGTTTATGTTATCATTGTATCTCCATCTGTAATATGTGCTAAGAATATAATCAAAGCAAATTGTTAAAGTGTTAGCTAATTATAAGCCAAGATAAGATTATCAGCCCTAATGATGTCTGAGTTTAGTACAATGTCAGACACTATAATATGCTCTGGCCACCTTCCTGTTAGCCAGAATGATGAGAAACTTAGCGGACAGTCAACACTTAATGGCTGGATGTCTAAGTGGTGTCCGCAGAATAATATAGGGTTCATAGACAATTGGAAAAGTTTTTTGGGGGCAGACCTGACCTGTTGAAAAGAGATGGATCTCACTTAGGCGGTTTTCTGAAGCCAAAGCTAACAGCAGCGCTGTCTTGAACGACAATATTTGGAAATCGTCTCGGTTACGGATGTAACCCTCGTTCCCTGAGGAGGGAACGGAGACGTAACGTTAGTGACTAACGAATGGGGTTTCGCAGAAGCCTATCATCTTGAGCTTAGAAAACGCCCAATGGCGTGCCAATGCCATGGGCATGCGGAATTTGCATACGTAACTCCGCCTCACCGTGTGAGTATATAAGGAGGTACGTAGCAACATCGCATTATGTTACCTGCTTGAGGAGCCAAGACTGAACTCCTGCGTTCCAGGTAGCACAGCTGATGTGGCAGCGGGGCGTTACGTCTCCGTTCCTCCTCGAGAAGCGAGGTTACATCCGTAACGAGGCGTTCCCTTCGTTCAGTCACTCTGACGTAAGCGTTAGTGACTAACGAATGGGGTCCAATCTAATCCCGCCACTCAGCTGTCTTCCAGTGCCCTGCGTAAGTGCGAGTTCCTGTCGTAAGACTAGTAAATGCGAGCGAAGGACTCCCACTTATCACAGGAATACCAAGGTACACTGGGAAGCATATCCCAGTGAGGAAATGCCAAGATGCCTACCCGTAGGGAGGACTTAAGAGTACACATATGACCCGCAAGGGTTGCATATGGAAAACTCTAGGAGTACCAGCCGAAGGTGGATTTTTAACCCTAGGGATGGCGGGACATGCCAAGGGAAGAAACCCGCTCACTGCGGAGGCTTACGGTGAAATACACGTGTGGGGGTCGCCGGAGGAACCATGCACACGGGGCACCTGGCCGGACACGAGGGTCTGGGCTCGCTAGAGGGCAGACACACAGGCATCGGCGTAAGCAGTGCTGGAGGAACTCAGGGCTCTCGGGGAGCTCACCTGAGGACTATCGCACGTATCCAGTCCGAGGAGTGGAATGGCGAGCAAGCGAAGACACCTGAGCCTGGCCCATTACCGGCCCCTCGGGGGGGCGAGTACATAATCGGACACTGGCTCCACTCGGAGATTGTAGAATCTGGCGAATGTGTTAGGTGTCGCCCAGCCTGCAGCTCTGCAGATGTCTGTTAGCGAGGCGCCATGCGCTAAAGCCCAAGAGGAGGCGACACTACGAGTGGAGTGAGCCCGCACCCAAGGGACATGGTCGACCTTGCTGCTGGTAAGCCAAAACAATGGTGTCCACTATCCAGTGAGACAGCCTTTGCTTTGAGAGAGCACTTCCCTTCGCTCTCACCACCATAACAGACAAAGAGCTGGTCTGAGGTCCTGAAACACTGCGTCACGTCTCGTGGCGCGGAGCGCGCGTACTGGACAGAGCAGTGCCAAGGCTGGGTCTGCCCCTCCACGGGCAGCGCTTGCAGGTTCACCACCTGGTCTCTGAGCGGAGTGGTGGGAACCTTGGGCACATATCCAGGCCGGGTCTCAGGATCACGTGAGAGTTAGCCGGCCCGAACTCCAGGCACGCCGTCAACCGAAAATGCCTGCAGGTCCCGACCCTCTTGACGGAGGCCAATGCGGTCAGCAGAGCCGTCTTCATTGACAGGAACTTAATATCAGCCGACCGCAAAGGCTCAAAGGAGGCCTCTGCAGAGCATCTTAAAACTACTGAGAGGTCCCAAGAGGAACGAGAGGAGAGCGAGGAGGATTCAGCCTCCTTGCCCCCTCAGGAACCTGATGATCAGGTCGTGCTGACTTACCTTTCTGTTCTCCAAGAGATCGTGGTGGGCAGATATAGCGGCCACATAAACTTTGAGGGTGGAGGGAGACAGCCGCTCCAACCCTTCTTGGAGGAACGAGCACGGACCCGATCGGGCATTTCCAGGGTTCTTCTTGGCGGGAAGAGCACCAGGTGGCGAAGAGGTTCCACTTCAACGCATAGGCATGCCGAGTGGACTCTGCCCTAGCGGAAGTGATGGTGGCGACCACCGAAGGTGGCAGGCCACTCAAACCTGTCGCGTCTCATCCAGGAGCCACACGTGGAGGCTCCACCAATCGGGACGCAGGTGCCAAAGGGTGCCCGTCTCTGAGTGAGGAGGTCTCAGAGGAATAGGCCAGGGAGGGCTGTCGCAGGAGTACGAGTTCGGGACCCAGGTCCGGCCGTGCCAGTACGGGGCGACCAAGGACCTGCTCCTTGTCCTCCCTGATCTTGCACAAAATTTGTGCGAGTAGGCTCACTGGGGGAAACGCATACCTGCGTAGGCCCGCGGCCAGCTGTGCGCCAGTGCATCCGTGCAGCGTGCCCTCGGACAGGAAAGAACAGGCTGCAGTGGGAAGAGTCGTGGGAGGCAACAGATCTACCTGCGCGTCCCCAAACTGTTCCCAAATCAGCTGGACCGACTGGGGATGGAGTCTCCATTCTCCGGGAGAGGCTGAAACCGCGAGAGCTCGTCGGCTGCGAGGTTCAGGACTCCCAGAATATGGACAGCACAAAGGGACCTCAGGCGCTTCTGACTCCATAAACCGAGATGGCGGGCGAGAGTTGAGACATACGGCGGGGCGTGGGCCGCCCTGGTGGTTGATGTGCGCTACTACGGCCGTGTTGTCTGTCCGGACAAGCACAAGTTGACCCTTCAGCAACGCTCGGAAGCGGTGCAGGGCGAACCGTACTGCCAGCAACTCAAGGCAATTGACATGCAGGAGGCGGTGGGGTCCTGTCCAGGAGCCCGCGGCTGCTTGTCCATTGCACATGGCACCAACCCGTGGCAGAGGCATCCGTCGATACGACAACATGCCTGGAAACTCGTTCTAAGGGCACCCCGGCCCGTAGAAACTGAGGTTCGACCACGGGGTGAGCGTCTGTAAGCATGCCTGAGTCACTTGGACCCGGGCGCCAGACTGCCATGCCCATCTCGGGACCCGATCGCGAAGCCAATGCTGAAGCGGTCTCATATGAAGCAATCCGGCGGCGTCACGCGGCGCAGATGCCCATATGCCCCAGGAGCCTCTGAAACACTTCAGTGGAACCGCACTCTTGCTTCAATTAACGGAGGCAAGTCAGCATTGACTGCGGCGTGCTCGCTGGTAAGCTGCACGCACATGGCGACCGAGTTGAAAACCATACCGGAAAAGAGATCCCTGCGGAGCAGAGTTGCTCTTCTCCCAGTTGACCTGAAGGTCCAGACAGGCTACGTGCTGGAGCACTAGAACTCTGTGTTCGCACCCTGTTCTCGAAAGTGACTCAGTCTGAGCCAGTCGCCGAGGCAGTTCAGGATGCGAACCCGTGCTGCCTGAGTGGCGCAAGGGCTGCCTCGACAGACCGTGAAGTCACGAGGGGACAGAGCTAGCCTGAATGGGAGGGACGCGTACTGAATGTCCGCCCCTCGAAGCAGACCTGTAGGAACGGTCCGCGTCGAGGTAGGAGACAAAGAAGTAGGCGTTCTTCAGGTCAATCGCTGCAACCAATCAATTGGGCCGAACGCATTCGAGAAGGCGTTAGCTGCCAACATCCTGAGCGGAAGCCTTTGGGATCGGCTCAGGGCGGGCAGATCCAGGATTGGCCATAACCCACCGGTTCTCTAGGGTACAATGAAGTAAAGGCCGAGGCCCGGACTTCATTTCGGCTGGAGGGACAGGCTCGATCGCACCCTTCGCCAGTAGGGTGGCAACCTCCGCGCATGACTGGGACATTGGGCCCCACCATGGTGAGCGGACTCCCAGCGAGGAGGAGCCTGCGCGGGTGGAATCGCGTGGCCGAGCCTGATGGTTTTGCGGCCCTGCGGACAGTCCTGGAAGCTGTAGTCAGACTCCCAGGAACTGACCACGGGGTCACTCGAACCACAGGCGTACCCGGGTGGGGCAGCGAGGCAGCGTGACTGGCCCAGGCGTGGGAGGCGTGGCGTCGGTGTGGGGCACAGCCAGCAGCTGCGTCCTGACAGAGGAGACCAGGGAAGGGCGCGTTCCACTGGGGTCTGCTCTGAGAGGCTGGCGAGAGAGGGGCGAGGCGGCGCGGCCCGAGGCGGTGCACACTGCCATCACCAGTCTCTGTGTCCTCAGGGATGGGGACACCAGTTCTCCAAGCGCCGCCAGCCCGGAGGCCAGCAGCGAAGGATTTTCCCCGGCCCTCCACCGGGAAGGAGAGGCCCTGCTACCATCTCCTGGAAAGACTGGAACCCATCTCTGAGTTGTCCACCTCCAGCCTGGCGTTTAGTCAGGCTGTGCAGCGGATCAAGGCGTCATCCTGCAACCTCCTCCATGACACGGCCCCGGTGAAGGCTGCTGCTGGGGCCGGGTAGGAGGGGGGAGGGCGCCCTCGGCGGCGAACGGACTGAGGCGACTGAGCCGGCGGCTGGTGCAGCAGCTGGCCGCCGGGGCAGTCGTGTTACAGCCTCAGTCTGCTCTCGGGCGGCGAGAACCGTTGGCGCAGTTCTCAGCCGCGCCGCCCGAAGAGGCCAGCCTGGGATATGGGCGAGTTGAGGAGGTGGCTCACTCAACTACCTCCACATCACCAGGTAAGGCCAGGTGTTTCTCCCGGACCACAACTGTGGACATCGCCCGGCCCAGGGAGCGTGTGGCCACCTTCACCGCCCAGAGGGCGGGATCAGTGGCGCACGCAGCTCATTGAAGAGCCCTGGGTCGGCTCCACCCTCGTGCATGTGCAAAGGGGCGGCGGCCTGCCCCGTAGCTCTGCAGGACCACGCCACCGAAGTAGACGGGCCCTGAGGCTCTGGGAGGGTGCTTAGGATAGCCACGCCACGTCGAAGCACTCTGTGGACACCGTAGTGCGCAACAGAGTGCTCAACAGTGGGGGGGACCCCAGTGTACCCTAGGCCACGGCCCCATCGAGGGCAGAGAAGGCGGAGGAGGCCGAGCGGCCACTGGAAGCACGGGGACTCCCCGGACTGCGTGACCTCCTCATGCACCTCGGGACGAAAGGCATTGGGGGCGGGGCCCAACAGCTGTCGGGTGCCGTCCCCAAAAACCAATCGCGCAACCACGAGCACTCGTGAACGTCGGGGGTCTTAAACCACAGCACAGCCCTCAGGTCACCCTGGCCACCAGCCAAAGTACCACCTCTCTCGGAGACGGTAGATTGGGGTGTGGCAGAAGGGACTCTCTCTCCTCACGGAGATCACTGAGTCTCGACCACAACATCGCGATGGTCACATTCCCGCAGTGGGAACATGACACATCCACAAACACTGCCCGAACGTGCTGAAGCCCAAACACATCGAGCAGTGAAAGTGCCCATAGACAGCAATGGATATCGATCGCACCCGGAAGTGCACGGGCGAACCGTCTTGAAAAAGGCGTGCCGCCGCAAGCTCTTTTGTGAGAGGAAGCCTCGCAGTCGATGCCGGCGCCCAGGGAAACACACACCAGCTGTCAACAGACCACTGCAGAGATCAGCAGGCAGGAAGTATGCGATCACTGGAACGCGCCGTTACACCAACACCGACCGGAAAGCTGCTCGTCTCGAAGAAGCTGACAGAGTCTCAGAAGGCTGTAGGAGTGAAGAGGTAGGTCCTCTTGGCTCCGAAAGCAGAAACATAATGCGATGTTGCTACGTACTTCCTTATATACTCACACGGTGAGGCGGAGTTACGTATGCAAATTCCGCATGCCCATGGCATTGGCACGCCATTGGGCGTTTTCTCTAAGCTCGAAGATGATAGGCTTCTGCGAAACCCCATTCGTTAGTCACTAACGTTACGTCGTAGTGACTGAACGAAAGGGAACAATCTTGTCCAATGGTTCAAATGGGGACATTGAAATAGCATCAAGCTGTCACGGTCCATAGATCTGTGTGTTAATTTTGTGTGTATGTTGGTGATTGCGTGGGGTCTGAGTGTGTAGTGATTTTTTTTGTTGCCGTGTAATCAGCTGATCTCATCAGCAGCTCAGCTGCAGCTGGTTATGTCTGTTTGTTAGCTGTCTATTTCTAGCGGGGGTGACATTCACTCAGTGTCGGTTCGTCACTCTTGTCTGTGTTCTCGTACCCAGTCTGGTGCTGTGTTGTCTGCCAGAAGTGCTCTCCTCGATCTCGTTTGCGTTTCCAGACTTCTGGAGATCTTTGGGAAATCCTTCATCTAGTTCCAGTCAACTCTGCGCTGGGTCTGATCTGCCCAGTCTTCCTCATCGGGTGTTCCCAGGTTGCCCGCCTGCCAAATGTGTTGTTCAGAGTATCTTTCCCGCTTTATTTGTCATTCTCTTCGGAGATGGACTTCCAGGTCGCCTGCCTGTCTAACGTGGTGTTTGGAGTATTTCTTGTCTCACTCTGTCGTCTAATAAACACTGTTTGCTTGCATTTGGATTCATGTCTCTCCTTCTGACACAAGCACCAATCCCAAGTCCCATGAGGGGGAAAGCGGTTTTGAAAGCGTGGCGTGCGCCCTTCATGAATCTGCATACTAACGGATGCTGCCCAACAGTTTTGTTATCAAAATCTACATGACAGGCAGATATAGCAGCCAGAAACACTTTTATGGTTGAAAAGGCTTTCCCTTGGTCTATCAAATCCTCCAGAAATGATAGAACTGCCACTGAACATTGAAAGGGAATTTCGTGTTTTGCCATATTCCAGCGTTCAAATACACCCCATTTGCACTCATAAAGAGACCTAATAGACGAAGCTCTAGCATTTTGTTTGGTCCTGATAACACTGTCAGACAGACCGATTGTGTTCAGATTTAACCACTCACTGGCCAGGCCTATCGCGCCAGGCATTCTGGATGAGGATGAAAGATATCCCCCTCTGCCTAAGACAGTAGATCTCTGTGCATCGGAAGAGACCACGGATCTTCGTATAGCATAAGTATGATCTCCTCCAGCCAATGTTTCCCTGGGCACCTCGGAGCTATTAGTATCAGCTTCA
Source organism: Gobiocypris rarus (assembly GCA_023029165.1). Taxonomy (NCBI): domain Eukaryota; kingdom Metazoa; phylum Chordata; class Actinopteri; order Cypriniformes; family Gobionidae; genus Gobiocypris; species Gobiocypris rarus. The sequence continues at coordinate 27,992,613 of CM040918.1, read as the reverse complement.
ATCCCTTCTCCCTCACTCTGCAGAGTGTTGGGGATATTAAACGTGCCAACGCCAGGGGCGCGCTCTGTTCTTTCAGGGAGGAGAACAGAGGACATTGAGCATTGTCGTGAGATGCGAACAGATCCACTTTCTCTATGCCGTATATTCTCCAAATCTGTTCGGCCACTTCCTTGTTCAATTTCCACTTCCAGTATAAAGGATTGCCCCTGCACAGCAGATACACATCCTGATTCATGAAGCCATTTACGTGCGTCGCTCTCAAGGATAGTAGATTTCAAAAATCAGTTTGCAAATCAGTTTATGTAAGCCACAACTATAGTGTTGTCTGTTCTTACGAGGACTTGGTGTCCCTGCAGAAAGGGAAGAAAATGCTTCAACGTAAAAAAACAGCTAGCATTTCCAGATAGTTTATGTGAAGATTGGCCAGATGATGACCCGATCTCCCATTCACTATCCTGCCCTTGTGAATGCCCCCAACCTGACAACAACGCGTCTGTTGTTATGACTTTCCTGGCTCGAACCACACCCATGGGTACCCCTTGAACCAGAAAGGCCTGGAGTCTCCATTGACACAGTGCCAAGACCGCCTCTGACATCACTCTCACTCTCCTCTGGGAGTGCCATAGTGGAGCCAGCCTCAGAGACGCTACCCAGCATTGAAACTCTCTCATAAACAGTCTGCCTAAGGGAATGACTTTCGGGGCTGAGTCCATCAGCCCCAATAACCTGAGGCATGTGCGAAAAGGGACACTTTTTCCCTTCTGAAATTCAGCCTGGCATCGAGTGAATTTTACCACCCTGTCCTCCGACAGTCCAGTGACAGCCCCAGATATGTTATAGACTGTGTGGGAATTAAAATACTATTTTCTGTGTTTAATTTTAAGCCCAGTTTCTGTATGTGCTCCAGAAGCATAGCTTGTGTGTTCTCTCGCTTCCTGCTCTGACTGAGCTGTCACCAGCCAGTCCAGCAGCGGCTCGCCCATAGAAAAAAGCGGCTGGGGCGCCGACCTCCCACCGACTGCCTGCCTGTTTTTAATTTTATTATTATTATTTTTTTAATAATCTCTCATTTTGAAATATTATGTGTGTTAATTATATGCTAATAATGGTTTACTTTAGAATGTGTTTAGAACTCACTATTCATGTTGCTGCAGTAGCCAATAGGCTGTCTTCCTGGGGCTCCAGTTTGCTCAGCCCTACAGTGCTGTAATTTAAGCCAATGGTTCCCCAGTTACTACGCAAAAAAAGTTTATATTTCGCCAATCATCGTCGTCGAATTTTATGGCTTGGGGGTGCTAAAAATATGGCCTGTAGATTAGAGCAGTGCTCCTGCTGAATAACGGGACATTCAGCCTGGCAGGCGGCACAGGCAACATTGAGTAGCACTAATGTAGTCATGGGAGTTGAACTAGCCCCAAATTAAGTTAAATTGCTTCGAAAGAAAAACATTATCAGAAAAACTCCTTGTAAAAGAACTCGGACCAGACAAGCCAGAAGGGAATAGGCGCGATAAAAGGAGAAAACCTACAAGAGAAGCTTTTCCGGAGGTTGGTTCAATCAAAAGGCTTGGCTAACTAGCTGTGGTTATGCCAAGGCAATATTTAGCTTACCTTGCTTACCGTTTAAAACAAGTGCTTGTGATAGCTCGTGGACACTCAGACCTGAAACATATATCTCTCCAACTCACTCTTTGAACCACATAACTTACACACAAAATCTCTCTCTCTCTCTCTCTCTCTCTCTCTCTCTCTCTCTCTCTCTCTCTCTCTCCATTGAAATAGTGATCTCAATGTAATGTAACTGTATATTTGCTTTTTTTCTAAGTTCTGAGCTGGATTACTGTTCAATACTAGTTAAAATGTTAAAATCATCTTTCTGCTCATACTTGTTCACTTCAAGAATTTTGTCCCACCCTTCTCTTCGAGAACCGAATTCTCTCCCTTTGGTATCGGTATCAACACAGACTGTTATCCATTATCCAATTGTCAATTTGCCTACAGTGAACTTTTAAAAAATTATTAGAACTAAATTGTATTATTCCCCATTATAATTTATCGTTATGCGTTCGCACTTTTTCTATCTGGACACGGAGCATAATAAACATGCAACTTGTTCATTATCATTACCTGTGAAACTGTTGATTTCTACGGCAGTTAAATTAATATTGTCTTTTTATCAGACTATTGGTATTGACTCGTTTGAGTTCTTTTATTGGTATAGGCAAGGGACATGGCCTCAAACGCACCATAATACAGGAAATCACATCTACAAAATAAAAAAATTTCTGGGTGAGACCTACCAGCCGCCTCTGAGCCAGACGTCTATGTAAGTAGCGAGACGAATACCCTTTTCCGCTAAGCGGGGACAGAGCCGCTTCTGTACATTTAACAAATACTCTTGGGCTGAGAGACAAGCCAAATGGGAGAAACAGATATTCGTATGCCATGCCAAGGAAGGTAAACCTCAGGAATTTCCTGTGGGGTGGGTATATCTTTATGTGAAAGTATGCGTCTTTCAGGTTGATCAACATAAACCAATCACCGTGGCGCACTATTCTTAGTAGTGTAGAATGGGTGTGCACCACTGCACCGTCTCTCGTTCTTTTCACTGCTCTGCTTCCCCTGGCCCAGCCGGGCTCTGTTTTCCACACAGAACATTCGGAAGTGGGAACTTCTGAACTTGTTCATTGAATGCTGAACTTTTGAGGGTTGGGAGCTAGAGAACCCTGAGAGTGGGCGTGAGTATGAGGTTGGCGAGCTGGCTGAACAGTCCGGTCTGTTGCAGGCGTATAGTTATTCCTAGACCAGGCAGTTCTCTGTTCCAGTGCTCCGCCCTGACTCGCTGCAATCACATGCGGCCTCAGCCGTTTAGGAATACGAAAGCTGGGGGGTGGCGGGCCGCGGCCTGTGCAAAGGTCTTTCGAGGGGGTGCAGTCTGCAACTTACTAGGCATGCATTGTTGCAGAGCCACATCATCCCTCATCATCTCTTTTGCACATGTGTTTCAGAGCTGAGCCAAAAATGCCCTCTGTGACCACCAGTTCGTCCAGCATGGCTTCTTTCTACCTGTCAGAGAAATTAGCCAAGTTAAGCTATCGTCCTCTCTCTTGAATGACTGTTGTGGCCATGGCCTTGCCTTTGGCTTCAACCAAGCATCTCTGAAGATGCAGAGAGAGATTCGTAACTACACATATCTGCCCAATGTGTCTGACCTGGCATGGTCGACGCTTCATCCTGCAGCTCCGCTTGGTATGCGGTTAGCATAGAGATCGCGTTCAGAGCCCTGACAGAGAGAGCGACCGCTTTGTAAGCGTGTTCCGTCATGCTCGACTGGAATCTGTCCGCTTTGGATGGTAAAGTCGGATTTGCAGCCGGCATGTGCTTTGGGTGTAATTGCGCGGCAACTAATGGCCCCATGGGGGGCATTCGAAGAAGGCCATCCTTCTCCATCCCCTCCACGTCAAGAGTGGATCCTCCCTGCATGGGCATCTTACTGGTTCTGGAAATACTGGAAGGAGCTGCCGTGCTGCCCAATTCGCTCTCGGCAGCCTCATGCCCTCGTAGCGAGACTTTGCAGTCTCTGCCACCACGGTCGGCCACAGAATATTTAGTTTATTTGCTGCGTGTTTGCACACATCTTGCAGATCAACACTGAGAATTGGAGAGTATGGTGCCCCACCTGCCTTGTGGTTCCCGCAATCACCAATTGGGCATGTTTCATCCCGAGACATGCAGAGCAGACCTGGTGTGTGTCCTTGCTTGAGATTTTATTCCTGCATGAACAAAGTCGCACAGCATCTCCCTAGGTCTAGTTTGCATTGCTGCAGCCATCGTAGTAACAAACAATCCTTGAAAACGGCTGGAATGTCGTAGTGGCATTGTGTCGCCCCTTTTATACTGAGGGACACAATGTCACGTCTGCCAGCCACTTGGGGCTGGGGTAATGTAATAGGGCTTCTGAGGAATACGCGGAAGGGGAGTATCCCATAGTAAAACACCGAAACGTATTCTTGAAAGAGAACCCATTGGGTCTAAGGCCCCGTCCACTCGAAGATGCGTTTAGCTGTATACTTAAAAATGTTGTATCGTATCAGTGTTTTGCCCACACGGATCCGATGTTTTAACATTTTCAGTGATGATGTCATCACACCACGTCCCACACGGGTAAAACAAGAAAGATACAGCTACGGGCACTGGGCATGCGCACATCAATAGTGTGTCATTTAATTACTGTATTTTCATTATTGTAAGAGTAGTTTTAGGGTTGGAGTAGATGTAGGCATTAAAGGTGCCCTAGAATAAGTTGAAACAATATTTTAAACTGTTCTCTGATATCTATATAGAGGGTATGTGACTTATTTAAGGGTTAAAATTGTCCAGATATGGTTTTACAGGTCCATTTACAACCCTTGAAATTGTCCCTAGAATGAAATTGCCTGTTTTTGACTTATTTGGAAGGGTCATGAATATTAATGTAGATTTCTGCTCTGATTGGCTGTTTCATTGCACGGATGTGACAGAAACACATCTATAATGGCCATCATGACAATGGAGAGATTATGCATCAAACCTTATACACTCACCTAAAGGATTATTAGGAACACCATACTAATACTGTGTTTCACCCCCTTTCACCTTCAGAACTGCCTTAATTCTATGTGGCATTGATTCAGCAAGGTGCTGAAAGCATTCTTTAGAAATGTTGGCCCATATTAATAGGATAGCATCTTGCAGTTGATGGAGATTTGTGGGATGCACATCCAGCGCACGAAGCTCCTGTTCCACCACATCCCAAAGATGCTCTATTGGGTTGAGATCTGGTGACTGTGGGGGCCATTTTAGTACAGTGAACTCATTGTCATGTTCAAGAAACCAATTTGAAATGATTCGAGCTTTGTGACATGGTGCATTATCCTGCTGGAAGTAGCCATCAGAGGATGGGTATATGGTGATCATAAAGGGATGGACATGGTCAGAAACAATGCTCAGGTAGGCCGTGGCATTTAAACAATGCCCAATTGGCACTAAGGGGCCTAAAGTCTGCCAAGAAAACATCCCCCACACCATTACACCAACACCACCAGCCTGCACAGTGGCATGATGGATCCATGTTCTCATTCTGTTAATGCCAAATTCTGACTCTACCATCTGAATGTCTCAACAGAAATCGAGACTCTTCAGACCAGGCAACATTTTTCCAGTCTTCAACTGTCCAATTTTGGTGAGCTCGTGCAAATTGTAGCCTCTTTATCCTATTTTGTAGTGGAGATGAGTGGCACTCAGTCAGGTCTTCTGCTGTTGTAGCCCATCCGCCTCAAGGTTATGCGTGTTGTGGCTTCACAAATGCTTTGCTGCATACCTTGGCTGTAACGAGTGGTTATTTCAGTCAAAGTTGCTCTTCTATCAGCTTGAATCAGTCGGCCCATTTCTCCTCTGACCTCTAGCATCAACAAGGCATTTTTGCCCAAAGGACTGCCGCATACTGGATGTTTTCCCTTTTCACAACATTCTTTGTAAACCCTACAAATGGTTGTGCTTGAAAATCCCAGTAACTGAGCAGATTGTGAAATACTCAGACCGGCCCGTATTGCACCTAAAACCATGCCACACTCAAAAATGCTTAAATGACCTATCTAAGATACCTTTCTACATAGCAACCATGCCTGTTGACATTTTTTTATCTGTGGGAAAAGTCCTCACATCCCCTGCACAGCCTGGAACATAACATTTGTGTCAATGATCTGCCATTTTCGCTGTCCTCACGCGACACTTGTTTACCTGCTGAACTGATATTGAACATGGGCTGGCATATGCAAATGTTGGGGCGTACATATTAATGACCCCATCGATTGCATCATTGATAGCTATATGTTGAGATTCACCTATTTTTCTGTGGTGTTTTTCACGCACAAGATTTAAATATGAAGCAGGAAGCAATGGTGTTTGAGACGCACTGTATGTGATGTCCATGTACTGAACTCTTGTTATTCATCTATGCCAAGGTTAATTACATTTTTCATTCTAGGGCACCTTTCATGAAACACAATCTGGTAAGTAGCAAATTTATTTATTATTTTATTGTGAGATTTTGCCTCACTCTTGAAATTGTGATGACTGATAGTGATCAATATTTATGTATTTAGGTATTGAAATCAGGCTCATATAAATGTCAGGAAACACGATTCCTGGCTGCATGTCAATATCTACTGGATAATTGGTAAGTTGTAAGGAACACTATATCAAATCCAACCTTTAGTTTAAACTTGATAACGGTTTGTTTTACTAACATTTTTAACTATTAAATCCAGTCATGCAGTAGCTCTTCTGCCACTCAGTCCTGGCTGAGGTGGCGTGTTCCGGCGGGAAAGTGACATCAATGCATACCCTCTATTGCTTGAGCAAGGTGATTAAGGTAAGATAGCATTCAGTTGAGTCAAATTAGCACTCCAGAGAGGGAGAGTGGTGCTGCATCCCAATTCGCCTACTTGTACTATACAAACTAAAAATATGGGAAACACTTTATAATAACTACAAGCTATGAAGCATTACTTAAGCATTAGTAAATAGTCAAGTCATCATTTATAAAGCATTAGTAGACATTAGTAAGCTGTTTATAAATACAGTTGTAAATGCTTTGTTGTCAGCGGTTCATAAGATCATTTAGAAAGTGTAAGTAAATGATTAATAAACATTTGTACATCTTATTATTTAGACATATAGTAATAGTTACTCAGTGTGTTAATAAATGCTTTATTAACATGTATTCCTATTGTAGTTTATGATTAATTCAGGTAATTATGAAACATTTAGTATTTGTCAGTTAACTATTTTTGTGAGCTCATCTAAAGTGAGGACTATGTATGCCTTGTAAAGCATTTACAAAGGAGATTTAAAGGCTCAGTTCTCTTCTAAACAGAAAAAGGAAATGAACAATGCAGAGGGTTACAACATAGATACATTTATTTCAGGAGGTAAAAAAAAACTGTGCAACTGTACACTTGATATAAAATGAAAAAAAACTCTGCAGTATCAAAAATAAAATAACAAGGAACAAAACTGTCACAAGCTGGGCTCAAACCTGGGTCTCAGGTGTGGTGAGTAGAGAGATCTACCACTGAGCTACAGAAGTGATTATGTTGGACCCAAACGAAACACTCCAGGCAGCAACTTCAGGCAAGGAAGATTTATTTAAAAAAAAGGTGCTTAACAAGTCACCAAAAAATGCCAACAAAAGTTCTTCTCAGACTGAGGTATTAAAAAATGATGACACTGCAAAGAATCACTGGAGAAAAAATAAAAACTCCACGTGGGGAGAAAACAAAATCAGAGAATACAAATAACTGATAATACCTTACTTGAGACAGATTGGACACAGCAGGAGACTTCTAGCCCAGACTCAAAAACTGAGTGAGGAACAAGTGAAAAAAAAACACAGCTAAATACTCTAGGGCAACAAGTCACAGGTGACCTGGATAACACTTAACAAGGACACACGAGGAAGAGCTAAGGCGGATGAGAACACTGGGGACCTCTAGAGGCCTGGAGACAAACAACAGGAGGCACGAAGCTGACAAAAACTAGATTAACAAAAAATTACAAGATTAACAAAAAATAACAAAATAAGCAATAAAGTAAATATAATTAATAAAATAAGCAACAAATAATATACGTAAATAAATTAAGCAGCAAAACTTAAAAAAAAAGCAATAGAATGAAAAAATAAGCAATATTTTGGTGTAGTAAGGCTTTCTTGTTATTGTTAGTGTCGCAAAATCCATTTCAAACTGAAGACTTACAATTAGCTGAGATAGAAAAACAAATATACTCAACAGATATTCAAACAATTTATGAAATGTACGTTATATCAATTCTTGCCATCTCTCAACACTGGTTACAATATGACTATAAAAAAAACTGTGCAACTGTACACTTGATATAAAATGGAAAAAAAAAACATCTGCAGTGACAGAAAATGAAAATGTCTTTATTTTGTCAAATGTAAACATAGATGATTACTTGATAAAACAAATACATAAAATACAACAAATATTCTCTGTAATATTCTTTGTTTTATCTCAGCTAATTGTAAGTCTTCAGTTTGAAATGGATTTTGCGACACTAACAGAAACAAGAAAGCCTTGCCACACCAAAATATTGCTTATTTTCTTCATTCTATTGCTTTTGTTTTGTTTTGTTTTTTGCTGCTTAATTTATTTTCCGTTTATTATTGTTGTTCCTTGTTTTATTAATTATATTTACTTTATTACTTTTTATTTATTTATTTATTTTATTTATATCAAGTGTACAGTTGCTATTTTTTTTACCTCCCGAAATAAATATATCTATGTTGTAACCCTCTGCATTGTTCATTTCCTTTTTCTGTTTAGAAGAGAACTGAGCCTTTAAATCTCCTTTGTAAATGCTTTACAAGGCATACATAGTCCTCACTTTAGATGAGCGCACAAAAATAGTTAACTGACAACTACTAAATGTTTTATAACTACCTGAATTATTCATAAACTACAATAGGAATACATGTTAATAAAGCATTTATTAACACACTGAGTAACTATTACTATATGTCTAAATAATAAGATGTACAAATGTACATTTAGATAGTTTATTAATCATTTACTTACACTTTCTAAATTATCTTATGAACCGCTGACAACTCCTAAATTACCTCTTTTGTAAATAATCAAATACTTAATTTAGAAATGATAAACGGATCATTAATAAAGTATGAAAATACAATTATTAAACGCATTATAGATATGCTTACAAATCAAGAACAAAGCATTTACAACTGTATTTATAAACTGCTTACTAATGCTTTATAAATGATGAAATGATTGTTTACTAAAACTACATAGATATGCTTATAAATCAAGAACAAAGCATTTACAACTGTAGTTATAAACTGCTTACTAATGTCTACTAATGCTTTATAAATGATGAAATTACTATTTACTAATGCTTAACTAATGCGTCATAGTGTGTAGTTATTATAAAGTGTTACCAAAATATGTACTATTTTTGTGAAGAAAAGGTACATACTTGTGTATAACAGAGTATGCAAGCTTTGAGACATACTTTTTGCCATCTTTAACGGACAGCTCTAGTTACATGCATCCTATCATAGTTTAAGCAGCCTACTATACTATATACTACTATATTTAATTTTAATATGATGATCATTACAAAAAGTTCTCAATGCTGTTGCAGATGAAATATAATATTCTGTCAAGTTAGGTACTGATCATTATGTAATCAAATCCCTTTATCTGAATTAGGGTGGCACTTGGCCCGGCAATACAAAAAGTAATTTCAGGGACATGTCCTGGGAAAACAGGACGTTTGGTCACCCTAATCTAAATATTAACTTAGACTTGCACATCCATCATGTTTTTAGTTTTTTAACACTTTATCCGTAGTTCTAATTGAATCATGTGGGAAATATTAGCCATAAGAGTGTGCATCAATCTGCACTTCAATTCTAACCAGAAATAGGAGACCATCCGGGTATTTTTGGAATACCCATTTCAACATACTACAATGTTTTTTACACCTAAGAAAGACAAAGACCATCCCTTGTTGGCCCTATCAGCTGAATGGGACTGTGAGGGAACTAGAACAAAGAATGAAGAGATTAAAAGAATGGCTTTTTGAATTGTTTGCATTTATTTACAACACAACATAATCCAAATATACACAACAAAGGACAAAAATAAGGGACAATTGTGGACCTTTATAAGGGACACTCAAAATATGTGTACTGTACCACTGTCATGAGCCCAGCCTTGTGAGGACTTGTGAGGATGTTATTGTGAGGATCCCTGCTCATCCACGATCATATTCTGGATAAAGGACTGGACTTCATGTGCCTAGTGGAAACTTGGCAGAAAACAGGGGACCACTCAGTGCTCAATGAGGCCTGCCCCCAGGGCTATGGCTACTTGGAAGAAGCTCGCAGCTCTGGACGTGGGGGTGGTTTGGCCGTCGTTCATCGGGATGAACTGAAACTTTCTCCCCTGCCACTGCCTGATCTTACCTCGATGGAATGTTTAGCCTTTAAATGTAAACCCCCGTACTCCATGACAGTGCTTCTCATATACCGTCCCCCCAAACCAAACTCCTAATTTCTCCCTGAAATACATGATCTACTTACATCACTCTGTTCCATGTCAACCAGAAATGTTATTCTTGGTGATTTTACCATCCATATTGACAAACCCTCCTGTCATCTTGCAACAGAGTTCCTGAGTTTGATTGATTGTCTTGGTCTCCAGCAACATGTGAATGCTCCCACGCACACCAAGGGCCACATCCTAAATTTGGTCATCACTGACGCGGCTCCCATAAACAGCCTGGAGGTAAAAGATCTGGGTGTGTCTGACCACAAGTTGGTCTCTATGGCCTTTACATTTCCGCTGCCTATCACCAGACCCAAGCGCCTAATATCTTTCCGTAATTGGAAACAACTTGACCCAACCTCCATCACTGTAGACCTTCAACAAAACATCAACTACCCAGCCTCTGCAACAGTGGACGGACTGGTGGATCACTATAATACATCTCTGAGCAGTGTTTTTGACCTCCATGCCCCTATCAGGACACGGGAAGTCAACTTTTAACGCTCTGCTCCCTGGTTCACACAGGAACTGCGGCAAATGAAAACTGAGGGCCGTATCCTGGAACGCCGCTGTAAACAGTCTGGTCTAACTGTTCACAAGCTTGGCTTCTGCAACCATCAAAAGGCTTATCTTAAGTCCTTAAAGGTTGGGTTTCCTTTCACACTTCACTGAAGTTCAGCAGAGCCACGTTGCGGAAACCATCAAATATATGAAGCCGTCCACTTGCACCTTGGATCCCATCCCGACTGTTCTGCTCAAGTCATTCGTTCCCATTGTCAGCCCAATCATCACCCAGTTTGTTAATCTCTCTCAAAACTGGTTTTGTCCCTCTTGCCCTTAAAGTTGCTGGTATCCGTCCAATACTCAAGAAACCAACCCTAGACCCGGAGGTCCTGGCAAATTACAGGCCGATCTCCAACCTCACCTTCTTGTCAAAGCATCTAGAGAAGGAAGCCACCTCTCAGCTCCACAATCATCTAAAAAACAACAACCTATTTGAGATACTTCAATCAGGCTTTCGCTCAGCCCACAGCACCGAAACAGCTCTGCTCAGGGTGACAAATGACCTTCTTATGACAGCTGATTCAGGATCACCATCACTGCTCATTCTCCTCGACCTAACAGTGGCATTCGACACAGTGGACCATACCATCCTCCTGGACTGCCTCCACAACATAGTTGGACTGTCGGGAGCAGCACTGCAGTGGTTTCAGTCCTACCTTTCTGGCAGGACTGAGTGTGTTATATTAGGGAAGTGTGAGTCCAAGCTGCTCCCTGTTACATGTGGTGTTCCGCTAGGGTCGATTCTCGGCCCAATCTTATTCATCCTCTACATGCTTCCCTCGGTCCTGTCATCAGCAGACATGGTCTGTCCCATCATTGTTATGCTGATGACACGCAACTTTATTTCCAAACTGCCCCAAGCCCCGCCACAGCTCTCTCACGACTCACTGTATGTCTTGAGGAAACAAAGGCATGGACAGGGAGAAACTTCCTCCAGCTGAACTCCAGTAAAACTGAGCCACTACTGGTTGGCACCCCTCATCAGGTCCACTCCTCTCCTTTATCCCAGCTCATCTTTGTTGGTCAGGTCATCACTTTCTCCTCCTTAGTCACAAACCTAGGGGTTCAGTTTGACCCCCCGCTGACCTTCAATGACCATATTAAACACATCTGCAAAACCTCCTTCCATCACCTTCGACACATCTCCAAACTCCGCCCCCTTCTAACCTTTGCCGATGCAGAGAAACTTGTCCATGCCTTTGTCTCCACCAGGCTGGACTACTGCAACGGACTCTTCATTGGGATTTCTTGCAGAAACATCCAGATGCTTCAGTACATTCAGAACAGCGCTGCCAGAGTCCCTATTATTATTTCCTGTCTCTCCCCAGGTGTTGCCTATTAGCCACTCCCCTTTCCTATCTTGTTAACCTTGTTTCCCTTTGTGTATATATAGTGCTTCAGTTGTTGTTTGTCGGTCGTTGCTCCTGTATGTGTGTTCCTGTTGTTGTGCCCTGCCTGTTTGTGGATACCTGTGGTCTTGGATTTTCTGTTTATGTTGTTCCTTATTAAATTATTTCATGCTGCATTTGGATTCTCACTGTGCCTCATCCCTGCTCACGCGTTACAACCACACAGTGTATGTCATTTCAGTGTCTGCAGTTAAGTGTGTGTAAAAGGCTCTCAGATATAAACACATTTGTTTTGCTTAACCTATTAATGCACAATATTAATCCTAAAAAGAATTGTAACATAGAAATGAATGTCAATTTGTATGCATTATACACTACCGTTCAAAAGTTTGGGGTCAGTAAGAATTTGTTTTAAATTAATAGTTTTATTAGTAATTCATAATTTTTAAGAAATACATTGTTTTATTCAGCAAAAATGCATTACATGTGTCAAAAGTTTAGAAAAAAATAGAAAAAGCTTTCTATTTCAGATTAATGCTTTTTTTTGCTTTTTTTCTATTCATCAAAGAATTCTGAAAAATATTGTGCACAACTGTTTTCAACATGGATTTCTCATTACCCTGAATGTCATAATGATTTGTTGGCAATGTAATCTACAAATGCATACACAAACAGATGTTCCTGCCACGTCTGCCGTTGATTTTTCATCTCACTGTCTGGGAATAATCGACCGCGCTGCACCGCATTGAGCGTCACGACAGCGTTGCTCTTTATTTAAAATACGAACTTGAGCATGCAAAAGATGCAACATAAGTGTACAACCCCTTAGACAGTGGTTATATCAGCGTAGCAGTCAATAAACAAGACAAGGGAGGTCACGTACAGGACATTTAGGCCCAAAAACGGGGCGTCCCGGTTAATACTGGACAGTTGGCAACCATACTTTTATATCATGCTGTGTTTAATATTATAGAGCATATATATATATATATATATATATATATATCCTCATGTCATACGTATCTTTATTTAACATTGAATGGTTGCCCACCTTTTTCTTATTTCAACATGTTTACGTTGATTTCACACATTTTAATCTGGCAATAGTTCAACTAGTAGCCTTCAATGTGAAGTTTATGCATCAATAACGCTAATAGAGAGAAATTTGAAGAAATGTTTTACCTTAAAAATTTTAAAATATTTTTCTTCTGAGGTAAATCCAAGGTAAACTCACAGCGTGTCTTCCAAACTCGTTGAAAAGCAGAAGAATTATGAAGCTGATGCTTTGTTTTGAGGTGATGGGGGGCATTTACAGTTTTGCGTTCCTTCACGTGGACGATTATCATGTGAATGGCTTTGCGCACGTGGGTGTGGTCACATTAAAGATAATGAGGCTCTGCTTGAGGAACAGTACCTCTTGCTGTTTTCATACGGATTACATAAACAGAGAATATTTCATTCAGGGATTTGTTTGTGTTCATGTCTTTGTATGTATGCTCTTTGCCTGTTCAAGTCAAGTCTGTTCTGGTCAAGTGTGTTCAGGTCAAGTGTGTTCAAGTCAAGTCTGTTCAAGTCAAGTTTTTGTTTTGTTCACTGTTTTGAAAATAAACTGCACTTGGGTTATGCAACTCGCCTCCAGTGGAATTTTTCCATGCAGTGCAGTTTAATATAACTTTGGCCTGTTGCACAAAGCTGGTTACAGTTGCTACCCAGGTAAGTTTGAGATTAGTTTGAGCAAACTCTGGTTTTTCGGGCTTGTTACGGCCATAACCAGCAAATAAGGCTCATTAATCAAATTAACTTAAACAGCTGATTCGGACCGAACACATAAGTCAATCACAGACACAAAGTAACGCTTCAAGACGGCATGTACACCTTCTTTTACTTCACACATAAACAAGGAAAAAGTATTTACACCACCCAACGACAAGAACACAAAACAGGTCATAAACTATTAACAAACATAACTCAAGCAAATAATAAACAACAGTAAACTGGTAGGGCAACTAAGAAAGCAAACAGAGAACACCTGCCTACGCCTTTACTCAGCAGTTCTTACCTGGCTTCCGACAAAACAAAGACAAGTGAATGTTCCGGGCCTCTGCTTACCTCCATACTCTTTCTAAATAATCATAAAGTGAACTATTCCTACCAGTTACCGAACTTAAGGAAAAGTGAGTAGATAATGCTAAATCTAAACAAATAGTTATACTCAACAAAACTCCAAAGAAACACCAATTAACCAAATAACGAAAGGAGAACGAAAATGCTCCTAAGAGGCGAGGAGAGCGGCAGCAGTAATGTCAACAGGACACAAGATGAGAGAGAGCTTCCATGTCGCTGCCAACGCCCTTTTATCCGGTATCCCGGGTGACATCATGTCTTTGTCACAAGTTGGGCGGATTCCCCCACCACCTATGGACTCAAAACGGTATAAACACAGATACACGTAACACCCTCACCCTTAAGTGAATAAATTGTAAAAATGAAAGGATCTTACCTAAAAAACAATTTATTCCCATTAAACACAGGATAAGGCATCAGCGATGACATTATCTCGACCCCGAATGTAACGGATGTCCAATTCAAAAGTCTGTAAAAACAGACTCCAACGCATCAGACTTTGATTGTTGTTTTTCATTCGGTTCAAGAACACCAAGGGGTTGTGATCTGTGTATACAATCAACAGATACGAAACAGAACCAATATACACATCAAAGTGATGAATGGCAAGGACAAGGGCGAGTGCCTCCTTCTCAATAGTGGAGTAACCACGCTGATGTTTATTAAATTTGCGTGAAAAATAGCAAACTGGATGCTCAACCCCAGCCTGATCCCGTTGAAGTAGTACGACTCCCGCACCTGTGTCACTTGCGTCAACAGCAAGAAAGAACAGAGTAGAGAAATCAGGAGCAGACAGAATAGGGGAATTAATCAGAAGCGCCTTAACCTGCTCAAAACTCATTTGACACGACTCGGACCATTTGAATGGCATCTTTGGGCTGAGGAGGTCAGTTAAAGGAGTGGCAACAACAGAAAAATTCCTACAAAAATTCCTGTAGTACCCAACCATACCCGAGAACCGTCGAAGGTCACGTCTCGTTTTCGGCAAGGGAAATTTAGTAATAGCCTCTACCTTAGACTCAACAGGTCGAACTTGCCCCCCCCCAACAATCTTTCCCAGATACGTTACCTTCGCTTGACCAAATTCGCACTTGGCCAAATTAACCGTGAGGTTAGCACTAGACAGACGACTGAACAGTTCCTACAGCTGTTTTACATGTTCTGACCAAGACGCGCTGTAAATAACCAGGTCATCCAAATACGCCTCAACATTACGCATACCCTCAAGTACACGATTTACCAACCTCTGGAATGTTGCCAGGGCGTTTCGTAAACCGCAAGCCATTACGGTGTAATGTAGGAAATGGTCCGGTGTAACAAATGCCGAAATCTCTTTGGCACGATCCGACAAAGGCACCTGCCAGTAACCCTTAAGCAGATCGATTTTGGTAACGAAGGCAGCATTTCCAACATGATCCACGCAATCCTCCATCCGAGGCAATGGATAACTATCTGGTTTTGTCACCGCATTAACGCGTCTAAAATCAGTACAAAAACGAAACGTATTATCAGACTTTTTAACCAGCAAACAAGGTGAACTCCAAGGACTAAAACTCTGTTCTGCAATATTGTTTTCAAAAAAATGAAAGTGAAAGTCACCTCTTGCTGCAACTGAGTTCGTTTCTCAGGACTTACCCGATACGCATGCTGTTTAATCGGCAACGAGTCGCCAACATCAATATCATGTTCAATCAGCGAAGTACGTGAGGGAACATCAGAGAACAGATTACTGTAAGTACGAATAATGTCAGTCATGTCAGCGCGTTCGGTAACGGTTAAATGGGAAAGGTACAAGTCAAGGTTTTGGATTATCTCAGAATTTTTCAACCTTCCCGTCACCAGTTCTGGAGGAGGAAACGCAACGTCACCCTCATCCTCAGAAATGGACAGAACAGCAGCACGGTCGTAACCAGAACACAATGGGCGGGTCCGAAGTTCAGCACCGGTCAGTGCCCCAGCATCAGGTGACTCAGCACTGGACAGCGCCTGCTCTTTGATCACCAGAGAATCTGTGGGTGAAACAAGTAACACAGCCGACTTCTTTCCAGACGAATCTGGCAATCTCTCAAAGTACGGCTTAAGCATGTTAATGTGACAGAAACTTCTGAAACGAAAAAAAACTTGTCTCTCTCACATAACCAAGCTCACTCACCTTCTCTTTCACCTGATAAGGACCATAGTAGCGAGCCTGCAAGGCAGACCCTGGTACAGGCATCAGCACCAACACCTTATCACCAGTAGCAAAACTACGAAGTTTAGCACTACAATCAAAACGGGTTTTCATCCGTCGTTGTGACATCTGCAAATTCTCTTTGGCTAATTCACATGCACGATGCAATTTAAAACGGAAGTCTGAAACATAGTCAAGAATGTTCTTAGGACTCATGTCATTAGTCCAATGATCTTTAATCAGCTTCAGCGGGCCACGGACCGTATGCCCGAACACCAACTCGGCCGGACTAAAGCCCAACGACTCCTGCACTACCTCCCTTACTGCAAACATAACCATAGGCACTCCTTCATCCCAGTCTTTCTGGAACTCCAGACAAAATGCACGAAGCATTGATTTTAACGTCTGGTGGAACGAGGGCTCCCTGGCTTTCTGGATGGTAACAACTTGACGTGCAGTGTTGGATATGCAACTGATCCAGAGCCTGTTTAAACAAACGGGACATGAAATTCATACCTTGGTCCGATTGAATGATACGAGGAAGGCCAAACAATGAGAAGAATTTAACAAGTGATTTCACAATCACTGGTGCAGTGATTTTCCGCAGAGGAATTGCCTCTGGAAACCGTGTTGACGCACACATAATAGAGACAGTTTATCAAGAAGGGGGATTGGTTTTTAGCAGTGTTAATCACCATGGTAACTTACACTACACAGCTAACCTGCTCTGGAGCAGGTTTTATTCTGGGTTAGAGATCACAAACTCAAACTGGACCAATCAGCTGCAAGTAAAACTCACACCCCCTGTATCTCTTGTAACAAATTAAAGCAGTTTATAGTGAAAAAACTTTAGAGACAAAATTGCTCATCTTTTGGTGCAAATTATTTATTATTTATATTATATGAATTATAATTACTTTTAATTCATATAATGAAGAATAATTATGAATATATCATAATTCTTAATTATTTTGTGTAATAACGTGTATTCATTTGAGCTCTTTTTGAACCTATAATTATCAGGCATATTTCTTTGTTTCACATCATGCATTGATATAGTCAGATATTCTTTCAGCTGCCTTCTTAAATTTAGTGTTTATTCCTGCTGTGCGTGTTACAGCCTCAGTCTCTGCTCTCGGGTGGCTGAGAACCGTTGGGAGCAGTTCTCAGCCACGCCGCCGAAGAGGCCAGCCTGGGATATGGGAGATTTTTGGAGGTGGGCTCACTCAACTACCTCCCCATCACCAGGGAAGGCCAGGTGTTTCTCCAGGACCACAACTGTGGACATCGCCGGGCCAGGGAGCGTTTGGCCACCTTCACCGCCCAGAGGGCAGGATTAGTGGCGGCACGCAGCTCATTAAAGAGCCCTGGGTCGGCTCCACCCTCGTGCATGTGCAAAGGGGCGGCGGCCTGCCCCGTAGCTCTGCAGGACCACGCCACCGAAGTAGACGGGCCCTGAGGCTTCGGAAGAGTGCTTAGGATAGCCACGCCACGTCGAAGCACTCAGTGGACACCGTAGTGCGCAACAGAGTGCTCAACAGTGGGGGGGACCCCAGTGTACCCTAGGCCACGGCCCCATCGAGGGCAGAGAAGGTGGAGGAGGCCGAGCGGTCACGGGAAGCACGGGGACTCTCCGGACCGCGTGACTTCCTCATGCACCTCGGGGCGAAAGGCATTGGGGGCGGGGCCCAACAGCTGTCAGGTGCCGTCCCCAAAAACCAATCGCGCAACCACGAGCACTCGTGACAGGGCGGAGTTCCACACCAGCCCGAGGCTCGCGGCTGCCCGAGATAACATGGCTGTCAACTCTGGGTCAGATCAGGCGGCGCTGACACACCCGAAGGCGGAGCACAGCCTAATCGACATCCCCAAAGGACTCTAGCCCACCTTGGGATGCGGCGATCTAAATCTCGCTGCTATCTGGAGTGTGAACTGAACGAACGAGGCGTCAGAGACAGGCCGCTGTTTCAGTCCAGCACTCGCGGGAAGCGATGTGCGAGAGGGGGGCGTGGCGCGAGGAATGAACGTCGGGGGTCTTAATACCACAGCACAGCCCTCAGGTCACCCTGGCCACCATCCAAAGTACCACCTCTCTCGGAGACGGTAGATTGGGGTGTGGCAGAGGGGACTCTCTCTCCTCACGGAGATCACTGAGTCTCGACCACAACATTGCGATGGTCACACTCCCGCAGTGGGAACATGACACATCCACAAACACTGTCCGAACGTGCTGAAGCCCAAACACATCGAGCAGTGAAAGTGCCCATAGACAGCAATGGATATCGATCGCACCCGCAAGTGCGCGGGCTAACCGTCTTGAAAAAAACGTGCCACGCGCAAGCTCTTTTTGTGAGAGGAAGCCTCGCAGTCGATGCCGAAGCACCCAGGGAAACACACACCAGCTGTCAAACAGACCACTGCGCAGATCAGCAACACCGACTGGAAAGCTGCTCGTCTCGAAGAAGCTGACAGAGTCTCAGAAGGCTGTAGGAGTGAAGAGGTAGGTCCTCTTGGCTCCGAAAGCAGAAACATATATTTAATAACGACATATTATACATATAACGATATTGCCACGTACTCCTTATATACTCACGCAGTGAGGCGGAGTTACGTATGCAAATTACGCATGCTCCATGGCATTGGCAGGCCATTGGGCGTTTTCTCCAAGCTCGAAGATGATAGGCTTCTAAGCGAAACCCCCATTCGTTAGTCACTAACGTTACGTCTTAGTGACTGAACGAAAGGGAACAACTAATGTCATAATGGCTTTACTGAAGGTGCTTTTAATGCTTAGCATTTAAAATGCTAATGTATGCTATTGCTAGTTAAGAGTTTGTCAACTATCTAGTGCAGTATTATAATTCAGTTGTGTAATATTAATTTATATGAAATTGAAGTGGATGGATAAACAGAGCCGGCCCGTTATATAGGCAGTATAGGCAAATGCTAAGGGCGCAATCTCGTTAAGGGGGCCACAGAGGCCAAGGGATAATAAAAAAATATTTTTAAGTTACAAACCAAACTTAGCAAACTAAACTTCGAATTAGCATTAATAATTCGTATTATATAAAAATTCAAAATAAGGGCATTACTGCAGCCGCCCACAATTGATTGACACCTGAAGGATGGCCGGAGTGATGTGAGACCCACCCAGGCCCCGTGTGCCGATTTGTTTATTTTCTGTAATGGCTCAGCGAGGGGCGAAGTGGCGAAATGTCAAAACGACCTCATCAATTATCTGGTGCACAAGGAAGAAAAAAACGAAAGAAAGAGGAGGAAAAACGCAAAAAAGCCAGAGGTAAGACTGTGTGAAGAAATCACTGAATTAATTAATTGTCTGCGTGCACTAAGATAACACGTTAAACAGGTAACTTTACAAATGAATATCTACATAAACAGACTGATATCCAATCCTTCAAAAACATGCATTACCATGCCTTGAAAAGCAGCATTTTAAGGCCAACAACATTGTCGTTTTTTTATGCTATGCCAATTGGTTTGAAATGTATCTGTAATTAGTTGGAGAGGCACATTAAACGCAGTTAGCAAAAGCCTAATAATACTAGACAATAATAGCAGACAATTTATCACCTTGGCATAATAGTAGAATCATTTAGTTGCTCAGAATCATCATCTAAGACTACAAGATGGATATTTCTAGGTGGAAACCTACCAGTGATATCTTTGATTATAGAGTGTTAAAATGAGCAGTAAGTCTAGAGGCATAGACAGGTAATATTTATGTTGGATTATTTCAAATATCTCTTTGTACTTACAATCAGTATGAATTGAAATGTGATGTTTTTCCTGCTTAAAATTAGACACTATAACAATAAACATTTTCCTAATTTTTTTTTATTTTTTTATTTTTTTTAAAGTTTGTTGCCTCAAGGCAACATTGTACCACAATGGAAAAATTGAAACATTTGACATTTGCATGTAGAAAAAAGAAATATATTTATTGACAAACATGCATTTCTTTAACCAGACACCTGAATAAACACATTTATCCACTTTCTAATGTATTAAAAATGTAATATTTAATAAAAAATAACATTTCAAATTCAGCTGTTGCTCTCAGGCAACGTTGTACCATCGTGGAACACAAGTATTACCAAAACATCATATCAAGTTATCATCAAGTTATCATATCCATCTTCATCCTCATCTCCATCTTCAATCTCACCCTCACTCTCTCTCCCTGCCAGATTGTCACTATGACCCTCATCTTCCTCATCACATGACACCTCATCCTCACCCTCATTGGTTGTGTTTTATACTTTTTTTAAGTGCTATAGAAAATGTGCAGATCATAATATGCAAATTACTAATCTTATACGTGCATTACAAAATCATGCAAAAATGCAAATATATTTTGATCATTCTAACTCTTTTCCTTACAAATATACTACATTTGTTTCCAACCCAGTGTGTCTGGTACGGCCTAATGCGATTCCATTAAGGTACAATGTTGCCTTGAGGCAACACACAGGTTTTTGTTATTTACTCTAAAACATTTGATGATATATAATGTAAAGTTCTTGAAAATACTTCTTTACTTACCAGTGAAGGTGACTCATATTTTTTTGTGGTTGATTAACTGGACGGAAATTAGTGAAAAATGCACTTTTCATTGGAGAAAATATGGAGCCATGTGACCTATGAAACAGGACACAAAATGGACCCCTGTGGGTCATGTGACCACTTTTTCCACTTTCATTAATAAGTGTTTGAGTTCAGCTATTTAAGTTTAATTTGTGATTTGTTTTGTTAGTTTTCTTATTTAGGCTATTGAAGAATTTTATATTAGTCTTGTTATTTTTAGTGCTGTATCATACTTTTACTGTATTATTTCAATCATTGTTGTTTTATATTTGAGTAAATTATGATCCAGTTATTTGGATTTATTTTTAAAGTGGCTTTTGTTTAATTTGTGTTTTTTTTTTTTTTTTTACCAAATGTGTTGCACTTTTTTTCACACTATTTAAACATGTGAATTTGAACCCCTTTTTTTTTTACAAAATAAATGAAAACGTCAATAGCAGAATAATTTAGGCTCTTGTTTTCTCATAAAGCGACTTAGTGTATCTAGAAAAGTGCTATACAAGTGTTATTATAATTTTTTTATTATTTTGTCTAAATACTTGGTGATATAAATCGCAATATAAGGGGGCGCCAAAAAAAAAAAATCTTGCCTAGGGCGCCAAAGAGGCTAGGGCCGGCACTGTGGATAAATGAATATATGAAATTGAATGCCTGAATCATGTCAGGGAGCCGTATAAAATTCACTTTGAGACTACTTAATTGGGTCACTTAAAATGTATTAATTCCATACTGTTGAAGTTACAAGAACAAATTATGTTTGTTTAACTTAATTGATTAATGTGGGACCAATGTACACAATTAAGTAATGTAAATCCACCACACTTGTTTTTCAGTGTACTGCTATTTTTTAAATTTTGCTCTTTTAGTTTTTGTTGTTTTTATTGTTGTGTAAAGATGTTGAAATTCTCTTTTGCAAGTGATCACTACAAAGGGTATTATTTTTCAGTGTCATATAACTGTAGTATGAGGTATTAAACTTAATTATACATAAGATAATAACAAATTTAAGTATTAATTGTTTCATTATTAGGTTGTGTTATGCATGCCTGATGCATCCAGAGCACATAACCTTCCATGGCATGCAAAATCCATACAAAAGAGTGCAAGTATATTCCTGTTTTTCAGTAGCCTTGGTTCCTAAATTATTTTTCCTGTTTGTTTAGGACTCTACTTACTGTACAACAAAATATTTGATGTGCACTCAAAAATTGACATGTATATTATAAAATAATTGACTAGGCATTTTATGTATCCTAGATAGTTTTGAAAGTGTTGGTAAGGTAGGGTTTATACATTAGAGAAAATTGTATTTATGATTTTGGAACAGGACTCACTCATGAATTTGGAACAGGATAAAAGTCCCACACACTGGAAGAAACACAAACATTTTCTATTCAACAAATCTGTCTACAGCTACAGTTTGGATTTTGTGTTCAATTCTGGCCAGATTAAATGATTCATTAACTTAATATAGGGAATTCTACATGACATATAACTTGTACCTTCTTGTCAAGCTTACAAACTGGTACTGACCTGAGGGTCTGTGTAGGATTCTCCCTTCAGCAACACGTCTAGATCCGCCTCATGTAAATTAGACTCCATGATGATCAAGTAATACTTACCAATGGCAAACGCCACAACCATTTTAGGAAATACTTTATAATAGGTTAGAATAAAGAATGTTTCATATACTGTAAATACATTGAAGACATTTCCAATGTAATAAAACAGAAATCACTTAATTTCCTGTATAGTGGCAGCTCTGTTGCACAGCAGAAATGGTGTCAGTATAAAAGCGGAATGTGAGTGCTGTTGCAAAGAGATGCTCTCACAGCACACATGGGCAGGTGCAGTATGTTAGAAACCGGCCTAATCCTCACATCATCCAGCCATTAATTATTTATTCTGCATTTAATTTGAAAGTCAGATAGACCCAAAGTCAAAGAGATTCATACTGTTTAATAATTTATTCAGGTCATTCAAAGGTAATAATAATATTGTTGATTAATACATGTTGTGCAGCTTGGCATACCTGATTCATTTCCTCCTTTCTTTTTGAATATATGGCATACCAGGAACTCTGGAGTTCCAAATGTGAGGTCTTTTCTAGGGTTATGACACTTTTCACTGATGTGTTGTTGGAGATGTGGCTTAGCAGTTAGTGTACAGGAGATGGAGGCTTGATTCTGGTTTCTGTTCTAATGTGCGATGGAGAGATATCAGAGTAGTTGGATGAAACAATGGCTGGGTGATGCACATCCAACAATACACTGTATGAACTTGTACACAGTCATGATAAAAGTTCATGGCTGACCCATCTGTTGTCACAGAAGAAGAAGAAGAAGAAGAAAGAAGATTTACTTAGAATCCAAGAAGAAATGCACATGCAAGATTAGTTTTGCATTGTTACACCAAATAGGAGTTAGATCAAAACTAATTCAGATGTTACATACAAACGGAGTAGCTAACTGTCTTGCAATGACAGCTGTCAGTGTGAAAACCTTATCCCAAGTTGTTTTTGGACACAGAATGTAGTGGACCCCCTCCGATTGATGGCCAAACTGATATTAATGAAGTTTATTGCGTCCTTTTTCCCTCTAAAAAAATCACCTTAAGAACTGAGCAAACAAAGCATAAGAAGTGCGCATTAACGTCTTATTCACAAACTCTCTCTCTACGTTGCTTTAACATACACAGCAACTAGAAGTAGTACAACTAACAGTAAACATACATATACAGACTTTATGCCTTTTCGAGGGTGCTAATAAACTGTAAACTTTGTATCTGAAAACAACTCTGATAAACTGTGAGTGCGAGCTCTCCCTTTCACTACCCACATTGAGTCCCTCATCAGTAAGACAGATAACGCAGACCTTAAACATATCTAAAATCTCACAGATATTTAAAAAATGAAAAAAGATAAAAGATAAACCACAATAAAACTGTGACACAGAAGGGACACCTCTCGTCGAGGAGCATTCAAGTGGGATTTAAGTATGCCATGGAGGGATATATAAAAGATTTTATAATTAATATGGTGGGAGATTAATTTGGAAGCGATGGTTTAAAGATCACAAATCAAACGGGAGAAGCCTCATGTTACGGTCGTCACGAATGCAGATGACAACATCCAGGGTCAACACTGTTCATGTATCATAGGGCAGGGGCGTTTCCAGCATTGAAGGACATCCGGGGCTTAGCCCAGAACATTTAATGCAAATACAGGGATCACTCGAAGAGGTTTTTTTTTTTTTATTAGAGTCAGTAACACTTTACTTTCAGTCAAAATACATCTTTAACATTATCTTTTTTGTTTATGAAAGTACACACTGAAGTGTACTCTCAGTAAACTATTAGTTTAGTAGTGTATACTGCAAGTATACTTGCAAGTTTTCTTTAAGTCAACATAGCCTTTACTTATAGTTCACTATTGTTGTATTATGTTTGCACTTGCACAGTATACTATTGTGTTTAAATGTAGATATTTTTTTATAAAAAATAAAAAAAACTTTAACTGTACCTTAATTTTAAAAACATGTCATTAGCTTCATGTTGCATTTTTTATCAACACTTGATTGTTGGTAAGTTTCATAAAGAAAGGCAACATTTTAAACAAAAAAAGTTGAAGACTACACCTTGATCAGATTCAGAACGGATTCAGAATAATAATAAAAACACAGATGGAGTAGATCGAGTCCAAAGTCCAAACCTTCACAGACAGTAGTTTTCTAGGCTATTTGTGGGTTAACTTACCCTTCATTTCATCTGGTAATATTAAGCGTTTTATTTATTTTTTACTTTTGATTTACACACTGTTTAATAATTGATGATGATCACATTATTTTATATTTGATTGAGCATGGATTGAGCAATCTTCTATCACTTGCTAGTATTACTAACTTCTATCAGATCAGATGCTAGTAACATACAAGTGATGCTAGTACCCTAATAGCCAGTTAAACAAATAGACATACAGTGAAAGAAGACAGCCAGATGATGATCTTTAGATTTAAAGGGAAAAAAAACTGAATTCTAACCCACTGACTTCTTTCCAAAAAATCCCCAAAGTCTCGTTTGCTTCATTTTTCCTGCCCGTTGTCTGTCGTTATTAACACTCTCTCAGACACTTGACTTTGTGCTAGCTCCTCCCCTACCTGCTGCATATTCAACAGGAAGAAACGACAGGAAAGAAATGTAGCCTATACTCTAGGCTAGATTATTTTTAAGGTCTATTTTTACAGGCTGTATGCACTATGCAGTACGTGCAAAGCCAAAGCGCAAATAGGACAACTTATGATTTTGCGGGTTTACATAGGCTTTAAAAAATAAAAAAAAGGGGAATTTTTTTTTTTTCTCGTTCGGGAATCGGGGCTACACTCAAAACATCCGGGGCTGAAGCCCCGGCAAAATCGGCTGGCTCCGCCCCTGTCATAGGGTAAGATTAAATTAATTTACATTTAACCATTTAATCCTTAATTTGGAGAGAAGCACTGAAATGTAGACCTTTGGTTTATGTGTTTTTTTTACCAACACTGTTAACATTACGTGACGTGAGAACAGTTAGCTATTTCGGTTTGTATGTTAGCAGGGACTCTCTAACTGTAATAGTAACTTAATGAGAGTATGACAACCAGAAAATACTCTCAGAATACCTGGAATCAGTGTTACAGTACCAGTTATTTGTTACCACTACCAGATTACATTCCAGAATTCAGAATTAATGTACCCAGATAAAAAAAAAAATATATATATATATATATATATATATATATATATATATATATATATATATATATATATATATATATATATATATATATATCAATAAACGTTAACATTTATTTCCTTTATACATATTTTGCTTCACAAAAATTGACATATGCCTTATTTCTCTCTGTCCAGCATTTGCTTTCCTGTGCTGCTGTGGACTGTGGAATGGGATATCACAGCCTTACAGTGCAGCAACTTTTGATTTCTATCAAGCTCTAATTTACTCCCTGTGTTTCCGCCGCTTTGCATGGGCTGTCAGTTTATGGTGGTAAGAGGATACAATAAGAGAGTGTCCAAGGCGGCTCATGAAGGGCACAGCAATTCATCACTTGAACCTATGATGGATCATTCTAACATCTGCGATGAATAGAAACACAAGGCCGAAAACACACTGAGGCAATATGAGAAGGAATATACTTTACATCCATTTAATCATCCCCGAGTCTGTAAGGTGAGGCGAGCACGGAGGTACAGGGTCTAGCAAACGTTAACATTTCTCTTTTCTCTGACATTCTACTTCCTGCTGTACCAGCTTAGATTGATTTTATTGGAGAGGGCTCTATACCACTATGGAGCTGGTGCTTTTTTCTCTTCAAAACATGAAGAAGCATATTATTTGTCAATGGCGCAATATGTACTCTGATCTATTTTTTGTCTGCAATAATGATTCTAAAGCCTGCTTCTCTAAACTACTACAAAACTGTCAAATTACTTTAAGAATTTAGGCATGTACACATGGTCAAGACGAACTGCTGAAGGTGATTTAAATGACATTGAATGTGGCAGGGTAGTTGGTGCCAGACGGGCTGGTTTGAGTATTTCAGAAACTGCTGATCTACTGGAATTTTCACGCAAAACCCTTTCTGGGGTTCACTGATGATGGTCTGAAAAAGAAAAGATATTAGCCCAGTTGTGTGGGCTAAAACGCATTCTTGATAAACCACTCATTACAACCGAGATATACATAAGAGCACCTTTGTACCAATTGAGAATTGTTTAATCACCACAGCCTACCTGAGTATTGTTGTTGACTGTGTCCATCCCTTTATGACCACAGTGTACCCATCTTCTGATGGCTACTTTCAGAAGGATAACATGCCATGTCACAAAGCTCAAATCACCCCAAACCAGTTTCTTGAACATGACTGAGTTCACTATACTCAAATGGCCTCCACAATCAATAGATCTCAATTGAATAGAGCATCTTTTGTCAGGTAGAGACATGAATTCAGATGCATGTAGAAAATAAATCTTTATTTTGCTCTCAATGAACACAAAAAAGATGTCAGGAACACAAAATGAAGAGGGAGAGTCAAAATCAACATCCACTGGGCAAGCACTGCACAGCAATGGTGGGACGATGAGTCCCTGACACCATACATGCCAACTCTCCCGATTTTTCCTGGAGACTCCCGAATTTCAAAGCCCCTCCCGAAAATCTCCCGGACCGACCTTTCTCCCGAATTTCTCCCGATTTCCACCCGGACAACAATATTGCTACACCATCCGTCACTGGGCGCCGTTTCAGACCGAACAATAATAAAGGTTAACTTACACCTCGAAGTCAAGCAAAGCATTGCACCTGCAAATATAACCATCAGTAGAGCAGAGTTGTTGTTATAAATTATGTACAAATAAATAAATTATATTCTTCTTTACGTTACGTTTGTTTGTGTGATTTATATGAGGCGATTTACAACAGGTGATCAAAGTTCAGAGACTGCCCATGATAAACAATGGAAAATGTATTTCACTACTTACTAATTTGCTGTTCTCTTCAGAGTAACGTTAGCTTGTCCCCTTGTGTAATGATGAAGCTTATAAATTCCAGTTTTCATATTTTTATATTCAGTTCAGAACTTTATTTTGAAATAGCGACGAACACAGAAAGAAAAAAAAAAGATGGGTAGACAATCCATCTTTGCCAAGAATTCTGGAAATGTTTTAAATATAAAGGAAAAAATATAGATCTGTGATGCAGCAGCTATAATAATGTTCTTTTTATATTTATTAGAGGTTCAAATCAAATACTGCCAAACAGCCTACTTCCGAATAGGATGTCTAGCCTACTTCATAATATGTATGAACATTTTGGAAATATATGGTTCAGAATCAGATCACTCAAACCATATGGAGGCGCTCTTGGTCAGTAATGAAGCTTGAGTGTCATCTAGTGAAAATGTTTGGTACTGCACCCAAACAAAATCTTACTGAAAGCTCATTTTATATCAACCTGAAACTTGGAGCACAACTTGTTCATATTCCTGGCTTCAATTGTGTTGTAGTTTTAGAGTAAAGGAGGTTTTTTAAAATACATTTTATTATAAAAAATTATATAAAATATTATAAAATATATATTTTTACATTTTCATAAACTTAAACTTGTATAACTTTTATTTTTATTTTACTTTCATAATTTCTTTGACTTCTACAATAATCTGCCATGTGTCTTCTTTAAAACAAGAACAACCTTAGGGTTATATTCCAAAGCATTCTTGAGTTACAGCCATTTAAGTTTGGATAGTGCATTTTCATGTCTATGCGAAAACATTTTTTTCTCGAAATTCCGTTCCTGAAAATCATAGCGATCAGCCGACTTCAGATATCCATAACTTTTGTTTCAGACAAGCCATGGAATAAATAAAAATATATTTAAAAATATCTTGATCCCAGCTTTCATATGATATCAAAAGCTGTAAAAGGTAAAATTTCACCATGTGATGGGTTTTTGTAGATCACATCACATATATACTATAAAAAAGTATTTTTTGTGACACAGGATTGCAGAGTTTTCACTCAGGAGCCTTTTTCCTTTCCCCAGTTCTCCGGGCATTTTTTGATCATTCAAATGTGGTGCTCTCTGAAGCAGTTCCCATCAAATTGCAAGCACAGGCCCACATCACATCATATGCAACGACACCGACCCATGCCAGCGCTCTGTGACAGGTCCTGAATGTCACTCACAAGGAAACAGGCAGAAGATTGCATCTTGCTTTAGGGTTGCCATCCAGGGGAATGCCTGTGAGCTGGGTAGCCAGAAGCTCCTGAAACACATACAGTCATGCTCAAAATTGTTGGCACCCTTGATAAATATGATCAAATATGGCTGTAAGAAATAAATCTGCATTGTTTATCCTTTTGATCTTTTATTAAAAAAATTCACAAAAATCGAACCTTTCATTGAAGTAAAATAATTGAAAATGGGGCGTAAATCACATTATGTAATAAATGCTTTTCTCCAAAACAAGTTGGCCACAATTGTTGGCACCCCTTAAAAATGTTATGAGTAAAATATCTCTGAAGTATATTCCCATTAATATTTAAATTTTTTAGCACACCAGGGTGACGAGGAACATGAAATTGTCCAGCTATGACGTCATGTTTCACAGAAGTATAAATATAAGGAAGCACAAAGGCCAAATTCCCTTAATCATTCATCACAATGAGTAAAACCACAGAATATACTGTAGTTCTGATGTGCAGAAAAAGATTGTTGAGCTTCACAAAATAGAAAGTGGCTGTAGGAAAATAGCTAAAGCATTGAAAACCCCCATTTCCACCATCAGGGAAATAATTAAGAAGATCCAATCAACTAAAGATGTTATGAATATGACTGGAAGAGGACGCGTGTCTATATTGTCCTAATGCACAGCGAGGAGGAGGGTTTAAGTGGACAAAGACTCTCCAAGGATCACAGATGGAGAATCACAGAGATTAGTTGAGTCTTGGGGTCAGAAAGCCTTAAAATTTATCAAACAAACCCCTACATCACCACATGTTGTTTGGGAGGGATTCAAGAAAAATCCTTCTCTCTTATCCAGAAACAAACTCCAGCATATTCAGTGGTCAGACACAACTGGAACTTTAGACGGGAAATGGTTCTGTGGTCAGATGAACTGTAAAAAGAAATTTCTGGCAGCAAATCTACCAGAAAGGTTTTGTGCAAACAGGGATAAAAAGTACCCCATGCCCACGGCTAAAAATACAGCTGGACTTTAACGTTGAGGGCCTATTTTTTTGCTGGAGGTCCTGGACATCTTGTTCAGACACATGGTATCATGGATTCTAGCAAATACCAACAGATAAAAAATCAAAACCTGACAGCCTCTGCTAGAAATCTTATAATGGGCCGTGGTTGGCTCTTTTATCAGGACAAAGATCAAAAACAAACATCAAAACCAACACACAAATGTGTCACTGAACACAAAATGAAGCTTCTGTCATGGCCATCCCAGTCCCCTGACCTGAACCCTATAGAAAATGAGTGGGCTGAACTGAAGAGAAGAAGCACCAAATTGGATCTGTGAATCTGAAGGATCTGGAGAGATTCTGTATGGAGGAATGGTGTCTGATCTCTGGTCAGGTGTTCTCCAAACTCATCAGGCATTAGAGGAAAAGACTCAGAGCTGTTATCTTGGAGTATGAGGTCTCTGTGGAACAAGAGTGGGTGTTTCTACATTAGTGGGTGTTTTCAAACTGATGGGTGTTTATAAATGACGCAATGAAAATAATCTCCTTCACCCGACCCCACCCCTAAACCCTACCCACACTGTGACGTGTGCAAATCAGGTGACACGGTTGAAACCGTCCCTCTGTTTATGGCCACACCCACTGATAAGGTAACTCCTATTACTAAATGCAGGGACATATACTTGTTATCTTGGGAAAAGGAGGTTGCAAAATGTATTTAATAAAAGGGTGCCAACAATTGTGGCCAACGTGTTTTCAATTATCTTACTTGAAAGATTACAGGAAGATTTAGATGAAAGGTTAGATTTTTGTGATTTTTTTTTTAATATAAGATCAAAGGGATAAACAATGCTGATTTATTTTTCTACAGCCATATTTGATCATATTTACCAGGGGTGCCAACAATTTTGAGCATGACTGTATGTACACACATGTACATACACACATATCACACACATGCATGCTCGTACGCACGCATGCATGAATACACATGAATGCACACACATGAAAGATTGCAAAAAATGTAACACAGTTAACACACACACACATATGAATGAGCGCACACACATGCATACACATACACATGAACATACACACATATCACACATGCATGCATGAATACAGATAAATGCACACACACATGCACACATGCATGCAAATACATGTGCGCGCACACACACGCAAACACAAACGCACACACACACATGCATGCATACACATGAAAGATTGCAATAAAATGTAACGCACACACACACATTCTTGCAAATGCACACACACACACATACACATGCAACGCATACATTCGCACGCACACAAACACACACATACTACACACATGCTAAGATGCGCAAAAAGGTATTTTGAACTGAAACACTGAATTTAACTGACATTTCTCACAGTTTATACAGAAAAAATACAAGCTTCACTTACCAATCCATGTCTGGATCAAGGCCAGCAGCAAATGCCTCCTCAACATCTAAATATGCAGACTCCGGGTCAGAAGAGTCCCGCTCAGCCTTCTTCCAGGCATCAAAAATAAACTCAATTCCCTCCTCCCTTGTAAACTTGTATTTCTTCGCCATGTTTTTGTCCGTTTTTAATTGTTTTGTAATCTAAAAATCATCTAAAACTCTAACTCTCTAAAACTGTCTAACTTGCCACGCTCCGTATCTCCCTTCAAACCCCTCCTTCCTGCTCCCCCCGAAAGCTGCAGTGATTTTTCTGATGGAAATCATGACATTACCGTAATAAGCCATATACTGGCAAAACTGAAACCTTGCCCATAATGCCACTTCATACCAGTCACAGGTGGCTGCCAGAGTTCAGAACTGAACAACCACCATGACTCAACCACGCCAGCCTCATCACCCCCCGCAGAGCGGTCAAACAGCTTTATCATATCAGCTCTGAAGTCCTCGAATGTGGCACAGAGCAGGGCACAAGTATCCCACACAGTAGTTGCCCATTCGTGTGCATCAGGAGGGTGATGACAAACACTACCTGGGCCTCCTCTGTAATATAGCGGCGAGGTTGGAGTGTGAAGACCAAAGAGCAGTGGAACAGAAAGGCCGGGAAGAATTGGGATCTCTGTCATAGGACAGAGGGCTACCATTGTGCGTGTTCTGTCAGGATCGTTAACGTCTAAGATGACTGGCAGTTAGCAATCAGTTGGCATTGGCTGTATGGTTCTGTTCCGGGCAAGAACTCCCTGCCCATCCATGCAGCCTAGCATGGATAAGAGCAGGGAGTGCACAGATAACCCCCCTTAGGGTAAACAGAACAAAACCAAAATATTGTGATATTATTACTTTTCTTAATGTTAATAATTAAATGTATAACATAATTGAAGAGATGAGTCTGATTCAAGAGGAATGTCAAAAAGCCCAGTCTTGACTGGACGAGAGGAGGAACTGGGGATGGAGGAGGATAATTAGCTCCTAAGCAATCCGATAAAGCTGCTGATAATATTGAATGAACCATATATATATAGATATGCGCTGATAGACGTTGTATTCCTTTAGGTAGATGTGAATCAGCTGACAGTCAGCTGATGAGAACTTGACTAATGTGACCTGCCAGAACTAACACTATGCTTGATTTCTGTCAGGATCACTATTGTCAAAGATGACTGGTAGTTAGCATTCAGTTTGGATTGGCGATATGGTTCTGTTCTGGGCAAGAACTCCCTACCCATCCATGCAGCCTAGCATGGATAAGAGCAGGGAGAGCAGCGATAACCCCCCAAAACAAAACCATATGCTAACAACCTCCCAACAACAAACTGACCGCGAAAACTGAATGTTTTTTTTACTGGTACTGGGAAAAAAGTATACTGGAAAAACAAAAGAATGGAGCATATCCCTATAAAACAGCAAACTGGGGACAGCTAGGAGGGAAGCAGCAGCGAAGGGGTGCTCTTCTTACAAGCATCTGAGAAGAGCAGCATGCCTCTTACAGGAGGAGCGTAGCACCATCTGATCATAATGTTATCTTGTCAGAAGAGAAATACATTATTGAAACCGTCGGTCACCACAAATTAACATACACACATTCAAATGCTTTGGCTGAGGGCTAATGGGCAAGGAATACAGCCACACAATTTGAAGTAAGCTCTTATCACTCACACACAAAATCCATGCATCTCACTGCACACAGTGTTCAAACCAGCACCAACACACAGAGAAAGAATTCCTGGCTGAAGCCCTCAGCACCTGGCAAAATAAGTTTTGAATTGCTCGCACACAGACACACAAAATCAGAAATCACAATTAGAGAATAAACAAAAAAAAAATCAAGTCAGTATAAACACAACAGAAAAAAGTAATAATAAACCAAAAAAATAACACTTAACTGAAAACTACAATTCCCCACAAACAAATAATCTCAAAACAAGAAACAAAACACAAAACAACTTAATAGCAACTTAATAACAACAACGTCGTTCAACCGAGCCATCATTACAAATCAGAATAAATTAAACAAACAAAAGACCAAGAAAACATGGGTTGTAGGACAACGGCGATTCCTCGTGTTAAATACTGAGAAAATGGCAGAGGGGAAGGAACTCGAACACCTTAAAAAGGAAACAGTGGTTAAACACCCACACGAAGGCCCAATGTTCTCGACTGAATCGGGAATCAGGTCAATCGCTCTGAACGGTAACACTATAGATTGCTTGATTTAATTCTGAACCTGCAGCGCCGCATAAACTGATGTCCATATGCCTGAAACAAGCTAAAATCATACCCACTTCCCAGGTTAATGCCTAAACACACAGTACCCGTAACTTCATATAATCAGGACTTACCCAACGATGGAATCAGTCACGCTCTCTGAACGGTAACACTTTTATTGATTGCTTGATTTCATTCTGATCCTACAGCGTTGCATAAACTGATGTGCATATACCTGAAACAAGCTAAAAATCATACCCACTCGTCAGATTAAAAGCCTAAACTGTTTCCACAACTTGCTGCAGTAACACTTACCGAGAGAACGCGCCCTTTCAGAAGCGCACAAAGCTGCTGTACAGCCGTATTCAAACCACCCACACAGTGGGAACAAAAGGGAATCCCAGAGGCAATCGGAAGTGACGCATTCCGACATGAATGGAAGGGAAGCTATTTATAGCCAACCAGAAATTACGTGTCGCATGATTTAAAGAAAGAATTTGTAGGCAGCAAGCTTTTCTATTTAATTTAATTTCAATTAATAAACAACATGGGAGTAGAGCATCTGGTTACATATATACAGGCAAGTAGATGAGCCAAGAATATGAATGCAATGCATTTTCTTTATAATGGTTTTCGATGGGAAAAACACTTAACAAGAAACCTTATGTTGCATAATATTTGCTTGCCTGTATAAAGTATGCAGCATCAATAAGGTGTATATTAAATGTGGTCTTTTAATATCACTGTCCACGCTACGCTTGATTTATATGATGGAGGTGAACATTAAACTTGATATTACCATAAATACATATAACTGTGGCACGAACAGAAATCATACAGTATACTTCTAAACACTTATTTGTCAATATAAACCCATACAATGGTTATACAATTAATACAATATATTTTTCCTCATGGAGCACTCACTCACCGCAGCCATTCCCTCTCTAGGCTGGTGCAAATATAAATGACCCAACCGGAACCAGTTCATTATATGACCAGATCTGGGCAGAGAGTGCAGGTAGGGTGAGATTAAAGGGGTCGTACATGAAAATAAATGTAGCAAATGGAAGCAGACATTTTACACTCCCCCCTGCTGAATTCCACATGCTTATGCACAATGTTTTATATGTAATAGTAGTCCCGGGGCTTTGTGTCTACCAAAACATAAGCCCATCGGCAGGCCGATGAATCTCAAATAGTGAAATAATATTCCTTTCTTGATCTGGGCGTTTGCGCACGTGTGTGTGTGTGTGTGTGTGTGTGTGTGTGTGTGTGTGTGTGTGTGTGTGTGTGTGTGTGTGTGTGTGTGTGTGTGTGTGTGTGTGTGTTTGTGTGTGTGGTTCTCGGGTGGATGAGAAATAATGATTTTGCCAAGTAAGACATGCTCCTGGGTCAACATATGTTGTTGATCCTGGAGCAACATTCCTGTCTGAAAATATAGTCCTCACTATATCCCTACCCCTAAACCTAATCCTACCCATAACCAACACGATCTCATGACAATGCGTATCAATAGTACGATTGTGCAATCTCGTAGAATGTATATGCCAAAATTAGTTTTGGCGTGCATATGCTACGCAGTTTTTCGCGTGCATATGATACGCACTTTATGGCGTGTATATGACACGCTTTTGGGAAGGGTGAGGGTGGGGGTGTGGGGGGTTCGTACGTATAATACGCCATAAAGTGCGTATCATATGCACGCCAAAAACTCATTTTGGCGTATACATTCTACGAGACTGCACACTCGTACTATTGATAGGTGTGATCAGGCTCCCTGATCATTTGCGATTGCTCCCTGATCGATTGCTCCCTGATCGATTTCTCCAGTCTACCTACTGCTGCTGCTGCATGCGTCAGTGTTTGTAGCTCTGTATAGCTGCGTTTGAATCTCTATTTGATATATTTTCTTTGTTATCTACACTGCTAAATATAACTTACTCATCACCATATATTGTTTAATATAGCCTATCAAGTTAAATTTGACATCACTAGCTTTTAATCTAAATCACTACCACGTGTTAGCTTTTCGCTAGCCTGGTAGCTTTCCATCCCGGCACCCGGGTCTCCTGTTTTCTGAGTTCATTAGACAACTGTGGTGAGTTGGATTATTAAATAGACTCCATCAAACAAAGTAAGTGGAGTAAGTTGTGTGGTAAGTTTTGGATTCATCAACAAATACGGTAAGCCATGTCTTCTTCTCCTGTCATTGTCACTTGCACTGCATGCTACATGTTTAGCATATCTATCTCCGTTGGCGAACAGGGCTTCACATGTGTTAAATGTAAGGAATTAATCAGGCTGACGGAGAAGATTTCAGATTTAGAGACACGCATCCAGACTTTATGTGAGAGTAGTGAGAATGTAACAGCTTTAGATACTGCTTTGGATGCGACTAGCTTAGTGAACACTCATTGTTTGGTTCCGGCTGAGCCCTTGCAGCAGGGCAATTGGGATGCTGTGAGACAGCATATTTGCGGATCTAAAAACCACTCTTCCGTTCCGATTAGAACATCAAACAGGTTCTCCCCACTCAGTGATGCACCCACTGAGGATCCTGTTGAAAGTGCCCTAGTTATTGGCGATTCTATTACACGGAACGTGAAAATAGAGACACTCTTCTCTCTAGTAATTTGGCACATAGTCTTAGAGCTAAACCTTAACTCACTGGGGCCTAGGTCAGGAAGCAGACAAACTGGCTAAACCAACCGTCTGCTAGCTGTCTCACGTCACCAGAGTCAGCTAAATCCCAGCACATAGAGACGCTTTCACCTAGATATTATCACATAGAGACTGTGTCTGTTCCCTGAATCAGTAAATACAAAAAACCATCAAAACCATTCAACAGTAAAAATTTTATTGATGTCCAACAAATAAACAACAGATATAATACGGATGAACAATTGATAAATCTCGGGTTGCTGAATATTCGATCCCTTTCGCCAAAAACGCTTATTGTTAATGATATGATTATAGATCATAACCTAGATGTGCTGTGTTTGACAGAAACCTGGCTAAAACCTGACGACTACATTACTTTAAATGAGTCCACTCCCCAAGATTATTGTTATAAACACGAGCCACGCCTGAAAGGAAAAGGGGGAGGTGTTGCTGTAATTTATAATGATATCTTCAGTATTACTCAGAAGTCTAGTTTCAAATATAATTCCTTTGAAGTTTTGGTGCTTTATGTAACGTTGTGTAGTGTAAATGATAAATCCCGTTTGACATTTGTGTTGGCTACTGTATACAGGCCACCAGGGCACAATACAGACTTTATCAAAGAATTTGCTGGTTTTCTATCAGAGTTAGTACTGGCTGCAGATAAAGTACTAATTGTTGGTGATTTTAATATCCATGCTGACAATGAAAAAGACGCATTGGGATTGGCATTTAAAGACATTCTAAACTCTATTGGAGTTAGACAACACGTATCGGGACCCACTCATCGCCTTAATCATACTTTAGATCTAATACTGTCACATGGACTAAATGTTGATACCATTAAAATTCTGCAGCAGAGCGACGACATCTCAGATCATTACCTAATATCATGCATACTTAATTTAGCTAAAACTGCAAAGCCATCCCCTCGCTTCAAATATGGCAGGACTATAACCGCTTCGACTAAATATTGCTTTGTACATAATCTTCCTCATCAGTTCCATCTCCTCAGAATTACAGATAGCCAAGAGGAACTTGATGTTGCAACAGAAACTACTGACTCTCTCTTTACTAGCACTTTAGACATAGTTGCTCCTCGGCGCTTAAAGAAGATTAAAGCAAATAATCCAACGCTGGTACAACGAGCACACTCAGGCCCTTAAAACAGCAGCCAGAAAAATGGAGCGCAGCTGGAAGAAAACAAAACTGGAGGTTTTTAGTAATTTGTGGAAAGAGAGCATGATTGCATACAGAAAGGCCATAAAACTGCTAGATCTGCTTATTTCTCAACTCTTTAGAAGAAAACAAACACAACCCTAGGTATTTATTCGATACAGTGGCTAAATTAACAAAGGATAAAGCTTCAACTTCTGACGCTTTGTAAACAACACAGCAGTAATGACTTTATGAACTTCTTTACTAGTAAGATTGATAACATTAGGAATAAAATTATAACCATGCAGCCGTCTACTACAGTATCACTTCAGACAGAACATTGTAGTCTCACTGAGGAAAAATTACACTCATTCACTGCTATAGGAGGAGAAGAATTGGCTAAACTTGTTAAATCATCAAAATCAACAACATGTATGCTTGACCCTATACCGACTAGGCTATTAAAAGAGATGCTTCCAGAGGTCATAGATCCTCTGCTTAATATTATTAATTCATCCTTGACATTAGGATATGTACCAAAAACTTTTAAGTTGGCTGTAATTAAACCACTTATTAAAAAACTTGATCCTAAAGATTTAATCAATTACAGACCAATCTCGAATCTACCGTTTCTATCAAAAATATTAGAAAAGGCTGTGTCTTCACAATTATGTTCATTTTTAGAAAGAAATGGTATATGTGAGGATTTCCAGTCAGGATTTAGACCGTATCATAGTACTGAGACTGCTCTAATTAGAGTTACAAATGATTTACTCTTATCATCTGATCGTGGTTGTATCTCTCTATTAGTGTTACTCGATCTTAGCGCTGCATTCGATACTATCGATCACAATATTCTTTTGAATAGACTCGAAAATTATGTTGGCATTAGTGGAACTGCATTGGCATGGTTTAAATCTTACTTATCTGACCGTTATCAGTTTGTAGCAGTAAATGAAGAAATGTCACACCGATCACAGGTTCAGTATGGAGTACCGCAAGGCTCAGTGTTAGGACCGTTGCTTTTCACCCTGTATATGCTACCAATGGGAGATATCATTAGGAAGCATGGCGTTAGTTTTCATTGTTATGCTGATGATACTCAGCTCTATATTTCTTCACACCCTGACGAAACTTACCAATTCACAAGATTAACGGAATGCATAGCTGATATTAAAAATTGGATGAATAGTAATTTCCTGCAACTTAATTCAGATAAAACTGAATTTTTAATTATTGGACAGAAAAGCTCCACAAGTAGTGCCCTAGAATACTGTCTAACCCTCGATGGCTGCTCTGTCAAGTCCTCGTCGTCAGTGAGGAACCTGGGTGTGCTCTTTGATACCAATCTTTCGCTTGAAAGCCACGTTTCTAGCATCTGTAAAACTGCATTCTACCATCTTAAAAATATATCTAAATTACGTCACATGCTTTCAATGCAAAATGCTGAACAATTAGTACATGCGTTCATGAGCTCAAGGCTAGATTATTGTAATGCTCTACTGGGTGGTTGCCCTGCTCGCCTAATAAATAAACTCCAGCTGGTCCAAAACGCAGCAGCTCGAGTTCTTACTAGAACCAGGAGGTACGATCATATTAGTCCAGTTCTGTCAACACTGCACTGGCTCACTATTAAACATTGCATACATTTTAAAATCTTGCTTATTACTTATAAAGCAATAAATGGTTTAGCTCCCCAGTACTTAAGCGAGCTCTTAGCGCATTATACTCCATCACGTCTATTGCGGTCTCTAAAGTCTGGCCAGTTGAAAATACCTAGAATATCTAAATCAACTGCAGGCGGTCGATCCTTTTCCTATTTAGCACCTAAACTCTGGAACAGTCTGCCTAGCATTGTTCGGGAAGCAGACACACTCTGTCAGTTTAAATCTAGACTAAAAACACATCTCTTTACTATGGCATACACATAGAACATTTTTAACTTTCTTTATTCAAATCAAATGACTGATTGTTAGGCTGCATTAACTAGGTCAGCCGGAACCGGGAACACTTCCCATAACACCTGATGTACTCGTTACATCATAAAAAGAGTTGCATCCACACTAATGTAAGTCTCTCTGTTTATCCCGAGGTTTACTGCAGTCGGCGGATCCAGGCCGTGTCCGGATCGGATGGTGGACCTGCATCTGGACATGACCAGCTCATCCTGGAGTGTCTGCTGAGACCGTGTCCATTAGTGTCTCCTCTGAATTTGCCTCACCGAACGTCATCCTCAATTAACCCGTCCGGCGCAATAACTCCGATCTTTCAAGTATTCATATTCTTGTGTAATCGACGCGCCATCCTAAATGAACCCGCCTCGCAAGGCCATACCCAAAATTTCGAATATTCCTATCTAATATGATTTATGACCTGCAAGGTTGCCAGAGTAATAATTATACACTGTTAATAATAGGCCAGAGGAGAACTGGCACCCCGACTGAGTCTGGTTTCTCCCAAGGTTTATTTTTCTCCACCATGCCCTGATGGAGTTTTGGTTCCTTGCCACTGTCGCCTTTGGCTTGGCTTGCTCAGTTGAGGACACTCAAATTATGATCCAAGTTACTCAACTAAATATACAAATAGAATTTATTAATTTGGTCATATATAATTCTATAAACTATCCAAATGAAACTAGCCAAATCAAATTTTGTTGCAATGTTGTCCTGTTTAACACTGTGAAGCTGCTTTGAAACAATCGTCATTGTAAAAGCGCTATATAAATAAAGTTGATTGATTGATTGATTGATACGCATTTTCGTGAGATCGGGCTCACCCATAACTTATCCCTAAAAATCTGAGGAAAATAATAGGTGAATAACACTGATGTAGAAGCACCTAACCCTGGTAAGAAGAAACTTGACATAAACTGTAAACTTGTCCATCCAATCTCATTGGTTGGTTGGAATGTTGATCCAGGAACACGTTGTACTTGGTGAAATCAGGTTCACCATGTTTGTTTGATAAAGACGTACGAGCCCTGTGATTGAGAGAATCATTCCGGTTGCCGCTTTCAAAACGATCCCTCCCTAATGTGAACTGAACTGACAGGGAAGCTGAAGCTCATTAAATATGCAAATCTTATCCAATCCTAGCCGTGGGCGTTTACTTCTAAGCCATCAAAATCCATCGTTCAGGAGAAAGCCTCAAAACCAGTGTAGAAAATAGCCTATTACTTATTCATTATGATGTTTTTGAATGTAAAAACCACACAAACGTCATTAGTTGACCTCAGACAACCGTATAAAAAATAAAAAAGCCAGTTCATGACACCTTTAAAAAGGAAAAGTTACAAGTGTTCAAAACCCCATTCCCCACAGGAATTAAAGTGGAAAGAGGGAGGCCAAACCCCTAGACACTCTAAGACAAACATGCCTTTTACATGTTAGCTAAACACTAGGACAGAAATAGTGGTTTCAGGCTTCCAAAATGCTGGATTGATCTGGACGAAATGTTGATACAATAAAGCTATACTCCGTGTGTATGGGGCCTTAGTTTCCCACATGCTAACTTGTTGGCTAGCAAAACTCTATCACCAACATAAATTGGTCCTCTTTTGACTCTCTTATTTAACAAGTCAACATTAAGCTGTTTTGTGGCAGATGCCTGTGCGACACACATTGCCTCCTTCATATCGTTCCGAAGAGCCTGGA
This sequence comes from Gobiocypris rarus, assembly GCA_023029165.1. NCBI lineage: Eukaryota > Metazoa > Chordata > Actinopteri > Cypriniformes > Gobionidae > Gobiocypris > Gobiocypris rarus. Next base: position 27,951,781 of record CM040918.1, on the reverse strand, counting down.
CGTAATTATCATAGTTCACAACATCAGGATTGTCTATGACAGTTCCAAATACCAGGTCAATGGGCAGCTGTAGAATCCTCCAAAACATCAACAGGAAAGGAGCATACCTGCCTGTGGTTTTGTGAAATTATAAGCAAAAGTTAGAGAGTTGAGTACTTGCAACCATTTGTGCTTTGCCTTTGCCCTGGACGACAAGACCCTAAAGACCCTTTTCTGGATCTGGGCACACTTCCACAACCCCATGAATCTCCTAGACACGACCAGACTGAGTTGGAGGGAGGCCGTCATGAGGTCTCTGGAGAGCATAAGGCCCCGATCCAGAACACAGCCAGACCCAGAGTTTATTTCACCACTGCAACCACAGAGAAATTGCATACTTGTAATTTGTAATCCTTCAGTTCATGTACTCCTTTGTTTGATATCTGTAACCATGGACTCTATCATCACAGCTGTTGCTCATTCATCTCATCTCATCACGATTTTGTTTTTAAGTTCCTGCTGTTCACTTAGTCTTTGTATGGTCGAACGCTCATGTTTAGTTGTTTGTTGCTACTGCATGTTTACCTGCTTTTGAGTCTACTTGACATTAAACTTTTTTGAGAACTTTATTAATCTGTCTTTGTCTGTCTACCTGCAAGCATTGTGTGACAAAAACATGCAATTCTTCATCCCTTGTTTGGATGCCTTTTATCTCCAAGAAAAGTGGTCTACTGACAGCTTATTTGAATACTTTTTTATATTTTAGACATTCCAGTTGGGCTTCAGTACCTGTTACAGCATGGAATCTACATTGCTTAAGGTCACTAATGATATAAGTATTATCATTGGACTCAGGCTCACATGTTGTTCTAGTTTTATTAGATCTAAGCGCTGCCTTTGATACTATTGACCATGAGATTCTTCTCAATCATCTGGAGTGTTTGGTTGATGTCCAGGGTACAGCCTTTCAGTGGTTTGCCTTGAATTTAAAGGACATGTCAGTTGCTGTGAATCTGGGAGACTTCTTCCACATCGGTACCTTTAGTTCCTCAGGGGTCAATTTTGGGACTGTTGTTGTTCTCTCTGTATATGCTTCCAATAAGCTCTATTTTTTTAGAAGTATAGTATTGTGTACCATTTTTATGCCCATTATCAGTGTTATTTTCCTGTGAGCTTAGATAAAACATGTTCTTTGGACAAAGTATAGGAATTTTACAGTGACATCATACAGCTTTGGCATTTTAACAACTTTATCTAATTAAATGAGATAAACCAAAGGTTTTGATTGTAGGTTCTCCCACGTCACCTACCTTTGCTGGTCAGCAATGTTCCCTGTCCTTAAAGCTTGAAGACCACTTAAAGAGTTCAGGGGTAATTATGTACCCATCATAAACTTTAATAAACAGATTGGTGTAGTTGTTAAATGTAACTTTTTTAACCAGAGATGTAAAAACTCTGTAAAAAACTCTGGGCGTGCCTCTCGCTGTAACTTCACCTGCGGGTGGCGCTGTTGAACAGTGTTATAATAACATCTCGGTTACGACAGTAACCTTAGTTCCCTGAATAGGGAATGGGACGCTGCGTCACGCTTTGGGAACGCGTGATTACATCGTGAAGTTCCTATGTAATCAGTCCAATAGAGAGACGGAACGTCATAGGCGGGTGACGTCATAGACCCAGAAACTATAAAGCATACAGGCAAATACACACCTTTAGCTTCTGTAAAGTCGAGACCTCAGACCCCTCTGATGGTTGAAATAGGAGACCACCGATGTAAAAATATATCTATATTACGTCACATGCTTTCAATGCAAAATGCTGAACAATTAGTACATGCGTTCATGAGCTCAAGGCTAGATTATCGTAATGCTCTACTGGGTGGTTGCCCTGCTCGCCTAATAAATAAACTCCAGCTGGTCCAAAACGCAGCAGCTCGAGTTCTTACTAGAACCAGGAAGTACGATCATATTAGTCCAGTTCTGTCAACACTGCACTGGCTCCCTATTAAGCATTGCATACATTTTAAAATCCTGCTTATTACTTATAAAGCAATAAATGGTTTAGCTCCCCAGTACTTAAGCGAGCTCTTAACACATTATACTCCATCACGTCTATTGCGGTCTCTAAACTCTGGCCAGTTGTATACCTAGAATATCTAAATCAACTGCAGGCGGTCGATCCTTTTCCTATTTAGCACCTAAACTCTGGAACAGTCTTCCTAGCATTGTTCGGGAAGCAGACACACTCTGTCAGTTTAAATCTAGACTAAAAACGCATCTCTTTACTATGGCATACACATAGAAAATTTTTAACTTTCTTTATTCAAATCAAATGACTGATTGTTAGGCTGCACTAACTAGGTCAGCCGGAACCGGGAACACTTCCCATAACACCTGATGTACTCGTTACATCATAAAAAGAGTGGCATCCACACTAATGTTAGTCTCTCTGTTTATCCCGAGGTTTACTGCAGTCGGCCGGATCCAGGCCGTGTCGGATCGGATCGTGGACCTGCATCTGGACATGACAAGCTCATCCTGGAGTGTCTGCTGAGACCGTGTCCATTAGTGTCTCCTCTGAATTTGCCTCACCGAACGTCATCCTCAATTAACCCGTCCGCGCAATAACTCCGATCTTTCAAGTATTCATATTCTTGTGTAATCGACGCGCCATCCTAAATGAACCCGTCTTGTGCGTGATACCCAAAATTTCGAATATTCCTATCTAATATGATTTATGACCTGCAAGGTTGCCAGAGTAATAATTATACACTGTTAATAATAGGCCAGAGGAGAACTGGCACCCCGACTGAGTCTGGTTTCTCCCAAGGTTTATTTTTCTCCACCATGCCCTGATGGAGTTTTGGTTCCTTGCCACTGTCGCCTTTGGCTTGGCTTGCTCAGTTGGGGACACTCAAATTATGATCCAAGTTACTCAACTAAATATACAAATAGAATTTATTAATTTGGTCATATATAATTCTATAAACTATCCAAATTAAACTAGCCAAATCAAATTTTGTTGCAATGTTTTCCTGTTTAACACTGTGAAGCTGCTTTGAAACAATCGTCATTGTAAAAGCGCTATATAAATAAAGTTTATTGATGTCTCTGCGGACCAGCACATGATGGCCCCTGAGATATGGCAGGAAGTGTTTCAAAGCTACCATCAGTCCTAACCGTCTCTGAAACTTTTTCACAGTGAGTGACTGGCCTAGCTTCACCCCTTTGACTGATGAGAGGATCGACCCTATGCAAGGCTCTGATAGACGGCCTGCATAGAGACCGAATCCCAACTCACACCCAAATACGTAATACTCTGAACTGGAGAAAGCACGCTCTTCTTGGAGTTAAGCCTCAGCCCTAACCTCCTCATGTGGGCGAGAACAACATCTCAATGTTGAACCGCCAAACAAGCTGACTGAGTGAGAATCAACCAGTCATTGATGTAATTGAGAATGCAAATCCTCTGCATACGCAAGGGGACTAGCGCCATGTCCACACACTTCGTAAACGTGCGGGGTGAAAGAGCTAGACTGAAGGGGAGTACCGATAATGGTACGCTTCTCCCCCAAAGCGAACCTCAGGTACTGTGTGTGCTGCAGAATGATGGAGACATGAAAGTATGCCTCTTTTAGATCTATTGTCACAAACCAGTCCTCGGATCTGATTTGAGACACAATCTATTTGTGTGTTGCTACAGAGCGGTTTAGGACGCAAAGATCTAAAATGGAATGTACACCCTCGTGAAGAAAAAGTATACTTTATTGTATTTCAAATATATTCTCTTTTCCAATAGTATATTGGAAATATACTAAAAAAAAGTGTACCATCTCTAAATATATACAAAGTATATGAGCATCATATTTTCACGATACAACTTTTAACACACTTTAAAATAATTGTATTTTAGTATATTTTCTAAAAATATACTTAAAATGAAAGTTATGTGTACTTTTGTAAAGTGTACTTATTTGAACATTACTTTAAAATATATTTTTTGTATATTTTAAACTGTATGCTCAAAATTGCCATTGTAACAAATTAACAATGGACCAAAGCATATTTAAAAAAATACATAATTAATATCATTAAGCTGTAGTATATTTAAAGTTAAATAATGTTTAAGGTTATTTATTCATGCTTAAGTGTTCAAATTAAGCATGAATAAATAAGTGTTAAATTATGACTAATGCACTAAAAGGCCATTTATATGCAGTGTATGCTATAAGCCCTACTTTAGTTACAATAGCTATATAGTGATTTAAGTGCAAATATGTTTAATAAGTTTACAGAGAAGAATCGTGTTACAATCATATACACATCTATATTAAACCAACAGAACACTTAAAATACAACGCAAGAAAATATGAGTTGAGTAGTCTTTTCGGAATTCAAATGTCTCTTCAATTGGTCTGTGACCAATCAGATTGTGTTGCTCAATGCCTGCAGCCAATCAGAGGCAGAGCTGCTGAAGGTAGTCTGGCTGACACTGGCTTACTCGCAGGAGGTTTGCACCTTAGCAGCCTTGCAAGTGAAGTACAATGTTGGTTTACATTATTTATTTAATAAAACATTGAGAGCGGAAAGTACATGGCTCATTCTTCGACCAGTTCAATTACGCCACATCGCAGCCTGACCTTGATGGTGATGATAAACTGTTTTGGAATAAAACGGCGTAACGAGAATCGGAGAAAAAGTCCTGCTGTTTGGAGGTAAATAATAAGTTACTGTTAGACTAATGTAACTAAATGTGAATAAAAAGTTGTATGCAGCCGACCTTATCTCTTGTATATTCTGTTAACAGATGCTGTTCTTCACGAGTGTTTGCTGTCAGCTGTCTCTGATGATGTGTAAGCGCCTTCAGACGCAAGTGTGACAATCAGCAGCTCATCAGAAAATGGCATATAATGTGTAATTTATATTTATGTATAGAGACGGTAGGTGGAATTAGTTCACTAATATATTTTCCCATTTAATGAAAAACATAATTTAATTTTGTTTAGCTTTGCTGAAACCATGTGAAACCATTAATAAAAACCGTTGGGCTTGTTAATGAAATGTCTCTTCATTAGTTATGTTTGTTATGTTTTATATATATATATATTGCTTGTGTGTTCTGAAGATACTGGTAATTAATTTGTAATGTACTTACAACACAAATAAAGTATAATATAACACAAATAAAGTAATACAAATAAAGTATGCTTATAATACAAGTAAAGTACACTTAGAATGCAAATAAAATATACTTAATACAAATAAAATATACTTACAATACAAATAAAGCACATTTAATAACACTAATCATGCATGTAATTATGCCCTATACTTAAAGTGTACTAAGTATACTTAAAGTTGTTCCTAAAAGTACACTAAATACACTTAAAGCTATGCTTTAACACAACTTAATTACAACTAAAATATACTTAGTACAAAATTAGTTGTTTCAAAATAGCACACTTCAAGTTAACTATTCATTAACACACTTCAAGTATACTGAAAATTAGTCTGGCTGCAAGTATACATAGCATACTGTTCCCTATCAGGGAACTCGAGCTGCGCCGAAACGCTGTCGAAACGCTGTGAGAATGCCTCTGCGTGATCGCGTCGTGAAGCGCGTGTAGAACCAATCCAATCAGGAGATAGAACGTCATCGGCGGGGTGACGTCATCGACCAGAAACTATAAAGCATCCGTGAAAACAAACAGGAACTAGCTTCTGTGCCTTCAGTAAGCGATCTGTGTGAACCTGTCTGTCTATTTGGTGTTTTTGTCTGTCTATGAGAGAGAATTTTCCACCTTTTGTTAAATATATTACAAAAAAGAGAAAAAAAGGAGAATAATGGCGAGTGAACAGTTCACGAGGTGTGTTCATCCCTGCCCTCGTTTTATCACGGCTGGGGATACACACTCTCTGTGTGTGATCTGTTTGGGAGCGCAGCATGCCCAGGCAGCCCTTGAGGGGGCTGCTTGCGAGCATTGCGAGCAGCTTCCGCTGAGAACGCTGCGCCCGCCAGGCACTCTTTGAGGAGGGTGCCTCGGCGCGTGTTCCCCGCGGCTCGGGTCCCGCTGCTGCCGAGGCAGAGCGGCGGCTTCAGTCGTGGGTTCACAAATAGACCTTGCAGAGGGGTGAGACGGGCCCAGCCTTATCTCAGCCCTCACCTGCATCGTCCAGCGCCTCGTCTCGGGGTTTGGAAGCCCGCCCTGCGGTTTCTTCCCCCCCGGGCGGGGCGCCGGTGCTCCAACTATCCAGCTCTGAGGAGGTGGACGTTGAGAGCATCGCGACTGAAGACTCGCCACTTCAGTCACCAGCAGGCGAGGAGCTAGTTGAGGTGCTCACGAGCGGTGGCCAGATTAAATATCGACTGGCCAACCGAGAGATCAGAATCCCATCGCACAGACAGAGTAAATTAGATGAGCGATTCCTGCCCTCTCGTGCAGCAGAGCCTCAATGTCGGGGCCTGCCGTTCTTCCCTGACCTGCACACCGTGGTGTCTAGGTCCTGGAGGAAACCGGCATCATTCAGAGTTTTCAGCCCTCAAACATCTACGTATAGTAACATCATAGGGCTGAAACAGTATGGTTATGGGGCGATGCTGAAGGTCGAAGAGACGCTTGCGAGCCATCTCTCGCCTTCATCGGCATCGTCCCTAAAGGCCCCGACTTTACCCACCAAGCCGTTAAAGACAACATCGGCGTTGGTGGGTAAAGCGTACTCGGCGGCAGGTCAGGCCGCGGCATGCCTGCACACAATGGCAATCATGCAGGCATACCAGGCCGACCTGCTTAGGGACTTGGATGGCAGAGAGGAGGTGGGCGGAGATATCATCACTGAGCTCAGACAATCTGCCGATCTCGCTCTCCGGGCCACCAAGGAGATGGCCAGATGTGTGGGCCGCTCTATGGCAGCCTTGGTGGCCACGGAAAGGCATTTGTGGCTAAACTCCACTGAGATCAAGGAGAGGGAGAAGAGCTTTCTGCTCGATGCGCCGCTGTCCCCTGCGGGCCTCTTTGGTGACGCTGTACAATCGGTCACCGAGAGGTTCCAGGAGTCAAAAAAGCAGGCGGCGGCGCTTAAACAGTTTCTCCCTCTCCGAGTCCAAGTCCCTGGGTCTGCTGCACAGAGACAGCAGCCCAAAGAAAAGCCGAGTACGAGCTCCTCGCACAGGGCGTAGAGAGGGGGTACGCGATTCAGTTCAATAGGCGGCCACCTCCTTTCAGCGGTGTCCTACCCACAGAGGTGGGCCCGGAGCAGGCTCTGGTAATGGCATAGGAAGTAGAGACACTCCTGCGAAAGGGGGCTATAGAAAGGGTTCCTCCTCCCAGCAGGGAGTCAGGCTTTTACAGCCGTTACTTTATCGTGCCAAAGAAGGATGGGGGGCTGCGCCCGATATTAGATCTGCGTCTACTAAATCGCTCTGTGGCAAAGCTCAGATTCAAGATGCTTACACTCAGACAGATCGTGTCCCAGATCAGATCCAAGGATTGGTTTGTGACCATAGACCTCAAAGACGCATATTTTCATGTCTCCATCCTTCCACATCACAGGAAGTTTCTGAGGTTTGCCTTCGGGGGAGAGGCATACCAATATCGAGTACTTCCCTTCGGTCTAGCACTGTCACCCCGCACCTTCACCAAGTGTGTGGATGCAGCTCTGGCGCCGTTGCGTCTGCAGGGCATCCGCATACTCAATTATATCGACGATTGGTTGATTCTAGCTCACTCCGAGCAGATGGCGGTTCAGCATCGAGATGCTGTTCTCGCGCACATGTCAAGGTTGGGGTTGAGACTGAACGCAAAGAAAAGTGTGCTTTCTCCAGCTCAGAGGACCACCTTTCTAGGCATGAAGTGGGATTCGATAATAGCAGTAAAAGAACTGAAGCTAGACCGTGCTATCACTGTAAAGCAGTTTCAGAAACTGTTAGGCCTCATGGCAGCTGCGCCCAACGTGATACCTTTTGGCCTGCTGAACATGAGGCCGTTACAGTGGTGGCTCAGAACAAGAGGGTTCTCCCCGAGGGGAAATCCACTCTGCACGATCAAAGTCACGCGGCGATGCCTTCGTGCTTTGGTCATGGAAAGATCCCGGTTTCTGGCCCAGGGACCGGTGTTGGGGCTCAGGTTCGTTGCGTAACGCTAACGACAGATGCTTCCCTCACGGGGTGGGGGGCGATCATGAGTGGTCACTCATCCTAGGGTCTATGGCAGGAACATCAGCGGCTATGGCACATAAATCGGCTAGAGATGCTGGCTGTGTTTCTTGCATTGAAACAGTTCCTGCCCGACCTCAGGGGCCACCATGTGTTAGTCAGGACAGACAACACATCGGTGGTCGCCTATATAAATCATCAGGGGGGTCTGAGGTCTCGCTCCTTATACAAGCTGGCACGTCAGATCCTCCTGTGGGCCCAAGGGAAACTGCGTTCCATCAGGGCAGTTTACATCCCGGGGGTCTTGAATCAGGAAGCAGACATCCTGTCGAGGCAGGGCCGAGGCCGGGAATGGAGACTTCACCGAGGCGGTGGAGCTCCTATGGCAAAAGTTCGAGAGAGCAGAAGTAGATCTGTTTGCTTCGGCAGAGAATTCCCACTGTCCTCAGTGGTTTTCTCCGCTGGGGCTGGACGCCATGGTACAGGAGTGGCCGAGGCTGCCCCTGTGCGCATTTACCCCGATTGCTCTGCTTCCGGGAGTTCTGGAGAGGGTGCGCCGGGACGGAGTCCGTGTGCTACTAGTGGCTCCGTGCTGGCCGACCAGGATCTGGTTTTCGGACCTGATATCTCTCCTGGAAGGCTCTCCCATGGAGATTCCGACCAGGAGGGACCTCCTTTCCCAAGCGGGCGGGAGATTCCTTCATCCCCGCCCGGAGTTGTGGAAACTGTGGGCCTGGCCTCTGAGGGGGCTAGGCTCCTAGAAGAGGGTCTCTCGACTGAGGTCGTGGAGACCATCCTTCACTCCAGAGCTCCACCAGGAAACTGTACGCACTAAAATGGAGATTGTTCTCAGTATGGTGCAGAGAACGCCAGTTGGACCCAGTTAACTGCCCGGTTGGTACAGTGCTGGAGTTCCTGCAGATTCTCAGCAGGGTTGACCCTCCACAATAAAGGTGTACGTGGCGGCCTTAGCTGCTTTCCACTCCTTTGGGTGGAGTGTCTTTGGGAAGACACCCTTTAGTTACACGTTTCCTCCGTGGCACTTTGAGGTTGAGGCCGGTGGTACATCTGAGGGTCCCGACCTGGGATTTGGCCATTGTTCTGCAGGGCCTGTCTGAGGCTCCCTTTGAACCCTTGGAAGAAGTGCCAGATAAATTTCTGACACTTAGGACCATCTTTTTATTGGCCATTTCGTCCCTTAAAAGAGTAGGGGACATGCAGTCCCTGTCGGTAGGGCCCTCATGTCTAGAGTTTGCGCCTGGCATGGTGAAGGCTTTTCTTCACTCCAAACCAGGATATATCCCCAAGGTTCAGACGAGCCCGAGGGGTCCTATTACTCTGCAAGCCTTCTGTCCTCCTCCTTTCGTGACGTCAGACCAGGAAAAATTAAATCTGCTTTGCCCGGTTAGGGCGCTTGATGCTTATGTCCACAGAGCTGCCCTGTGGAGAAAGACGGATCGTCGCCCGGCCATACTCCCGGCATGCCCGTGATCACTTACTTCAGGCTTTTGCAGAAGCTAGTTCCTGTTTGTTTTCACTGATGCTTTATAGTTTCCGGTCGATGACGTCACCCCGCCGATGACGTTCTATCTCCTGATTGGATTGGACGCTTCACGACGCGATCACGCAGAGGCGTTCTCACAGCGTTTCGACACAGCGTCTCGTTCCCCTCAGGGAACTAGGGTTACATACGTAACCGAGACGTTTTTTCACTAGGGCAGGAATGTTACAGTGACATTAAGCTTTGGCTTTATAGCATCTTCATCAAATTAAATGATTTTAATTTTAGATTTTAATTGTAAGTTCTCCAATGTCACCTACCTTTGCTGGGCATGTTCCCTGTCCTTAAAGCTTGAAGACCACATAAAGAGTTTAGGGGTAATTATGTACCCATCATAAACTTTAATAAACAGATTGGCGTAGTTGTTATATGTAACTTTTTTAACCTGAGATGTAAAAACTCTGAGAGCTGAGAGGAGGTGTATGGAGTCAATATAATGCCACATAGTTTTGCACAAGAATAAAGTATTGCAAAAGAAAAAAAAAGTTTTGCAAACAAAAATAAAGATTTGCACAAGAAAAATTCAGTATTGAGAGAAAAAAAAAAAGTTTTGCAAACAAAAATAAAATATTGCACAAGAAAAATAAAGTATTGAGCGGGAAAAAAAAGTTTTGCAAACAAAAATAATGAATTGCAAAAATAAAAATATAATCAATGACAAAAATCGGTGACAGCTGTAATCCTATTTTATCTTTGCCACATATTTTTCATGCTCAAACCTACTAAATAATTTGCAACGCTCATTTTATTCTGCGGTTCAGTCAAGTGTGCGCTCACGATACCGTTTTTCCTGTGCGCTGCACTTTTCTGCGCGCTTCTCTTTGTGGCACTGTTTTGACGTGGGGGTGGAGTCAAGAAACCGGGGCACGCCCTCGTGAAAATACGTCATCGGCAGGAGACGCAGATGATCGCAACAGATGAAGCATGGCGGAGCAGAGGCAGGTGGGAGGATTGTGCACTGTTTGCATCTCGATGTTGATGTATGTTAAGACAAGGGGTGTTCAAACTCGGTCCTGGAATGTCACTGTCCTGCAGAGTTTAGCACCAACTTGCCTTAAAAAGGGTTAGTTCACCCAAAAATGATCCAACAATCTGAGTGCCATGAAGCAGCCTCCTTGTCATTTATGACTTATAACAAAAAAAGAACAATATTTAAAATCTGCTATGTGACAGGGTGTCTAGCAAATAAACAGAACTAAGTTTGAGACAGTTTGATCAAAATTATCATGCAAAGTCATTAGTGTTTGGTTAAGTATATTTCATAACTAAAACAAATTCATTTTCATAACTTTTGTAGGTTGGTGGGCACAATGATGCCACAAGGGTTGAATTGGGGCGTATGGTAATGGAGAGACTGCTCTCCAAACTCCAGTATGCAGTGAGTCGCCAGCCACTGGACTTAGATTACTTGCAATTTATATGCAGTCATGAATTTATTTTCATCACATCAATCAATAATCAAATTACAATCCCAGATGGACTCCTCAATGAACTATCAAACCTAAAAAACATAGTGGAGATGCAAGTTGAAAACAATAGTGTACCCATAGCTGCCCTGGAAGTGCAATTTGGAGTGAGGGGACCTCCAAAGTTTATTATTTCCAGAGAGTATCTTGTGAATCTTGTGAGTATGCACCTGTCTGTCCCATTTATTGCTCAGCTTCTTGGTGTGTCAACAAGGACAATTAATCACCGTCTCAATGAGTTTGGCATTTCTGTAAGAGACACATATACAAAGATCTCAGACGAGGAGCTTGACAACCTTGTCAGTTCTGTAAAAGCTGAAAGTCCACACCTAGGCCACCAGATGATGAAAGGACGTTTGCAAGCACTGGGTCAACGTGTGCCATGGACAAGGGTGTGGGATTCCATGCATCGAGTGGACACTGCTGGAATACTTGCAAGAATGACACAGCTGAGATGTGTTCTCCGAAGGACTTATTCCGTTCAGGGCCCACTGCATCTGGTTCACATAGACACGAATCACAAGCTCATAAGGTCAGATTCTATCATACATCTAGCCATTAATACAATTGCTTACGTGTGTGTGTGTGTGTGTGTGTGTGTGTGTGTGTGTGTGTGTGTGTGTGTGTGTGTATTAGCAAACGGCTTTGTTAATGTTTCTTGAAATGTTTAGTTTAGCTATCAACAATTTTCCTCACACTTTATGACTGTTCACAACTGAAGTGTCGAGTTGCCGGGGAACTTGCACCCAGCAGCTTCTGTGAATATAAAGCCCGCTTACTTTGACTGGTCATCTGAAATATTTTGACATTGAAGAGCGGTGACCAATGAGGCATCTCATATGAGACAAATTTTGCTACTTTGTTGCTGTGCAATACCCTTCGTTACAACATATCTATATATAATCTTTTTCCAGATATGGCCTTGTGATATTCGGTGCCATTGATGGATACTGTAGGAAGGTTTTTATTTATTTTTTTATATATATTTTTACTACAATGTATTGTTTTTAAATATACATATTACATTAATGATGGAATACACAAATTAGGGATGCAGAACTCAGTTTCTGGAGGGCTACACCCCTGCAATTTAACTTCAACTCTACTTAAATGTAGCCTACCTGATCCAGCTAATCATGATCTTCATCCTTATTTGAATAGTACAGGGTCCAGTTGCATAATCATAGCCCTTATGTTAAGACTTTGTCTTATGTACTACTACAACCATCTAGCAAGGAGTCAAGGGCCATTCAGTCTTACTTCTTAGACCAGTCTACGCTTGTCTGCAGGCCTATATATTATGACCTCTGATATAAATATAACGTTTGATAATTTACCTCAGATTATGTACCTTGGAGCCGCTACAGATAACAAAGCATCGACTGCCCTTGGTTTTTTCAATCAGTCAGTGGAGAGGCATGGGTGTCCGTTAAGGTAAAACAGTTTTTTTTTTTTTTTTTTTTATAGATTAGTGCTTCTTAAACCTGTTCATTCATCAGACACAACCAATTTAGGTCTTGCAGTCTCTATTAATAAGCTGATGAGTACAATCAAGTGTGCCTGATTGAAAATATTATTTTTATATATATATATATATATATATATATATATATATATATATATATATATATATATAAGTACATAAGTTAAATTTCATGTTCCATTTTTTTCTGTGAAGTTCAAGAGCATTACATGGAATAATACATCCCTACTGTTTGCCTTTATAAACATTAAAGGGTCATTGGTTTTGCTAATTAGACTGGTGTTCTTTTCTAAAACAGCTTTGCTCTTTTAAATTGTTTTCTGCATTTAGAGTTCGAGGAGACCAAGGAGTAGAAAATGTGGAGATCGCTAGGTGTATGTTTTCTGTGCGAGGCTGTGGGAGGGGAAGTTTCATGGCAGGAAAAAGCGTGCATAACCAGCGGTAAGCATAAAGATTAATTGTATAGTCATACCCTGTGCTAAGTATGAACATTCTATTTTCAAGGATAATTAGGTACTCAACATGTGTTCAATAAGGTGCTGTTAAAGGGATAGTTCACCCAAAAATGACTCCAGAAAAACTCACCCTCAAGTTGATCTAAACCTGTATGAGTTTTTGTTCTACTGAACACAAGAAAATATTTTGAAGAATGTTTGTAACCAGGCAGAGACAGCAACCATTGACTACCATAGTAGGGGGGGAAATACTATGGTAGTCAATGGTTGCTCTCTCTGCCTGGTTACAAACTTTCTTCAAATGTGTTCAGCAGAACAAAGAAACTCATACAGGTTTGGAAAAAACTTGAGGGTGAGTTTTTCTGGAGTCATTTTTGGGTGAACTATCCCTTTAATCATAATATTACACATTTTGTCTGCATTTTTCAGTATTGAACGCCTTTGGCGCGACATATGGATGGCTGTAACCAACATCTTCTATGATGTTTTACACACACTCGATGAGGAAGGGTTACTAGATCCAGCAAACAGCCTCCACATGTTTTGTTGTCATTATGTGTTCCTGCCACGCCTGCAGGCCAGCCTTGATTCCTTCACTTGTGGATGGAATAACCATCCTCTCCGCACAGAGGGCAATCGAAGCCCCAACCAATTGTGGGAAATTAGACTTATTCAAAAACCTGTTGCTCCTCCAGAATCTGAGGTATTGTCTATAATTTGAAATAATTTATGCAACCACATGCATGTACCTTTCTATGTATTACAGCAATAATATATATCATGCTCTAATCTAATCTATTTTTTTTTATAGAATGCTCAAGATGAAGACTCTGGGACACAGCCACAATCCCTGACCAGCCATCCAGAGGAATTGGGGTTCCTCCAGTTGATTGCACATTAACTGAGGAATTAAAGGCCCAGCTGCAAGCTGTTGTTAACCCAACCTCACAATCAAAACTATGGTAGGGACAAATATTTAGCGGTATTACATTTTGTGACCCTTCATTCTTAAATGACAGTGATATTTACACCCTGTGAACAAATCAAAACAGACAACAAAAAAGAGCTTTTTATAAACATTTAATAAAAGTCTTAAAGGTTTTCTTTTTAAAATAAACAGAAGAGTAAAAAACACTTTACAATTCATTGCAAATGTATGCAGAATATATATTTTCAATGGAATAAAAAAAAGATAAAAAAATTAATTTGATTAAAATAAACTTTGCCTGTTTTCTTTCTGGTGATAGGGTTACAATAAGAACATTTAACAGCATACTTATATGCCCTGAATGCACAATGGAGCAATTTACACTCTGTTAAATCCAAAATCAGAGTTGATAGCCTGCAGCATGATTTCCTTGAACGAATTGTAGTTGTCAATGTGTGCTACAGGAAAGGTAATTTTTCTGGCACAGGCACTTACAACTGGGTAGCAGATTCGGTGTGCAGGCATCCTCTGTTGACAATCATGATCAAAATGCAAAGCAATTTTGAAGTCTTGACGTTCTGACATGAGAAGTGGCTTGTGTCCCTGGCCAGTAAGCCACTGCATTACACGGGGGACAGTTAGAGGAATGGTGTCTCCATCAGGGTCATCAACTGCAAGCAAAAGAGCATGTTAACTCAATTAATCAAAAGTGAGTCTACAATATAACTGAACTACGCATTTTCCATTAAATCACCAAAAACCAAGCAGCAGTGTAAAAAGTTTGTATGACAGTTGTTAATGTCTATTGCTCATTGTGAATTTTCAGACAACATTTGTCTTTTCTTAAAACATCTACACTACATTAATGAAATCATGTTATACATACCAGCACTTTCAATTTCCTGAAGAAAATCTTGCAGGAAGTTGATAAAGGCTGTTTCACGGGTCTCTTGTATTGTTCCCTTCTCAGATATTTTAGGCAGAATGTTCTGCATGATAAAATCTGCATCAGCCTGTGGGATGACAACCAATATGCATTTTCAGGTACTGAGAGCACAATTGCTAAAAATGTTAATCTCTTGTTTTTTTTATACATCAATAATTAGAAAAAAACAAATGTCCACATTCAATCAAGAAAAATTGATAATGATCACCAATTAATAAAAAAAATTACTATGAGTGATACCTTATTGTCATCGTCCACCACACTGGGGACGAAGAAATGTTGGCACAATCCTAAATGCTATATATATTTATATATATATATATATATATATATATATATATATATATATATATATATATATATATATATATATATATATATATATTTTTTTTTAATCTTTCTGTATCGTTAATCCATTGTTGCCCTATTAGCTGAAATATGCCTAAATGTGGTCTACTACACGTTTGAATATAATAATACTAAACCTATGAATTTTTCTATTTCTTACCTTATAATGGCTTCTTTGTTCTCCGGTTTAATGATCCCAGTGAAACCACAACTAATTATAGCATCAGTCCATGCAGAGAGATCATTTTCTTCCTCTACCTGAAATAGTGAAATGTATTATTTTATATACATTTTAAACAAGTTCATACAAATTTAATCAGCCTTTGATTTAAAAAATATATATATATTTAACCCTTTGAATCAATTAAAAAAGTTCAGCATCATCCACATCATCTTTACTGAGATTTACTTCATCCAAATCTCCTGCTGAAAGATAGTCAAAGCATCACTGTCTCAAGAAACAGGGGGCTGGTCCACCCTGAGCAAGATTGACTGAAAACACCTCTCCTGCAGTTCTGGAAGAGAAAGCACAAACATACATAAAGATCAAGCCTATTAAAACATAAATAACATAAATACAACAGGTAAAATACATAAAAATTGCTAACCTGAAAAATCCCTTTTCCAGATCACTTAAGGAGTAGATAGGGCTCTTCCCACTCTGGTGCCCTCGATGCTCAAAGAGGCATTTCTCAATCTCACCAATCAAATCTATAAATACATGTACATATTTTGTTGGAAATACGTATGTTATAAACAAAAAGCTTTTCTAAACTAGCAATATTCCCATAATGGATTTCTCAGCACATTTCACTACAAACAGAAAGCAGGTGTTGATTATTGATTGTTCATTACTTAGTTTGTTACAGTCTTGAATTTATACAGCCACAGAGGAATAGCACGTGGTCATTGTATAAGTTTAAAGTGGTTCCCTTCTCCTCCTTCACTTCCATAATGGAAAGTGTTAGATGAAACTCACAGCCTAGCCAAACAATCATCCTCATCACACAATCTTTTAGATTCTCAGTTCCCTAAAAGTCTATCCCTAAAGGCCGCCTCCATGCCCACAACTCACCCTAACAATTAAGTGTAGCAAATAGTGAGAAAAAAAGCTATACTGAGATGGGTTACTGCTTTTTTTGGTAGGACATGGGGTCCTACACAGGCCGATCACTTGAATGTTTTGCTGATACAATATTTTATACAATTCACATATTTTGGTAATCCATACAGGAAGTAAAAATACAAGCTAATAACATCGTGTTTTTTAGATACGTTATATGGCAAGAATAATGTTAGAGCAAGAACAGAAAATCAGACAAAAAAGAAAAAAAGAAAAGTAATTTTTCATGAATAAAAAAACCCTTACAGAGAACCTGACTTACTTGTAAGAAGTTCCTTACGAATAGCACCTGAATCAACACCTGCTTCCCCCAAAAACGTTACACGCAAAGTGTTGCCAGGGGTCCCTTTCTTTTGACGCTGCCACTGTACCATAGCTCTTTGAAAGAAGTCTGTGCGAGACACACAGATGTGGAAATCCTTGCTGTCATCTACCCTACTTGCCAACAACCTCAGTATGTCATCTGGACTGTGAAAAGAAAAACAGATTAGTCAAATTGTATATTCTTACGCGTGTTTACATGCATTGATTAAAATACTCTACCATTGGATGTCTGAGCTTTGGTTGTGGTGTTCAGGTGTGGCAGATGTAGGACAGTCTGCACCAAACGTCTGTAATGCACTGAGAATTTAACCAAAGGTTATATTCTAGTTATCACTACACTGAACATGTTTTTACTCAATAACCCCATAAAAAATGATTGGCAATGAAATACTTTTAGAAATCATAAAATATTACCTATCCCCACATATGCTTGCATGAATGGGCAACTGTCTGTGTGTAAATATCTCTAAACATATGGGACACTGTCCCTCATCCTACAACATCAAGAAAAAACAAACAATGAAATATGACATGGAAAGAAAAAGGCTTTCTGTAATCTGTGATTTATATATTGATGTATCGCTCTAATATAATTATTTGCATGAAAGCAATAGTGCAAAAATGATAGTTCTGGGGCCATATGCAGAAAACATCTAAAGGCTAAAAATAGCTCCTTACTTGCAGATTTAGGAGAAACTCTGAAAAATAATGGGCGTGTCAGTACTAAATTTAGGACTCCTACATTTTTGCTTCAACAGTATTTCACAAAGCATTTGAGCACTAAAACTAACTCCTAAATCTGTGAAACATAATACCTTGTTCTGTTTTTTGTGATTAAATCTCTGTCTGAGATTCCTCCATCAGCCAATCACTGTGATCATAGTTAGTAAGTGAGATGACATCATCCAAAGCAACACGTTCAATCCTCTCAGCTTAACACTTCTCTCTATTCCTTGGTAAAAGTTGGTCTCAGCAGCATTGTAAATAGGTTTTAAGAGAAAACTCTTAAGCTAAGAACTTTAACTTCTATTTAAGAGAACTCTTCGTGGTAAGATAAATGTTTTGTGAATACAGCCCCAGATTCATAAGGAAAAATACATAGTTATATGTATGTAACATTTGATAACTTTTAATAATACGGATTCATATCACCTCATAACTTGTGGTAGGTGTAGGAGAACAGGGTCGCAGAGGACTGATAGGTGCAGGGCTAGAAGTTGGGGTGGCAGTAGCCACAGTACTGGCAGTCACAGAAACTATTTTTAGTTCATCGTCATCATCATCAGCAATCTGAAATAACAAAACTGGATATATATGCTGCCTAATACAAAAGTTTATGGAAATGTAGACGGTTGCAATTGTGCGCTATTGTATAAATAACAAACCTCATCATCAGCTGATTGTGTGCCACCAAAGGATTGGACATGCAAGTATAAAACTGGTAATGGCATTGTTGTTTTACAAGTCCGACACTCCACCTTTGGCATCTTCGCAAACTCCTCTGCTGAGAATGGAAGTGGATCAAGACATAACTCATCTTGAAGAGGGACCATGTAGAGTGCCGTTCTTCCAGTGGTTGTTGCCATTTTGATAAGGTTGCCAGTATAGCCCTCTGAGTCTGGAGGGACAACAATGAGCCTCCTTCTTCCACTGCCACCTGCCAATTCAAATAAACATTACAACACATCAAGTATTAGGGGGCATTTACAGTACAATTAGGCTTATGTCCATAAAGTGGAAGCAAAAAATATATTATTAACGAATAGTGCCTGAGTTTTATCCATACTCTATCACTACCCTGTGCAATTATATAAAATAATTACTTATTCTAACAGGGTATGTACACACATGAAAGCTTTAGGATGGCCAGAGAAAGTGTGTAATTGTAGCCCTGTGTCTATACCACTTAAAATATCACAGTACAGTTTGCACTAAAACAGTTGTGTGTAGTCATGCTTGTGTCTGCTCTGGTATTTAATATAATGCACCTGGTGTCTTATAAAGCAGCCACCCTCCAGCAAGTGATCTTAATTTGGGAAATTCAGCTTCAAAAAGCCTGAACTACAGAAAACATGAAGCAAACAAGAACACACAGAAATGGTAATGTAAATACATATGTAAGATACAACATGACATTATGATTATAGGAGGAAATGGATTCAACATTACAAATCCTAATACAAGATTTTAATTCAGAGAAATAAAACCCAAGTCATATTGATTGGCCCCTCATAAACAATGGGAATCAAGGTTTGTGTAGAATATTTACAAAAAAATAATACTAATGCTAGCCAACTTGTCAATAACTATGAATACAAAAATACAGCTTGTGGTGATCACAGAAGAGGTTAGTAACTGCTTATTAATGAAACAGCTCATCTATGGAAATGCTGCATTTTAAATTTCTCCCTTTTCCTCAGATTATGACTATATACATATCTTTTCCATAAAGCATAAAATTGTTTTTAAATACATGAGCAACTAAGAAACCAGGCACTGAGCTTGATTGGCAAAAAAACTTTATTAAACTATCCCTTACAATTCCTATTCATTATAAACCTTTATATTAGTAACACTAAAAATGTTACAGTGTCATTTTTGGGGCGGGTGACGTTACATCAACATAGCCACAAAATTGTTCAAATGTTTAACAATACTACAGTAAAATTGTACTTACTTCAGAATGGCTAACTAGGAATTATTAACTAGGAATATTCAAACAACCAGAGTCATCAAGCCAGAGACAGATTTATTGAGGATGCTGTGTCGATGAGGCAGTTTCAGGGGGAGTCTAATTGACACTGTCTCTGCAGACACTTCAGGGTTATGTGTTGATCATGTCTGGGTGCAGGTCCACCATCTGATCTGGATACAGGCTGGATCCAGATGACTGCAGTAAATCATGGGATAAAACAGAGAGACTATCATTAGCGTAGATCCATTCTTCTGATGATGTAACGAGTACATCAGGTGTTATGGCAAGGGTTCCCAGTTCCGGCTGACCTAGTTAATGCAGCCTAATAGAAAAACGGCAAGCTCCGCTGTGGAGGCTGAACAGAACGGGCTTGTAGAAAGCGCTCATCAACCCTGCTTTTACTGAGGCACGCTCCTGCTGATCTTATGGCCAGTAAGTTTAGTCAATATTTAGTTTAGCCACAGCCCTGCTCAAAAGCTCCATGAGCTCCTCACTAGCAGGGGTTTGAAGTGGCGAGTCTTCAACCCCCGCGTCGGTGCGGCAAATATCGACCTCCTCGGAGGAAGACGGCTTCAGCACCAAGGCCGCCCCTGGGTGGAAGAAACCGCAGAGCGGGCTCCCGAACCCAGAGAAGCAGACGCGGATCTGACAGGTGATCGCTCGGAAAGGGCGGCGCCCATCTCAAGCCAGACCGTCAGATCCATCTGCGATCCAAACGACATGTGCTGCAGCTGTGCCTCGGCAACAGCGGGGCCCGAGCCACGGGGAGCGCGAACCGGTATGCCCTCCTCGAAGAGTGCCCGGCGGGATTACATACGTGCTTCACAACGCAATCACGCAAAGGCGTTCTCAAAGCGGTGACGCAGTGCAAGTTCCCTTGGAACTAGTGATTTTTACAGTTTTAAATGACACATTATAGTGTCACACTGCCTCCCTTGCCTCCTCAGAACAAACACCTCTAATGAGGCCCCAAGGCAGCAAATATGCTTAAATCACAAACTAGAATCAGGGAACTCTGACAAGGTTAACTGACACACATGGTGACATGATATAATTTACGTGATACAGAAGACATAAAACTGATCATGCAAATCACCATTCCAATCTTTTAAACATTACATTATAATGCATATATAGAAATGCATGGTTACTTAAAGGGGTACTTCAGCGCTGGGAAGATGAATCTGTATTTAAACTCGGTCATTAATGTAGTAGAAATGTGAAATTATTTTTGAATTTGGTGCCTTCTAGACTGAGAAAACACAGAAAATGTATTTTTGTCTCATGGGGATGAAAGACAACAATTCCCAGAATGCACTTCACTGCCCTACGCTAGGCACGACATGGTTTACTTGCCCACCGTGTTAATTTTCATAAAATCAGTTCAGTTAGAGACACTACTATTAAAAACTGAACGTGTCTGTTCAATATATTATGAGTGAGTCGACTGAGTGTCACGGACGTCACGGCACAAACGCAGCAGGAGTCGGATTACATTCATCACATGAGCTGAGCTGAGGTAACAGCGGGATTCGCGGCTGCGGCTGCATTCACAGCGCTTGATCAGTCTGGCGCATTTTCAGTTCATGTCTTTAAGCAAACAAGCTTAACTTTCATAGGAAGTTCATTTGAAAAGTTGAAACACTCACTTTGCTCTCCACCGCTCCGTTTACATGAATATCCGCAGCTGCCCAAGCCGAGTGCTGTGAGTGCGATGTTGAAAACATGTGGAAATAGCGCCCACTGCTGGCTGTAGTCTTTAGCCTCTGGAAAAAATCTTTTCCAGAAATAAAAT
Organism: Gobiocypris rarus; assembly: GCA_023029165.1. NCBI lineage: Eukaryota > Metazoa > Chordata > Actinopteri > Cypriniformes > Gobionidae > Gobiocypris > Gobiocypris rarus. The sequence goes on along the minus strand of CM040918.1, from coordinate 27,930,527 downwards.
ACATAATTCTCTCGTCTCAGGGTCATATGAGCGGGGAAAGTACGATAATTCGAATATACTCCCGGGTTTCTACTGATTCAAAGCTTAATGCTAATCGCTGAAGTAACCCTTTAATAAAAATGCATGGCTGGTTGAAAATTTGTAGATTGGTAAACTAAGGGTGACAAAAATCTACTGAGGTTGTACACCAGTGGTGTCCAATCCTGCTCCTGAACAGCCAATGACCTATAGAGTTTTTATCTCCAACCTGCCTCAGCACACTTGGAAGTTTCTTCTAATATTGAAGACCATGATTAGCTGGTATAGATGCCTTTAATGGTCTAAAATATGGCCCTCTGGGATTCGGACTGGACCTGTCGTATACATACAATGCATGTACTGATGGCACAGCTTAAAAAAAAAAGTCCTTTATACTCAAGTGTTCTGACTACATTTTATTTCTGAGAAATAAAGACCTGTCTCAGATCCATAGACACGGGTTAAATAACTTGGCTTACACAATTCTCTCTCTTTTTCTGTTGTATGCTCTCTGCCCAACTCTGTAGCGGCCTGATGAAAAACGAGGATGTCACTGTATTGTTGCAAGGTTAGCACACAGTCTAATGAAGAAACGCTGTGCTGGCCTGCCCTGGGGCCTGACCTGGCTCACCAGGAGAATCTAGTAGCTCAAGATAAACTACTGAAGGGGGCAAACTCCTGCTGATCCACAATACAGATGAAATATGTGCATTTATGGCATTTACACAATGCCTTCCACTGAGAATGTTATATCATATGCACTCTGTATTAATATTTTTAATTATGGAAAACTTTTATTAATTTATTTATTTTATAGTTGTCCAAAAGTTCAAGTGCATTTCCAGATCCAAATCATAGAATGGTACTACTTCCATTTGTGTTTTACATGAATATGAATATATATAAGTAAAGATACCCAGAAATTGCATGGGGATGTTTTGTCTCTCTGTTTTAAAAAGACCAGATTATTTTAACACAAATACTACTACTACATAGGGATCAATTGAAGGGCATTCTGAGTCTTTAGAAACACACAAAAAAGGAAAACAAAAGAAAAACGTATAAGACATATAAGTGGTGACATGCTCATTGCACTTGACAAATAATCAGCTCTGTCTCTCATGATGCATGCTGTGAGCACACAGGGGCCTCTTGGCAAAATGATAATTTCATTTTCGATTTGTCCACACACTCTTAGAGCAAGGAGACATGGAATTTCTCCTTTCAGTACTTTAAGCCTAACGTCAAGGGTTGCCACCTTCAGTGTGCCAAAATAAGGGACACCCATTGACGACCCACACCAACCCCAAGCCCCCCACCCCCCAAAAAAAAATATTGTATAAAGGATAGAAATAAAGAATAAGTCATGAAATGGCTCAATAATAAAACATAAGAAAACATGAGATCAAGTATGTGAACTTGCAACAGAGCAGGTTTTATATTATTTTACATTTGATTTTTATTTATTTCTAAAGAACTCTTTAGTAGCCTATTTGGTGCACTTTAAATGGAAAGTTCACCCTGAAATTAAAATTCTGTCATCATTTACTCGCCCTCATGATGTTTCAAACCTGTATGAGTTTCTTTGTTCTACTGAACACAAGTGAAGATATTTTGAAGAAAGTTTGTACCCAGGCTGCTTTAGGGGCACCATTGACTTCCATAGTAGGAGTCTTCCTATGTGTTCAACATAAAGAAATGTAACGTTATACATGTTTGGAAAAACTTGAAGGTGAGTAAATGATGACAGAATTTTCATTTTTAGCTGAACTGTCCCTTTAAGCAGTCATTCTGAACCAGTAATCAATTTTTTGAATTTCAAAAAATGTTTATTTTTTGTATTAATTTACTTAAATTATGACTATATTATCATGTAATTATTTGTCCCGTTTTTATCTAAATATTTTTTTAAATGTCAAACTTTATATGACAGGACTATTTATTATGTATGATAATTATAGCCTAGTTAAATTATAAATTATATTAATAATAACATTTATTAGGCTATAATTTATTAATTAACCTGTCTACAAAATGTATGGAATATTATATTAAATACATTATCCATAAAAAAAACAATAGGCCTACCTTTAGAAGCACGGATTAGTGTGTCACATAGACCGGTCTGTCAGCGCTGCCGCTTTAAGTCAGACAGTCTGAGCAACAGAAATGCTTCTTATAAAGTGTGCAGTTGGCCTGAGGTTCATCATGAGTTACTGGACAAACCCATTGATACCTTTTTGATATTTAGTTCTATATCTGGAGATTCTCTTGCGTTCAAACGGTGGACGCGACGCAAGCTTGACATGTTTTTAAAAACCAAGCAAGTTTACAGGCACAGCGCATCTTCTCTAGACTCCGCCGCTATGGCAACAAAGCCGCTAATTAAAGCAATCACGCACAAATGAGTTCCTGTACTACTTATTATCAAATGGATATCTTTATATTTGCTATCAGTATTCTACACACTGTAAAATCCATATTTGTTTATTGAACTACGTGTGGACCTATGTAAAATACAGGACAAATCGCGTCCCGTATTGCTTTGATACGGGGCGCGCCATTTTGCTTGTAAATACGGGACTATTCCGTATTTTATGGGACGGGTGGCAACCCTACTAACGTCCTTCCAGGAGATGGATGAAATGCTGACATCTTCCATTTTTGTAGCACTCAGATTGGACAAACCAGTATATCGTCGCTGTCCGATGAAAACCACGTATGTCCATTTTGCTGATTTTGAGATTTTTCGACGGATTGAATGTCCAGGTTCATTTCCGTATACAGTATGCTTCACATATCAAAATGGCCAATGAAAAGTTGTGAAACCATGTCATCTGATTTTCATGTATATCCATTTGGTGTCAAAGCTGTCAATCACGCCGCGTATCTCCCGCCCTGTGAATTTCGCCGGTCTCAAGCTCAGCACTGGATAGCCGAATAACACTGTGAGGTAAAGTATCAGCAAAAGTTTGTTTTTGACAACTGTTCTCAAGTTTATTATTTATTCACAACTATTATTTAGTTCGGCCGATCGTTAATGCGTATTTCGTCAGTAAAGCTGGTTCTATAATGGTAAATTCCCTCAGGTGCGTGATTTCACATAGAGCAGCTGTTACTACACAGAGCCGTTATTAACTAAGAAGATCCGCAAATAAACGCTGAAAATGAATGAAGTGGATTTGCGCATCTTCTCGGTTAACAATGGCTCCGTGTAGTAACAGCTGATCTATGTGAAATCATGCACCTGAGGGAATTTACCGCTGATTAGAGAACCGGCTTTAATGACGAAATGCGCATTAACGATCGGCCGATCGTGATCGGAGGAGCCCTACTGAAATGTTAACTAGTTTTTCTCTCTGTCAATATGAAACGCGACTTGGCCATTCTAATTAATGATCGGAAGAACGTGTATCAACCACCGTTACTGTAAAATATGCACGTATGTCCATTTAAACTAAATTTTGGTCAAATGTGGATTATATCATTACACTGGCAAGAATATGGTTACATGTAAAGATGCCGTAGCAAGTATGATAACGCTACATTCAACTGCTTTTGAAATACTGTGTTTTTTTCACTTCCTGAAAAGTAACCGTTTTGGATACGTGAGTTTCATCGGGCCGCGACGATATGAAGAGGTCGATGTTCATAATAGGCCTACTGACCTGGCTTGGTCTACAGAAGTTTGGAGACACTAATCATCCTGTTTGGCTCAGATCAGGCACTTCAGGATACGTGAACTGTTCTGACAGCCCCGGCTGAACAACATTTTCTCACCCTGTCAGCATGGGTTTCCTCTGGGTAGGCAACTCCGGTTTCCCCAGTCCAAAGTAGTATCGGTATCAGGCCCCATGGTCCTGTACTCATACTCATTAAAATGCTCTGATATCAAAAACTGATACCACGCAGTGTATGTACAGTACAGTGTTTGTGCCCAGACAAAGAAACACTGACAACAGAGCAAACAAAGAGCATAATGCAGACAGAGTATAAATATGTATTTAATTATCAGAATATTAAACAAATGAAATATTCATGCATAGCTGCTTTTCACGAGTTGATCAGTGAAACATGGAGAGTGAACTGAGTGCAAGTGCACAAGCTTGTTGAGCGCATCCCTTTTTTACAGACATCGCTGGAATTTGGAAATGCAATGCGCACCAAATATTATAATTGTTATAAATATTTTTATTCCAAACTGACTTCATAACAAGTAATTTTTTGATAATTTTTTTTTTAGTTTTATGGACTCATTTCAGTGACTTAAAAACAAAGTGTAAATAGCAACTATATTCTTAAATAGCATATTTTCTTAGCTATAGATGCTAATTACGCTAAGTTTAAATAGCAATAGATTTTAGTTACACAAAGTGTAGAAGTAGATGATATTTACACTAAGTAAAAATATCAAAAAGCTGCTGATAACTGCTGGTCTAGGATCTCTAGGGACTTTTTATTATTAAACACACGTTAGACACTTTATATCCACTTTTTGAATATTTCCTTCATTTTTATTTTTTTTAATAAAGAGTAGAGTTCGGCAAAAGGCGGATTTAAACCTTGAGATTATTTGTGTCAAAATGTTATGCCACACGCCTACACCATTACTACGGTAAACAAACCAGTGTCTTTCGTAATTTTGTATACAGTAGCCAGGAAAAATGTGAAATGGGATTTATCACTTACACTAGATAGCGTTATATAAAGCACCATCACTTCAAAAGAATTATACTTGAAACTAGACGTGTCTTTTCAACAGGTCAGGTCTGTTTCAACAATGTTCCCAGTTGTCTATGAACCCTATGTTATTCTGCAGACACCACTTTAAACAGCCAGCCATTGAGTGACAACAGTCTGTTACATATCTCGTCACCCTGGAGAACATGGAGGGGGCCAGAGCATATTACAGTGATTTTAGTGATCTCTGATGCTGATGTTTCACACATAATCCGTCTGCAGTTCATATGCGGTGCGTGTTGCAGTACATATGAGATGCGGGAGCAGAACGCGCTATTCATTTACTACATTTAAATAACGTTTTTTTCAATTCATTATTTTATATTTATATAGCCTAATAGGCTACTTTAGATTTATATATTAAGTTGCTCACGCAAGTGGCAAAACATAAGCTATAGCTTATGTAATCACAAACATTTTAAATTAGAACCTAAAATAGACAAAAACAGCTGACTCTCGTCTTTTCTTTCGGTTTTAAATCTTTTTACAAGAAATCCTGCAGGTCATAAAGAACTTTGTTTTTCCACCTCCAAGAAAGGACGAGTGCTGTCCATTATGTCTCCTTGTTTGTGAAGTTCTAAATGTAATTTAGGGAGGAGCAAATGCTAAAAAATCTAATCCTCCAATCAACAGCCAACAGCCAGAGTATACAAACAGCTGCTTACCTTCCCTCAGTCTTAGATGTTCCAGTATCCCACCACCTCCCCAAACTCCACCTTTATCTTAGGTACCTTGCCCTACATAATATTTTAGTCACTGTGGGGGTATATCAGAGCTCGATTTGAAGCTGCTTCATCGAGCCCCTCGTCAGTAGACAGCAAGCCAAATAATCTTAACCTAAATATTTTAAGATTAAATGCGCAAACAAACGTATTAAATGCCAGCTAATGTGATATTGTCCTTGCTTTCCCGATGCAAAAGGCCATGCGTTGACTTTGAAACAGAGTAGACTTTACATTATATCCATCTGTGGTGAAATTACTAGATTTTCGCATCAATACATGTTTATTTTAATGCGAACAATGCGCTGTCCCTTTAATTCAGCACGTGCAGCACAGCAAAAAATAGACTCGGTGCAAAAATGACTGCATACTGCTGCAGACGCACCGCTCCTGGAACGCACTGTCGGACCGCATCCTTGTGCAGTGTGAACACTCTAACCGGTAACCTTACAGAGTGTTACGGCCACAGGGAGGCATTATTAAAACTAGCACTATCTTACTACCTCTCCACTTTTCACTATGTCCCTCTCCACCCTGATGGAGAAGCAGTTTATCATCTTGCCTCTGGGAGATGAGACAGGATTGAGCATGGCAATGTAGCTGAATGCAATGAGCACAGGGTTCCAGAAAAGTGCATAGGGGTTAATAGACCAGGGAGTATACCATGGCAAGTTACTGTAATATACTGTACTTGGCAGCCAGTCCTGTGTTAGCCCCCCAGGGAGCTAAGGACAAGCCCTAATCTGTATTCAGCCCTGACATTGTCCACATCTGCAATGGAACTCTCCCAATAGACTAGTGCCCTTCACTTTGTATTATTTTATGTTGATAAAGAAAGAAAATCACTTGTGCAATAATTTTTCATTGTTATCAGGGTCAATACCGATTTTGAAACATATATTTACAGTTAGTGGAGTGGCTAGACCTGCTCAAGAAGACATGGCACATGGAGTTAGCTTGGAAAATGAGAAAATATCTGCCCCGTGAGATTATCTGGATTTTCAGTTAGAAGACATCTCTTGCACCTCCCTTCTGAAACAATATCTCAGTCCATATTTCAGAGCATTTTTGCTTGAAACAAGCATGCATGCCACATTAATAAATAAATAAATAGTTAGCTAGTTAGTTAGTTGAGCGACAACAGCATATACAGTCTGGCAGTGATGGACTGCCTGCAGCATTTTAGTCAATACAGACTATACCAACACAGGACTGCAAACTACAACCTATACACTGCAAAAGTATATATTTATTTTTATCACAATTTGTGTTTTTACATTACTTTAATTCATCAAAACAATTTCAGCTTCTTCATATGGTATCTGAGATTCAACTACATTTTTTAAGTTTAATATAATTTTATTTGAAATAACTTGTACATCCAAGTTGATTATAATTAAAAATATAGGGCAGCAACTAAAATAAACATTAAAAAAAGTTATAGAAATATATATATAATTTTTTTTTTTTTTACACTGTATGAGGAATATGGCAAAGGACACTTCACAGACCATTACCTGTCTTACCCAGTATATTATAGGATCAGATGTATATTGAGCAAATTGCAAAAAGGAATTCTGCACTTGGAATTGAGCTTTAAAGACATGTTCACCCTTACAAAAAAGAAGTATACTTCAAGTTAATTTTATGAAGTATACTTAAGCAGTGGTGGGCTGCCAGGGCCATCAGGGCCTTCTCTGCTGGATGAATTAAATGAATGTGTGTCTGAACGTGTCTAAATGCAATTACTGTCTATTTCAGTACGTGACAATTATATTTCCAGAAAGAATGTGGTTATTTTTGCTGTATTTTCCATGTCATCATTTAAACGTATCACAGCTCCGTGGACCAGCACTGCCATTTTCCATTGGATCATAACTTTGACTGACATGGATCATCAGCCAATCAAATTTTGATGTGTAGTGATAGAACGCCCCTGAGGCCCAGCAATGTGTCGGCGCTACCCCCTGTTGATGTCATTAGCCGTTTAAACTTTTTGCGGGTTGTGCACAATCTATTTGAAATGAGCTATGGCCGCTGCGGATGACTAATGAGCTTCGTGTGCATCCTGATGTCAAGCCGGTTTATTGTTGGTCCGTGTTTTTGTTTGTTTGTTTGGAGTATTTGTGCCAGTGTGTTGATTTTGATCAATTTCACCTGTTGCCTAAACGGTGACATGTGAGTGCAGTGGTATAAATAAATAGTTCAATTGTCTTTTTGTCTCGCATGTCCTTTTATGTTGCTTGCCTCCCTTCCTAACGAGCACTTTGAAAGCGGGATTCGTAACAGTACAGTGCATGAGCATGATTGTATTCTGTATGTATCGGTGTGTTGGTTGTGTTGATCGTTAGTGAAGGCCCTGAAACCCCACGGTACGCTACTGTTCTTAAGTAATGTTCAAGTATATTTTTAAGTATTCTTTATGTCGTAAGTATACTAATATCAATGTGTATTTGTAGTAAACTTGTAAGTGTACTATTTCAATACTGATTGGGACTAAATTAGCCCACTTTTAGTAAAAGTATACGTTTAAGTGTACTATAAGTGTAAAAGTAGTAAACTTTAAGAGCACAACTAGGTTTCATATTTTTGTACTGCATCTGTACTACAAGTGAACTTATAAGTATTCTAGTAGTTTACTATTTGAATACAAGTAGAAAAAAATCAGATACACAGATTTAGGAACATATCTGTTTTATATCAATATTCTAATCAATATTTTCAAACAATGTAAGTTTAACTTAATACTGTATGCAAAATATTCTCGGTTACGTATGGTAACCCTTGTTCCCTGAAGGAGACGTACGTCACAGACGTATTGGGGATCACTTCAGGGAGCCCCTGTCATCTTTGAGATATAGAGAACAGGCCAATGAGAATTGGCGTGCGAGAGTTGCATCTCGCGCTCCGTCCCGCAGTGCGTGTATAAAGCGGAAGTGAAATGCAACGCACATTTGTTTTTCACTGAGGAGCCAAACTAGTGACTCGGCACGCAATGCTGGTTCAGCAACTGTGGCGACGGGACGTACGTCTCTGTTCCTTCCTTCAGGGGTAACCGAGACGTTCCCTTTCAGTCGGTTATGTTCGACGTACATCGGACATCACCGACAAATTGGGATCCCTTTGGAAAACGCCACAGTTACTACCACTTCCAGCGCCCGGCGAGAACCCCTCAGACCCCGTCTGTACCAGGTGGAGAAATTCACGCAGGGAGAGTCACACTGCTGTTCCACAAAACCCAGTCAGCAGACTACTGGATAGCGCTGAGAAAGCGTGCTGAGGTAGCGGGCTGCGGAAGTCACATCATGTTCTTATGGAAAATACACGTATGGACTGGTCCTGGCAGTACAACATACGGGAGTCCCAGGGGTGGCCCCAGCCAATGTAGGCGAGGAACCACACCGTACTGTGACGGTAGAAAACTCTGCCGAGGGAAAGACACAAGCTCACCATAGGGAGCTGTACTGTGGAGAATACACATATGGGACTGCCATGAGTGTCACAACATATAGAACCCAGCCTAACACAAGTTTCTCAATGCATAAGCGTCAGGCCTGGTGTCTGACGCTCCGCCACATCTGACAGCCGCAGATTGCAGAGGACTCACAGGGTTCGTTGTCTCCGGGGAATTCGAGTAGAGCATATAAGCACACATATCGATTCAATGGGGAAGGGAATGGCGCAGCGAGCCGACACTAGAACGGCACTTACTGACTATGGGAAGTGAGCACACAGGAAGATACCGGCTCTACACGTAGGCTATAGAATCTAGCGAGTGTGTTGGGGGTCGCCCAGCCCAGAGCTCTACCAATATCTGTTAGCGAGGCGCCACGAGCCAGTGCCCAGGAAGAAGCTACACCCCTGGTGGAGTGGGTTCTTAACCCGAGCGGGCAGGGCACGTCTTGGGATCCATACACCAAGGAAATGGCATCCACTATCCAGTGGACCATCCTCTGCTTGGAGACAGCCTTTCCCTTCTGCTGGCCTCTGTAACAGACAAAGAGCTGCTCTGAGGTCCTGAAGCTTTGCGTTCTGTCGATGTAAATCCGCAGAGCGCGGACGGGGCAGAGAAAAACAAGGGCTGGGTCTGCCTCCTCCGAAGACTGCGCTTGCAGGCTCAACAACTGGTCCCGAAAGGGAGTGGTGGGAACCTTGGGCACATATCCAGGCACACACTTGTTCTAGAGGCACTCCTGCCCTTAGAAATGAAGGATCCGACCACAGGCTGAAGGTTTGGCGGCGTCTCGACGTCACTGAGACACGGAGGGACCCGCTGTGCCACGCCGATCTCTGGACTCAGTCGTGTAGCCAGTGTTGAAGCGGTCTCATATGAAGCAATCCCAGCGGCGTTACTGCGGCTGTGGATGCCATATGCCCTAGGAGCCTCTGAAAATGTTTCAGTGGAACTGCTGTCCTGCCCCTAAATGAATTCAGGCAGTTCAACACTGACTGGACGTGCTCCTCTGTGGAAAAGAGATCCTCCGCGTCGGGCCGAGTTTGGTCTTCTCCCAGACCCGAAGCCCCAACTGGCTGAGGTGACTGAGCACCATGTCCCTGTGTTCGCACAACTGCTCTCACGACTGGGAAAGGATCAACCAGTTGTCGAGATAGTTGATGATGTGAACACCACGCTCTCTCATGGGAGCAATGGCCACCTCCGTGACTTTCGTAAAGACACGGGGCGACAGAGCCAGCCCGAAGGGTAGGAATTTGTACTGATATGCTCATCCATCGAATGCAAAGCGTAGGAATGGTCTGTGTCGAGGGAGAATCGAGACATGAAAGTATGCATCCTTCAGGTCGATCGCTGCAAACCAATCTTGGGGACGATGCACCTGAAGATGCGTTTCTGCATTAGCATTCTGAACGGCAGCCTGTTCAGAAATCGCAGATTCAAGATCGGCCATAACCCGCCGCCTTTCTTGGGTGCAATGAAGTGTGGGCTGTAAAAGCAGGTCTTCATATCGGCTGGAGGGACCGGCTCTATCGCGTCCTTTGCCTGTAGGACCGCAATCTCCTTCTGGAGCACAGGGGGATGCTGGGCGAACTGAATCGCATAGCCAAGTCTGATGGTACGGATGAGCCAGCGAGATGGGCTGGGAAACGCTAGCCAGGCTCCCAGCGACCGTGCAAGTGGGATCAACAGCACCACAGACGTATCACAGCAGGGCAGCATAGCGGCATGCAGGGACCCGACTCGGACGGCATGGGAGCGACCCGTTGTAGGGTCTGCGTCCGCTGGGGAGGTGCATGAATGCGGGGAGGCAGCTTGTATGCGTCCCTGGCACCTCCCGCTGGTGATTGGAGAGGCGCTTGAGGGTGACAAAGCATGTTGACCACTGCTGCAACCATCTCCCGAAGAACAGTCGCCTCCATCTCTGAGTGGCCCGCCTCAGGGTCTCTTTTACGATGGCGCTTGCCACCTGGCCTGGCAGCGGCCTGAGCGGTCTGGACATCCTTGGCGACGAGCAGGTGGAGGTGCTGCGGCGGGGTGGAGGCAGCAGCAGACTGCCAGGGCAGGACTGGCCTCCGTCGGCTTTTGGGAACTGCTGGGCAAAGTTCTCGACCACGTAGCCGAACAACCCGACCGAAGAGACGGGGTAGTTCAGGAAACAATATTTATCGGTCTCCCTCATGTCAGCCAGGTTGAGCCAGAGATGCCGCTCCTGGACCATCAAGGTGGACATTGCCTGACCAAGGAAATGGGCGGTGACTTTCGTCGCCCGTAGGGCAAGGTCCGGAGGAGCTCTGGGCCAGGCCTACCCTCGTGCATGTCAATGAGTGCCTGGGCCTGGTGCACCTGGGGCAACGCCATGGCATGCAGGGCGGACACAGCCTGGCCACAAGACCTGTAGACCTTCGCAGTGAGACTGGAAGAGAACCTACAGGCTTTGGACGGGAGACGGGGGTCACCACGCCAGTTGGAAGCGGTTGCCGGACACAGTTTCATCGCAACCGTGTGCTCCACCGGCGAGATGCCCTCATACCCCCTGGCTTGCCCGCCGTCGAGGGAAGTGAGGAGGGAGGAGCCACCAGGTCTGTTTCTGGCACTGAACGGTGTCGTCCACGACCTAGTGAGCTCCTCATGCACCTCCTTCCAATATAGAGGGTTTGGGACGTGGTTCCTCTCAAGTCCGACCCTTTCGGCGGCCCGGGAAAGCATAGCCATCAAATCGACCGTCTTGACCGTTGCCACTCTCCCAGAGGGAGGCAGTACACCGGGTCATCATCCTCTGAGGACTGGAACTCTCCCTCCGATGCAGCGATCGACATCTGTTTGTCCGTGGGAGCTCCGAAGCTAACCGCCGGACGCCCATGGGAGGGGCCAGCAGGTTCCCGCAGAAGCTCCACCGCAGGCATCGCTTTTGAGGGAAAAGGGGCCTGCGGAGGCTGGCTCGGTGGGTTTGCCCTAAACGTGATCCTCAGGTCACCCCGGTCATTTGTCGAAGTAGCCATATTCTGCAAATCTCGCACGCCAATTCTCATTGGCCTGTTCTCTATATCTCGACGCTTATAGGGGCTCCCTGAAGTGATCCCCAATTCGTCAGTGACGTCCGACGTACGTCGAACGTGACCGACTGGAACAGGTTTGGAAGGGAACTATGTAAAAAAATATATATATATATATATATATATATATATATATATATATATATATATATATATATATATATATATTCAAAATTCTGATTTCTATTACAAAAAAAACCACACCACTCAAAAGTACTGTATTGTGATTTACATGAAAAATATATTTACTGTAGAATTTACCCACAATTGAATTTTGACCATCTACGGCAACCTTCTGTATAGAGGTTCAACAGTAAGCATTTGTTAATTTTATAGTAATAATGCTGTGACAACAACAGAATTTTTTTTTACAGTGCGACTTGTCTGAGCTGTGAACTGAATCCATGAACTTTTTTCAACAGGTGACTGAGTGATGAGTTATAATATGCAAGCTTTATATGATGATTCACATACATATGCTTTCTGCTGTTAATACAAGAACCCCGTAGTGGATGAGAATTCACCTACCTATATTTAAAATACAGATCACAACACTCTTCACAACAACACTGCATGCCACTGATCCCAATCCACATTTCAGAGAATTGGGCGACAATAGTCCTCCAGCACTGCTCAGTGTTCTACGCAGCATTAGGATGTTATTGGCTTGCCTGTTGGGAATTAGCTCCAATTCATGTAATATTCATTAAGTTAAAACAAAACTGTCCCTGGTCACGCATTGCTGCAGTGCAGTAGTCAATCCGCTGCTCCTGTTTTGCAATACAGAATAGAATGAAATCTATACAGTATAACTCTAGCCCCAGTTGTCTACAAGACTGACTTTAATGAATGCAAGCCACAGACTGCACTGGAAAGTCATAATCTTTAACCTCTGGCCAAAAAAAAATATGCTTGTGTTGCCAAAATTATAAGACCAGGTCACATTTGTCTTTCTTTCTGAAGAACAATAAAAAGCCAAATCAAAAAGCCAAATTTTCCGGTGAGGGGAAAATACCCTGCAAAAGCTATCAAAATTTTTGATTTGTTGAGGTGTAGAGATCTCATATCCCATATTGATAGCGTATATGGTCAGTCAGTTTATCATTATTTCAAAATAATATCTGACAGGATTATCATGACATTGATGAATAAAATATCACCCCAAAGGGTATATTCTATGCTAATGATAAAATGTATTCTCTCCTCAAAAGTGATCAATGCTTCTTCACCAATAGACCATAAAATAAGATACCTAAAAATTGTGAAAATAAATATATTTAGTTGTTCCATGCACAGCTTTTCAAAATGTCACCAAGTGCCATTGTAGTCTATTTCAGCATGGAATCTACAGATAGCCAAATTAAAGAAAAATGAAAAGGATTCAGAGCAGCTTATTGTGATGAACAAGTAGACATTTATTTTTATGTTGACAGCACATTTTGTGCATTTTGTGATTATTTTGTATGAAATATTGAAGTTTATAAATCAATGTTTTGGTATAGCTGGTCGAGTGAAGCTATGCACTGTTCTACAATTGGGTTTTAATTCTAGCTTGTTAAATTAGCGTTTAACCTTTTGTTTTGTTGTATATGCATATTTGTATGCCATCTAGACAATAGAACCAATAACACACAAAATCAAGACTCCCACGGCTTCACTCTCTGAGTCTTAATAATGTCTCTGTTAAAGTGCTGTGTAAAGCACAGCTCTTTCCCATGGAACTGTGTACAGTAACGGCTCCTTTGGAGACAAGCTGGGAGACCTAACAGTGATTAATGAGCTATTGTTGTTTGAAAGTGTATGTGAGTTGGAGCCATTGAGCTTATCAAGTCTTTAAGCCCAGGTTCCTGGTGGACATCTTTGACCCCAATGCCCTAAACCCTGATGCTTTCACCTGGGCACAGAGATAAGGCCTGCCCTTGTTTGTTGGTGTACAGGACCAGTCAGAGTTCATCCCTCCCTCTTGATAAATCCTTCTAGTTTTTCCTGTGGTGCACATAAGGTGCAGCGCCATGAGCTACTCTGAAATGTCAGAGAAACATAGATCGTCTGAGGGATTACAGCGCTCTGATCTTGATGCATGGTATGTTTTATAAAAATTGTGGCACTGTCTGAGGCAGAGAGACAAATTCCAGGATAAGAGGGAGGCAGATGGGAGCGCCAAGTCCTGAAATGAAGTGGTTTCACTGGACCGCAACTGTTAAATCTGGGCTGCTTTCCCACTCATTGCACAAGACGTCCTGGCTAACTGCAGAGACAGAGTGGGGGGTGGGACAGGAAAGACAGAACTATAGAGACAAAGAGAAAGATTTTTTTTTTTCATGGAGCTGCCCTGCAGCATTGTAACAATGACAAAGCATGTCACAATTATTATCAGGCTAAAGATATAATTAAAACATCAACACTGTTTTTTTTTTTTTGTCTTTTTTTACTTTGTCTTGATAACATACTTCTTTGTGTGAATGAAGGTTATAATGAATGAAGGTTAAAGTGCTTATATCTGGAGCTTGGTCCAGAAGAAAGAGTCACAGTAACCACTGTGCACTTATATTGCCATCCTCAATAGTGGCTGGAAATTAGCACCAACATACTGTCATAACAGCATACATGTTATAAAATAGAAAAAGGTGTAATGTGTTTAAGTGTTTTAAGTGTTAGTTATTTGTAAAACATGGTTATCACATAAGTAATGGCAATACAATGTCTGAAAGTAACATCATGTTATAAAAAAATTATATGTGGGTATGAAGACTGCAAAGTTTTGTGAGTGAAAACCATATCTGAGGGCCTTTGTGCTGTAGAGTTTAGCTCCAAGTCCAAACACACCAGAACCTGCAAATCAAGTTTGTCGGGATTACAAAAAAAATGCAGACAGGTGTTTTGGGGCAAGTTGATGTTAAACTCTGCAAGACACTTGCATCTGTAACTAAAAAATATGAATGGAAACAGCTTTTTGTTTATCTGAAATGTTTGACTACAATTTGACTATTATCTACTATCTATTGTTTATTAATATATATTATCATGTAAAGGCCAACATTTAAACATTGATAATGTGAGTTGGCCACTGTCACCAGCTAGAGTGCCCATGATTGCCACCAGTAGTGATGGGACATCTGAAGCGAGGCTCCGGAGCTTGTGTCGAGCAAAAAGGGGCGTTCCAGATGAAGCCCCGATTCGAGGCTTGTATCGTTTACGTGAAAATCACATGACGCTGACAAACGAGGCCTTGGTTTCTGTTGAATACGTCATTGCTTCATTCTGAGTATCGCTTCTGTATAAAAGTGGTTCGAAACCTTGCGCCTCTTGTGGGGTTTGCAGTAGGCATTGCATTGGTGTTGAGGTGTTGGTTGTACGTAGTAGAGTGTTTGTAGTAGCATAGTTATCATTATATATCATAGCTTGTATTATGTTTTATATTGCATTATACTTAGTTTAGTAGATTATTAGAGTAAATTATACATTAGCTTATATCTAGTTGTAATACCTATAATACGTAATTGTGTGAGTGTGTGTGTATATATATATATATATATATATATATATATATATATATATATATATATATATATATACAAAGAAATACTGAATAGTTGAACACAAAGTTGTGTGTTTGTGTGAGTTGTGTGTGCATAGGTTAATACAAGCAGAGTAAAATACTTTATTTAATACACATAGATTTGTGTGCGATACATTGCTTTGCACAGCAGGTACTCACTAGGGAGCACACTGTTTCATGAGGCTTCGGGTAAATGAACCTTTTGGTGAACCAATGGGCTGGAAAGCCTCAGTGGTTCAGGAAGCCTCATTTGGCCATCACTAGCCACCAGAGGGCACTCCACACGAACTATTGCCACACTATCAACCCGCTGCATGATGGTTTTCAGGTGTTTGTCATTAACCTCATTAGCCCTGTCTATATAAGCCTGTTTCACTTTGTCTCTCATTGTGAGGTTTTTGTTGCATTGCATCTTCGCTGGTTTCATGAATCTTGTTTTTCTGACTCTCTGCCTGCCTTTGGATGACCCGTTTGCCTTTGTTCTCAGCCTTGAGTGTTTGGACTGCCTGTCTGTGTTTTGACTTGTTGCCTGTACATTGGACTAAGTGTCTGGATTGTCCCTTTAATAAAAGCTGTGTTTGGATCTCCAACCTTTTGAGTCTAAGAGCAGTTCGTAACAGACTGCAAGACCTGAAGGTGTGGTCTCAGGTCGTCCGACTTAGGGAAACATGCAAATTGTGCAGGGCTGGTTCGAGAACCACTGCTCTAGATCAATCTATTTTAATTTTGATATGAAACAAATTGTCTCAACTTATTGTGCCTATGTTGTTGGATTGTTTTTTCTTTGTGATTTGTTTGTGGAATTCAAAGAATAAATATTGTTGGAGCTCATTGTCACGGTGTGTGCAGGCAGGAAGACAAAGACAGGCAGATACAATTCCAAACATGATTTAATCTCATAGAAAGGCAAGACAGGTAGACGGGCATCAGCACAACACACTTAACATAGACAATACCGGACACTAAACTGAAACTGAACTGAATATATACAGGTGTTAATGATGGTGACTGATGAGTGCACAGCTGAACTTGATTAGTGTTCGTGACAACAAATGAGTGATGTAGGCAGGTGATGTCAAACTAACGTGAATGTGACAGAACGCCCCCTCCCGGTAGGCACGATGGCTGTTCACCCAGGCCACAGCCAGAATGGTGCCCCATGGTGGTGTAGATGGAGGTAGGAACCATGGAGGAATACTGATGAGGGCCACCATGGGGCTGCCCATAGACGTCGACGGCAAGGATGGAGCCCACTGTGCAGCCGATGAGCCAAGGTGGTGGACAGATGGTGAAGATCTTGGAGACCGCAATGGAGCTACAGCAATGACCTCACGAGAGCGAGGTGGGGATCCGGAGGTCTGAGGGCAAGTTGGAGTGACCGAGGGCAAAAGTGGAGCCTGAGGTGGGGCGGAGCAAGCCATAGCAGAAGGGAGGGAGGACCAGAGAGCAGCAGGCGGTCCGCAAGTCCGCAGCGGAGTAGAAGCGGTGTCTTTGGGAGGGAGCCCGGCGAGACTGAATGGCTGATGGTCCATGCCGAGTTTGAGGGTGGAAGGAGCGCAGGTGACCAGGAGAAGATGGCTCCAGGCAGGCACGCTACTGAGAGACAGAGGTGGTGCCGAGGGACTGAAGGGTGACACGCAGATCCGCAGGACGCCAGCACCCACTCCACATATGATGCTAAAACTGAACTGAACATATATACAGGTGTTAATGGTGGTGACTAATGACAACAAATGAGTGACGTAGCCAGGTGACATAAGTCCAAACTAAGATGAATGTGATACAACATAGATCAAGTGCACATTAATTGATCATCTTATCTCCTCTTTAGTAAGCTACTAGTTGCGACAAAATAAACATGAATGAACATCAGAAGGTATGTTGAAAGATACTGTGCAACTTACTGAAACTGATCATGTCTCATGTAATTTCAACCGCTGTTCAGTATTTCAACTGCAGAAAGATGTCTAACACAGCTGTGTCACCATATTTACCTCAGGAAAGCTATTCTGTCCATAGCTCGATATCAAGAAATTATATTTCAACTGAATGAGGAGCCTTTTGATAAATATATGCACTGTACATATTCATTGTTTTACTTGTATAGTTTACAACCATTGTTTAGGTTAAATATTTTATAAGCTATATACTATTTCACTATTTCACAACAAGCAGGACTAGAAACGTAATGCTATTTTAAATAAAGGTTGATAACCTTATGTACAATTAAATGTTTGTACAACTAAATAAATTAGATTTAAACAATTATTAATCCTAAAAATATTTTTGTTTACTGTTTCAGTGAAAAAGCATTTCGGTGCATCACTAAAATTCATGAAATTAAGTCGATAAATTGTTGATAAAATGATGATTTTTTTACAGAGACAATAACAATAAAATTGGAGCAGCAGAGTTTGTCTGCACGTTCATTATATAAAATGTATTCTGTGATTTTATTTAGAATAATTGGACCCACTATATTAGGTGGCCTTAACTACTATGTACTAACAATTTAATTAATAATTTGATACAATGCACTTGTTGTGTACATACATGTTTTTACATTGTACTTTTAAAAAAATTGAATACCTGTAATTACATCTGTAATTAATTTCAGAAGTGAGACAGAATAATTTATTTTATTTTATTTATTACTTTTGTTAACTTTAATGTACAGCTATAATATTTCTATTTGATTACAATTCATATCATGTTTTTGCAAGGTGTATATATCAATGAGTATTTTGAGATCATGCATTCCAAAAAAAATATTTTCAGGTAAAGTGGGCCATCCTTAATTTATCATCTTGCATCTTGAAGCTGCAATCTGTAAATTTTATCTCTTTGTTGCCATCTCTGTTTGAACCCTGAAATTGTAGGCCTAGTTATCATCTTTACATGGGTTGTGCATCGGCACAGCTCCTCAGCGCAGAATAATCAAATCTTTTGAGGTGTATGTGTGGGTTGTCTATCAATGCACCAGTTGTCAATGATAGTCGTTTTTAACTTTCTGGATTAAAAGCTGCCATCAAAAGACAAGTTTAATTACATTCCAGCTGTTGTAAGAAGAGGCTACAAATGATCCTCCACCTGTAGCATACACGCGATAAAGCCTACTAGCCCGGACTCCTTTATTTATACAGACAAATATAGTGGATGCGAGGACGAACGGCAGAAGCTTGCATTTCCCATGGAAAGCTACCAGTACCACTCAAATTATAACACATTATTACAAGTTTACCTTGAATCGGGCTAATGTAAGGAGGTGGTTTTGAACGATGGCTGTCATGTACTTGCTCAAAAATGGATTTTGGATCATTTTCAACCAAAAAATATATATATATGGACTGCACCTTTAATAATAATTGTTTCAAATATCATTGTTAATAAGGACATACAATTCACTTATATTACAAACAATTCAATTTGTATATATATATATATATATATATATATATATATATATATATATATATATATATATATATATATAAAATAAAATAAAATAAAATAAAATAAAAAAACGCAATATTTTTGTGTTCACTCAATGATTAAAATGCAAAACGTCTCAGGTTAGGTATGTAACCTTTGTTCCCTGAGAACAGGGAACGAGCGCTGCGTCTAGCTGACGCTACGGGGAACGCCCTCAGCGTGACTGGTGTCTGAAGCTACTATCGAATCACGGCAACGTCTTTGACCGACGTCAGCCCATGACGTCATCATCATGCGACCCGGAAGTAAATAAGGGCGCTGTGCCAACACAGATACATATCTTTCGTCTGAAGGGACTATATGGCAGATAGGCCCTGAAGCATGGCAATGCGACGCAGCGCTCGTTCCCTGTTCTCAAAAGGGAACTCTCGCTGCGTCTAGCTGACGCTACGGGGAACGATATACCAACGCCGCCATGCTGATGGGAGTGTCTGCCTATTGGCAGTGACAACTGTCAACACAAGTAATTCCACTAGTGACTCCCCCTCAGGTCACACTGGGCTGACAGCGACAGCACTCCCTACGGTCATAGCCCAAGCTATGCAACTAAATGGAACCCTAACGCACTGCGAGGGGTTCCATCTAGACTGCTTAAGGGCCACTACTTCAACAGAAGGGGTCCCTTTAAGGGAATGTGGCTAGGGGACCCGAAGGAGCCCCAGCCAGTCACTGCTCGGGAAATCAAATACCCCGAGTACCACCAGGGAGGCCTGACCTGGTGCCCTAAGTGTTATGGACACTTTGTTTTAGCCAACCCTGTCTGTTCACAAACAGAGCCTCTGGAAGGTGCCCAGGGGGCATCCAAACTAAGGGACTGAAAGACTGGCAGTCCTACTTAGCCCGGAACTCAGAGACGGGTTATCCTGAGAGCAATACTCAGCGTAGCGCTTACAACCCTTGCTAGCGAGAGTCTGTCTGCTCAAATCAAGGATCTACCAGGTGCTTGTGTTTCAAAGCAGTAGGGAGGCCGGAAAGGCCTATGGACTGATCTAACAGGGAGGCCTCAAGAGAGGCCTACAACCGTCTGACCAGGCTCAGGCGGCTGAGTGCTCAAAGACGACCCTCATTGAGGGGAGCAGCTGAACCTGCCTGGCGGGTAACCTCCAGCTGTAGGCCCAACTACCACAAGTTCTAACACCGAGAACTGGTAGCCAAGAAGTGCCTTACTTGGGAACTTCGCCTTCAAGGAGGCCCCGTGGGCCTACTACCTGATAGCGGGATTTTCAGGGAGGCCTATAGAGGCCTACTACCTAACAGCACGCCCTGCTGGCAACCCGAGCATCCTGGCTCGGGAATCCATCCTCAGGGAGGCCCCAATTTTCAGAGCGTTCAAGCTCACCTCCAGGGAGGCCTAGAGAGCCTGCCAGTGAAGCATGCTAACTGCTGAGGTTACATCTTGTTTTCTCAAGGAGGCCTAATGAAGGCCTACTACTTGACAGTCAGCTACGCAGGCTAGCCGATTATCCTGATTCAGGAACTTGCCCTCAAGGGAGGCCTATTGAGGCCTACTACCTGATAACCAGCCTTTAAGGAGGCCTGGAGAGGCCTGCTACCTGTTTGCACCTCGTGCTAACTGTTTCTCCAAGTGACTGGGTCCCAGGAACGCTTTAGGGAGGCCTTATGAGGCCTACTACCTGCCTCTAGGAGTGACCACAACCTGGGAGCTCACCCTCAGGGAGGCCTGGTAAGGCCTTACATTAACAGCAGGCCTTCAGGGAGGCCTGATGAGGCCTACAACCTGATAGCCGGCAGGCTATCTGTCCCGATGCGCACATCGGTACTTACATCCAGTGAGGCCTGGTCGAGGCCTTCCAACTGATAATGCGCCTTGTTCAAGAGGCCTATTTAGGCCTACAATTGACAGCCGACCTTCAGGAGAGCGTAATTGCCCCTTTTTAACCTGATAGCCAGCTAGGCTAGCCGTACCTTGATGCCTCAGCATCGGCACCTGCCTTCATGGAGGCCTGATAAGGCCTACCATCCTGATAGCCTGCCAAGCTAGAATACTCCTGGGACCAAACATCGGTACTCACCTTCAGGGACGTCTGACTGAGGCCTTCCACCTGACAGCCGACCATTAGGGAGGCTTAGTTCGTGGCCTATACCCTGATAGCCAGCCGGGCTATTTTTTCCCGATGCCCTGCATCAAAACTTGCCCTCTCAGGAGGCCTGGTGAGGCCTACCTGATAGCAAGTCATGCTAGCTGCCCGGGAAACCTCCTCCGGAAGCTGACTCTCAAGAAGAAGCCTGATGAGGCCTTCTATCTGATCACAAGCCTACTAGGGAGGCCTAATGAGGCCTACCACCTGCTAGCACTACTTGAGCAATCCTCCAGCGAGGCCTAACTTTAAAGGCCTGCTAACTGGGAACAAACATTCACAATGTGTGGAGTAATATTAGACCCCATGACTCGTCTCCATGGAGGCCTGCTGAGGCCTACCACATGATATAGCCACCCATTGCTATGGGGACCCGTTCCAGGGAGGCTTGTAAAGCCTACAAGCTGTACGAGTTTTGTAATAGACGAGAGATAACCGCCAGAAAGACAAGCTGGCTGCTACTTAAACCACCGACTCTCAATGAGAGGAGGTTCACATATGCAGGGATGGAACAACAGGCTCAGATCCACGTAGTGAACAGCCAAAGGTGATTGTGCCTCAGCAACGCGCCTCCGTCATCCACATCCCAACTGACGCCACAATGCTCAGTCCTAACAGAGACAAACTAATCCAACCTGCAGTGGCTTAGGGAACCAAAGACACAAAGTACCCCTAAGCGGTAGACAAACACTCCATGTTAGCTGTGCTAAGCCACTACTCCAGGGGAAAGACAGTACTCTCTGGCATAAATACCCAACTCTATACAGGAACCGGGGGTCTGTAAGAAATACACCTTTTTAGTGTTCTACACAAAAAAATGACCACTCTCACCTGCGGCATGTTGAGCGAAGACTCACTGTGCAGTTCTCACCACCATGTTCTACCGCCCCTGCACGCCTGAAAGGGGCGTTCTCACTGATCACATCCGGGCGGGCCGTCAGAACATAGTTCTCAGGCCTGATGTAAGAAGCGCCTGGGAAAAAGTTCATTAAAAAAGGAAAAAGGAGAGGGCTAGGATGTAACCACCCTCAAGTGATCCATCACCCACGCCGAGCGCGTTTGCCCTGGATCACCTCCCTCAGGTCCTTTCTCCCGCGGGACTCTCTCGTCTCCTCTGTGCCCTGCTCCTCCACGGAGGGGGGGGGGGCACGAGAGGAGACGCTTACCCTCTGGTCCTGCCTACGGTCCTCAGACCGTGAAGGACCAGGTCCCGCCTGCCTGGGTGGGGGCGCGGATCTCAGTGGTATGCATGTCCTAAATGCCGCTGAGCGCGCCTTCGCCTCCCTGAACTTTCCAACCACCGCCTCAACGGAGGTGCCGAAAAGTTCAGTCGGCGAAACCGGCGAATCGAGGAGAAAGCCCTTCTCTTTCTCCCCGATATCGGCCAGGCTCAGCCACAGATGCCTCTCCGTAACCACCATAACCACGATAACCACGTAACCACGATAGCAGCCGCAGTCTGCTTGGTGGCCCGGAGAGCCAGATCTGTGGTGCGGCGCAGCTCAGCAACCGCCTCAGGGGACAACCCGGCCCCCTGGTCGAGATCCTCCAGCAGGTACGCCTGCAACACCACCATCGTGTGCAGGGTCGCACCAGCCTGACCTGCTGCCGCGTACGCCCTGCCATTCAACCGCGAGGTAGCTCTCAGTGGCTTGGATGGCAGAGATGGAGCTCTCAGCGTCGATGCCTGCCCTGAAACGAGATAGTTCCAAACGTCTCGTCTATGGGAGGCATCGACTCATACCCGTGCCTACCCATTCCCTCGACATCAGCGAAGCTTGCCCGCTGATGTCGGTGAATGCGGGCAGACCACAGGTTCTTCCATGCCGCCTGGACCTCAGTATGCAGGTCCGGGAGGAATGGAAGGCTAATCTGAGGTGCTGGCCTATGACCGGGGAGAATTCGATCGTCGAGCCTCCCACGAGCGACCTCTCCCCCAGCGCGCCGCCAGGGCAGCCTCAGCCTATCTGTGGCGCGCTCCACAGCGTCCAGCAGCTCGGCGTACGCGGGACAGGGTGGCTGAGAGGGTCCAGGCTGGTCCTGGTCGCTGTTGCCACCCTCCTCAGCCATCTCCTGCCCGTCCCGAAGAGCACCCGCCGCAGAGCTCGGTGGAGAACTGTCATTCTCCACGTCAACCTGCAGGACGTTCTCGTCAGCCGCCAGATCGTCCGAGACAACCACACCCCCCTCCAGACGATTAGCGAGCTCCATCTGGGAGCCCCACGACGTGCGCCGCCGCTCCGGCTCAGCGAGCGCGGGACCCACATCGGCAGTCCCAGATGAAGTGCCCTCCTCCCTCGGAAAAAGGGCCAGGCGAGCGGAGGCGTTCTCACGGAAACTGTTCACAGTTTGCACAGGCAGCTCCCTCAAGAACTGCCTGTGCATGCTCTTCGCCCAAGCAAAAAACGCACAGAGTGTGTGTGTCTCCCGGTGTCAGAAACCTCTGACACGGGTCGACACACTTCCTGAAGCCCTGCTTCCTTTTCTCTGTGCGTTTCATCTTTTTCTTTATCTCTTACCAGATCCACAGATACTGCTTGCAAACAGACAGTCCCTGAAGACGAAGAAGATGTATCTGTGTTGGCACAGCGCCCTTATATACTTTCGGGTCGCATGATGATGACGTCATGGGCTGACGTCGGTCAAAGACGTTGCCGTGATTCGATAGTAGCTTCAGACACCAGTCACGCTGAGGGCGTTCCCCGTAGCGTCAGCTAGACGCAGCGAGAGTTCCCTTTCGAAAGGGAACAACTGATTGAAAGTTTTTGATGTTAAATTTGCATCATTTTAATAGAATATAAATTAAAATGACCAAAATATAAAACTACGACTATAAAACTAACAAAAACAACTAAAAACTGAATGTGGAAATTCAACTGTAAATGAGCCTTTCTGAACCTGAAACTAAACTGTAAATGCAGCCTTTTATATCAATGCAATTCATCGTTCATTGATATCAAACAACATAGTTGAAACTGGTTGAAAATTTTGGATTTCACTTAATGTAAGGCAGCAACCAATTATTGTACAGTGTACAAAGACAAATTAAAAAGTAATTTACTAGTAATGAAGGTGTTGCTGCTGGTCCAGGCTGTATTAAAGAGCAGCCCCCAGGGACGCCCTCCACAATGGGCTGGCTGACATTCAACCCAAGGGCCAGCTCTTCGGCCCCAGTGTAACATGGTGGTGCAGGACTACCACGTTGTTTTTTTTTTGTTTTTTTGGTGGCTGTTATAACCAGACAAACACATTATTTCAATTGTCTCTTTTTGAAAGATGCTAAGAACAGTAGTAAAGATTACAATTTTGTCGAATGTTTTTGTATTTTACTTGTTCCCATGTTTTAGTGCAGGGTTTCTCAACCTTTTCCATACTGCGACCCACTTTTTTTTTAAGCCATTCATATGACCCACTAAGGCTGGAAATAAATAAATAACTTAAATTTTAGACCTCAGCTACACCGTTTGCTTATTATAATTAATTTGGTAACACTGTACAATAATGTTGTATTGGTTAACATTAGTTAATGCATTAGTTAACATGAACTAACCATGAACAACACCTCCGTTCAGCATTAGTTTATCTTTGTTAACATTAGTTTATAAAAATACAGCTGTTCATGATTTGTTCATGTTAGTTCTTAACTATGTTAGTTCTTAGAAATGTACTTTTGCTATGGTTAAATAAATGTTCAGTAATATCTTCCAAAGATTTTTTAATTTTGGCACAATTTATATCTAAATAATGTTGATGTTTTTTTTGGTTTTTGGTTTTGGTTTTATTTATATATTAAAGTGTGTTAAACGTTTGCTGGTTCCTTCCCTGAACAACATACCTTGCTACATATTGGTTCTAAACAAAAACCTCTAACTCACCAGGGAGACAGGCCGTAGAAAGGGGTTTCAATGCCCTATGAACGGAACATAGGAAAATTATGAAAATTGTCACATTTGTAGTGATGGTATTGAATACTGATTAAACCCATTTTTGGACATGATTCTTATTTGTCAGTTGGGGTCCTGTAATTTATAGCTAAGCAGAATCTAATAGTTGCAATGTCAAGCAGAAGAATATGATATACGTGTTCCACTTCTGATTATTTTGGTCATCATTCATTTTGTTGATCATTTGTCTCAATGAATGCCCTTTGACCTGGAGGAAAATGGTGATAAAAGGAGCCTTCATTACATTGGACAATAACAGCACGTGGAAGCCTCCTGAGACTGAGCAGGAATCAATGACAGAAGCCTTTTTAGCTGAGAACATGTTGGACTATAAGGTCCAGAAAAATTAGAGATGTTTGATTTGTTCATTGACTGATTTATCAACATTAGAGAGAGTCCAAGTACAGTTAAACAGATAAACATACTCACGGTTTCTCTTTCTGTACAGTTTGCATGCAGTGCAGTCCTGTCATTCACATTAATTCTCTGATTTTTACAGTCAACATTTTTCTCTGTACTCAGAAAAGTGTGAGGGTTTCAACGGAGTGTATTCACTCTTTGAAGAGTATTTCACTAGCAGAAATCCACTGTACCAAGACTGCATCTTGTCAGATACCCAAGCACCAAACATGCATACAGATAAAAGTAAAAGTGTTGTTTAGCAGTGAAGACGACTGCTGATAATAAAATAATTCAAAATGCAAAAACTGTGTTTGAATTTAAGATGTGTGGTGAAGACCGATTAGCAGATTTTACTTAAAACATACAGTAACCCTTTAGTAAGGGGAACACATATACACTATTAACTACGACTTTTGCCTCAATAAACTCCTAATTTACTGCTTAATAATAATTAGTAAGGTTAGTAAGTATAGTACGTTTTTGTAGCATTTAAGTTTAGGTATTGGGTAGGATTAAGGGATGTAGAATAAGGTCATGCAGAATAAGGCATTAATATGTGCTTTATAAGTACTAATAAACAGCCAAAATCCTAGTTATATGCATCTCTTTTTAGAACAAAAACTGGGTAATGTTATAATCAAGCACATGCGTACAAACAAGAAACCATCCTAAACCCCCCTTCTTTGTGCCTTTCTTTGGTCTTGTGCCATATTGGATTTGATATTAGTTAGTTATCCTGGATTTGTTATAAAGTTTTAGTGACAACCATTCACTGTCAATAAGTAGATATAGCGGGCACTACATTGCATGCAAATTAGCTGAGTGTGTGACAGCTTGACATATTGGATACTAATGAAGGACACAAAAGGGGAGAGAGGTGTAGTCTATTGTCTAGCATTTATGTATAAAGCAGGTTGGATGATATGATGCCAGATATTATCTTAGAATTTCAGAACATATTGATAGGAGGTAACAGTGGCAGTGTAGACTGAGAAAAGGTGAACAAGGAGCTTCTTTCATGTTGTTTTGCTTAATGTAAACCAATAAAACGGGCTAACCTTGTATTTCAAGTCAATACTTATTTAGAATGCCATTGATTAACATTTCTGGTTATTGATTATGTTGTGCAGGTTGAAGAATCCCAATGGCTCTTGATGGTGGGTCAGCAGTGGTCTGCCGGAAAAGGGCCTTAGACCCATGACAAGACACCCAAAGGCCTAAATTAATATGGAGCAAAAACAAAATGTTTTTATTTACAAAATATGATTCAAATGTGTAAGCTAATTCACATTCACAAAAAAAGTTTATATGTTTGCAAACATTAATTCGCAAATGTATAACTTTCACAAAAGAATATTCACAAATGCAAAACAATTCAAAAATATACAAGTAGCCTATATATCTCTGAATGTTTCCACATGTATGTGAATTGATGGTTGAATCTGCATTTGCAACTTGTCGTGTGTGTGCAACTTTCTCTTTAATAACAAGGATTATTAAATGGAAATATTTCAAGCCCTTTGGCTCTACTATTAGAGAAAGCGTAACAGATAGGTTGGATCATTTGTGCTTTGATAACCAATCATGTTATATTATATTGATTTAGGGTGTGTTTCAGTCAGCTCCTTAGAGGTCGTGAATCAGTATTGTGTACACAAATTAAGCACTAGTAAGGACAGTAAAGACCCTGGCTCACTATATATTGGGACACTGATGACATTAATTGTATAAAAGTATATTATGATACATTTAAAAGTATATTATGATAAATACTTTGATTGTTACAAATCCCTGCCACATTTCATCAATTTATTATAAATGTTAGCTAAATTATGTTCATTACCTGTCTGGTGATGTACACTCACCTAAGTTTTATTAGGAACACCTGTTCAATTTCTCATCAATTCAATTATCTAATCAACCAATCACATGGCAGTTGCTTCAATGCATTTCGGGGTGTGGTTCTGGTCAAGACATTCTCCTGAACTCCAAACTGAATGTCAGAATGGGAAAGAAAGGTGATTTAAGCAATTTTGAGCGTGGCATGGTTGTTGGTGCCAGACGGGCCGGTCTGAGTATTTCACAATCTGCTCAGTTACTGGGATTTTCACGCACAACCATTTCAAGGGTTTACAAAGAATGGTGTGAAAAGCGAAAAACATCCAGTATGCGGCAGTCCTGTGGGCGAAAATGCCTTGTTGATGCTAGAGGTCAGAGGAGAATGGGCCGACTGATTCAAGCTGATAGAAGAGCAACTTTGACTGAAATAATCACTCGTTACAACCGAGGTAAGCAGCAAAGCATTTGTGAAGCCACAACACGCACAACCTTGAGGCAGATGGGCTACAACAGCAGAAGACCCCACCGGATACCACTCATCTCCACTACAAATAGGAAAAAGAGGCTACAATTTGCACAAGCTCACCAAAATTGGACAGTTGAAGACTGGAAAAATGTTGCCTGGTCTGATGAGTCTCAATTTCTGTTGAGACATTCAGATGGTAGAGTCAGAATTTGGCGTAAACAGAATGAGAACATGGATCCATCATGCCTTGTTACCACTGTGCAGGCTGGTGGTGGTGTAATGGTGTGGGGGATGTTTTCTTGGCACTCTTCTGGCCCTGACTTTAAATGCCACGGCCTACCTGAGCATTGTTTCTGACCATGTCCATCCCTTTATGACCACCATGTAACCATCCTCTGATGGCTACTTCCAGCAGGATAATGCACCATGCCACAAAGCTTGAATCATTTCAAATTGGTTTCTTGAACATGACAATGAGTTCACTGTACTAAAATGGCCCCCGCAGTCACCAGATCTCAACCCAATAGAGCATCTTTGGGATGTGGTGGAACGGGAGCTTCGTGCCCTGGATGTGCATCCCACAAATCTCCATCAACTGCAAGATGCTATCCTATCAATATGGGCCAACATTTCTAAAGAATGCTTTCAGCCCCTTGTTGAATCAATGCCATGTAGAATTAAGGCAGTTCTGAAGGCGAAAGGGGGTCAAACACAGTATTAGTATGGTTTTCCTAATAATCCTTTAGGTGAGTGTATATATGCCTAATTAAATGGTTTGAAAAAAAAAAAACATATATCTTGGGTCTTTATGTGTATCAAGTTGGCACGTACGTATTGTACTTATGTTTCACACTTCAGAATTTAAAATAAGGTAACACCATTGCTCCCTTGTTTTCACGGTGCATTATGGGACTTTTTAGCAAACGTTTCAGTGCACTAGAAGGATTTCACAATTGAGACAGCCTTTAAAATGGCAGACTCCCTGATCAGCGCCCAGACTACTGAACTAGGGAGCTGATTGAGACACACCCATCAATTCACTCACTTTAAATATCTTTCCATTGGCTCATGCTTGAGTCAACTTTACTAGAACTATTTGCAAATTGGCAAAGACTCTTCAGACACAAAAATTATACTATGATACCATTTAGTGAACAAAAGCCCCTGAGGTATATATTGAAGGTCTGATTTTGGGTCTTTTTTTGTTTTGTTTATTACTTTTACATAATGCATAACTGTACAAAGGCCTCTACAAAAGCTTTCCTGGCAAAGGAGAGAGGGGTTTGTGTCTTGCCTCATCTGTGAAAACCTCAGACTTCAGTAACGCAAATAAATAATGGAATGAGCAGGCTTGTGAATGCACTCAGCAAAATTAGCCAATGCAAATCATGCACTTCAGACTGAGGGAGAAAGCCCCTTCCGTAATGAGTCAGAGATGAGATCTATAGAGTCAGAGGTCTGAGAGGGCCAAAGTCAATGCCTTGAACCAAAAGCTTCACAAACCCTCCACACAGAGCATAGCAGCCTGTTTAATGGCACTGTTCTAAATGTGAAGGCAAATGCAAAAGTATAAATTTTGTACATCAATTTGTTGAATTTAATTGATCACCTATGTCAGTGTGAACTTTTAAATGTTGTATATATCCATGGTGGTGGGGCTTATCAAATTTAATTAAACATTAAATGTTAATTTTATTAAGTGGATAGTTAATTCATTGATTACATAGTTAATTCATATTAAGTGGAACCTACAAAGACTTACACCTGTATGTACGAATGTCACTGAAAACATTGACACTGTGGATTTATATATATGTTGGCATACACTGTGTATGACCATATATAAAAAGTCAACATTTACAACACTTAATTATTTAACACTTAACACTTAATTATTTAGGTTTCCACTCTATATAGAGAACGGGATATCACTTTGGGATGAATTCTGGATGCACTAACAATCTATTCATAACAGTGAGAATGAATAGATACCTATTCTGTGTTTGATCTTGTACTTCATCTATTAATTTTGTCTCCCTCCCACCTCATTATACTTTATGTACTATGCAAAACATCCTAGGACCATTTAACCCCTGATCGATGATTTATTTTATTGTGCACATGTCTGCTACCAACCTTCCAAATTTTTTTTACAAATTGTCCGTGGTGTCAGGGGCAATGGATTAGCTTGGATTTTGTTTTGTCATTTGTAGGCTCTGTCCCAAATTGCACACTTAATATGCAGTTGTGGTCTTGTGGAACAATTGCCGACGTGCACATAAACGCTCCTGTCACGGTTCATTAATTCATTGTCTCCTTTTCTATGTGCTTGTGAGGTTGTGTGGAGGCGTGGTTACTGATTACAGTGCTCATCACCTCCACCTGCTGCACTTAATCACCAGGCTTTATATGCAGGTCTCTCACCCACTCTCATTGTCAGATCGTTTCAGGCTTCCCTTTTGTGTGTTTCGTTGGCGTGTTTCCTGTTCCCTCTGTGTGATCTCCGTTCCGGTTCCTGGATTCCTCTGTGCGATCTCCGTTCCGGTTCCTGGATTCCTCTGTGCTGTATTGCCCGCTGCGTCCCTGCTTCGTCACCTGTCTGGGTTGCTCCGACTGCACCGATCTGCCTGGGTTTGCTTGCCTGCATCTGCCTTCTACACTGAGATCTGCCTTCTACACTGAGATCTGCATTCTCCACTGGGATCTGCCTGACCTGTCTCCATTGCTTCTTTTATGACTGTGTTCATGTTTTGTCTCAGTCATACAGACAAATAAATGTGTATTTACTTCATCGCTATTGGATCCTCCTGTCTCTTATTCACAGCCGTAACAGAATGATCTGACCATTGTTATGGATCCAGGGAGGATGACCGAGCTCCAGGACTATCTCAACTCTAGTAACCTGAGAATGGATCGACAGGATCGCTACGGCCCAGGCAGTACAGGAAATGACGAAGCAGGTGTCCAAGCTCTCGACCCAGATCCAACAACTAAGAGTTCCCACTGCGCCCCCACCACCGCCATTTCCCCAGCCATCTAGTAACAACAGCCCGCACGAGCCCCGGATCCCAACGCCAGAATGTTATGCGGGTGAGCCCGATCTCTGTAGATCATTCCTAACGAAATGTTCTTTATTTTTTTCGTTGCAACCTACCTCGTTTTCTACAGAAGCATCCAGAGTGGCGTTGGTGATCAACCTACTGACGGGGCGTGTGGCACGCTGGGGAACGGCGGTTTGGGAAAATCAAGATCTGTGTTGTTCCTCGCACTCGCGGAGGAGATGAAACGGGTCTTTGACCGAGCAGCCACGGGACGCGAGGCGGCCCGTAGGCTCGCCGAACTCCAGCAAGGCAATAGACCCATTTAAGACTACATCATTGACTTCCGCATCCTGGCCGCAGAGTGTGGTTGGAACGAGGAGGCGCAGTGGGACCAATTCCTGCATGGGCTGACTGACCGTGTTCAGCAAAGAGGTGTACGCGTTGGACCTGCCTCCGGATCTCAATGGACTCATGAAACTGGCGCTTCGTGTGGATTCGCGTCTGGAATCACTTCACCAACGGACTCGCATGAGAAGGACCACGGATTTTCACAAAGTCCTTGGCGCTAACACGGTCAGTCACACCAGCGATCCCGAGCCCCTGCAGGTAGGCAGAGCTCGGCTTTCCCGGGAGGAGAGAGAACGTCGTCAAGTGGGTGGACTCTGCTTTTACTGTGGTGCGGGGGGGCATTTCCTTAACCAGTCTCCAGTAAAAGATCGAGCCCGGCAGTAGAGAGGAGGTTACTGTCAGGTGGAGCTGCGTTGGGGAAATCCTCGTCTGCAACTCTCCTTCCGGGCTGACTACAGTGGGCAGACAGATTCCACGTCTGTCAAGCCCTTGTGGATTCCGAAGCGGAGGATAATTTCATTGACTGTTCACTGGCACACCAACTCCGGATCCCCATCACACCTCTTTCCAGGACTATCACCGTACATGCCCTTAGTGGCCAGACACTACCCACCATCACTCACACTACTAACAGGATTACACCCACCATTTTGGGCGATCACTCAGAGACCATCACGTTCCTCCTCACGGACTCCCCTCATGCACCCATTGTCCTTGGTCATCCCTGGCTTGAGAAGCACAACCCTAGGATTGACTGGGGACACAGCACGGTGTCAGTTTGGAGTAATCAGTGCTATGCCTCTTGTGTCTGCCCGTTCGTCTGTGTCTCGTTCTGTGTTTCAGGAGGAGACGATGGATTTATCTAACGTGCCAGAGGAGTATCTCGACCTGAAGGAGGTGTTCAGTAAGTCCCGGGCTGCTTCTCTTCCTCCTCATCGTTCCTATGACTGTGCTATAGATCTACTTCCAGCAAGTCTCCGCCTAGAGGCAAATTATACTCATTTTCTACTCCTGAGAGGGAGGCCATGGAGAAATACATTTCTGATTCTCTAGCTTCTGAGTTCATCCGCCCTTCCTCTTCTCCAGCGGGGGCGGGGTTCTTTTTTGTGGGTAAGAAGGATGTTTATCTGCGACCTTGTATTGATTACCGAGGGTTGAATAACATCACGGTAAAGAATACGTATCCTTTGCCATTGATGTCTTCAGCCTTCGAGAGGTTACAGGGAGCATCCATATTCACGAAATTGGACTTACGCAATGCTTATCATTTGGTGCGCATAAGGGAGGGGGATGAATGGAAGACTGCATTTAATACCCCCAGGGGCCATTTTTAATACTTAATCATGCCCTTCGGGCTGTCTAACTCCCCAGCAGTCTTCCAAGCACTAGTTAATGACGTGCTGGGAGATATGGTTGATCAGTTCATTTATGTCTACCTGGATGACATATTGATTTTTTCCTCTTCTCTCCAGGAACATGTCCAGCACGTCAGACTAGTGTTTCAGAGGTTGTTAGAGAATGGGCTTTTTGTCAAGGCGGAGAAATGCGCGTTTCATGCAGAGTCGGTACCATTTTTAGGTTATTTCATCTCATCCGAGGGAAAGCGCATGGACCCTGACAAAGTTAAGGCTGTGATAGATTGGCCAAGCCCAGATTCCTGTAAGGCCCTGCAGAGGTTTCTGGGATTCGCCAATTTTTATCCGCGTTTCATTCGCAATTTCAGCCAACTAGACGCGCCTCTGACCGCGTTGACCTCTCCTAGAACACCGTTCGGGTGGTCTGGTGTAGCCGAAGCTGCATTTACTAAACTTAAGAGCTGTTTCGTTTCAGCTCCCATTCTCGTCACCCCTGATCCTTTATGTCAGTTTGTGCTAGAGGTGGACGCAGGAGCAGTTCTCTCCCAGCGCTCTTCTTCGGATGACAAGATGCATCCTTGCACGTTTTTTTCTCATCGTCTGTCACCAGCCGAATGCAATTATGACATTGGTAACAGAGAGTTGTTGGCAGTCAAACTAGCATTGGAGGAGTGGCGTCATTGGCTAGAGGGGTCGGGGGTACCTTTCATCGTATGGACCGATCTTAAAAATATGGAGTACATCAGATCTGCCAAAAGACTCAACTCAAGGCAGGCTCGGTGATCTCTTTTTTTCTGACGTTTTGATTTTTCTCTTTCGTACCGCCCGGGTCCAAAAAAAATCAAACCCGATGCTTTGTCGCAGGTTTTTGACCGCTCCGAGCGCCCGTCCACTCCCGAGTGCATTTTACCGGAGAAACTCAGAGTTTCCACACTCACATGGGAAGTCGAATCGAAGGTTAAGACATCTAACCGCCCTCCCTATGGGCTCCTTCACCGCCCTCCCAGAGCAAGACGGTCATTTTAACCGTTGTGGACCGGTTCTCGACGATGGTTCACTTTATCCCCTTGCCTAAATTACCATCTGCCAAGGAAACAGCGGTAGCTGTCGTCGATCACGTCTTTCGTTTGCATGGCCTCCCGATGGACGTAGTTTCCGACAGGGGACCCAATTTGTGTCCAAATTTTGGCGTGAATTTTGCAGATTACTAGGGGCGACGGTTAGTTTGTCTTCGGGCTTTCATCCCCAGAGCAATGGCCAGACTGAGCGGGCTAACCAAGATCTTGAGAGAGGGTTACGATGTTTGGTTTCCAAGAATCCTT
Organism: Gobiocypris rarus; assembly: GCA_023029165.1. NCBI lineage: Eukaryota > Metazoa > Chordata > Actinopteri > Cypriniformes > Gobionidae > Gobiocypris > Gobiocypris rarus. The sequence continues at coordinate 27,896,670 of CM040918.1, read as the reverse complement.
CCTCATGGAGCCAATGCATCTCATGGATTTCTTTTGCCATTTGAATGTAGCTTAGGGTACCAGCCACCAATTTTTCCCAGTCTGGAGTCCGAAGTCGCGGTCCCCTCCGCTCACGCCTTTGTCCAGAGGTGTCGCGACATATGGAGTAGAGCCCGTGAGACTCTGCTTTAGGTGGGTAGGCGCACCAAGGCCCAAGCCGACAGCCACCGGTCTAAGGCTCCCGTCTACGTCGTGGGTCAAAAAGTGTGGCTTTCCTCTAAGAACATTCCTCTTCGCTCCGTAAGTAATAAATTAGCTCTAAATTCATTGGCCCGTTCACTGTCACCAAGATTCTTAGTCCGGTGGCAGTCCGCTTCAAACTACTTCCTGTGTACGGGAGGATTCATGGTGTCATTTCAAGATGGAAATACAGACTAGAAGGGATATTTTAACTTGTTCTGCCCTTATGTCCATGATTTACTGCGGAGTTGCCAATTTTCACTGTCTTTCCAGCTTTTAACACTAAATGTGCGCTTATAGATCAACACGTTCTCATGAAATGCGTATCTATAACACAAATTGTATTTATTGTGCAATTTATTCGTCAAAATTACTTTTTACGTGCATATGATACGGATTGTCAATTAGGATTAGTGGTGTGGGTTACTCGGCAGCATCATTACCACAGACAGCGTGCCAGAATCGAGTTCTCTTTCACTCTTGAACAAACTATAACACACATTATTATGCTTAAATGTCTGTTTTGTCGAGTATCCTCATAAGAACAATTTTAAATGAGTTAAATAACATCTTAAATGAACTTAAAGAGTTGTGAGGAAATGGGATGCGTGTGACAGCGCGTCAGATTCGCGTCATGTTCGGCAGCGGCAGCGGCAGATCTTAACCCTTTCGCACGTACGTTCTAAATATTCAGACTGGCAGTCTGGCGTGAGTTTTTTAACGCGACCGTTATTATAAAATGACATGTGTTCTAATTTCCATGGTAACACATCAAACTTGACACGTGATGTTTTATTTTGTATTATTTTTTATGCAAAATACTTACTGACTAAATTAAATACATGCAAGTGAACTCCTCATAGTTTAAATAATAAAAATAAAAACAAATAAATGATATGTTTGTTGATCGATAAGTTATCACAGACTGTGGGCGGGGCGCCGCCATTATATGTTTTCAACACTGACAGGGAGTCGGAGCCTGCGGGATTTACAACACAAGATCATCCATTTATCCTGATATGTGTGACATTACGTGAGGGAGAAATCTGTAAAGTTATCACGGGCTGTGGCGTCCGAGCCGCCATTATGTGTTTACAACGCTGACGGAGCCTGCTGGATTTACAACACAAGATCATCCACTTTTCCTGTTATAGGGTGAATTCAAGGTGGTTTGGACACTTTTTGGCATTGCGATGACTTGGGAAAAGTGTTCCAATCACCCTGAATTCACCCTATGTGACATTACGTGAGGGAACAGTGTAGAAAATTATTCTTGTGTTAGTTAGTTGATCGGTAAAGTTATCACGGGCTGTGGGCGTCTGTGACGCCATGAACATTAAATGTTTACAACACTGACAGGGAGTCGGAGCCTGCTGGATTTACAACACAAGATCATCATCTTCTCCTGATATATGTGACACTATGTGAGGGAACAGGGTAGAAAATGGTTGTGTTAGTTGATCGGTTATGTTATCACGGGGCCATTATATGTTTACAACACTGATATCTTGCTGTTATATATATTAGGCAAGTTTATTTTTGGCAAGGCAAGTTTATTTATATAGCACATTTCATACACAATGGCAATTCAAAGTGCTTTACATGAAAATGAAATTAAAATAGTGATAAGAATTAAGAATACCACGTGTAAGACTTAAAAATAAAACAGGATAATTAAAAACAGTTGTAAAGAGAATTTTTAAAATAAGAAGACAATAGAAATATATAGTTGTAAAGATATTTAAAAAGAATAAAATTATTACAGTGTATATATAGATAAAAAATAAAATAAAAATAAAAATTAAGATGATGCATAGATTAGAATAGGTGCAATCAGTCGGACGTACAGTGGCACAGTGCTCATTCAGTAAAGGCACAGCTGAACAGATGTGTTTTGAGTCTAGATTTGAATGTGGCTACTGTTGGAGCACATCTGATCTCTTCTGGAAGCTGGTTCCAGCTACGGCTGGCACAATAGCTGAACGACTCTCCTTTCTTTGAGTGAACTCTTGGTATTTCTAGCTGACTTGATCCTGATGATCTGAGTGATCTGTTGGGTTTGTATTTAATCAGCATATCTGCAATGTATTGAGGTCCTAGGTCATTGAGTGATTTATAAACAAGTAATAATACTTTAAAATTGATCCTAAATGTAACTGGAAGCCAGTGTAACGACCTGAGGACTGGCGTGATATGGTCATATTTTCTTGTTCTGCTCAGAATCCTGGCCGCAGCGTTCTGTATGAGCTGCAGCTGTCTAATGGTCTTTTGGGAAGGCCGTTAGAAGACCATTACAATAGTCCACCCTGCTGGTGATGAAAGCGTGAACGAGTTTCTCTAAGTCTTGCCTGGAAACAAAGCATCTAATTCTTGCAATATTTTTCAGATGATAGTAAGCTGATTTAGTTATTGCTTTGACATGACTATTGAAACTCAGGTCTGACTCCAAAATCACACCAAGATTCCTGACTTGATTTTTGTTATTAGACCTTTGTCTCAAGATATGCGTTCACCTTGAGAATTTCATCTTCGTTTCCAAATGTAATGATTTCAGTTTTGTTTTTGTTTAACTGGAGATAGTTTTGGCTCATCCAACTGTTAATTTCATCAATGCATTTGCACAGGAGTCAATGGGGCTATAGTCATTAGGTGATAGTGCTAAGTAGATCTGGGTGTCGTCAGCATAGCTGTGGTAAGCCATTTGGTTCTCTCTCATTATTTGGCTCAGTGGCAGCATGTACAGGTTGAATAGGAGTGGTGCTAGAATTGACCCTTGTGGGACTCAGCAAGTCATGGATGTCCAGTCAGACTTATGGTCACCTATACTCACATAATAACCTCTTCCTTCTAAGTACGACCTGAACCATTTAAGGACCATCCCAGAAAGTCCGACCCAGTTTTCCAGCCTGTCAAGAAGTATGTTATGGTCAACAGTGTCAAATGCGGCACTGAGGTCGAGTAGCACCAGAATTGATGTTTTGCCTGTATCTGTATTGAGGCGAATATCATTTATGATCTTTATGAGCGCTGTTTCTGTGCTGTGATGTGGTCGGAAACCAGATTGAAAATTGTCAAAGTATCCGTTTGAGCTTAAGAATTTGTTCAGCTGACTGAAGACAACTTTTTCAATGATCTTGCCTATGAAGGGAGATTTGAGATTGGTAGTTGTTCAATATGGAGTTATCTAGATTTCTCTTTTTCAGAAGAGGCTTAACTACTGCGGTTTTAAGGAGTTTGGAAAATTCCCATTGAGAAGTGATGAGTTTACCACTTCTAGCAGATCTGCTTCTAAACAGTTAAACACACTTTTGAAAAAAGAAGTGGGGAGTGTGTCAAGGAGGCAGGTTGATGTTTTAAGGTGCTGCACCGTTTCTTCTAAAATTTTATAATCAATTGCTTCAAAATCAGACATAGTAACTTTCCGAGGTTGTGGTCTGATCTGACTGACCCAAAGCAACTCACGGATGTGCTGATCGCCTTCCTGATATTATTTATTTTCTCTGAGAAGAAGGAAGCAAACTCACGGCATTTGCTGTCAGAGAGCATTTCACTGGGAATGTGACTCGGGGTTTGTCAGTCTCTCTACAGTAGCAAAAAGAGTGCGCGTGTTGTTTATGTTTCTGTTTATAATATTTGAGAAGAAGGTCTGTCTAGCCTTGCCTAGTTCCACATTGAAATCATGAAGGCTGTCTTTATAGATGTTATAGTGGATTATAAGTTTTGTCTTCCGCCACATGCGTTCAGATTTCCTGCATTGTCTTTTCATTATTTGCACTGCCGTTGAGTTTCTCCAAGGTGCTTTCTGTCTTCCACTCTTTTCTTGACTTTCTCAGGAGCAATATTATCAATTACACTCTTAACTTTTGAGTTAAAGGAGTCAAGGAGAGAATCAACAGAGTCTGCAGATATGCTTGGTGTTAGAGATATAGCCTTCATAAATAGCTCACTAGTGTTCTCATTTAAGCTTCTCTTTTGACAGCGACAGATCTAGCTTCAATGGCAGGAGAGATTGAAATATCAAAGAAAATACAGAAATGATCAGACAATGCTACATCTTTAACAACAATTGATGAAATGTTTAGACCCTTGCTGATAAGTAAGTCTAGAGTGTGTCCACGATTGTGTGTGGATCATGTACATGCTGTGTCAAATCAAAAGTGTTAATAACAGTCATGAGCTCTTTTGTTGTACTGGATTCAGCATTGTCTATGTGAACGTTAAAATCCCCAGCAATGGCAAAACAATCAAACTCTGAGGAGATTATTGATAACAGCTCTGTAAAGTCCTCAGTAAAGGATGGAGAGTATTTTGGAGGCCTGTAAACAATGATAAGCAGGATGCGTGGAGCACCTTTTAACACAATACCCAGATATTCAAAAGACAGATAGTCACCAAATGACACTTGCTTACATTGATAGACATCTTTAAAAAGAGCAGCAATACCCCCACCTCTTCTAAACGCTCTGGACATACTCATAAAAGTAAAGTTAGGAGGAGCTGTTTCATTGAGGACTGTTGCACTGCAGTTTTCTTCAAGCCAAGTTTCATTTAGAAGCAAAAAATCTAGGTTGTTTGTGGTTATTAAGTCATTGACTAGAAATGATTTGTTCTTAAGTGAACGGATATTTAAAAGTGCTAACTTAACAGTATTAATTTTTTCCCCCACAGTAATCTTAGTTTGACATGTAATAGGCAGCAGATTAGATGGGTTTGCTATACGGTCTGAGAAGGTCTTACACTTTCTATCACGTAACAGAACTGAAATAGAGAAAGAGACAGGCACACTGGGTTCTCGTTCTGTAAACATTTGATAAAGTTACTGTTATCATGGCGGGACCCAACACACATCACTGAGAGCTGGTATCAGTTGTTTTGGGTTCACCTACAACAGATGGAGGAGGGTGTTGGCCTGGCGTTGTGACCGAAGAAATCTCACAGGAGGAGGCTGAGAGCGAGCTGGGCCCACAGGCTTTGATGGTTGTGGGGCTCGACGCTCTTTGGTTGATATCTGGGGCTCGCAGAAATCGAGTGTGATAGTCTGGTTCCAGCATAGACCATTTGCTCCATTCTCTCTGAGAAGCTCAGAAGCGGGGATGCTGGTGAGAGGGATAACATGTCTGGTGAGGGTGGCTGTTGTTCTGGTGTTATCGGAGGCTGAATTATGTTATCATCCATTTCATGGAGTGACTTAGACATTTCATGCAGTTTCCTGTTCAGACTAGTCATAAAGCGTAACAGTTCACTAGTCTGACCCCCTTAGAGCCCACCCTTCGTGCACCTCCACAGTATGGGCAGAGATGTTACTGTTCAGTCCCTCAATCTGTGTTAGTTCTAATATGTCACAGTCTGTCTGTGGTGAGCACTGTGGCGGGACTCAGATGGGAGTGTGTCCGTGAGCAGTGGCTGTTGTGGCTGCGTGATGTTATCAGTGTCCTTGTGGAGTGTGTCAGCTGCATGTCCATTCAGATGCTGAAATGAAGTCCTGTAGTCGTCCATAGTCTGTTCAGGTGTGTGTGTGCCATTCAGGTCAGTGAGTTAGCACACACAGCTGAGGATGGTGTAGGGAAAAGTGAATATTGTCCTTTAGCACTCTTGCACCAAGTTTGTTTGGGTGAAGGCCATTTGATGTAAACAATTGTCTCTGGCTCCAGAATAGATTAAAGTTGTCGATGAAGTTCACTCCTTTATGTTGCAGGTTTTTGCAGCCATGTATTAAGCCCAAGTAACCGTGAAAACCTATTTGTTCCTCTTGCTGGAAGTGGTCCACTGATGAACGGTTGAACTTTTAGTTTTCTAAATGTTTCAAAAGTACATTGAAATCCCTCTTAATGAGTTCTGACTGCTCTCTCTGAATATCGATTTTCCCCACATGAATGACAAGTCGATTTGCAGTCTTATGTTTCATCAGAATGTTCTGAATTTCCCTGTTTACGTCAGAAACTGTAGCTTGTGGAAGGCAGCATGTAGTTGTATCCCTGCTCCTAATGTTTCTGACTGTAGTCCCCACTATCAGAGTCCTGGGCTCGGCTGCACTCTGAGCTGAGTGCCGCTGTCTGCTCGACCTTGAGCGCCTGTTGGTATCAGTGTTAGCTGCGGGCTGATACGATCTGTGTTCGTTTACATTCATCACATTTGGGGATTCATCACCCACATTCATTAATACTTCAAATCTGTTTTCAAGTTGTATAGTTGGTGGTAGGAAATCAGCATTTGCAATCCTTGTGTCTGGGGTAGAGCATGCTAAAGTTGCAGTATGTGGCTCGTGACAATCTGATGTCTCGGGTCCCTTTGGGTCTTGCTCCCTGTTTGTGCCATCGATTAGTGTGTTGATCAGTTATTTGTTTCCCCTGTTGGGTAGCACTATGTTTATGGGACTCACCGGCAGTGTGCTGAGGGCGTTCATTTTGAAGCTCTGTGTGATTCGTCTGGTTCGGTGGTTTCGCAAATAACTTTGTTTCAAGAACTGCAATCCTCTGTAAAAGTCTGTGGCAGTTTGTGCAGCAAGTAGATTCTAGAGGAGGCATTTTCTTATCCTTTTGAATGTAGGCAGCTGTGTTTTCCCTTCTCCGGAATGTAAGCTGATGGCAGTGGGAGGCTGGTTGGATGAAATATTCCGCTTTTTTGTAGTAATCCAGTCACCAGAGTTTCAAATTTTATCATTGAAGTCAAGCTTTGTTGTTTGAGCACTGTGCTGATTTACAGAAGTTGAAATTACGAAATTACGAGATAAAATATAGAAGCGATAGAGCAAAGCGCGGAGCAGTAAGCAAGAGCGTCCGAACAGTAGCAAAGCAGGAAGCACAATGCACAATATTAGTATGCAATTACAAACTATATTTAGTTTTTGTTGATATTTTTGTGGTTGTGTAATGTAATTTGAAGTGTATGAAACCTAAAATAAACATTAAAAGACACTGAGCTCAGTCAGTCTCTCACTCACTCAGTCTTTGGCTCTGCGTCAGTCAGCGCGCTAAAGCAGATTTTAAATTTGAATTTGGCAGTTGATCTCTGAGCGTTCTAATCACACCCGTGTGTTCGTACGCACCAGGGACCAGCCTAGATTGATCACACAGGTTTGATTGTACGTGTTAAAGGGTTAAAGTCACAACAGCCACTAATGATGTCTGTTTTTAACATGGGGGTAATCCAGCCCCCAGAAAGCGTACCTTCCATAGGGGCAGCCAGCGCTAACCAAGCCATCACCTGCTGTTAGCATTCCATTGACTCCCATTCATTTTGGCGTCACTTTGACAGCGAATAACTTTACATCTGGGGCATTTAAAGACTCAATTTGTCCATTGTTTATTTCTAAAGAAACACGACAATGTATAAAAGGCTCCATTACCTTGAATCTTCAGCTATCGCCCCGTAGAAGCCATTTTTCTAAAAAAATAGGCTAAAGTTGTGCCCCAGAGTCTGCCCCAGACTCTGTCGTGGAGTAAAAAATTACGTATAGACAGAAGGAGAAGCTCGTAGGCAATCTTTTACTGTCTATTAGGCAATCGAGGGGACGTGGAGGCATAAAGTCCGATAAAGTCAAGGGAGAAGCATGGAGAGAAGCCCATAGAGAGCCAACAGCAACGGGACAAAACATTTCAACAACGTGATTCAGATTTCACTTTGCACAACTTCTAGAAGACTTACAACTTTCATCAACTTTCTACATCGTCAAGCTCAGTCTGAGGCTGCGCAGTACGCTCAGACATCAGGAAGTGAGGGCTTCTAATTGACTTCACATATCTCCGTTGAAGTCTATGGGGTCGCTGTGTCCATTTCTTTTACTGTCTATGGTTATTAATTAAACGTTGGTGGACAGTCATTTTCAAGGTCTCTCCAGAGACGCTCAATTGGGTTTAAGTCAGGGCTCTAGCTGGGCCATTCAAGAACAGTCACAGAGTTGTTGTGAAGCCACTCCTTCATTTTTTAAGCTGTGTGCTTAGGGTCATTGTCTTGTTGGAAGGTGAACCTTCGGCCCAGTCTGAGGTCTTGAGCACTCTGTAGAAGGTTTTCATCCAGGATATCCACTTGGCCGCATTCATCTTTCCCTCTATTGCAACCAGTCATCCTGTCCCTGCAGCTGAAAAACACCCACACAGCATGATGCTGCCACCACCATGCTTCACTGTTGGGACTGTATTGGACAGGTGATGAGCAGTGCCTGGTTTTCTCCACACATACCGCTTAGAATTAAGGCCAAAAAGTTATATCTTGGTCTCATCAAACCAGATAATCTTATTTCTCACTATCTTAACAAACTCCATGCAGGCTTTCATGTGTCTTGCACTGAGGAGAGGCTTACGTCAGGCCACTCTGCCATAAAGCCCCGACTGGTGGAGGGCAGCAGTGATGGTTGACTTTCTACAACTTTCTCCCATCTCCCAACTGCATCTCTGAAGCAGAGGTGGGTAGTAACGAATTACATTTACTTCGTTACATTTAATTGAGTACATTTTTTGGGCAACTTGTACTTTTAGAGTATATTTAAATTTGTGTACTTTTACTCTTACTCGAGTACATTTCTTGTGAAAAAATTGTACTTTTACTTTATTACAATTTGTGGTGTTCCTCCGCTACTGTCAAATGATGATTTGTTCGCAAGTCTCGCGAAACGTTGGAGAGGCTGCTTCGCGAGTCGTGGCTATGCATCACCCGCTTATAATTAGTGCCCGTTTAGTCAGAAGATGATGGCCGAAGCAGAGGAAGATGTGTGTGAGCTACAGGAGGCAGATCACCCATGCCCTAAAGTTCAGTCTATGTTTTAACTTCAAAATGTCTAAAAAAATAGTTTCATAATGCGATGCATGCTGTGTGCACCAAAACCAACTGACATCTCAGCATACAAGAATTCCAGATCCGACCTGAAAAAAACATGTAGCGGTAAGTGTCACAATGATGCTTATATTTGAACACTATTAATGGTAATTTGGTAACTATGGGCACTTTTCCCTTATTGTACATGGTCTGAGTGTTTTCCTCATATGCGCCCTTGTGCAAGCAATGACAGATAGTTTCCTCCAAACAACACACGTCCACGAACAAACGTTAACGTTCACATCTGCACATTTACATATCCTTTTCTTTTTTTTCACAAAACGAAACAAATTGAATAGCCTAATGTGACGTCTTGCATTTATACACACAACCTGTCTGAAGAACGGGATTTTATTCCTAACTAAAGAATACATATATATTCATTTACACTGTTTAACCATTAATCACACACACACACACACACACACACACACACACACACACACACACACACACACACACACACACACGTCTGGATTGCTATCTTTCTGGGGACTCGCCATAGGCGTAATGGTTTTTATACTGTGAAAAACAAATATTCTATCCCCCTACACTGCCCCTGCCCTTGCCCCTGCCCCTGCCCCTGCCCCTGCCCCTGCCCCTGCCCCTGCCCCTGCCCCTGCCCCTGCCCCTAAACCTACCCATCACACAACACGTTCTGCATTTTTACATTTTCAAAACAGCTCATTCTGAATGATTTATAAGCTTTTGTACCCATGGGGACCTCAATTTAGGTCCCCACGGTGACACGAGTCCCCATGAGTCTGTGTGCATTCAGGTTGAAGTCCCCACCAGGCTAGAAAAACATGTACACACACACACACACACACACATATATATATATATATATATATATATATATATATATATATATATATATATATATATATATATATATATATAGAGAGAGAGAGAGAGAGAGAGAGAGAGAGAGAGAGAGAGAGAGAGAGAGAGAGAGAGAGAGGTCGCTTCTTATCAATCAGATTGAAAGCAACTACTAACTACCTGATTAGTTTTTTCATCAAATACTTTTTACTCTTACTCAAGTAACTATTTCGATTGTTACTTTTACTTCTACTTGAGTAAATATTTCCGTAAGTACTTGTACCTGTACTTGTCCTTGTCCTTGAGTACAGATTTTGGTTACTCTACCCACCTCTGCTATGGAGCTCAGCCACAGTGATCTTTGGGTTCTTCTTTACCTCTCTCACCAAGGCTCTTCTCCCCCGATAGCTCAGTTTCGCCGGACGGCCAGCTCTAGGAAGGGTTCTGGTTGTCCCAAACGTCTTCCATTTAAAGATTATGGAGGCCACTGTGCTCTTAGGAACCTTAAGTGAAGCAGACATTTGTTTGTAACCTTGGCCAGATCTGTGCCTTGCCACAATTCTGTCTCTGAGCTCTTCAGGCAGTTCCTTTGACCTCATGATTCTCATTTGCTCTGACATGCACTGTGAGCTGTAAGGTCTTATATAGACAAGTGTGTGGCTTTCCTAATCAAGTCCAATCAGTATAATCAAACACAGCTGGACTCAAATGAAGGTGTAGAACCATCTCAAGGATGGACAGCCCCTGAGTTAAATATATGAGTGCCACAGCAAAGGGTCTGAATACTTAGGACCATGTGATATTTCAGTTTTTCTTTTTTAATAAATCTGCAAAAATGTCAGCAATTCTGTGTTTTTATGTCAATATGGGGTGTTGTTTGTACATAAAAAGGAACTGAAATGATTTTAGCAAATGGCTGCAATATAATAGAGTGAAAATTTTAAGGGGTTCTGAATACTTTCCGTACCCACTGTGTGTGTGTATATACAGGTCCTTCTCAAAAAAATTGCATATTGTGATAAAAGTTCATTATTTTCCATAATGTAATGATAAAATTAAAATGTTATATATTTTAGATTCATTGCACACCAACTGAAATATTTCAGGTCTTTTCTTGTTTTAATACTGATGATTTTGGCATACAGCTCATGAAAACCCAAATCTAAAAAAAATAGCATATTTAATCCGACCAATAAAAGAAAAGTGTATTTAATACAAAAAAGTCAACCTTCAAATAATTATGTTCAGTTATTCACTCAATACTTGTTGGGGAATCCTTTTGCAGAAATGACTGTTTCAATGCGGCGTGGCATGGAGGCCATCAGCCTGTGGCACTGCTGAGGTGTTATGGAGGCCCAGGATACTTCGATAGCGGCCTTAAGCTCATCACTGACTGTGGGTACTTGACACTGGACTTCAGGCATTTTGGCATTTCCTTCTCCCCATTCTTCCTCCAGACTCTGGCACCTTGATTTCCAAATGACATACAAATTTCATAAAATTTGAGCGACAGTCCAGTGCATATATATACCGTTGCTAAGGGTGGCTATAGCCCCATCAGAATGTTGAATAGCCCCCTTTTTTCTGTGGCATTTTTATGGGGACATAATAGCCTAACTTGTTCCATTAATCGATCTATGTTCTATAACATGTAAAACGGGAACATGAACGGAATATTCTAAAAGCAACTCATGTAAACACCTTAATCAGAATATTGTCCTATTCAGAATAAGGTCAATAATTAGATTACTGCTGTCCATGTAAACAAAGTCAGTGAAGAGCACTGCGTTTTATTCAAAGTTGAACATTCTTCATCTCTCGGTGACCGGTAAAAACGTTGAAGGCTGAGCGTGAAATAGACGCACAGCGCGTTGCATGTCAGTCATGAGGGGGAAAACGCTTCAATCCATTGTGATGTGCTGCTGTTCGTTTAATGTTTCATTTAAGTGTGAAGTATGCACAGTTCTGATACAGGTGCTGAAATCTTTCACCTTTGCATGTAAAAATGTTTTGTCTTATGGTCACTTGTATTAAGCTAAATAAAAAATATAATTAGTTGAATATGTCAATTCTTTGGCCAAATATAATTTAAAACTACACTTCTAGTGCATGTGGTGTGTACCATAGCTGCTTTTTTTTTAAACTACTTCTTTACAAAGTAACTCTGACATCATGAATATAGATTATTTTATTAGCACCCCCACATATTGGTCTACCTGTAATGTTGATGGCTATACTTAATGCTTAAAATTGTGGGGTGGTCTATTTCATAGAGACATCAGTATTAGTATCAGTGAAACTGGCCTTCATTCATAAAAAGATGCCATTGAACAAATATTTAAAATATACTGTCTTTGTTTTTCTATATTAATTTGGTGATTTACTGTGAAATGATTACATTATAAAATATATTAAAAATGTGGGATTGTTTTTTTTTTTTGATTGATTGATTGATTGATTGATTGATTGACAGCACTAAAAGAAAGTTTACATGAATTATATTATGCATGCCCACAATCTATCTTTTGTATTTATTGCATTGCATATGTTCAGGGATGACAGACTGATAAGCAGACAAGCTATTTATGACTGGATGTAACTTTTGATACTTTGCAGTAAAAGTGGCTCTCCTATTGATTTTGTCCTATCAGTGTGGCTCTCCTGAAAAAAATAGCAAAGACCACTGATATAGGGTGAGCTATTTGTCATTTTAGGTTTCAGAAATGTGCTCATGAGGGCCCCCTTTGCGGCAGATATGCGCCATCAATGCACTCTTTTGCCAAGACAGCACTGGGGTAAGCTCTGTAGCAGACTTCTACCCGATAGTCAAAACAGTGTTACGTCATGAAAGCATAAGAAGGGAGACAGCAAGTGGTTAGGGTGCCATTTGTGACAGGGCCACAATCAAACCTCTCCAGCCTACAGTATGCTGGAACTCTACCTCATCCACAAACTCAATGACTATCATGCATTCTTTTTTGTTCGTCTTAAAGGTTTTTACACTTCCTTTGCTTTGTCTTTATCTATGCAGTAAATTTTCATTGCAAGGTTTCCGTTTTATTGTGTCTAAGTACCCCAATATATTGCCCCATAAATCATTGTTGTCTTCTGTTGTGGTTTGTAATTTAACCTCAAGATGTCAGTATAATGCTTGAGTATTGAGGATATATTTAACGGCTAATCCTACACCTACCCATAACCATTTATTAAAACTATACATACTATTATAAATAAAAGCATAACAGACAGACCAGTGTAATCACAATCAATTATTTATTGCAAAAATGCCACTGCCGTAAATCATGTCGTAACGCTTCATGAGGGCGCGATTTTTGAATGAGAAATTTGAATTAATCACAACGAGCGCAGGATTTCACGTTTACGGACGCTACGTTACTGAGAATGGAGATGAAGATCACTGGATAAAGGGCTCAACTTGGATTTGTTCCTCGCAAATATATGGATTCTAAAGATTTGGATTGCAGCTGACAAATAAAATTGATGTGTTTTGTGAATTTATGTTGTGTTTTGTTGTATCTTATGATCGCCAGTTGCTGAATAGACAAAATGGTTAAACGATTGCAGAAAGGTTATTTATGTTAAGTTTTAAAATGTGGCTTCTTTAACATTATCTAATCATCCGAACTGAGTTTGTAGCAGATGTCACAAACAGAGTAAAATGTTATTTTATGTTATAATTAACTTAGTAAAATGCATTTAATAAATGCCACTGAAAACATGTATTGATATTTTGAATTGTTGTTTTTTAATACAATAGGAACAAAAATTTATGCCATGATTTTAATATTCATGCATGGGAGCCGGTACACTTGACTTTCACACTTGGATATACGTATAAATAATTTACGTTTCAGTGCTGTCAGTACATCAATATTGTACGTTTTAGAGTCTTTGCAATATTCTGGTAATTGTTTACAATCAATGAAAGGCGTTTAAAGTACAGGTGTTTGGCCTCATACCTGAGACACCAATGTGCTCTCAGTGGACCGTGCTGTTTGATTAATTGAGGACAGTGAACCAGAAAGTAAATCTTTGGAGTGAAGTTGTCAGGGAAAAGCTTCTGAAAACTCTTCGGAAATTCTGTGATGAGAGCAGCCAACTTGTTTTGATATATCATATATAGATATTATTAGCAAATAGAGAGCCCAGTAAGTGTTTTCCTGAGGGATAAAGCTTCCAATCAAAAATGGTAAGAGTCGGAAAAGGGTTAGTTTTTCAACGGCTTTTCTTGGGATGCCGCCTTGCTGCAGAGCAGATGACTTCAGCAAAACAGGCCTGTGATTGATGCTGTTTTGTCCAAAGGGGAATTGTTGTAACTGGTCATTAAACTGTTGCAGGGTTACCAGCCTTTCCCAGGTAAGCTTTAACAAGACTAATTTCAGAACCTGTGGGATGACCCCTTCAAGAATATAATAGCAAAGTCATGTTACTGAAGCTCCCTGTGAAGCACATGACATGTGCACATTGTAAGTTTTTTTCTCAGAATTGTTCAAATATTTAACTTTTTTGGAATAAAAAGATGGATTTTTTCTTCCAAAGTGGTGTTTACAAAAACACAAACAAACAAAACAAAAATGTTTTGGTAACACTTTAGAATAATGGTTCTTAGAATATTAGTTAACATTAGTTAATGTATTACCTAACACAAAATAACCATGAGCAGTACATGTGTTCATCTTTGTTAAGGTTAGTTAATACAAATACAGCTGTTCATGGTTTGTTCATGTTAGTTCACAGTGCATTAACTAATGTTAACAAGATTTTAATAAAGTATTAGTAAATGTTAATAATATATGATATATGATAAATAAATGCTTTATACGTCCAGTTCATTATTAGTTTATGTTAACTAATGTAGTTAACTAATGTTAACTAATTAACATTATTCTAAAGTCTTACCACTTTTAAATTGCTGAAATTTTGTCAATTAATGGGAAAAACGTAATGCAATTTAATTTACAGTGCTATGTTTGTTGTATGTTTAATGACAGTGTTACTGTTTTTGTTACTTTAAGTTTTTTACAGAATAATACTATGATATTGTAATTGTTGTAATAATTTAAAAAAATAAAAAAATACATAAAACGTTCAGAATAGTTTTCTGTGATACGAAGAAATCTTTCAAGAGAGGAAATGTGGAGTGTTGTAGTTTAACCACAAGGTGTCAGTATCATGCTTGCGTATTATTGAGGCATTATCTAGAAAAAGAAGTGTGTTCAAATCGAGTGTATGTATGAAGCATGTGCTGAATAAAGAGCTTTAAGGAATGACTGGTACTGTTGCTTAATGCAAGATTTTTTGCTTTTAAGTGTAACAGCTTGCATGCCATAGTTTGGTAGATATCCAATTTCTGTCTAATTTTGTCACCTTGTTTTGAATTGAATGCATGCACCATATGGACATGTAGATGACAGACACAAACATGCTCAAGCATGAAAATGACTTATTTCATGAAAATGACAAATTTCATTTAATGAAATACTGTGCTACTAGTTTGCTCAATTAGCTACCCTTACGGAAAGTAATTATATAACCCTATATGAATTATCAATACATTAAATTATATAATGGTACATTTGAAAATATACCAAATAATATATTGTATAATAATATATTAAAATATATTGAATAATACATAAGGAATTGATTATATATATATATATATATATATATATATAAAATCAAGTGTATTGAATATAAATACATTATGATGTATTACATAGTCACACACACAGCTCTGGAAAAAATCAATGTTAAGTGTTCTCTTAATTTTTTCCAGAGCTGTGTGTGTGTGTGTGTGTGTGTGTGTGTGTGTGTGTGTGTGTGTGTGTGTGTGTGTGTGTGTGTGTGTGTGTGTGTGTGTGTGTGTGTGTGTGTGTGTGTGTGTGTGTGTGTGTGTGTGTGTGTGTGTGGACTGGTAATCCCTACAGTATGGGGACAAAATGTCCCCACAAAGATGGCAATATCCAAAATCCTTGTCCTTGTGGGGACATTTTTTGGTCCCCATGAGGAAAACATCTTATAAATCACACTAAGCGATGTTTTTTGAAAATGTAAAAATGCAGCATGTCTCCTGTGATGGGTAGGTTTGGGGCAGGGGCAGGGGCAGTGTAGGGGGATAGAAAATACGGTTTGTACAGTATAAAATGTGTGTGTGTGTGTGTGTGTGTGTGTGTGTGTGTGTGTGTGTGTGTGTGTGTGTGTGTGTGTGTGTGTGTGTGTGTGTGATTTATGAGGACACAAATTATAAATAACATGGGTATTACACTGGTATTACAACATAAACGTGGTTTATGATTTCATATGTTCTCATAATTCAAATAGCTTTTAAAACATACTAATCAATTTTTTATTAAAAATCTAAAAATGCAGAATGTTTTCTGTGATGGGTAGGTTTAGGGGCAGGGGCAGTGTACGGGGATAGAATGTACGGTTTGTACAGTATAAAAACCATTACGTCTATGGAGAGTCCCCATAAACCACATAGACCAACATGAGACTCAAACTCAGACATACAGTCCCTGACAAAAGTCGTGTCGATTATCTATTTTGTAGAAACACCTGCTATTAACCTGACTTTTAATTCATCAATTGGTGTTAGAAATAGCTCACATGAACAGCTAAAACCCTCCCAAATGACGTTTAATGCACTGAAATAAATTAGTTTCACTGAAAAAGATTTATCATTTAATCAAGACAGAAAGGTCAAATTTTGGCAAGAAAAAAGTTTTGTCGCCTATATCAGTCAATCAATCAATCAACTTTATTTATATAGCGCTTTTACAATGAAGATTGTTTCAAAGCAGCTTCACAGTGTTAAACAGGACAACATTGCAACAAAATTTGATTTGGCTAGTTTAATTTGGATAGTTTATAGAATTATATATGACCAAATTAATAAATTCTATTTGTATATTTAGTTGAGTAACTTGGATCATAATTTGAGTGTCCCCAACTGAGCAAGCCAAGCCAAAGGCGACAGTGGCAAGGAACCAAAACTCCATCAGGGCATGATGGAGAAAAATAAACCTTGGGAGAAACCAGACTCAGTCGGGTGCCAGTTCTCCTCTGGCCTATTATTAACAGTGTATAATTATTACTCTGGCAACCTTGCAGGTCATAAATCATATTAGATAGGAATATTCAAAATTTTGGGTATGGCGCGAGACGGGTTCATTTAGGATGGCGGCGTCGATTACACAGAATATGAATACTTGAAAGATCGGAGTTATTGCGCTGGAGACGGGTTAATTGAGGATGACGTTCGGTAAGGCGAATTCAGAGGAGACACTAATGGACACGGTCTCAGCAGACACTCCAGGATGAGCTGGTCATGTCCAGATGCAGGTCCACCATCCGATCCGGACACGGCCTGGATCCGGCCGACTGCAGTAAACCTCGGGATAAACAGAGAGACTAACATTAGTGTGGATGCCACTCTTTTTATGATGTAACGAGTACATCAGGTGTTATGGGAAGTGTTCGGTTCCGGCTGACCTAGTTAATGCAGCCTAACAATCAGTCATTTGATTTGAATAAAGAAAGTTAAAAATGTTCTATGTGTATGCCATAGTAAAGAGATGTGTTTTTAGTCTAGATTTAAACTGACAGAGTGTGTCTGCTTCCCGAACAATGCTAGGAAGACTGTTCCAGAGTTTAGGTGCTAAATAGGAAAAGGATCGACCGCCTGCAGTTGATTTAGATATTCTAGGTATTTTCAACTGGCCAGAGTTTAGAGACCGCAATTGACGTGATGGAGTATAATGCGTTAAGAGCTCGCTTAAGTACTGGGGAGCTAAACCATTTATTGCTTTATAAGTAATAAGCAAGATTTTAAAATGTATGCGATGATTAATAGGGAGCCAGTGCAGTGTTGACAGAACTGGACTAATATGATCGTACTTCCTGGTTCTAGTAAGAACTCGAGCTGCTGCGTTTTGGACCAGCTGGAGTTTATTTATTAGGCGAGCAGGGCTACCACCCAGTAGAGCATTACAATAATCTAGTCTTGAGCTCATGAACGCATGTACTAATTGTTCAGCATTTTGCATTGAAAGCATGTGACGTAATTTAGATATATTTTTAAGATGATAGAATGCAGTTTTACAGATGCTAGAAACGTGGCTTTCAAACGAAAGATTGGTATCAAAGAGCACACCCAGGTTCCTCACTGACGACGAGGACTTGACAGAGCAGCCATCGAGGGTTAGACAGTATTCTAGGGCACTACTTGTGGAGCTTTTCTGTCCAATAATTAAAAATTCAGTTTTATCTGAATTAAGTTGCAGGAAATTACTATTCATCCAATTTTTAATATCAGCTATGCATTCCGTTAATCTTGTGAATTGGTAAGTTTCGTCAGGGTGTGAAGAAATATAGAGCTGAGTATCATCAGCATAACAATGAAAACTAACGCCATGCTTCCTAATGATATCTCCCAGTGGTAGCATATACAGGGTGAAAAGCAACGGTCCTAACACTGAGCCTTGCGGTACTCCATACTGAACTTGTGATCGGTGTGACATCTCTTCATTTACTGCTACAAACTGATAACGGTCAGATAAGTAAGATTTAAACCATGCCAATGCAGTTCCACTAATGCCAACATAATTTTCGAGTCTATTCAAAAGAATATTGTGATCGATAGTATCGAATGCAGCGCTAAGATCGAGTAACACTAATAGAGAGATACAACCACGATCAGATGATAAGAGTAAATCATTTGTAACTCTAATTAGAGCAGTCTCAGTACTATGATATGGTCTAAATACTGACTGGAAATCCTCACATATATACAATTTCTTTCTAAAAAGGAACATAATTGTGAAGACACTGCCTTTTCTAATATTTTTGATAGAAACGGTAGATTCGAGATTGGTCTGTAATTGACTAATTCTTTAGGATCATGTTTTTAATAAGTGGTTTAATTACAGCCAACTTAAAAGTTTTTGGTACATATCCTAATGTCAAGGATGAATTAATAATATTAAGCAGAGGATCTATGACCTCTGGAAGCATCTCTTTTAATAGCCTAGTCGGTATAGGGTCAAGCATACATGTTGTTGATTTTGATGATTTAACAAGTTTAGCCAATTCTTCTCCTCCTATAGCAGTGAATGAGTGTAATTTTTCCTCAGTGAGACTACAATGTTCTGTCTGAAGTGATACTGTAGTAGACGGCTGCATGGTTATAATTTTATTCCTAATGTTATCAATCTTACTAGTAAAGAAGTTCATAAAGTCATTACTGCTGTGTTGTTTACAAATGTCAGAAGTTGAAGCTTTATCCTTTGTTAATTTAGCCACTGTACCGAATAAATACCTAGGGTTGTGTTTGTTTTCTTCTAAAAGAGTTGAGAAATAAGCAGATCTAGCAGTTTTTATGGCCTTTCTGTATGCAATCATGCTCTCTTTCCACAAATTGCGAAAAACCTCCAGTTTTGTTTTCTTCCAGCTGCGCTCCATTTTTCTATACAGAAATTGAACAAATTTACTGCAAATACAAAAATATGTCAGCAAATTAACTAGTGGCGCTGTGAGATCCATCCATGCGGTTTGGCAAGGACTCATACAATTTATTGATGAAGTCATCAGGAATAGCAAAGAAAGCAGTCTTGCATGCTTCCCAGAGTTCATGAAAATTTTTTGGTTTCGTCTTCCATGCTTCCTCTTTTATCCTACCCCACATATGCTCAATGATGTTCATGTCTGGTGATGGGCTGGCCAATCCTGGAGCATCTTGATCTTCTTCGCCTTGAGGAACTTTGATGTGGAGATGGAAGAATGCGATGGAGCACCATCCTGCTGCAGAATTTGGCCTCTTTTATGGTTGGGAATATAAGAGGTAGCTAAGATTTCTTGGTATTTTAGACTATTTTGACTATTGTTGCCTTCCACCCTGCAGATCTCTCGCACACCCCAATACTGGATGTAACCCAAGACCATGATTTTTCCACCACCAAACTTCACTGTTTTCTGGGTGAATCTCGGATCCATACGGGCTCCAGTCGGTCTCCTACAATATTTGCGGCGACTGTGGTGTAATTCAAGATCTGAAAAATCCTTCTGCCACTTTTCCAGCGTCCATACTTTTAGCAGGCTGTAGGCTTTGGCAAATGCAACACGGTTTTTCAATTATCTTGTTTAGTGCTAGCTTCTGGGCAATGATTCGACCATAGAGGCCATTTTGAGACAGAATCCGACAAACTGTTCTGGTTGACACAGGGACTTCAGGTGACCAGGTCTCGTGGAGCTCTGCTGCAGTGGAAAATGGGCTGGCTTTGGATTTTCGAGCCAACAAACGGTCCTCTCGAGCAGTTGTCTTGGATGGTCTGCCTGGTTTGTCATAAACATTTCCAGTCTCTTCAAATCTTTTTTTTATCCTCTGTACTTGACGCTGAGACACTTTGAAGGTGTGTGCCACATCAGCAGTGAATCTGGTCTTCAGCCTCTTGATAATCAAAACTTTAGTCTCAGGGTGAATCTTAGGCATGTTTGCAGAGGTCTAGTTGCAGTTGATGTGAAGGTCTAGTGCACTGGGGTTCTTTTTATACACACCTGAGATCTAATTGATCCATTATTAGTCACAGGTGAAGCTCATATGACAAGGCAACACTACACTTATGTCTTTGAAAAAAATAACACTCAATGTGCTTTACCAAGCTGTGAACATTTGAATATTTTTTTGACAGTTTCATTTTGCACTGAAACATTATTACAAAAGCTGTTGGGATTAAAATGAGCCATTTCTTGTAAAAAAAAATCTTGATAAGAAATATATTTCAGCGGCACTTCAGTTCAATTTGTACACAAGCGACAAGACTTGTCAGGGACTGTACCAGAAAACCTTTTAAATTCCAAAATAATACAACATTAAACACTAACAGAACTCTATATTAATATTGAACAAATCATGTGAAATAACACTTCATTTGAACATTTACTCCCCTTTAACTGTCAGAAGCAAAGCATGCTGGGAACTAGAAATATACAGTGGGTATGGAAAGTATTCAGACCCCCTTAAATCTTTCACTCTTTGTTATATTGCAGCCGTTTGCTAAAATCATTTAAGTTTTCTCTTTTTTTTCTCAATAATACACACAGCACCCCATATTGACAGAATAACACATAATTGTTGACATTTTTGCAGATTTATTATAAAAGAAAAACTGAAATATTGCATGGTCCAAAGTATTCAGACCCTTTGCTCAGTATTTAGAAGCACCCTTTTGATCTAATACAGGCATGAATGTTTTTGGGAAAGATGTAACAAGTTTTTTCACACCTGGATTTGGGGATCGTCTGCCATTCCTCCTTGCCGATCCTTTCCAGTTCTGTCAGGTGCAACCACCGATCAGGCATAACATTATGACAGGTGAAGTGAATTATCTTGTCATCACGGCCCCGTGGGTCGCAAGTGAACATTTTGTCCTCAAAGTTAATGACTTGAAAAAATGGGCACGCGTAAGGATTTTTAAGCAAGTTTGACAAGGGCTAAATTGTGATGGCTAGACGACTGGGACAGAGCATCTCTAAAACTGCAGCTCTTGTGGGGTGTTCCTGGTCTGCAGTGGTCAGTGTCTATCAAAAGTCGTATAATGAAGGAACAGTGGTGAACCAGCGACAGCGTTATGGGCGGCCAAGGCTCATTGATGCATGTGGGGAGCGAAGGCTGGCTTGTGTGGTCCGATCAAACAGACAAGCTACTGTAGCTGAAATTACTCAAGATCTTAATGCTGGTTCTGGTAGAAAGGTGTCAGAATACACAGTGCATCACAGTTTGTTGTGTATGGGGCTGAATAGCCGCAGACCAGTCAGGGTGCCCATTCTGACTCCTGTTCACCACCGAAAGTTAGCATCAGAACTGGACCACGGTTCTGAGCATCAGAACTGGACCACGGAGCAATGGAAGAAGGTGGCCTGGTCTGATGAATCACGTTTTCTTTTACATCACGTGGATGGTCAGGTGCGTGTGTGTCGCTTACCTGGGGAACACATGGCATCAGGATGCACTATGGGAAGAAGTCTAGCCGCCGGAGGCAGTGTGATACTTTGGGCAATGTTCTGCTGGGAAACCTTGGGTGTTACTTTGTTACTTTGACACGCACCACCCTTTAATGCAAACGGTATTCCCTGGTGGCTGTGGCCTCTTTGCAGGATAATGCGCCCTGCCTCAAAGCACGGTGTACATGGTCTGCAACAATGCTTAGGTAGGTGGTACATGTTGAAGTAACATCCACATGGATGGCAGGACCCAAGGTTTCAACACTTTGGGAATTAATAACATTTAACACTGATATTTTTACACTACTGATTTTACTGTGTAGGTATAAAGACAGATAGGATTAGTCAGAATAAACATGTACAGATAATGAACAGATAATGCACATTTACAGTAGTGTAAATAATACTATGAATAAATAGGACTAAAAGAAAATAAAAGGTTAAGTAATTTGAACAAACCGAAAACAGTGCCTTAGCAAGCACCTAATACCACTGTTTTTAAGCGGTCACTGCTTTAAAAATAATGTAATATTAATATTTGTAAACTATTTCCTAAATGTTTTCAGAAATAATGTCCTATACCTGTTTCACCGGATTCTAAAATAAGACATCATTTTGTGGTTAGTGCTTCTGTCTTTCTGTCTCTTACTTGAAAGGCTTTAAAAAGTGATGCCGGCTTGTCTGGTTGAGGACAAAGAAAACTTTTGCAGATGACGTCACACTGAGTGAATCAACTTAGAATGGCTCTAATTTACATGTATGTATCTCTCCCCCCATCCTACTTCCTAATGGCTGTGACCATTGAAAATATACCCAAAAAATCTATATGATCTAAAAATGAACAAATACTAAACAATATATATGTGTTTGATATCATTGGAAATGTCTTAGTGTGACTGGTACAAATATCTCATCCCCACAGAAATATTCAAGAAGATAACAATGGTTTTAAGAGTTTAAAGAGATGTTGCATATATAGTATGGTAGGTGTGTCAACCATTTGGTCTTGTCAATACAGGTCTGAGAGAGTGATTAAATGTAAATTCCCTTTGTTAACATATGTTACCATTTGAAAGAAGTTATTGTCAGGTCTGAATACTTAAGGTAGTGTAGCAGAAGAGTCAGGGCGCAATTTTGTATTCAGATTCGCCCGTAACGTTGTGTCCAGCCAACATTACGTAACCTATGGAAAGTCAGGAACGCATCTCTTTACTTAAGAGTATTCGATGTTTTTAGTATCTTTGAATTGATTATGTAATTGGAATTATACCTGACTGTTTAATAAATTGTTACATTTTGATTTATTCTGACTTACTCTGGAATTATTAACGATCTCTATGAGATCATGAATGGGTACTTTCCACAAAGGGTTAAATGGAATAATTAAATGTGTGTCTAACTATTAAATATGAATGACCAAATAACCAAATTGGCATTCTAATCTAAATTCTAAATTATAATAAAATGGAGTCAGATAAAGAGGAATTGGAATTAGATCCATTTTGCCCAGCTGAGAACATCGAACGCGCAGATACCTTCGCCCGCCCTTCGCTGCCGCCATTGGAGCGATTTCAGCGGTCTTACACACTCACCCCAACACAGCTAACAGTTTAGTTGCTCAGTGCCTTGAGAACAAGAGACCATGCACTTCAGAGACCACCAAATCTTTTCTATTAGGAATCCTTCAATTATTCATTCCTGCTCTTATTGCCAGTTGCAGGCCGATATCTGAAAGAAGGGTCACAGGCTGGAGGTACCTTGATCAATCATTTAACATACAGCAAGGAGCACATGAACAGATGAAAGGTTCTAGCTGCTGGAATTACAGGACATTGACCGTGTTTCATAGCTTGTTTGCACAGCAGAAAAGACAATTCCCTTATGCTAATGTTTACAGAACATGAACCTTCCCTCCAGGCATCATGGGAGCTTTTATATTTTATTACCTGAGCAGCACAGAGGCCCTGGGGCCAAGACACAGATCCATTTCGAAGCGGGTATTCAGAATGTATAGCCTCGTAAAATTCACTCTTGCCATGCCTGGCCAAGCGCAATTACAAATGGCATTATGTAAACTGATATATTCTAGCTGTAATAACATTTCTTTTAGATGCACGCATGGTGCTCAAGGCATTGCTGGAATAGGCCATATTTATCACCCCTGACCTGAACATTCACACATGGCAGATTCTGCGACAGGCACATAGTACACTGACTGTTGGATTTGCTTTGATTAATTAAATAATAGAAAAATTGACAATAGGAAAAAAAAAGGAAATGTCAATATTTAGCATGAATATTCATTACTGTAATAGGTGAGAATCTTTAGGCACCTTGTAATTTAAATCAGTTTAAATGGAAAAAAAGCACTGTTTGCTTTTGAACATTTTGAAAACTTTTAGTAGAAAATCCTAACTGATCACACTTGTAACAAAGCCCTTTTTTAGTGGTGGTGTTTTTTTCTTCTTCTTCTATAAATCAGTGCTATTGGTCACTCTTTACGTCTGTCTGTCTGTTTTACAAATATTTAGCCAATGAAAGGTATTAAAAAGAGCTTGTGACTAAATCTTGTTGGACCCTCAAACTGTCAGTAAACCTCATAACTGCACCCCCTCTATCTTGACTGGATGAACTGAAGTTTAGCAGCAGTAAAAATTAAGAAAATATTTAAAAAGTGGAAATAAAGCATCTAACATGTTTAATAATAAAGTGTTAGGGGTAGGTGAACAGACATGCAGTTGCCCTTTGGGGTGCACTTTTTCAGTTTAAGCACATGCAAGGTCTGTGCACGTTCCTGCTAAAGGGTGTGTTATAGTAATGTCTCAGTCTCTACCATGGTAACCTGTTTACAGTATCAAATGGGATACATACTGTAATGTAAATGCTGTATTTTATGCCATATGTCTCCTTTCTTCTGATCCATCTGATGTTGTACAGTCATTTAACGTTTCCTCTCCCTTGTACTCTATTCTGCTCTATGTTCACAAATTACAAATCTCTCTGTCACACACACTTTGAACATAGCGGTTAAAACCACTAAAAATATTATAATATAAAGCAAATTCATTATATTTGGTTATCTGTATCGTAAACATTTGGTTATCCGTATGGTGATTATCACCATTGTTGATATTCATATGCTGATTATTGATGTCTGTGTGTGTCTAAGTAATGTTATAGATTACACTACTACTTTTTTTATCCTGCATGTTATTCAATTACCACAACAGTGCTGGATCTAATGCTTTAGAATCACATGACTACTATTATTAATCATACAAAATTAATAACACATTACCTATTTAACCAAAGCATTAGCCACTACATGATGATTATATCATCAATAAAAAGCCAACATCATCTGATCACATTTTCTCTTGGCTTCCCTTGCACAACAAATTTGCTTTATAAACACAGTTAAAGCAGCCAGAGAAAAATGAAAGCTAAAAGAAAAGGTCAAGAGCCCAACTAAAACAAACACTGATCTCCATCATGGTGACTACAAAAAAAACATTACTTTCATTAAAACATAAATGACAGAAATATAGTCAGTCTGGTTAATAATGTGTGAAGCTGGCAATGCTGTTTGTGGAGTTGTTTAATCCTCCTCTGCTAAGATCTTCAGAGATGAATGTCTTCTATTAACTTCAGTTGATTTCATCTATAAGGCTGTGGCTGAAGTCAGTTGTAGTTCTCGTGTTTCTCTTTCCATGTGATTCTGCTCATTATCATCAGGTGTTCATCATTAATGGTCAATCATCACTTAATTATCTCATTAACTTCAACACTACTTCAATGGTACTTTAACTCAGTAGTGAGCACACACATGAACACTAGGAAGTGTTAATTGAACATGGACGTTTTTCTGTGTACTATTACATAAATCATTTAATTTACGTATAACTGGCATATATGAATCACATTCAGTTTATTAATACAATTACATAAATCTTACCCGTTTTATGTATGACATACAAATATAAATCACAAAGTTTATAAATGTGCTTATGTTAAAACTATGTAATCCAAACACATAGACAGTTCAAATTATACAAATCCTATGTTTAGACATTATTGTTTTTTGAGTGTATCATTAATGTCAATATTTAATGTACAACATAATAATTTAAACTGGGTAATTTATTTAGTAGAAATGTGAAATTATGTTTTGCCTTCTAGACTGAGAAAAGCCAGAAAATGTATTTTTGGCTCATGTGGATGAAAGACAACAACACCCAGAATGCACTTTGCTTTGCTGACCTACAAGGCCACTCCCAAAGCCACTGCTACAGGTTCACTGGATCACTTGCCCACTGCGGCACTATCCCTACCGTAGTTTTCATTTTCATAATAATAAAATGTGTCTGTTCAATATAATGTGAGCCGAATGAGTGTCACAGCACAAAGGCAGCAGGAGTCAGATTTCATTCATCATGAGAGTGAAGTGCTTTGGTAAGCGCGGGCGCGGCATACATTCACAACGCGTGTCCAGTGTGGTCTGTTTTCAGATTATGCCTATGGTAAGCTTAACTTTCATAGGAATTCATTTGAACAGTTGAAAAACTCACTTTACCCCGCACCGCTCTGTTTACATGAATGCCCGCAGCTGCCCAAGCCGGGCGCTGTGAGTGCGATCCCAGCCCCAATCTGGCGGGTTATAAACATGCAGAACTAGCTCCTTCTACTGGCTGTAGTCTTTAGCCTCTGGCCAAAAAAAAAAATGTACCATTCAAATATACTACCGGATTTCTACTGATACAAAGCTTAATGCCAATTCACTGAAGTAACCCTTTAATTTTCAATAGCGATGAATGAGAGTATATATTCAATATATTTTTTGTGTCCCCATTTGCTCAAATAGCAAAAGAAAAACTCCACAATAGCAATTTCACAACTTTCAAAAAGAAGAGAAAAATAGAGTGAGATTTATAATAGCATTGAAAAGAGAGAAAGATGTTAATTTTTACCATCCCTTCCATAGATGCTGTATTAGAAACACCCTCACAGCAGCAGTAACTTGTTTTTTGTCATTTGATGCAAAAGTAATATAATACAAAGTATTAGTGTTATAAATGTACATACATTAAAAAAAAATGAAAAAACAAAAAAACTTTTACAGATATTTATATTTATGACTGTTAAAACGCGTCATCACAGTCTGTGAAAAGGGTCTATAAGCTCCAGAGAAATGTGATAGCTGCTGATAGTACTGAAGGAGATATTATATATAAACTTTTTGTAGTGTAGTGTAGTGTAGTGTAGTGTAGTGTATATATATATATATATATATATATATATATATATATATATATATATATATATATATATATATATATATATATATATGCTGTGCTATTATTCGCTTGATTTGTTCATGAGCCTATTTTTTCTACAAACCCTCTATTGGATGAGAGGGCAAACAATAAAATGGACTGTAAAAAGTGCCAACATGGCACTTTAAAAACCGGATAGTTTATTTAGTTCGATTACGAATATTTCACGTCACATTCGAATGCATATTCGAATATCGAATAAAAAGTGACAGCCCTAATAGACATTGTATTCCTACAGGTAGACATGATCAGCTAAGAGTCAGCCGATGCAAGCTTGACTAACACAACCTCCCAGATCTAACTCTACACTTGATAATGTAGCCATAAAACATGAAAACCCAACGTGTGTGCACAAACTGAATTTGAGACAAATCTCATACTAATCTATTAACCCAAGTAGCCTACCTAAACATGTCTTTTTCTCCTCCCAGCACACAATACCATTTCATATTACTGTCTTTCTTCCTCTGTATCACTCTCCCTCAAGCCAGACTTCTCTGTGTTTGAAATTAATTAGAGCTTTGTGTACTATTGAGTAGGTCTCAGACAGTTTGGGCCAAAAACTGATTAAATATCAAGCAGGATGCTGAGGGCCAGAATATAAGTATGTGCAGGGTGTTACAGGTTAATCCTTATTGATTTTTCTACAATCTGCATACAAACCCTACTGAAAAGGGGTAGAAGAGGAGGAGAGAGAAAAAGAAAATCTACACAACAGTATACACTCACCTAAAGGATTATTAGGAACACCTGTTCAATTTCTCAATAATGCAATTATCTAAACAACCAATCACATGGCAGTTGCTTCAATGCATTTAGGGGTGTGGTCCTGGTCAAGAAAATCTCCTGAACTCCAAACTGAATGTCAGAATGGGAAAGAAAGGTGATTTAAGCAATTTTGAGCGTTGCATGGTTGTTGGTGCCAGACGGGCCGGTCTGAGTATTTCATAATCTGCTCAATTACTGGGATTTTCACACAACCATTTCAAGGGTTTACAAAGAATGGTGTGAAATGGGAAAAACATCCAGTATGTGGCAGTCCTGTGGGCGAAAATGCCTTGTTGATGCTAGAGGTCAGAGGAGAATGGGCTGACTGATTCAAGCTGATAGAAGAGCAACTTTGACTGAAATAACAACTCGTTACAACCGAGGTATGCAGCAAAGCATTTGTGAAGCCACAACATTGAGGCGGATGGGCTACAACAGCAGAAGACCCTACCGGGTACCACTCATCTCCACTACAAATAGGAAAAAGAGGCTACAATTTGCACCAGCTCACCAAAATTGGACAGTTGAAGACTGGAAAAATTTTGCCTGGTCTGATGAGTCTCGATTTCTGTTGAGACATTCAGATGGTAGAGTCAGAATTTGGCGTAAACAGAATGAGAACATGGATCCTTCATGCCTTGTTACCACTGTGCAGGCTGGTGGTGGTGGTGGTGTAATGGTGTGGGGGATGTTTTCTTGGCACACTTTAGGCCCCTTAGTGCCAGTTGGGCATCATTTAAATGCCACGGCCTACCTGAGCATTGTTTCTGACCATGTCCATCCCTTTATGACCACCATGTACCCATCCTCTGATGGCTACTTCCAGCAGGATAATGCACCATGTCACTAAGCTCGAATCATTTCAAATTGGTTTCTTGAACATGACAATGAGTTCACTGTACTAAAATGGCCTCCACAGTCACCAGATCTCAAACCAATAGAGCATCTTTGGGATGTGGTGGAACAGGAGCTTCGTGCCCTGGATGTGCATCCCACAAATCTCCATCAACTGCAAGATGCTATCCTATCAATATGGGCCAACATTTCTAAAGAATGCTTTCAGCACCTTGTTGAATCAATGCCACGTAGAATTAAGGCAGTTCTGAAGGCGAAAGGGGGTCAAACACAGAATCAGTATGGTTTTCCTAATAATCCTTTAGATGAGTGTATGTGAAGTATAGAACTGCATGTTTGATGTTTTAACCCTCGGCCTTCATTCCCCATTTACATACAGGGTCTTTGGGGTCCATTCTCACCCCTACTGTATGTATAAAAATAAATATTGCCCTTTACGGAGTGTCTATTTACATTAAGTACAAATAATGTGCCTTGTTGGCTAGTGCTATTTGTCTAGCTCCGCCTAACAAAGCCTATTTGGAAAAAACAAGATAAAATAAAAAACGATGTACACATTTTAATGTCTGCAGTGGCGTAGTCAATAAAATGTAAGGCTTGTGAAACAAGGTTTTGACGCGACCGACCCGGGTTCAAATCCGCCTTATGCCGAGTTCGCTCTTCTTCCTTTCACGTCACATCGGAAAGGCATTTACTTTCAATAAAAATTAAGAAAACATTCTACAAGAGGATATAAATTTCCTAATGAAATGTTTAGGCCAAATAAATTTCCCCTTGGGGATAAATAAATAATGTTTTATCATTCAATAATAATATAAATATTTATTGTGTAGGGGTAGGGAGGGCTTTTATTGTCCCATCAAGGCTGCATCTATTTAATAATTTTAATAAATACATGTTATTATTGCATCCAGTTAATGTACAAATGAGGTGCAAATAGTATGCATCTGTCAAAATAAAGTATAAATAACATCTAATTACCTTTTACACATATTACAAAGAACTACTTTTACATGGTGTAAATAGAATATATCACCATTTTCACTTAGTATGCTATTTCACTTAGTAAACAGCATCTACAGCTATTTGCAGTTAGTGTAAATAGAATCTATCGCTAAGAAAATGTTATTTTCACAGTGTAAATAGCCAAGTGTAAATAGCAACTAGATTATATCTACCACAAAATTTCTCAACTACAACATTAGCTTGCAAATGATTTTTTTTCTTCTGAAAAATTACTTTAATGATGATCTAATTATTAAATATGAGTTGTTTCTGGATATAGAGGCAGAATTCTGCCATCTGCTGGTTAGAAGAAAACCAGTAGGAATTACTTCTTAATACTCAAATTGATGCGACCCGGAAACCAATCAGTTAGCCATCTTGAAGGACATCTCAATTCTCTAATAACTGAAACGTGAGTGACGCTCGAGTGATCAAGAATATTCCAATAAACAAATAAGATTTCCTTTGATTCATCCATCTATATCCATATAAAAATCAATAACTCTAGAATGAGAAATTATAAAATGTGTGTGTGCTGTATGCAAAAGTTGTGTTAGGTCTCACCCCTACATATCTACATTTTTTCCAAAGACCCTGAGTGTGATTTTTTTTTTTTTTTACATATACCTTGATAACCGAATCAATGTAAATGTGTTGTGGTGGAAAAATGTAATCATAGGTGAAAAATAATTCTAATCATAATGCATGTGTTTTCTGTTTGCTATGCCTGACTGCTAAAATCAACAGAGGGAGCCTTAGAGGTCACTGTCCACCCAAATGTGGGTTTCATGACCCCAGAGGTCAGGGTACATCTAATTTTGAGGGTCCAAGCATCAGGATGAAAGACATATGGGGATATTTGAGTATGTGTGAAAAATTACTGGAGGTGCAGAGATGCTGACCTTGGAAAAGATTTAAAAGGGAAAAGGGAATTGTTTAGTCTGCAGTTACCACTCTGCAGACATCCAGGATGGCTGTATGACTGAGACTCTTTTCTTGTACGAAAATAAATCTTTATAAAAGAATTATTTAGAGACAAAAGGTTTGTCTCTTATTCAGTGATGCAACAGAATTCTTTTTTTTTGCCGCGACAGTGTGTAGATAGATAATGTAGCAAAAGCCACAAAATGTCATGCCACTGAGAAGGTAAGAGAAGAGAACTTTTTTTATGAGGAAATTTAACATCAAATGGGGTTCGAACAGACATATGAGGGTTACTGAAAGCAACTTGAACTGACATATAATATGCCAATGTTTTTTCTAAAGATGCACACCAGTAATATTTTTTTCTAAGGCATAAAGTCTGAGAAAATGAACATGGATGAGCTGTGACTGTCCAGATTTCACCCACTACTTCATACTCGAAATATGCACTAGGCTGCATTTCCCTTGTAAGCTACGTTGATTGTAGAGACCATTACTGGCAATGCAGGGAAACACAGCCCTGTCCATTATGACTTGGACTCTAGGTAATGTAGTTTCACCAAGAATTTAGGTATAAGAGGTTGTGGATTTATTGTATGACTTTATAATTTATTACCTACTGTGGAATAATCGTAAATGGACTAAATCAAACAGTTTCTTTACTCATTCTTCCCACTATTTTTTTTTTTTTTTTAAATTAAAAAACACATTATTTTGCTCTAATCATTGCTGCATTTGTTATGCTGCCTTCACATGCTATCGTAAATGTTTAAATTCCCACTTCAGAAGTCGTGATTACGAGCCTGTTGCATTCAAGTGCTTCGTTGTCAGAATGAACAGGAATCATGCAGAACACCAGGTTTATTCTTGCCTATTTATTGGGAAAATGTTATTAAAACCAACATTATATGTAGTGTCACATGCACAACCATATATACATTACAAATGCTTTCTGCCGATTCTGTAATTTCGGTCAAATGCAGGTCTGTTATTTTTGCTGTGCATAAAACATACAATATGCTTCAAATGGTTACTCATATATGTAAATGCCCAACATTAATGACCAGACAAGACGAAATTATTTTCAAACTTCCCAGCGGTAAACACGACATCAGAAGGCGTTCATGTGCAAATTTTACCTAGGAAATTTTTATTTACGATAATTCCGATAGCACGTGAGGCAAGGTAAAAAAAAAACTCACTCTGAATCTTGTAAAATTCAAGAAACCTCAAGCACGACCTGTGCTTTATTTCCTCATCCATGCATGTTTTTAATGCATAACTCTAATGTGTCAATAACTTTAGCACTGCATTGACATATAAAGTTTGGCACGGCCTGTGTTCCTGCAGGTAGTGGAAGCAAAGCACTGCACACACACACACTGTGCTGCAAAATCTTCACGTGCTATCGGAATAATCGTAAACACTAGTTTCCTTGTTACAATGGAACGCCCTCTTGAGTCAATTTTAACGCAATGAATCACGACTTCAGAAGTCGGAAGTTACAAATTTCCGATAGCAAGTGAAGGCAGCAATATTAAAACCCTATCATTTTTTAAGTAGGCTACCAGAACTAATAAAATGAGGAATTGTATAATTTTTTTACAATATCTTTACCGTTATATATATTTTTATGTTTCAATCTATACTTCATAGCCCCTAATGACCAAGCAAAAACTATATTTTTATTTACTTCTTAAATGTAAAAAGAAAAAAAAAAGTTTTTACATCGACAATTATTCACCTTTTGCTGACACTTGAAATGTAGCTCAGGTTTATCTACACTTTGATTGGTCCACTTGTGAAAAACTCAATTGATTGGAAATGTGACCCTTTTTAGGCTTGTTGCGGCAAAATAACGTTAACTCCGTTGCATTTCTGAATAAGAGACAAACCTTAGCCAATTGAGTCTTTATAAAGATTTAATTCTTGCAAGAATGAGTCCACAGTCAATACAACCAGATAATGCCTGCATCGAGTGTGAACTGACTAGAACAAAGAAAAGTCAGCTCTTATAACCCCAATGTTTAAGCAACCCCCCCCCAGTATTTTTCCACAGAGTAATGAGCAGAGACACAATATGTAAATGGTCCCTTCCCTTGGAGCTAATATAATTTAAATGATCCGACACCCTTTGTCGGGAAAGCTCCCACTTTTGATGTCCCACCGTTACCCCCTTGGGCTTCAGCAGCAGCTGTGTCTGAACAGCTGAAAAAGGTGTTTCACAAACAGACATTGACTTCTGAATGAACTCAAACATAAATCTTCTTCTATGATTAAATTTTTCCTCCACAATTCCCCCTTTTATCATTCTTTGATAATTCACAAGAAAAATTTTAAATGTATATATGAATGTTGTTCTTCTCAAGTCGCACAGTCCAAACATCGAAAAGGGCACCACGGCTTTGCTTTGCTCCAATCGCACAGCTGTACGCCCAGAAAGAGTTATGAAGATTAGTCTTTTCTGCTCTTGTTAATGAAAGGACGCCACCTCTCTGTAGATTGTGCAACTCTGATTCTGTGGGCTTGCAACAGGTTCTAAACTTGTTGTCTCAGCTCCACGTTGTGCCAGTGTCTCTGCTCCTGAGATGATAGCGGCAAATGATGTTTGTGTGACCTCCGTCCGCACAGACGTGTGCCTCCAGCTCCTCTCGGCTCCTTCTCCCCGATCACTGGTGGGATCTTTCTCAGCTACCTTGATGGCGGTTTTTGTCATCAGAAGCACCTTTTCACTCTCCATCTGTTCCTTCTGTAGTCCCGTATCACGACATCAAACATCTGGTCTGATGTTATGTAAAGGAGTCCCTTAACCTGCACACAGATCTTAGACACAGAGAGGACATTTCTTTTGCAATAATTCACAAATTATATCGATGTAAGCTATTGTTTACCCCTTCTATTAAACAGTCTCGAACAGACTCGGATTTGCTCTAGGCCTTTCCTTCTACAAAATTTTTCATAAAAATACTGTACCCCAGACAGTTTTCATCAGTTTCAGACAGTTTTCATCAGTTTAGACAGTTTTCATCAGTTTTCATTTAACTAATTCCCCTTTGGCTGCCTGATCATAAATGCAGCCATCTAAACATAATGGTCAAAGAATGTTTGGGGTAAACAAGGCTTGCCATCACCACACCATTTTGAAAAGTGCAGCCACAGTTTCCACAGCTGTTTCTCCGCTGTTGTGGCGAAGGTCTCCGTTCTCTGTAAAGAAGTGAAAGCTTTGTGGTTATTTCAAATATCAAAAAGACATTATGGTTCTTTTGACTGCTTCTGCCTCGGCCTTCGCAATCTCATCTGCCTGTTTAAATAAAATCTTTGTTATTAATGTGCTGCGCATTCATAGATATCAACCTGGCCAGTCAAGAAAATTGTGTCTTGAGAAGCAGACACAGTTGAACCATTCAGAATTGGCGCCCATCCGATATTACAATTTTCCTGTGTTTCCACAATGCCCCAAAATTATGCCCAACTCCGAACTCAAAACGCAAATCTGTTCAAAATGTTACACACTTTTACCTTTCATCAGCTTGCATATTTCAGTCAGGGCTACAAGCTCCAGTCTTAACCAGGCAATCTTTATCCTGATTCTTTCGTGTTTCAGTGAAAGTTAATATAAAATCTGTATTTCAAACCTGGAAGCCGGGCTAAATGAGTAAGCTCTGTTACTGCACTCCTGTCAATTTGGGGGTGTGCGATACCTTCAAAATCCAAACACACGACACCTTGTTGCTTTCAAGTGTTTAACGACACATCACACATCCCTTGGACAGACCCTCAGTCACTCCTCAGAGACCAAATACATGATTAGTGTAAAGGAAGAAAAACAATCATTGATTCTCTTGATAATTCCAAATCATCACAGACCCCAATGTTGTCCAATTCAAATTAAACGACAAAAAAAATAAGTAAGATAGATAAAAATCCATCTAAGCGCTTTAAATCTCCATATAAACATCCTTCAGTTTGTGCTTTGGCCACAGTTCAGATGACTCCTCTGCCCGTGCAGGCCGTATGTTTGACATGCACTGATTCTCTTTTGTGCATCTGTCATGGTTGTCATTATCCTCTCTAACTCAACTTCATGTTTATATTCAGATCTAAATGCTCCCAGTTTCTCACTGAACATCATATTCTTGTCAAACTTCCTCCAGTCCGTTGTTTCAACACAATTCTTTTACAAACCACCCTGTTTTTGTTCAAAATTACTGTTTCCATCAACTGCAATTTCACTCATCATATCTAACCATTTATAACATAAACCTAAATTTGTTAATGTTGAAAACTTTTCATCAAAAACGACATGATTATCTATTCGTATTACATTCAATCAGCTCGTTCACTCATCTTTCTCTTGTGACATTATGTTTAATCGTATTCAATACCCAATTCTTTATCAAAATCTTTCCAATTAATTAGGATTTTAAAGTACATTTTCCTTTCAATGTCTTGAATCTTCTTTTCCTTCTTTCCCTACCTTCATGTTCCTTCTTCACTACATCCATAAACCTCCTCTTTGGTCTTCCTCTAAACCTCCTGTCTTTTCCTCAGTGTGACTGTCTCCAAACCGCACATCATCACTGTTCTCACTACTGTCCTGCACACCTCTCCTTTCATTCTTACTGTAACCCTCACACAACAGACCTGACACTTTTCTCCACCCATTCCAACCTGCCTGCACACACACACTTCTTCACCTCTCTAGACTTTCGTCCACCTGCTCTCACTACAGATCACAATGTTATCCTCAAACATCATAGTCCATGTAGATTCCTGTCTGACCTCCTCTGTCAGCCTGTCCATCACCACTGCGAACAAGAAGGGGCTCAGAGCCGATCCTTGATGCAGTCTCACCTTCACCGTGAAGTCCTCTGTCTCACCTCGGCACACCTTTCCACTGTCCACTGCTCTGCAGAAATCCAAAATATTACTGTCCTCCATCTCAATCCTAGTCACACAGAAAACCTCACAGCCTCTTGTTTTGTTTTGTTTTGTTCTCTTACATTAATTGTAGTTCTCTAGATAAATTAATGTCCTGCCTCCATTTAATGGAGGAAACACAAAAATAAAACTTTTCATTTTAAAGTTTATATTCCTTTGTTCGCCCTCTGGCCTTTCATAATTGTGATTCTCTGGGATTCTCTGGATAATTTAGATAATGACTTAAGCCAATTTGTCATTTTGTCTCTGTCCTCAAGTCTATAATTTTTACGCTTACTATTTTAACTAATCCAGAGAGTAATTCAAATCCTCATCATAAATGACAAAAGTAGT
Organism: Gobiocypris rarus; assembly: GCA_023029165.1. Classification (NCBI taxonomy): domain Eukaryota; kingdom Metazoa; phylum Chordata; class Actinopteri; order Cypriniformes; family Gobionidae; genus Gobiocypris; species Gobiocypris rarus. The sequence goes on along the minus strand of CM040918.1, from coordinate 27,860,632 downwards.
CATTATTATTACCAGTAACAGACCAAGCTGGATATCAATCCACTTAAAGCTCGTCCATGTTCTGGATCATCTTTTATCAGAATCACTCAGAATAATACGCTTCTTTTAAAGTTTGTCGTTTGGCTTAACCCATAGTGATAAAACACTACGCTCAATCAGGGCATAAATATGAACTGCTCATTCTCAAAATTTGCTTCTACTTGGTTTTTTAATCATTTTCAAATCATGTCTGTTCACTATTAAGTTGTCTTTTGAAAAGTCATCTGGGTTGTTTTGGTTTTGTCTACGCTTTAACACGGCCGATTACAGACACTGTGCCATCCCCGCCTTCACAAGTAGCCTCTCTCTCTCTCTCTCTTACACAGATAATCTTTAGTTTAAATACCTTTGTTATCCAGACCTTCTCTTTTGAACTTCAAAAGCTGTCCTCATCTTAAAGCCATCATCATGTCTTCGAATTATCCTATGCCATATCTAATGACCTGCAGGATTTAAGACTATGATAGAGACATATTAGTTCAATATCACACAGTTTTACTTATACCAATTAATACATTTTGTTCTGTTCTCCATAAAATTAATGACAATTCACAGCATGGTCTCAGCTGGCTCTTGAATGCCCCTTACGATTATAACTTTCCCTCAGGGTGCTCCCTGGCATTCCCTGGCATTCAAACACAATATATGCGGGGATTTTTTTTTTTTTTTTTTTTTGGTGAGCGGTATTGAGGAACCTTGCTTTTGGGCGGACTGCTGTGCCTGTCTGGACTCTCGGCCCCTACAAAACACAGCTTCCCCCACACAATGATGCTGCTGGCCTCACAGACATCTGCTCGACTCATACACACCTCACATAGACTCCACCCTCCTTTTGGGGCGGAGTCTCAGTGTCTACGTGATTTCCCTGTCTTAGGTTGCCCCCCGCTGGCCAAAAGGGGATCTTACCCGTCTTTGGGAAAACCACTCGTGCCCACTGCCCGCCTTGAGATCTTTGACCCTCAACAGGATCAGCTGTGTTTTGAAACTTTGTGGAAGGTGCATTCAAGAGTCATCAGAGCCATCTGGTCTGCTTACTTTGTGTCTCGATCCATCGGTCCGGTACATGATGAAGGCTTAGATCAGACACAACATTTTCAGTTCTATATTTAAAAAAAAAAAACATCTCATTTTGTAAAAACATCTCATTTTGTTTCATCAAAATATCTATCATTGCCCTCCATGGCAATCCTTTAACTATTAGTCAAAAATTTCCTTTTTATCAAATCATTGTCTTCAACAATCATTGATTTTCAACTGATGCCCTGTGCTTAACCATAAGTATCTCATCACTTATGACACATGCTCAGATAACAGCTTTGTGCTGGGTTTGAATGAGAGAGAGAGACTCTGAGGCCTTCAGGGCTGGCACACTGCATCTTCATCTGCACTGCAACTTTTCACTCTTTACACAAGCTAGTGAGATCTGGTTAGAAATTAATATTGTTTTCAAATAAACTTCAGACATTTTCCTTTTAAACTCTATCCTTAGACTGAAATCACATTTTCAAATCACCCTCAGATTGAGTCTGTTTTACTCAAGCTAGGCCACAGCTCCAGAAATGACGTGGTGGTGCCAGATTCAGATAAGCAAATCAGCATTTATTACAGCTCAGCACAAGCTTATCTTTTGAAACCAAAGCATCAACTTCTAGGGTTTCCAACATATTAACTTACCTAAAGTTATTTCAACAACCCAATATTCAGTCCAATAAGCATTATCAGAGTTTTGCAAAAGTGAGAAGAGCAAGAACATATTTATTATAACCCTATTGTTATTTCATTATTTTCTTAGACAGAGTTTAAATCTCATCTCTGTATTCATTTCTTTTTACTGGGTTTAGTGTGGTTGCCTCATTTGTCACACCTTCGACACCTTATGGTGAGTGGACAAAGCCCTGCTTGACCACAATTAAAACACTCTGTGTCATTCAGCAATTCATGGTATCTTTCATCTGCTTTTTCAAAACAAAAATCACATCAGATTCCCACAGTTACTGGGATCTTTCCTTCAGGGTTTAATGTTATCAGATTCCCACAGTTACTGGGATCTTTCCTTCAGGGTTTAATGTTATCAGATTCCCACAGTTACTGGGATCTTTCCTTCAGGGTTTAATGTTATCAGATTCCCACAGTTACTGGGATCTTTCCTTCAGGGTTTAATGGCATTCCACCCATTTTACAACCCATGATTATTCATTATTCATTATGCACTAACATCTAGAAATTTGAATTTCTCTTGTTCTCAATTAATTTATAGCCAGTTAAATTGGCGTATTATTTTCTAAACATAATTAAAACATTGCTGCCCATTTTCTTAATAAGTTCTACTTATTTATTTAAATTGCTGGCTTCAGAGCAGAGCTGCTTACAGCTCTCTCGTCTCAAAAACTTTATCCGGCCTGATCAAGTTACTGATCATGTCTCTCAAATTGTTAGCTCTAATTTTGTTACCACAAACTGTTATCCATAGCTTAATCAAAGTTAATACTCACCAGTGATCTTTAAACAGCTGTAGTTTCTGTGTGATCAGACAACATCTTCCTTTCCCTGTTATCTGCTTCTTATAACAATCTTCATTTGCATTTCTCATACACACATCCCCCACAAAAGCCCTTAGATTTGTATTTTCTCCTCAACAGATTCTTTCACCACTCTCATCCTGTTGACTCAAAGTTTCTTTTCTTTTGGAAATCATGATATTTAATTAATTTCTCTATATCCCCAATCATCTCTGGCCATATAATTTTTCATTTGACAAAATACCGTGTATCATATTCTGCTAGCTTCTTTGGGATTTTCCATAGTGGCAGTCTGATTCTGTGGCTTTTCGCGTGCACGCTATTAATCTGTTGGACGTCTCCGTACAGATCTGATCTCTTCACCCAAGATCAGCCGGGCGGACACTCGCAATAGTGCCCGATTTTGTGCCCTGGTTACCTGACCGCGGGCGGAACCAATCCAATCTAGGTATGGTTCCCAGACCAATCTAGGTCTTATTTCTCAGACCAATCTAGGTCTTATTTAATCTCAGACCAATCTAGGTCTTATTTCTCAGACCAATCTAGGTCTTATTTAATCGCCCACGTGATTTCAGTTAGAAAAACATAAATTCACGCTGCATTTGCCACAGACTCAGACTCCCCCTATGGTTTATTCCTTAGTTTCCCAAATCTTAATTTAACCAAATTCACATTAAAATTCCCAGAATTTTTTAAGTTTGTCTCTTACCAGAGTGTCCCGTCGCCACCTCGGGTTCTTTTTCTCTAATTCCAGTGGTCGGGCCCTCCAGAACCCCTAGAGCAGCCGGCCCTTCTCCCTTAATCAGACGAGGTAAGGCTGTGACTCTAAAGTCCAGGATGATCAGTCACCGTCGGCTCTCAGGGTTCGGAAGGCACATCCAAGGAATCCACTTCTGACACCAAATTGTTGCGGCAAAATAACGTTAACTCCGTTGCATTTCTGAATAAGAGACAAACCTTAGCCAATTGAGTCTTTATAAAGATTTAATTCTTGCAAGAATGAGTCCACAGTCAATACAACCAGATAATGCCTGCATCGAGTGTGAACTGACTAGAACAAAGAAAAGTCAGCTCTTATAACCCCAATGTTTAAGCAACCCCCCCCAGTATTTTTCCACAGAGTAATGAGCAGAGACACAATATGTAAATGGTCCCTTCCCTTGGAGCTAATATAATTTAAATGATCCGACACCCTTTGTCGGGAAAGCTCCCACTTTTGATGTCCCACCGTTACCCCCTTGGGCTTCAGCAGCAGCTGTGTCTGAACAGCTGAAAAAGGTGTTTCACAAACAGACATTGACTTCTGAATGAACTCAAACATAAATCTTCTTCTATGATTAAATTTTTCCTCCACAGGCTATGTTCAGACTGTCAGTCCAAATCCGATTTTTGTGCATATCCGATTGAAATCCGATCAGTTTAAGCAAGTGTGAACAGCAAAATAAATAAATAAATAAATAAATTACATAAAATGCGATTTTTACAAATCCACTTAAATGTGTAGTTTTCTGCGCATTTCTGGAAATTCGTTTCAGTCTGACTGCTCTGATTGGATTACACATGGTTTATGTGACTCTCATGCCATATAAACGTCAGATGTTGCTATAGGAAACATGCGGAAAGTTGCTGCAGAAACAAGGTAGTGTTGTTGAAAAGTGTCGGACAAGCAGAAAATGACAACATAATGGAGACATGTTGTGAAACCGGTGGAGACGATAGCGCAGAAAGCCGTTCATACAAGTTTCTGCCACTGCCTCCGAAGACGCAGTGGTCCAGCATGGCAGCTACATTGTCATGTTGTAAATAAGACAACATGTTACGGTTGCTGTTGTTTTTGGCGCATGCCTACCAGCGCAATGTCATTGCCATAAAAACCTATGCAGATATTTCAGAAAACAAAAGCGATACACAATGCGGACCTCAATAATTTTATATTCTAATCGGACACACAAATAATCGGATTTGGACTGACAGTGTGAACATAGCCTTAGTATGTTCGTTTTCTCTAAATGACTATCTTATTGTAGACAAGTTGACAATAAATGTGCTAGTGACAATGTTAATTGTTTAACAAATTGACATTTTTTATTTGAACTTCTAGAAAAATAACACTTGACCATTTCAGAACCTCTCATTCCAGATCAGTAGGCTAACTCTTGGGAACATACAGATCATGTTTTAAGTAGGAGCTGTAAATGCACAATTCCTACCAGCCATCTGCAATTAAACATCATTAATTAAACTGAAGTTTCATCTTTAGACAACTTGCTCTGTTGCCTCATTTACTGCAAGGTGCATAATAAATTAATCTACATGTACTCAGAGAAAAGTATTCCAGATTTAAAATGTCTAGGCACACCAGAGGAATACCAGAAGCTAGTTCCTGTCTGGCGTAGGTCTGTATTCCAGGGGACCCATCTTGAAATTAGGGATGCTCTTTTGGTTGTTCATTTAAACGGCGTCTCATTTCTTCTGCGTGGGCCTTGCTGCGCTCCCTTTTTGCCTGACTCTGTGTGGACAAATAGAGAGACAAGTGATTTAGCCCAAGACAGCTGGATAAGTCAGAGTATTCATTTTTCAAGCTTTACTTGAATCCACAAATCTTTTGATTTGAATGCCTCAGGTAACATGATTTCAGATTAACATGATTAAAAACAACCATCTGAGTTGACGATAAACATGTTTAATCATTTTGGTGCTTTGGCCCGGTTTACGTCTGGTTTTAATACCCATCATGGATAATCTGATCTGAATTGATAAATTACAATTTAATTGTTCACGCCTAGTATCAACTCTTTCCCTGTCAGCATTTTATTTTAATTGTATTATTATTAAAGTTGCTAGCTAGCACACACATATACATTGTATATATACACACTCTGTCTGTCTGTGTGTGTGTGTGTCTGTGTCTGTGTGTGTGTCTGTCTGTGTGTGTGTGTGTCTATCTGTCTGTGTGTTATACATATTATATATACACATATTACATACAAGTCCTTCTCAAAAAATTTGCATGTGATAAAAGTTCAGTATTTTCCATAATGTAATGATAAAATTAAACTTTCATATATTTTAGATTCATTGCACACCAACTGAAATATTTCAGGTCTTTTATTGTTTTAATACGGATGATTTTGGCATACAGCTCATGAAAACCCAAAATCTCAAAAAATTAGCATATTTCATCCGACCAATAAAAGAAAAGTGTTTTTAATACAAAAAAAGTCAACCTTCAAATAATTATGTTCAGTTATGCACTCAATACTTGGTCGGGAATCCTTTTGCAGAAATGACTGCTTCAATGCGGCGTGGCAAGGAGGCAATCAGCCTGTGGCACTGCTGAGGTGTTGTGGAGGCCCAGGATGCTTCGATAGCGGCCTTAAGCTCATCCAGAGTGTTGAGTCTTGCGTCTCTCAACTTTCTCTTCACAATATCCCACAGATTCTCTATGGGGTTCAGGTCAGGAGAGTTGGCAGGCCAATTGAGCACAGTAATACCATGGTCAGTAAACCATTTACCAGTGGTTTTGGCACTGTGAGCAGGTGCCAGGTCGTGCTGAAAAGCAATCTTCATCTCCATAAAGCTTTTCAGCAGATGGAAGCATAAGGTGCTCCAAAATCTCCTGATAGCTAGCTGCATTGACCCTGCCCTTGACAAAACACAGTGGACCAACACCAGTAGCTGACATGGCACCCCATACAATCACTGACTGTGGGTACTTGACACTGGACTTCAGGCATTTTGGCATTTTCTTCTCCCCAGTCTTCCTCCAGACTCTGGCACCTTGATTTCCAAATGACATGCAAAATTTGAGCGACAGTCCAGTGCTGCTTCTCTGTAGCCCAGGTCAGGCGCTTCTGCCGCTGTTTCTGGTTCAAAAGTGGCTTGACCTGGGGAATGCGGCACCTGTAGCCCATTTCCTGCACACGCCTGTGCACGGTGGCTCTGGATGTTTCTACTCCAGACTCAGTCCACTGCTTCCGCAGGTCCCCCAAGGTCTGGAATCGGTCCTTCTCCACAATCTTCCTCAGGGTCCGGTCACCTCTTCTCGTTGTGCAGCGTTTTTGCCACACTTTTCCTTCCCACAGACTTCCCACTGAGGTGCCTTGATACAGCACTCTGGGAACAGCCTATTCATTCAGAAATGTATTTCTGTGTCTTACCCTCTCGCTTGAGGGTGTCAATGATGGCCTTCTGGACAGCAGTCAGGTCGGCAGTCTTACCCATGATTGCGGTTTTGAGTAATGAACCAGGCTGGGAGTTTTTAAAAGCCTCAGGAATCTTTTGCAGGAGTTCAGAGTTAATTAGTTGATTCAGATTATTAGGTTAATAGCTCGTTTAGAGAACCTTTTCATGATATGCTAATTTTTTGAGATTTGTATTAAAACAACAAAAGACCTGAAATATTTTAGTTGGTGTGCAATGAATCTAAAATATATGAAAGTTTAATTTTATCATTACATTATGGAAAATAATGAACTTTTATCACAATATGCTAATTTATTGAGAAGGACATATATATATATATATATATATATATATATATATATATATATATATATATATATATATATATATATATATATATATATATATATATATATATATACACATATACACATATACATTTTATATATATATATATATATATATATATATATATATATATATATATATATATATATATATATATATATATATATATACAGCTGATACATTCTTCAAATATAATACTTTGCGTTTCACAGAAAAAAACAAAACCAGCATGATAGTGAGTAAATTATGACAATTTTCATTTTCAGCTTCTTTCTTTTTATTTAACCACTCAAGATATTTATTTATTTATTTTAAAGTGTTAAAAAAAAAGAAACTAATCCCCAATCACTCACTGGGTGTATGTCCCCAGTTTGTGGTTACGGTTTTTCACTTCAGTTCACGAAATCAGTGTGTTATCAAGTGTAAATGAGGTCTTTTATCCAAAGTGATTTTTAGTGTACAGAAAGTTCACTATGTGCTCTCAAACCAATGATCTATGCTTTTACAATAAACACCACACAATTCTGTCCTCACCTCTTTCTTGAGACAACCACGCATTGCACGGTCAATATCATTACATGTGCCGAAGAACTTGAGGACATTATGCTGAAAACAGAGACCATCATTAATTACTTACATGCCTGTTTCAAATCAAAAGATAAATGTTTTTCACTTTTTCTAATTGGTGCACAGGTTTTGTAACAGGATATCTGAAGACAGAAAACAATGATATAATCAGAATAAACGGTATAATCCACACAGTGTACGTGCACCTAATACAGGTTTAAAGGGTTAGTTCAACCAAAAATGCTGTCATTAATTACTCACCCTCATGTCGTTCCAAACCTGTGAGACTTTCGTTCATCTTCAGAATACAAATGAAGATCTTTTTTATTAAATGTGAGAGCTTTCTATCCCTCCATAGACTACAGACACTTTGACACTTCAAAAAGTTAATAAAGAGATCGCAAAACTAATCCATATTAATTGTGCAGTTTAGTTAATTTCTGGAAAGACTTGATCGCTTTATACACCAATCAGGCATAACATTATTGTGTTGGTCCCCCTTTTGCTACCAAAACAGCCCAGACCCATCGAGGCATGGACTCCACTAGACCCCTGAAAGTGTGCTGTGGTATTTGGCACCAAGATGTTAGCAGCAGATCCTTTAAGTCCTGTAAGTTGCAAGGTGGGGCCTCCATGGATCGGACTTGTTTGTTCAGCACATCCCACAGATGCTCGATTGGATTGAGATCTGGGGAATTTGGAGGCCAAGTCAACACCTCAAACTTGTTGTTGTGCTCCTCAAACCATTCCTGAACCATTTTTGCTTTGTGGCAGGGTTCATTATCCTGCTGAAAGAAGCCACAGCCACCAGGGAATACCGTTTCCATGAAAGGGTGTACATGGTCTGCAACAATGCTTAGGTAGGTGGTACGTGTCAAAGTAACATCCACATGGATGGCAGGACCCAAGGTTTCCCAGCAGAAAATTGCCCAAATCATCACACTAGAGGCAGTGACCAGCATGCCTTCTTCCCATAGTGCATCATGGTGCCATATGTTCCCCAGGTAAGCGACGCACACACACCCGGTCATCCACGTGATGTCGGACCAGTTCTTAAGCCTTGGACGCCCATGTCGCCAGTTCACAACTGTTCCTTCATTATACCACTTTTGATAGATACTGACCACTGCAGACTGGGAACACCCCACAAGAGCTGCAGTTTTAGAGATGCTCTAACCCAGTCGTCTAGCCATCACAATTTGGCCCTTGTCAGACTCGCTCAAATCCTTACGCTTGCCCATGTTTCCTGCTTCTAACACATCAACTTTAATGACAAAATGTTCTGCCTAATATATCCCACCTACTAACAGGTGCTGTGATGAAGAAATAATCAGTGTTATTTACTTCACCTGCCAGTGGTCATAATCAAAATGCCTGATTAGTGTATAATGAACAGATTTTATTTAGGCTTTATTCACATATAAACATTGATCAGCGAACATAAACTGCTTGACACGTGAGAACAAACCTCTTAAATGAGAATGAACATTCTTGAGCTTCCGTTTACCACAACTGATGTGTGAGTTGATGAATGTTTATATGTGAATAAGTCTAAATTCAATCCATTCATCATATAAAGCGATTGTGTCACTTCAGAAAAGTTTGGATTAAACCGCTCTATTTATATGCATTCATTTTATGATCTCTTTATTAACTACGTCATACAGGTTAGGAATGACGTAAGGGTGAGTATTTAATGACTTTTTTTTTTTTTCGGTGAACCATTTATAACAATAGTTTACTCAAAAAACAATATTATGTCATCATTTAATTACCCTCATGTCTTACCTGTATGACTTTCTTCCAAAGAACACAAAAGGAGTTATGTTGTTTTTCAGTCCACAGATAAAATCATACAGGTTAGGAATGACATGACTTTAAAGGTATGAGGTAAATGACACCAATTTTCCTTTTTTTGGTTTGCAGCATTCACAAATTTATAAATGAAAGTTAAATATCTGAAACATGGATTGTACATTTGAGTAAGTTAACTTAAAGCATGTTTGCATGAGTAGTTTTCCAAACCTCTTTGTGGCATTGTTTGAGAAGTGTTATAAGCTGATTGCACTCATCAGTATGCAGATGGGGAGACAGATCCGGATGCATCCTGAGTTAAGGCTGTATGTCTTAAATTGTGACACCACTTGGCCTGCGGTTAACTATCATTGTTAAAGCAAGGCCACCATGAAGAACAAGAAAAAATAAAGAGCAAATGCTTAACTTTTCACAGTACTGCAAGTAAGGCATTTCAAGCATTTTGGAGAAGTCATAGTTCTTCATAGTTTGTAGTAATCATTCTATGAATTTATGCTGCCCATTCATGTAATTCTACGATGGTGTGTGGGACTAATGGTTAAGACTTTTTCACAGTACTATAGTCAAATAGAATAGTTCCCCCCAAAATTAATAAACCGATCAATTCATATGAATTACTTTTACAATGTCTTTTTGTACATTTTAACGTGTGAAAGTTATGGAAAATATTAATTTGTGTTAAGTAGATTAATAGAAATCTTCTAGGTTTTGGAACAACATAAATGCAAGTATATGACAATTTTCATTTTTGGGTGAGCTAGTCCCATTATTCCAAATTCAGAAACAGAAAACGTGTTTTGTGCATTATCCATTAAAAGGGGTCAAAACTCACAAACTTCTGTGAATCAGTCTGGCGCAGTTATTTAGTGCTGATGCACTAAATATAGTCAAATATAGGTTGATTATGAAATAAAATAAGTCTATCACTACAGAAAAGCAATTTGACATGAAATTAAGGATACTACAGCCTCCCCATCCCATCCCATCACTCATTCTTAAGTCCTTTGAAATCTGGGACACTTACCTGCAACAGAAGAAAAACAATGCATTAGTATTAATCTACTCAATACACTCTTTTTGTTTATTGCATACACTATTTTTAAGTTTATTTTATTTTATATATATATATATATATAAGACAAAAGACAAAAGTGGCATCCACAGGACCATTGGTTACGTTACGACAACTTTACACTTCTCTATAGAGAAAAAGATAGGACACAACAGTTTGTAACGTGCTATTCATCATTTTGACCACCAGATGGCCACAGATGCCTTTCTATTAATTTGTAGTACTGCTAAAATCCAAAAAAACTATATTTAATAAAATGTTACATTTTTAAATAACTTTCCCCTAATCTGTACATTAGAACAAATAAAACATTTAATATAAAAATAAATCATTATTTATTAACAATTGGTTTTGGGGGTTTCATATCTAATTCATTCTCAATGTCAATCTTATTTGTAAATATGCAGTCATTATCTAAACTCAGTTTCCTTGTATCTCCTAAGGAATTCTCCATTAGTATGGACGTTATTCCAATGGGGAGCTATAATGCTTCAAGAGGAGACTATTATATCACCAAAAAGCTTGAAATTCTGGTCGTTTTTAACTTATCCTTCATGGAGTTACCGTCGATTCAGAAAATGTTCAGATTTTTTTTCCTTCACATTTGGTTGCTATGTTAAAGCTTTTAAAAATATTTGATCACAAATCTGGATGGAGCATAGTGTGTAGATTGATACAGATAATAAATTAATTATAAAAACTTTAGCACAGCTGCAACCTAAAATAAAACGCTGTATGTCTATTTTTCATAAAGTGCTTGCAACAAACAATTACATTTGTGGTGTGGTATTATTAACTGAAAAGTGAATTTTAATAATTTTATTAGTGTTGTTACACTTTGTCTGTTATGGTTTTAACTGTGTGTGCGTGTGTGTTTTCTGTATTATTCCCATTTTAAAAAGTCTAGAGCTGTTACTTCTTAAAACTGTTACGCCATCACTACTACATGAGAAGAATCAGTCAATTAAACATTGTAGTTGTTCAATAATATAAACGTACTCACCAATAGCCTTACAGACGGTTCATCTCAAAATAGAATCTGAATTGAGAGCTCTGCGAATCAATTACTTCGATCCAGTTGTTTGTAGCTCGTGAAAGGCAGCACAGTTCACGTGTTTACAGTGACATTGAATGACACCTAAATAACAACGAATCAGAAACGTATTTTGCTCAGCTCCTCATCTATTTTCTAAGGTCTCAAAGAGATGTCAGTTATGTGCTTAATAATGCAATAAAACCTTTAAAAACCCTTAAAAACCCTCACTATTCAACTAAACACTGAATTGCGTTCCCAACGCCGGAAAAGGTATTTTGATATATACAGCAGTGGAAGCCAATCAAACACTTCGTTCTTATCCTTGCCGACCAATCAAATTAATAGTACGTAAAAGACTTTTATTTTCTTGCGACAGACAAAATCTCACGACCTCTACTGCGTAGATGAATAAAAACAGACCTGTTTGTCAATAATACAAATCTGATATATATATTGATGATATATATGTTTATTATTATTGTTGTTACTATAATTATAATTATCATTATATGTTTTTCTTCAATAACAAATCTATCAATTGTTAGTCAGCAGGACATTTAATCAGAACGATATGAACTCAATATGCACAATTTTATATTTATTTTAAATTACAATCTACCAACAAAATAGGGAGTTTATGCAACCAAGAGCAAAGAATGTACATTAGATGTGTAACTGATGCTTTATCTTTATATTGTAGTGCCGCAGAGGATTATGGGAAGTGTAGTTTGATCGCACAGGCTCGTTAAATAAGTAGTGTTTTCTGACTAGCTTCATCGTTGTTCTTTCCGAACAGAACACTAAAAGCGCAAAAACTAAACTGTGTCGTCAGCATTCACAATAACTCGTAAATACGATCATTTAGGCATGACCTGAACGTACTCCCGTAGTTTTGTTACATATGACAGACTTTTATGTCATTACCCGTATGGTGTTAACCGGAACTTCCGGTTCAGGTATCGATTTGATTTCTGGCGGTTTGTTTTGAACGTAAAGCGTATAATACATGATGATGTTATATTAATTTTTAACGGAAAATAATAACTTTTTGTCCAAACGATGGACGCACAAGCTAGATCTGTTCTATATCGTATAATCCGGAGAATACCGAACAGAAGTCTAGAAGACCTTCTGAAGAAATGGAATTGTTTATCAGTAGATCAGTTGCGCGCTCTGGATTTCACGAGACCCAAATGGATAATAGTGGAACATGTCATCAACTTCTGTGAGGTGAGATACATCCCTTAAATAATAATTTATTTTTTAAAACATATGATTTCAAATGCATTTAATAAGATACTACCGGGTTCATCTTTATTTTCAGTTTCCGTGTTATTGATACACATCCATACATTAAAACGTTTCCATATTATAACTCTCTCTCTCTCTCTCTCTCTCTCTCTCTCTCTCTCTCTCTCTATTGTAGGAGAGCAGACTTAGCCTGAAGCACATCACTAATTTGGAAATGATCTGTGAGTGAAATCTGAAATGGCCTTTTCTTCTTCTTCTTCGTTTTAGCCTTTCTTTCTTCTTTAAATATGTATTAGAATTTAAAGTGGTCATGAATTGAGAAATCAAAATGGCATTGATCTTATCATTCTTATGTATTGCCATTGTATTGTAAAAACATTCTGTAAGTTTCAGAACTCAACTTTCTTGCTAGTCCAAAAACAGCTTTTATTGAATCCAAGCTCAGAAAACAACTCATTTGAAATTGTCACATTAGAAAGACCGCCTCAAATCAGAGCTGAATCAAATCACTGTCTACTCCAAAACAGACTTTTACTGCAAGAAACTGACCTGATAGTAATGGCACAACATATAATTAACCATGTTAATTCTAATGCCTAATTTGTAATCAGTGATTTCTGACATTATTTCAAAATTGTTTATTGATGTTTATGCATCAGTAAAGCCAGTAACTAAATGTTTCTCTTAGTAGCATGAACATAATTATTTAAAAACATTGTGATTAAATTTATATACAGAAAGCAATCATAGAACCATCTCTTTATAATCGCTAGAGTTTATCAGTAACTACTGGACTCTCGCCAAAACCCCCTTTATAATCAATGACGCTGACAAGCTAACAAGTTACCAGTAGGTTCAGTAGATTCTCAGAAAACAAATGAGACCCAGCATTCATTATATGCACGCTCTTAAGGCTGTGCAATTGGGCAATTAGTTGAATTCGTTGAAAGGGGTGTGTTCAAAAAAATAGCAGTGTGGCATTCAATCACTGATGTCATCAATTTTGTGAAGAAACAGGTGTGAATCAGGTGGCCCCTATTTAAGGATGAAGCCAACACTTGTTGAACATGCATTTGAAAGCTGAGGAAAATGGGTCGTTCAAGACATTGTTCAGAAGAACAGCGTACTTTGATTAAAAAGTTGATTGGAGAGGGGAAAACCTATAAAGAGGTGCAAAAATGATAGGCTGTTCAGCTAAAATGATCTCAATGCCTTAAAATGGAGAGCAAAACCAGAGAGGCGTGGAAGAAAGCGGAAGACAACCATCAAAATGGATAGAAGAATAACCAGAATGGCAAAGGCTCAGCCAATGATCACCTCAGGATGATCAAAGACAGTCTGGAGTTACCTGTAAGTACTGTGACAGTTAGAAGATGTCTGTGTGATGCTAATCTATTTTCAAGAATCCCCATAAAGTCCCTCTGTTAAAAAAGGCATGTGCAGAAGAGGTTACAATTTGCCAAAGAACACATCAACTGGCCTAAAGAGAAATGGAGGAACATTTTGTGGACTGATGAGAGTAAAATTGTTCTTTTTGGGTCCAAGGGCCACAGGCAGTTTGTGAGACGACCCCCAAACTCTGAATTCAAGCCACAGTACACAGTGAAGACAGTGAAGCATGGAGGTGCAAGCATCATGATATGGGCATGTTTCTCCTACTATGGTGTTGGGCCTATTTATCGCATACCAGGGATCATGGATCAGTTTGCATATTTGTGCAAAATAGTTTTGAGTTTGTACAGTCAAAGGTAGACACTGCTATTTTTTTGAACACACCCCTTTCAACTAATACCCCAATTGCACAGCCTTAAGAGCGTGCATATCATGAATGCTGGGTCTTGTTTGTTTTCTGAGAATCTACTGAACCTACTGGTAACTTGTTTGCCACGTAGCAATTAAAAATATACTAAAAACCTTGATTATTCTGGTTAGTCACATTGTACTGCTTTTATTTTGAACAATACTGTATGTGTATATATATCATGTTTGAACTAGTAATGATGAGTTATTCATGCAGACAAAGCTTGAGTGTCATTGACTACAATGCTGTACAACCTTTTTATGCCCTGAGAGTAGATCTAAATGTGATGCAATAATCAACACTTTTTATGATTAGTTAATCTCAACAGCTGTAATAGTAAAATTGTAGTAAAAAAATGTGAGTTCCACTTGTAATACTAATAAATAAAAAATAATTTAATATGCAAGATTTTAGCATCATAGCAGTGGGCATTTACATTGAAGTCTCAATTTTATTACTAAATTATGACAAATTTTAATGTACAAGTAATACTAACATTATAAGTGCATCTCAGGAAAAAAAGATGTAAATAATGCCAGGCCCCATACCTGAATTTGACTTTTTTTTTCTTCATTAGATCATATAGAAAAACCTGATCAAGGCATCTGGCATGCACATCAGCTTACTGAGGCACAAGGTAAGGGGGGTTTATATATACTCTATATGCATTTTATTGTTAAATTGATTTTAAAGGAATGCAGTTCACCCAGAAATGAAAATTCACCCTCATGTTGTTCCAAACCTGTAAGCCCTTTGTTCATCTTTGGAACACAAATTAAGATATTTTTGATGAAATCTAAGAGCTCTCTGACCCCTCCATAGCCAGCCATTTAATTACAAAGAGGTGACAAATAGATCTTTAAAATAGTCCATGTGACTCCAGTGGTTCAACCTTAATTTTATGAGTGATGAGAGTACTTTTTGTGCACAAACCCCCAAAATAACAACTTTATTCAACTAATTCTTCTTGTCTGTGCCAGTCTCCTACGCTGTTGACATATGCAGCACTTTTGAAGCGCTTTGTCAGAAAGCTGGCTTACCATTGGCCGACGCTGTTCACGTGAGCACCATGACACATGCGTGTGATGCTGAAGCAGGAGCTAGCCAATGGTGAGCCACCGTTCTACCATAGAACTCGGAAGTGCTGCACTGTTTACACTACGTCATAGGGCTGGGCACCGAATGCCGATACTTTTATGGTATCGAACGAAAAACTTAGATACTATGAGTATCGAAAAATTATTTATCTTTCGGTGCCAAATTTCGGTTCCAAAAGCCAAGCGGCTGTGTCTGTGTGAGCCTGTAGCATACTTGCGTGCAGTGTTTCCCCTACAATGTATTCACAGTGACGCAGCAAAATCTTCACATGATCAGTAATGTCACGACATTCACTTACACACTGTAAAAGCACAACAGCCAACGTCATCTTGAAATTGTTTTCTGAAAGTATTGACTAAGTTTGGTGCTTGAAGTCTTCCGTTAGCCTGAGAGAGAGAGATCGCTCATGCGGAGCTACAGCGCGACAGTCAGTTTAATGAGTGACGGTGGGCTGTGATATTAATCTTAATTTATTTTAGCTTCCAAGGATTATACAAAGAAGATATGAGGTAAAACTGTTATAAACTATATCCGCGTTCCGTATAGCGAGAATTCCTTCCCTTCTCAGCGCGCGCTGTCATTTCTCCCTAAACATAAACTTAACATCAGGGAGTCAGCAAAATGTATGATTGTTGTGAAATGCAGCCTTTACTTTGGCTGAAATGCAGGACGTGTTTGACATAATTAAAACCGCTATATAATCCGCAGCGCAATAGACGCTGTTTCCAAGTTCAGTGCGGGCGTGTGTGTGTGTGTGTGTGTGTGAGTGTGTGTGCTGTACACTGCGAAACGGACTGACTTGCACATTATGCAACTAAACCATCAAATACACAACAAATGGCCGGCTTGAAGAGTATTCACTTAAACACAGTTTATCTTAAATGGGCTTAAACAGTTGGGAGAAATCAATGGGAGAATGATATCATTAGATCTGCATTCGGTCTTAAAGGGGCAGCGTCTAATAAATCTGCTGACTACTGTGCCATTAATGTCAACCAAACAACAAAAGGCAAAGAGAAAATTACTCGCAGCTCTTTTATGAATAACTTTAGTTTTAATCAATTTATACAGTGAAAACTATGCAGTGTTATTTTACATTTCATTACTTTATTAGACTTAAAAGTTATTATATATTTTTTTATTCTTAAAAAGTTAAAAATAAAATGCAATAAAAGTGTCTGCTGGCGCACCCCTATCCAAAAAGCACAACCAGTTTTATTAATAATGTTACCCTGAGTAAGAACTGTTACTAGAATTTGTTTTAATTACATTTGTTTAATGTATTTTTGTTGATGTTGAAATGGATTTTAAAACATATGGTATCGAAAAAAGTATCGTTAGGAACCGGTATCGAAACTGAGGTATCGAAATTGGCATCGGATCGAAAGATTTTGAACAATACCCAGCCCTACTACGTCAACAACAGCGTAGGAGACTGGCACAGACGAAAATAAATTGTTGAATAAAGTCATTATTTTTGTTTCATAACATTACATTTGAACCACTGGAGTCACATGGACTATTTTAACATAGATGAACAAAGGTCTTACGGGTTTTGAACAGCATGAGGGGTGAGTAATTAATAGGGCTGGGTGAAAAATATTGATTTTTCTATTTTAATCGTTTCTCATTTTTACGAACCGATATCGATTCTTAAATCCCAAGAATCGATTAGTCATCCTGTTTGCCTGTTTGCACCTGGCATCCAATAAATCGCAATGATCGTTATGCTTTGTTACTATTCATATGAAACAAAGTCTCAGATTTCAAATAATGTCCATTTTATTACGAAATTTAAAAACATAAATACCAATGTTGTGGCGCTGTGGTGTGAGATCACTTTGGCGCAGCTTAGCTCAAGAGAAGCGGCAGGAGTGCACATGAACTGATCTTCTCTTCTGCTTTAATTCCAGTCTCCGCTGGGCTCTGCCCACTTTTCCAGCATTTTTCAAATATTGCCAGTGGGTGGAGTTACGCTGTGAAAAGGGGTTTATGGCGCATTACCAGTACCAGCTCGACTCGGCTTGGCTTGGCTCGCTTTTCGCTCCGTTTTCCATTGCAGATTGCCGTAGCTCCACAATAGTACCTGGTCGTCATAGCGACGCCACAGGAAGCTGCTGTGATGTAATCTTCTACGCGACACACACCCGCTAACCAAACAAAGGAAAGTCTGCACCTCCTCGTTTGACCACGCCGTATTCTTCCGAGTTGCCATAATAGTAATGGGTATATCACACAATATCTGGCCAAACTATTTAAAAATGGCAGGGTTATTCAGGATACTCAGTCTGGCGTGTGCAGTGATGACGCAGTGAATAGTGACGATTCTCTCTGACCTCTAATCAGCAGAGGTCAGCAGTCTGCTGTGTTTTCACGTCACATTTTAGTATCGCCTCAGCTCGCTGTAGGTGATATGAAAAAAGTACCTGAAAGCAGGTACAGGTACAACTTTTACAAAGTGGAAAACCAAACAAAGGCGAGTCGAGGCGAGCTGGTACTGTGTAGTGGAAAAGCGCCATTAGTTTCCTTTTAATTTTTACCTTTAACATTATAGTATTGAATACTATAGGCTACAACTGAACTGACCATAGTTTACAACATTAGTTAAGAGATTTATTTTCCATTGAGAAAATTGTATGTACCAGATATACAGGTCCTACTCAAAAAATTAGCATATTGTGATAAAAGTTCAGTATTTTCCATAATGTAATGATAAAAATTAAACTTTCATATATTTTAGATTCATTGCACACCAACTGAAATATTTCAGGTCTTTTATTGTTTAAATACTGATGATTTTGGCACACAGTTAATGAAAATCTAAAAAAAATGGCATATTTCATCCGACCAACAAAAGAAAAGTGTTTTTAATTCAAAAAAAGTCAGCCTTCAAATAATTATGTTCAGTTATGCACTCAATACTTGGTCGGGAATCCTTTTGCAGAAATGACTGCTTCAATGCGGCGTGGCATGGAGGCAATCAGCCTGTGGCACTGCTGAGGTGTTATGGAGGCCCAGGATGCTTCGATAGCGGCCTTAAGCTCATCCAGAGTGTTGGGTCTTGCGTCTCTCAACTTTCTCTTCACAATATCCCACAGATTCTCTATGGGGTTCAGGTCAGGAGAGTTGGCAGGCCAATTGAGCACAGTAATACCATGGTCAGTAAACAATTTACCAGTGGTTTTGGCACTGTGAGCAGGTGCCAGGTCGTGCTGAAAAACGAAATCTTCATCTCCATAAAGCTTTTCAGCAGATGGACGCATGAAGTGCTCCAAAATCTCCTGATAGCTAGCTGCATTGACCCTGCCCTTGATAAAACACAGTGGACCAACACCAGCAGCTGACATGGCACCCCAGACCATCACTGACTGTGGGTACTTGACACTGGACTTAAAGCATTTTGGCATTTCCTTCTCCCCAGTCTTCCTCCAGACTCTGGCACCTTGATTTCCGAATGACATGCAAAATTTGAGCGACAGTCCAGTGCTGCTTCTCTGTAGCCCAGGTCAGGCGCTTCTGCCGCTGTTTCTGGTTCAAAAGTGGCTTGACCTGGGGAATGCGGCACCTATAGCCCATTTCCTGCACACGCCTGTGCACGGTGGCTCTGAATGTTTCTACTCCAGACTCAGTCCACTGCTTCCGCAGGTCCCCCAAGGTCTGGAATCGGTCCTTCTCCACAATATTCCTCAGGGTCCAGTCACCTCTTCTCGTTGTGCAGCGTTTTTTGCCACACTTTTTCCTTCCCACAGACTTCCCACTGATGTGCCTTGATACATCACTCTGGGAACTGCTTATTTGTTCAGAAATGTCATTCTGTGTCTTACCTTCTTGCTTGAGGGTGTCAATGATGGTCTTCTGGACAGCAGTCAGGTCGGCAGTCTTACCCATGATTGCGGTTTTGAGTAATGAACCAGGCTGGGAGTTTTTAAAAGCCTCAGGAATCTATTGCAGGTGTTTAGAGTTAATTAGTTGATTCAGATTATTAGGTTAATAGCTCGTTTAGAGAACCTTTTCATGATATGCTAATTTTTTGAGAATTTAGGGTTTTCATGAACTGTATGCCAAAATCATCAGTATTAAAACAATAAAAGACCTGAAATATTTCAGTTGGTGTGCAATGAATCTAAAATATATGAAATTTTAATTTTTATCATTACATTATGGAAAATAATGAACTTTTATCACAATATGCTAATTTTTTGAGAAGGATCTGTATATCCAAAATAATCGTTATTGAATCGAATCGGAATCGAAAACAAATAGAATTACAAGCTTGTGAATCGAAATCTAATCAAATTGTGAAATTTGGGTCAATACCCAGCCCTAGTAATTAATGACAGAATTAAAAATTTTGGGTGAACTTACCCTTTAAGTATATGTTTGTGTTGGTTACTCGTTTACATAAATCATTGTCTGAAATCATTCTTTTTCCTTTTCTCTACAGATGATGCCGTTTGTGTAGAGTTGACACAGTTTAAGGAGCAGTTTAAAGCACACTTGCATGGGGTCATTCGGCATGTAATTACACAACTTCATTTGGCATTCAAGCCTTCAAATCCAACTTTTTCAGGTTAACAATTAAAAATAACATAACACTCATTAGTCTTGTTAATTAAAATCTTTTGATTTTGCTTTTCAAGATTTCCATTAAGATGAAGAAACATGAGGATGAGGCTATATGGATTCGAATTGCCTGGGGAGACAACTTCAGCAAACCCAACCACCTTAAGCCAACTTATGTTGTGCACCACCTGCACACTTCCTATGTGTTCATATCCAACCTCATGGCCAAACACAAGATCTTTCTATGTCAGGTGACTTTTGATCCGTCTCCATTTTGCTTCTTAGCCATCTTATTTGGTGTGAGATACTGTTTGAGGATAACGTATTTAAATGGTTAATGTATAACCAGATGCTGATGCAGCTTGATACTTGACAGATTTGATTATAATTTTCCAACGCAAAAAAAGTTAAATCTCAATGTTGTTATTTACATTCCTAGGCATTAGTAATAGCCACAAAACATGGCTCTATAAAGGATGGCCACCTGAGCACCAAAAGTCTCACTGCAATGAGGGACTTGCTTCTGAGACGTTATCAGCAGGTAACCTATCAGGACACTCCAACTGGCAGCTTATGGGCTAAATCCAGCATATCAGTCATTTTTATGTGGCTTTTTGATTTTAGGGTTTTCACAATTATTCGAATAAATTCAAATACTCTATCTTTATCTTTATTATAGCGATTTTTACAATGCCAAATGTTTCAAAGCAGCTTCACAGTGTTAAACAGGAAAATAATGCAACAGATTCTGATTTGGCTGTACAGCCGCTCTGGAGAAAACGGTGATGTTAACAAGCTCATTTCAATTGTTATATAGCGACAATGTGTTCAATTGTTATATAGGGACAATGTGGGCAGAGCAGTAATTTAGTTGATATAGTTTAGTTTAGTAATTAAATTTATTTGGATATTTAGATGAAAATTTTGTCCCCAACTGAGCAAGCCAAGCCCAGGCGACAGTGGCAAGGAACCAAAACTCCATCAGGTGGTGTAATGGAAAAAAAATAAACCTTGGGAGAAACCAGGCTCAGTCGAGGTATTTTAAATCCTCGATTGCAATTTGCCGGTGTCGAGTAACTGAGTTTGGGTTGTTGATGACATACAGCTGAGAACGCAATGTGGTCTACGCCAACACTCGAGAATACATCAATATGTTTCTAAATATGTCAACTGGTCATCGCGATTTCAAAATAAAAGTTTAAACCCTCGCTCTGAGTTTTTGTTTTCATGCGATTCACTGCTTTTGATAGTTTATTTATCAATTATTATTGCCTCATTGTTATTATATGTATTGTAAGCTATTTTATTGTTCACCTTAGGTCTGTTTTTATTACTCCAAAAAATTAACAGATTACTTGATTAATCATCAAAATAATTGACAGATTACTCAATTACCAAAATAATGATTAGTGTGACTGCCCTAATTGATTGTAGCTCAAATCTGTACAAAACTCATGTGATTATCACACAAGTATTGGGTTAAAAGTTTATAGTTAACATTTAAGAACCTAAATTACATGTTATTTTGTTAAAGTGGTCTGTTACAGAATCGTGGGAGAAACGTGATCTCTATTTGAAACAAAAAATTTTGATTTCTCATATTATCCAGAATCGTGCAGCTCTAACTACGCATACGGAGAGTGATAGTTTATCTGATCATTTTGATTTTTTCAAAGAAAGATTGACTAATGCTTGCAGATATTTTTTTACATAACGACTAAACTTATTTGATAAATGCTGTTTTTTTTAAACACTGATAGGTTTTTCCAAATGCTCACTCAAGGATCCTACAAGAAAGAAACACTCTTTCATCACGTATGTACATATTTTTGTATTTGTGTCTTTTACATGCATAAAAATCAGAATGATACATATGTACAGTCTGTGGTAATTTTGTGGACAGTTTTGTTGCTTATGTTTTGCCAAGGTTTAATAAATTCCAGTGCCTTTTAAAAACTTTCACATTTAATTGTGAATTACAGATATTTTACTAAAATAATGGGTATATAAGGACATAAACCCTATATATACCCTGTACACATTTACCTGAACAAAAAATGGGCATCTTCCAAAATTACTAAGTAGATCTACAAGTCAGTAGAGCTTTTATTAGATAAGGCCACAAAGAAAAAAATGGATAGTTCACCCATGAATAATTCATTAATTACTAACCCTCATGTCATTCCAAACTTGTAATGTTCAAACTTGTTCATCTTCGGAACACAAATGAAGATATTTTTGATTAAATCCGAGATCTGACTCCTCCATAGACAGCAATTTAATTAACACTTTCAAGGTCCAGAAACTGTTAAAATAGTCTGTGACGTAAAAACAAACAAAAATAATGACTTTATTCAACCATTTTGTTCTGGCCTGTGTCAGTCTCCTACGCTGTTTATGTTGCAGCTCTAGCGCATGCGTCGCGGTGCTCTCGTGAACGGCATCGGCTGCCGTAGATGAGGGCACTGCACTATTTACATCGGAAACTGCGTAGGAGACTGGCACAGGTTAGACCGAAATTGTTGAGTAAAGTCATTATTTTTGTATGTTTTTGCGTACAAAAAGTATTCTCATCGCTTCATAGAATTAAAGGGTTACTTCAGTGATTAGCATTAAGCTTTGTATCAGTAGAAACCCAGGAGTATATTCGAATTATCATACTTTCTCCCCTCATATGACCCTGAGACGAGAGATTATGTATTTTATTTCTGGAAAAATTCCTCCGATGGCACAAATCGTAATTTTGCATCATCAGAGGAGTCTTTGTCCAGAGGCTAAAGACTACAGCCAGCAGTGGGCGCTATTTCCACATGTTTTAAACATCGCACTCACAGCACTCGGCTCGGGGAGCTGCGGAGATTCATGTAAACGGAGCGGTGGAGGGCAAAGTGAGTGTTTCAACTGTTCAAATGAATTCCTATAAAAGTTAAGCTTCCAAAGACATGATCTGAAAATGCGTCAGACTGAACGCATGTTGTGAATGCAGCCGCGAATCCCGCGCTTACCTCAGCTCATGTGATGAATGTAATCCGATCCTGCTGTGTTTGTGCCGTGACTGCCGTGACATTCATTCGACTCACTCATATTAAACAGACAAGTTCAGTTTTTAATTGCAGCGTCTCTAACTGAACTGATTTTATGAAAATGAACGCAGTGGGCAAGTAGACCAGTAAGCCATGCCTAGAACAGCCTCGGGCAGCGAAGTGCATTCTGGGAATTGTTGTCTTTCATCCCCATGAGACAAAAATTAAATTTCTGTGTTTTCTCAGTCTAGAAGGCACCAAATTCAAAAATAATTTCATATTTCTACTACATTAATGACCGAGTTAAAATACAGATTCATCTTCCCTGCGCTGAAGTACCCCTTTAAGGTTGAAACACTGTAGTCACTAATGGTGGGGGGGAAAATGGATACAGCATAGTATCCCGATATTTTGTGTGGGGATATTGTATTGATACAAGTATGGCAAGTTTCAACATTTTCAGGAATTCAGAATTTTACTGTGAGCTCCGCTTTTATAACGTGGGAATTAATAATAATTGTAAATATTTTATTTCAGACTGTAATATCACAAACAGCACATCACTCTCGCTCACACACATGTGCGCAATGAGCTGTGTTTGCAGAAAGCATTCTCTCATATTTCTGAATTGGACTGCTCTGTCCATTTATGTGTTTTAGTTACTGACACGCAAGCGCAAGCCAGCTGCAAACTGCAACAGAACTTCACTCACTTGCCTACTGTGCCACCATCCCCACCGTCGTTTAAATTTTTTTTATAGTAGTAAAAATAATTTAGTTCAGTTAGAGAACAGACACTACAATTAAAAACGGAACGTTCAGCATGATCTGAATGAGAGTCACAGCACTGATCAGCAGCAGGAGTCAGATTTAATTTATCATGAGAGTTAAGAGCTGAATGACAAGACGACGGTGGAAGATTTGTTACGCGAAATGTTAATGCGTCTATTTAAGTGAGTTTTTCATTGTGCTGTTTTTGGTTGTTTTTCATTAACAATAACAACAAACCTACCATTCAAGCAACTTGAAACCCAGTACGCTAATTCTAAAGTGAAAGTAAAATGCACACGACCATTCATAATTTCCAAATTAAAATGTTATTGTAATACTCAGCATGTTGCGATATTTTAATAATTGCAATAATATCGTATCGTGGCTTAAGTATCACGATGATATCAAATAGTGGGGCCTCTGGCGATTCCCTACCCTATTATTCACATGGACTTTTTAATGGTGGTTGTACTACCTTTCTGGACCTTGAAAAGGGTTAATTAAATTGCTCCCTATCGAGAGGCCTGAGAGCTCTCGGATTTCATCAAACAAATTTTCATTTGTGTTCCAAAGATGAATGAAGGTTTTACAGATTTGGAACGACATGAGGAGTAATTAATGACAGAATTTTCATTTTTGGGTGAACTATCCCTTTAACTCTTTCCCCACCGCATTTTAAAAAAAAGTTGCCTGCCCCCGCCAGGGTTTTTGACCATTCTCACCAAAATTTAATAGCACATCGAATATTTTGTTTTATGAATATCTGAGCATGCAATATGTCAAAAGAAGAAAAAAAGTTTAATTCTAGCTTCATGCATTATTTTTTTTTATCAACTCTTGAATATGGGTAAGTTTCATTAAAAAAAAGCAACAAAAAGCTGAGAAAATCACGTTTTTATGAAAGACTTTGTCCGATCAGATTCAGAGCGATGATCCCACACAGATGGAGGAGATCGAGTCTTGCCCAGTCCTGTAGCTCGACCTGGGTCCACATTTCATTCAGTAACATCAGATAGTTTTGATTCATATGATGTTTAATGTTGACGATCCTATTATTTTGCATATGCATCTGTTTACATGCGATCGCTTGCTTTACTCTGTCTTCCTCGCGTGTGTTTTGATCTGGAGATTCAGTACTCATTCAGAAGATGCGCCTAGCGCCTAACAGTGAAAACACGCAAAATTCCATGCATGGCCTTGAAGTGTTTTTTCACAAATAACAGGAAATTCTGTGTTTTTGGCGGGGAAAGAGTTAAGATATAAACAAAAATGCTAGGGAAAGCATGCAGCAGAGCTTTAGGATTCACCTTAACAGGATATTTAATCAAGGCATATACACCAAAAGTGCAGTAGTTTATAACCATTATGGAATAATCCAGTCAAAAATCTAAATCTTCTTTCAAATCTGCAGTTTCACGATTTTTTGATGATCCATATTAAACTTCATGGAGCTTCAGAAGTTAAGAATGGATGAAAATTACTTAAGTGAGATGTACAACAGCGAGACTATACAATCAGCATGTAGATAAACATTCAGTTTGTTTTTTTACCTACGACTTCATTAGTGTTCTGTATTTTGAATAGCAAACATTTTCATTTGAATTCATCACAGTTCTATACTATACTTTTGTAAAATATGTACAGTTGGTTAATAGGCATAATAAATCCTTCAATTTAATTATAAATAATCTATATACAGTTTTGATCTTTTTACAGACCCCTGTATTGGAAAGGAACAGAGGGATCATGAAGAGATGAGACATCAGATGGCCTGTGAGGCGTTTGGACACGGCCCTACACCAAAGCTAGAAACAGCTGTGTATAAAGTGAGTGTGTAAACCTCTGATCTTACATAACCACTTTTAGACTGAATATCAGTTGTTTGTGTCATATAATTACTAGTGCTGTCAATTGATTTAAAAAAAATTATCCACATTTTTCTGTAATTAATCTTGATTAATCGCACCTAACATTTAATGTTTTTAATATGTTTTTATATTGTAATAATTTCACATTTAACTCATTGAAAACTGCTTATGATGATTCGTGACAAAGTTGGCATTTTGGCATACTTTTGTCAGTTTAACAGGTTTTTTTTGTTTTGTTGTTTTAGTTTTTTTGTCCGTTATAGCACGAAAGAGAACTCAATGCTGCCGGGGCAGTCTGAAGCATAATTCTGTGTGCATGAGTCATGTGTGTCAAATTCATACATCTAGTACAGATTTAAGGTTTTTTTTTGTGCCATGTTGCACTTGAATGGATGATGGCAAGATCATAAAACGTAACGCATAAAGGAAAAAACGGATGCTGATGTGTAATTGTGAAAAAATACATCTGCATACGTTAACATGTTAATTTTGACTAATAATTGTATATATATTTCATTTAAATTAAAGGTGCTATAAGCTTCTGAGAATTACTGTTGATGTTTGAAATCACCAAAACAAACACCAGGGTTCATACAAGGTATGAACTTGAAGGGTTTAAATTTTACTTTTTAAAAATTCAAGTCCTGGAAATCCTTTGTAATATTTATCAAGAGGTACTTGAAAAGTGCTTGAATTATTGAAAGATATTTTCATGCAAAATGAACACAAAGTAATTTTGCATGACTATGAGCGTGATATTGCTCATAAATATTACAGTATATGATACAGCTCTTTAGGTCCATATATTCACATATATTCATATATTCACAAAAAAATAAGGAATGAGGAAATCTTCTCGATATCTTTGTCATTCTTTCAGTGGTTAAAGTTGCCACAGTCATTGCGTACTTTGCATGTGCTGCACTTTATTTGTACTGTTTTGTTTTAGTATATTTTATTTATCTGTTGACCTTTTTTAGAATTTGAAAGATAATAAAAACCTTGTTTTGGTAAGTGCGATCTCCGCTTGTAGTCCTTGAAAACCAAAAAAAAGTAGTGCTTGAGAGGTCCTTGAAAGTCCTGGAATTTCATTTTATACACCCCTTACTGCCGATTGGCCACAAGTGTATTTTGGCGCTCGATCCAGTCCATTTTCAACAGCGTTTCTCAGAAATCACTTATTGCTCCTTTAACCACCTGTACACCTAAACAAGCTTTTTGACTTTTATAAATGGGCTTTAGTACATGGATCCTCTGTTTTTTCTCAGCTTGAGACAAAGTACAGAGGAAATGACAACTACACCATCAGTGACAAAGAGGAGTTCTTCAGAGGGGTGGTCAGGTTCTCAAGCAGCAGTCTGTTAGAGTCATTCCGCCACTGTGTTGCTTCAGGTGAGAGGCATCAAAACCCTTTCCCTTGACTGAAGTCAAAATCAGGTCTCTTTGATAGTGGCTTCAAAACTTTACAAAGTGCATTCCATTTTCCATCACCAGGTGTAGTTACAAGCATTGTCTGACATGTTTCTCAGTCATACACAAACTTTAGGACCTTCACTCCAGTAAGTAAAGTATTTATTTTATATTTCTTTTGGCAGGCATGTCTGAAGGTCCTGTCACTCCGCTATTGTCTGCCATCACTCAGAGAGGAAGGAATTATTTTGTTATCACAGACAAAGGCCCTGGTGTTTCCAGCCAAGCATCAGCACAGAGAGCCTGATGACAAGTGACATTGCAGAGGAAAGTTGGCATGCGCATACATGAGAATATACTGTGCCACCTGCATCCTGCAAAGATGATAACGTTAGAGTAGACAAGTCTTGGTGGCATGAGTAGTGTCCCTCTGAATCTGAGACAGCTAATGATCACTGATCCAGCAGGGAGAGAATGTTGTTGTTTTTTACAATTAACCTTGGTAATACAGCATGTATTATTTTTAGTGTGTCATTTTAACATGGTTTTTAAGTAAAGTTTTTGATTTTATATATATATATATATTTTTTTGTAATAACAGTTCTTTTTAATATACCTGAATAATTTAGTTATTATCAAGCTGTGCAATTGCAAAAAGTTGGTACAAAAACCGACTTTAACCAACTTCCATGCACATCTAATCAGGCACTGTATGACAGGATTCAATAATAAATGTTGAAAATGGAAATTTTAATTTCATTCACGGTTTCATTCATTTTGGGTTACACTTTATTTTAAGGTGTCCTTGTTACAGTGTAATTAAACACTGTAAAATAAAGTTAACCTGTTTTGTATCACAAATCCTTACAAAATGCATGCTAACAGTAACAACATGTGGTTTCCTTTGCAATACTATGCAATCATCATTGATGAAATTAAACTGGTAACTTGGTTTTGAAATCTTACACTGTCATGCTGTCTTCCATGTAAGGGAGTAGAGAAAATGTGTTGAAAATACACTAAAGCCTAACCATGTCAACACAAATTTGGTATTTTATACCAGCACAAATTAAAGAGATACTCCACCTAAAAAAGAAAATTGGGATATTTTTTTCTCTCAGAAAAATAGATAATCTCTGTCAGTCCATATAATGCAAGACGCTCTAAAACCACAAAAGCGATCATGATGGTAAGCTTTACAACTAGTGGGTGAAATCAATGTCTTCTGATCTGAAGCAACACGATTGGTGTGTGTGTGTGTGATGAAAATAATATTTTAAACTTCTTTAACTATAAACCTTTTTTTCTGGTCAATCAAAAGCATGTTCATGAGTTCAGGCTTGACATTTAAAAATCAGCAAGTTACCAAGCTTGTACAAGACATGACAGTCCTCTGTCCATCCTTTACTTCTCACTTGATCTTTGCAATGTGCTAATGTGACGCTTCACAGCGATCTTATTAATGTGTGAATGACATGCTGGAAGCGATCGTTTTTTAGTTTAAAACGTTAGTATTCTTACACATACCTATCATTTCACTACGTTGATTCATCCACTTGAGTCATGTTGGTTACTGTTGTGATTGCTTTGTGAGGTTGATGATGCGTCAACTTTTAAATTATAAGGACTCAGAGGGGTGGATTATATCTTTGTTCATCTGAAGAAAGGAATAGGCCCTATACATCATGATGGGTGATTAAATGATGAGAGAAATTTCATTTTGGGGAGGAGGAGTATCCCTATAGTAGAATGAACTACTCAATTGAGAAATGCTTTTAAATCAAGGAATAAATTATCAACCTAATTCAAACAAAACAACTGTAAGATAGCTGTTTAAACAATAGTAATTTTTAACAATCTGGTGAGCCTGGTCGAACCGTCATTAAGATCTGATATCAGATAGGTTGAAGATGTTGCTGTTCATGTTTGTTGGTAGCACAGGACATTTTACAAATCCAGACGATGTTCTACGGCCATGAATAAAGAGTAGCCTAACTATGTCTCACAGTACAGTTAAGGTGATATGACAACCTGTGATATAAGATTTTGGCCATTTACCTACCCAAGTCAGTCATCAGACAGTATCATTGTCAGTCACTTATTTTATTTCGGCCTCAACGCTTCGCCCTAGCATACGCTGAGATCGATTGCTATGTCTGAGGTAAACCACGCCCTCCGACACTACGCTCAAAGAAATTTAGAAATGAATAAATTAGAAAATATATAAAATAATAAAAACAAAAATGTGGAAAAAATAAATAAATACATAAAAAATATACATTTATTTATATATTTATTTATTTATAAAAAAAATTACATTCTTTGTATATTTATTTATTTATTTTTTATTTTGGCAGCTTTGGGATTCCATAAATCACAAACGTCATCTTTCATATTAAAAACATTTGATGAATTCAATATGCACTAAAGGGCTGTTAAAAATGCAATTAAATAATTTACAATGCAATAAATAGTGTTATGAGATTAATATTTTAAGCAAATTTTTGAATATTCAAATGAGAAATGTTGGGGAAAAAATGGCTACTTTTAAACAAGAAACTAAACCACCAGTAGTCGGTCACTTTTGTCATTGAAGTATTAAATCAGGCTATTGGTCCAGTCGGGCAATTAAAATTCTCTTTCACTTACCCCTTCAAAAAAATCCACTTGTCCTGGTCTGTAAAAAAAAAAGAGGACTTAGTGTCAGTGACGTCACCCATAGGTTTCTGAAATGTAATGGATTACAAACAGCTGTCAGCTGTTAAATTTAAGTACACAATTAGATAATACCAATTTTGGTCAACCAATTACTAAGCAATGCTTCATGTTGTTAATTCAATAGAATATATAAGATTAAAATGGGAAAAATAGGTTGGCATCATCTCCTAGTTGCCAGATCAATGAAATAAAATATGTACTATCCCACATAACTCAACAAGCTCAATAATGTGGCTCAACGATGTGACTCGCTTTTTTATCACACCAAAAATTTAAGAATTACAAATGAGAACCTCTCACCCATGCTGGAGGAACTGTGGGGTACAAAAATTAATTGTTGTATACAAAAAAAGGTCCTACATTTTTTATAAAGGGAGCATAGACTTAAGTTTGGTCTCATTTTAAATAAGACAAAGGAAGTAAAAACAAACAAAAAAAGCTGTAGAGGTTTAAGTTTAAGAGGTATAATTTAAATAAAAATTATGTATAAATATTATTTTGTATAAAATATATATTTTATGAAACATGTTGATCTCTAAAACTGCTGGAAAATCAAGGCCATAAATCTAAACAAGTTGTGTTGCAAATTTGAGCTTTCAGTAAGATTTTGTTTGGGCGCAGTGCCAAATTTTCCCGTTAGATGCCAGCAAAACTCCACTGATACACAGTGGTTGGATTTGTAATTTACAGAACAGTTGAGTTTTTTCTCTCTCAAATATTACAAGCACACACACGCAGACAGTTCTGAAAGGAATTATTTTGTGTACCCAGTGCAAAATGTATTTTTTAAAGGAAATGGGGGTGAAATAGTAAAATTCCAATAGAAATACACACCGGTACCAAAATTACTATGGTCAGTGGCTTGCGGATTTTCCTTGGTTACAAACATTCTTCCAAATATCTTCCTTTGTGTTCAGCAGAAGAAAGAAATTCATACAGCTTTGGAACAAATTGAGGGTGAGTAAATGATGACAGATTTTTTCATTTGTGGGTGAACTATCCCTTTAATAATATTGTCTCTCTACATATATCAAAGTAATTTAATGTTTTATATTTGGGAGATATTCCAAATGAGGTTGGAAAAGATGACAAATCTTGATTTTACTGGCAACAAGTAAAAGGCAATAACCTAGATTTTTTTACATTCCAAAATGTATAGTCCCCATTTTAATATACAGATATTTGCAAATTAGAGTTTAGTGATATTTTGACCAGTCAAATAGGAAATGACACTGGTTTCCCTTTAGGAAATCTGGACACCTTAATTTACATATATAAGTATCTACGCCTATTCAACAAAATAGGCTAGATATGTACCCTCTCTGTGTTAATTTCTTTCTTTTTGCTCTGGTCCTTTCCCTTTTCTCTTTTTTTTTTAAATAATTTCTATTGTATTGTGAAGCATGTGGTGTTTTTCCAGATGTAATATGGAAGTTACTCTTGTACATGCTATTTGTTGATAATAAAGCATTCAAAAGAAACGACAGCACCTAGACATGCAGTCGCCGTCTGTTTGTAAACAGTAATTTAATTAATAGAGAAAATTTTGCAATTACTGTACATCCAGCATGGAGTTGCAGGTGGGTGTGTGCTTGGTTCTATGCGTCTTCCGGAAGTGAATGTGCGGACTGTCTGTGGTGAGTTGGTTGCTATGCGACGTGTCCCGGAAGGGAATGTGTGTGTTGTAGTAGTGTGTTGAATCATGGCTGCTTCAACAGTCAACAATGATAGGCGTCACAAAAGGCAAAAATGCAGCGAGAAGATGCCTTTACAAGAGAGAGAGATTATTAAACCCTCCATAACAGAGCTCACCAAAGAAGTGCGCACCAACATCCTCTGTACGGTGGAAGGATGTGGGAAGATTCTGCCTAACACTCCAGCACTCAACATGCATCTGGTCAAGTCACACAGAGTCAAGGTACACCATGATACAGCTGCTATTTAAAGTTTTTGCGTCTTATTTTACCTGGGTTTACTCTGTTTTTCAGTCTATTTATTGTAATTGTTTTTCTATGTGCGAACTTAAATGAAAATTATTTGAATTAGGCCTACTGAACTGTTATAATGACATGTATTAGAAGTGCACCAGTAAATGTTTTCTGTAAGACAGGATTAATACAACTTCAGTATTTTCTTTCGTAATGTGATATATTTACATTTTACTGAAATGTGCTCTTAGTTCTGTGCATTGTTTATATCAGGACTCGTCTGTGCAACTCTGGCCCTCGAGATATTCTTTCCTTCACAGTTTAGTCTAACCCTAATCAAATAAACCTGAACATGCTAATCAAAGTCATCAGGATTACTAGAAAGATACAGGCAGGTGATTTTGATCAGGATTGGAAAGTGAATATGAAAGTTAGCTCTGAAGATGTTGGGACATGTAGATATCTATTATGTTATGTCTTTATAGGAGCTCTTTCTTCTACTTTAAACACATTTTTTATTATTATGCAATGTCATGTACAAACAAGAAGTCAACACTTGTACATCATTGCAATATAACAATGACATCAGGTGCAAAATTGCATTGCCAAAAATAATAATAAAATAAAATAAAAATAAAACCAAAAGGTAGGGTCAAATTCTTCCATCAAAAAGTGTTTTTTTAGCAGTTTTACTTTTGAACATTTGTATAAGAAAGAAACTCCATTATAAAATACAGAAAACCTATGTTTCATCTTCAAATATCTAGATTTGTGTTTATAAAATTGAACAAGAATGTGGATGTTATTAACTGGAAAATTGTCTTTTTTGCGGTTCATAAAAAGTCTCATAACACTCAATACTCATGGATATTAAGTCATAAAGCATCTATATACATACAATAGAAAAATAAATGATCAATAT
Source organism: Gobiocypris rarus (assembly GCA_023029165.1). NCBI lineage: Eukaryota > Metazoa > Chordata > Actinopteri > Cypriniformes > Gobionidae > Gobiocypris > Gobiocypris rarus. Next base: position 27,827,699 of record CM040918.1, on the reverse strand, counting down.
TATTAGATTTCAATATTATCACAAAACACACAGCTACTAGTTTCAATTCCAAATCTTTGTTGTACAAATTCACTGGATGGATATATATGTCTTTGGGAGTTAAATGGAATTTCAAGTAATTTGTTTGTAACCTGTACATTGTAATGTGTTCAGATTACAGGTAATATCATATTTATATTTAAGTAATTCCCATACAATATTATGTAAATCATCCTCTGCTATTGATGAAATTAAGCATTGACCAGATATCTTTCTCCATCCAGTCCTTAGTGATTTTTCTTATTGTGATATATCAGTGACCATATTAGGCTCCTGTGACTTAAATTATGATTTGTATTAGAGCTTCCAGTAAAAGACTTGCTGGTGAAACTGGGATAGTTAGGTAAATGTTAGGGAGTGAAGCTATAAATAGTTTTTTATTTAGAAAAGATTTTAACCAGTTAATTTGCGGGGTAGCATTTTTTAAATCAAAGTCAATGGCTTGTACCTACTTCAGACACATAGCTATATAACATGGCTCATGCAGCAGTTTCATTTTTTACACGAACATGGAATTTGAACTATACTTTTAGTTAGGTAAAATTATAGTTACAAACCATATAAGAAAAATTTCAGAAATGATTGTGCTTCACTGCATGTGGCATAATATTAAGAGAAACCACACTGTTAACGCTATCCTGTGGATGCTAAACGCCTATCTGCCGACAGTGCATTGAATAATAGTTGCTTGACGGGCTGACAGTTTGAGTGACATAACCAGTGTACAGCACATGATGAGCCAGGGCCGTTTGCTAAGCATGGAGTCTGGATTTTTGAATAAGACATTTCCGGCCATGAATAATCACAAGCTACAGAGAAATTAGCTGTCTGTTTATTTGTTGTGCACTGCAGTAAGGGAAAGCAGTTCAAATGTTGTAACATGATTCGTAAATCCATAAAATACGATCTGACTGCTCAAACTGAAAAGCATTAAAAGCGTTTGGCATAGTGGCCAAAAGTTGTCTGGCTATCACCAGACCAACTAATGAAACCTTATTGTAAAGTGTTACCAAGCAAGTTGTTATTTACTGTCAAATCAAATAATCAATCATAGAGCCCAAACCAAATATGTTGTCACGAACGTCTAACTTCATAAGTACTTCTGTCATGACTCTAAGTCGTGACGCATAAGAACCATGAAGGCTCCGTCCACACGGAGACGCGTTTAGCTGTATACTTAAAATTGTGTATTGTATCAGCGTTTTGTCCAGACAGATCTTCCGTTTTAGGAGCCTGAATCTAATATTTTTTGAAACCGGGTCCGAGAGTGGATAAATCTGAAACCGATATCCTTGTGTTTTTGTGTGTACAGACAATCCTATATATTTTGTGAAATAGTGATGTCATCACACCACGTCCCGGTAAAGACTAGAAGGGAGACAGGTAGTCACTGGCACTGGGCATGCGCACATCAATACTGCCATTAATTACTTTATTTGCATTATTGTAAGAGTAGGTTTAGGGTTTGGGTAGGTGTAGGTGTTAATAAAACACAATCTGGTAAGTAGCAAATTTATTTATTTTATAGTGACATTATTTTATTTTGCCTCGCTTCCGATTGTTGCTGTACCCCTTTTTTGGCACCCTTCTGTTGGGGTACCTAGCACAGTAATCCGGCACTAAAGGGTGGAGCTAGACTCTCTGCAGAACGTTGATTGGTTGACAGAGAATCATCACTTGCTAGTGCTTTTTCGGCTGTGTTTTTCCTTGCAGCTTTGGCTCAAACAAAGCGTGTCTTCTTCTTTTGACAACAGCCACATGCTGAGAAGCAAGAACAAGATCTGCTGTATGTAGTCCATTGTTGTTTACTGTGTCGCTTTCTTCTTCACGCGAGAATGACGTTGATCGCTATACCACGCCTATCAAGTAGTGTTGTCACGATACCAAAATTATGACTTCGATACGATACCAGACTAAAAACCTCGATACTAAATCGATACCACGGTCAAAATACCACCCAGTAAAAGTAACTGAATAATATGACAACAGAACTTATTATTCATTGTTTTATTTATTTTTTAACTAAAAACTCATGTGGCCAGCATGTTCCTGCCCTGGTTTTTGACCATTTCTTCTTATTGCATTTTTTTTATTTTATCTTTGTTTTTAAAAATAAGCTAAAAATGGCATTACAAACACTATGACAAAAACAGTGCTTTATTTTTCAGCGATAGGTCTATTTATCAGTATAGCAAGTCAAGAAAGAAATAAAAAAGTCTTCACTCAATAAATTAACTATACACTGATTGTTAATGAATATATTAAAATTATTTAGCCAGTCATGGGGTGGTTTTCTTTTTTTCATTGTTGTTTGATTTACATTAATCACAAAGAATATTAGATCAATTACCTCAACTGTACACGTTCACTAAAGACACCCCCGACTGTGTTTACCTGAATACTCACAGGATGTGCATTTTTACATATTTTTGACCATTGAAATCCATAATCCGAAAGAACTGAATCGCGATCGCATGTTGTCTGAAAGGCGTGTGCTCGCGCTTCAGATCAAAGTCCGGCAGCGCGAGCACATCCCTCGCCGCGCTATATTTTCTCATGCGCGCATGTTTCTGTTGCTTTCTTTGTCATGCGCTGCGCGTGTATATTTAACTCTTCTGTTACAATGTTTAGTGAACGGTGGAGAGCTCTGCACACTCATCCTGACTCCTGCTGTCACTCATCGACACAAATAAATACAGCTCTTATTAACGCGCGGTCCTTCTTAAAGTACCGGTACTAATAAAATTCCATATCGTACCGTTTGTAATAGCAGGGTATCGCAATACTTTTCTAGTACCGGTATATCGTGCAACACTACTATCAAGTAAGGGCGCTGTTGGTGATGGAAACTGAACCGTGATGCTCAGTAAAAACGAGCCAAAAACGATCCTTGTTCACACAGATCCACAAAAACTACAAAAAATTCTGTATTATGCATGCCCGGTTAGTAGTTGGTGATGTCACTTTGTAAAGAAACACTAGACGGCTATAGCCTGGCTCCGCCCTCCTGTGTACTTCCGCTCAAATTTAATTTTCCTTCAGTACACCGTCTGGTTTTGCTGTATATTCTCCGGTTTTCTCCGGTCAAATTTTAACCGGTCCAATCAGCGAACAGAGGGAGTGGCTGAGAACGATCACGTTGATGCTGTGCGCTAGTTTGAGATGAAATACATCGCGACCAAGCGTTAGTGGTTGGTTATGGCAGATCCAGAGTGGCTCCGGGCAGATCCAATAGTTTTTACTTCAAAAGTAAAATTCATCAAAAAAAATGGCGGCTACATGCAACGTGAGCTGAGACTCGGAGTGTGTATTACTTCTGGATACTTTGGCGTATAAATCACCAGAATGCCACCATCAAGGAAAGGCCCAACACCGGAGGAGTTTGAGGAGATAAAGCTCTCTCGCCACTCCCTGTGCGGCGATGTGACTGCGGTTAGAGCGCAGCAGGAGCAGCTCCTGGGGCTACTGGAGGAGGTGAAACAACTACGCCTCCGGAACGCGGAAAAGACCGGCGCATTGAGGATCTCGAGCGGCGAGTGGATGAGCTGGAGCAATACTCCCGCGTGAATGATGTGGTCATCACCGGCATCAAGATAAGGCCGCGCTCTTATGCGAGTGCGGCGGCCGCGGACAGCGGGGAGCTCAGCGACCAGGAGATAAAGTCGGTGGAACAACAGGTTGCTTCCTACCTCCAGAGCAGGGGGATAGAGACGGACCTGGAGTACATCGAAGCGTGTCACCCACTGCCCACGAAGAACGGGAGACCACCAGCGGTCATTATGAGGTTTACCAATCGGAAAAAGAAAATAGCACTTCTGAAGCAAGGACGCAAACTGAAAGGCACAAATGTTTTCATAAATGAACACTTGACAAAGAAAAATGCTGACATCGCAAGGATTGCACGACAACTTAGAAAGCAAGGCAAGATTCAACAAACCTGGGTAACTAACTGTAAGATCTTCATCAAATTAAATGGGACACCGGAGGAAGCAAAAGTCTTAGTGGTAAAGAGGATAGAAGATCTTGACAAGTATTGACATAAGGACATTGATGCAGCACCTGGTATCAAAGTAGCTTGTGACTTACATCATCAAAATGCTACACATACCAAGAACACAGACTACACCGAGTATTGATATAGATATGTTACAGAACATCCTACAACATCAACAAAAGGAATTGGGAATGTGTGAGTATAATGAGCACACCACAACTGAAACAGATGCTGAGATAGACCCTGACAACAATTTTCTCTCTTCGATAATTAAAAACTGCAACTATTTTACCCATGAACAATATGAAAGCAGTGTAAAATCAGAAGATAACCTGTCAATAATACATTTTAATAGTCGAAGCATGTACACTAATTTTAAGGCCATCAAAGATTACTTGGAACATTTCTCTCATCCATTTAGCATTATTGCAATTACTGAAACCTGGTTTAATGACGATAAGGGTATTGATTTCTGTCTTGATGGCTATGAATTAAGATATACAAATAGAATAAACAAAATAGGAGGGGGGGTTGCTTTGTACCTTCATAAATCTATTAAATTTAATGTTTCAACCGATATGACCATAGCTGTTGATGGTTTATTTGAATGCATAACAGTGGAAATTCATAATGATAAAAAGACAAATATCCTTATGAGTTGTGTATACCGGGCACCTGGTTCAAGCATAGAATCTTTCAACGAGTGGATGGGTAAACTGTTTTCTACTGTGAACCAAAAGAACATATTTATCTGTGGTGACTTTAATATTGATTTGTTAAATCCAACCAAACTAAAAAACGTTGATGACTTCAATGACACAATGTATAGCTTGTCTCTGTACCCAACTATAACGAAACCGAGCAGAATAACGTCACATAGTGCCACAATCATTGACAACATCTTTACAAATATTATGGGAAATCAAATCATCAGTGGCCTATTTATATGTGATATCACTGACCACTTACCTGTTTTTACTTTGTATGACTGCAATCTCAAGAAAACAAAAAACACTATGATAAAAATCTCTAAACGAGAAATTACTGAGGACATGATTAGCACCTTTAATAATTGTTTGGCGCTCCAGGATTGGACTTCAGTATACAGAAAACCTAATGTGGACAGTGCTTACTGTACTTTTTTAGATATCTTCACTTCCTTGCATAATAAACACTGCCCTATGAAAGAATATTTTATAAAGGATAAACATAAGAAAAGCCTCTGGATTACGAAAGGAATAATTAATGCCTGTAAAAAGAAAAATAATCTATATAAATTGTTTATTAAAGTAAAAACAAAAGAAGCTGAACAAAGATATAAGAAGTATAAAAATAAATTAACTGATATTATAAGAACAAGCAAACGGTTATATTATCAAAAAAAATTATATGAACATAAAAACAATATAAAAGGGACTTGGGATGTTTTGAATAGCCTAATTAAACAAGGATCATCAAAGTTGATATATCCTGATCACTTTATTGATGAAAATGGTGAAGATTATAATATGAGTACTGTAGTAAATAAGTTCAATACATTTTTTGTAAATGTTGGCCCAAAGCTGGCCGCTGATATTACAGACAGAGGAGTCGCAAAATCAACTATCGAACGGAATTCCTTGTCATTCTTCCTCTCAGCTACAAATGAACAGGAAGTGACAAATATTGTGTGGAATTGTAAAAGCAAGTCCTCCACTGACTGTCATGGTATCAGTATGACATTGATTAAAAAAGTTATACTGAATATTGTAAAACCTTTAACTTATATTTTTAACTTGTCATTCCAGACTGGCTGCTTCCCAAGTAAAATGAAAATCGCCAAAGTAATTCCACTTTTTAAAAATGATAACAAACACGCTTTTACTAATTACAGACCAATCTCTCTTTTGCCTCAATTTTCAAAAATTTTAGAGAAACTCTTCAATTCTCGACTTGAAGAGTTTCTCGAGAAACACCATTTAATTAATGATGGTCAGTATGGCTTTAGGTCTAAAAGAACTACCTCAATGGCAATTACTGAAGCTATTGAAGAAGTCACTAATGCACTGGAACATAGGAAGCATGCAGTTGGTATCTTCATTGATCTAAAAAAAGCCTTTGATACTATTGATCACTCAGTTCTAATAAAAAAGATGGAAAGATATGGAATTAGGGGGCTGGCTGGAGACTGGTTAAAAAGTTATTTAACTGGGAGGTCACAGTTTGTTAAAATGGGTCAGTATTTATCAGATACTCTTGACATTGTTTGTGGTGTCCCCAAGGGGTCAGTATTAGGGCCAAAACTTTTCAATGTTTATATAAATGATATGTTTAATACATCGAAAGTACTGAAATTCATACTATTTGCAGATGACACAAATATATTTTACAGTAGTGATGATTATAATGAGCTCGTAAATACGGTAAACACGGAATTAAAAATATTAAAAAAGTGGATGGACACAAATAAATTATCCTTGAATATAAATAAAACTAAGGTAATGATGTTCGTAATTGCAACAAAATGTCTGAACAGAGAATAAGTATTGATGGTATTCAAATTGAAATTGTGAGAGAGATTAAATTTTTGGGAGTAATAATTGATAGTAAATTGTCATGGAAACCCCATGTCAGATACATAAAAACAAAAATCTCAAAAAGCCTCTCAATTATAAATAAAGCAAAACTATACCTTGATGAAAATGCACTCGTATTTTATACTGCACCCTGGTACTACCCTACCTTACTTTTTGTGTTGAAGTGTGGGGGAATACTTACCAGAATACAATAAATCCTCTAATTATATTGCAGAAAAGATCTATGAGGATCATTCACAAGGTTGGTTTTCTAGAACATACTCATAATCTGTTTATGCAGTCAAAGTTGCTAAAATTTGATGATCTTGTAAAATATAATACATCAATACTCTTATATAAAGCATTTAACAAATTATTACCCCCTAATTTACAACGTTTTTTTAAAACTCCTGTGCGAGCTCATAACTTAAGAGGTTTTGGAAATTTTTCTTTACCGAGAGCCCAAACCACTAGGAAATATTATTGTGTATCTGTTTGTGGAGTGAAACTCTGGAACAAATTGGACTTGCGACAAAAGCAATGCGAACTATTCATCAATTTAAACTGTTATATAAACATTGGATCTGGTTAAAATATAGAGATGAGGGTCTTTAATGTAAATTGCTGTTGTATCCTGTCTCATAGTGTGAACATGTGCTCAGTGTTTCCTTACCATCATTGGTATATGTCCATTACCATCGTTGGTATATTTCCCATTAAAATTGTGGCATTTTATTTTATTTTATTTATATTACATTATAGTTAAAGTGATGTTGTACTCTGTCTCATAGTGTTATCATGTGCTCTGTGTTTTCTTACCAGCGTTGGTATATTGTCCTTTACCATCGTTGGTATATTGTCCATTACTATTGTTGCTATTGCTTATTCCGATTACATTGTTAGTATAAATTGTTGTTATAAAAAATTACTTGTTACTTGTGGTAACGCCACCATGATATAACATTTGTAAGTAATCCGTGATAAATATAACAATGAAGCATTCATTATTAATCACTAAATGTTTAACTGGGGTGGGATTAAATAAGTAGTCTTCTTCCCACTCCCTTTCAGGCAGAATTCGATAGTCATATTTGAACACTTTATATTCTGTTTTTGTTTGTTTTTTTTGTTTTCCTTGCACTATATGACTTAAATTATAATTTGTCTACCTTGTACTTTTTGTGCCATTGCCTGGAATAAATGATAAAATGAAATGAAAAATGAAAATGAAGAGTACCCGCCTTTAAGGAAGTCAACGCTTGTCAATGGAGAGTAGCCAGACTCTCTGTACAAAAGAATTGGACGAGAGTCTGGTAGGACCAGGCTAACGCCTATAGACTGAACGCTTAATGCGTATGCATGCATCACCGTTTCCTCAAATTTATGTTTTTGTTTTACACTGAAATGATAATAGTATCGTTTTCAAAATGCAGTTACTATGTAAATGAACAGACAAAACGCATCCTGTACTCTCTTTATTGCCTTACTTTTCGATTATAATGGTAATCAAGAAAAATTCGAATGTTGGCTTGACAAAATCTTACATGAATGATTCATATAAAATATTTTTACAGCCAGTCAGATAAATCAAGAGGAAAATAGATGGGGATAAAATCACGCTGTTGTGTGTAGGTAGTACAATAGACTCTGTTTGCATGCATTCCCTTTTACAGGTTCACTTGATGTTGACGCTATGAGAACACCCTCCAGGTGTGACAATTGCCTGCATAAAATCTTTCCAATTTATTAGATGATGGTGCTGGCACAATACACCAAGGTATTGCATCACTGATGCCTTAAAAATAACATGCTCTTGCATCACAACTTAGATTTTTCTTCTTCAGGAAGACTGCCTGTGGCTATTCCTTTTTGTTTTTTTCTCTTCCATACTTTCGATTATATTGTGTTTGATGACCTACATTGTGTAGATTATTCTCCTCAGGGTGAATGCAATGTTTTTTTGGAAGTGTGCTTCTCGTATTCCCATAGTGTCACTGTCAGCTTTTGACACCGCATTGAGTACCAATGACAGTAGGGAACCAAGGTTGCATGACATTTTGTAGCTAGAAGCAGTATCCTTGTTGTTTCTTTGTCATCTTTTATAGTAATTTATCACTTTCTTTTGATTTCAGGAGGGTCTCATCAACCCTACCGTTAGAAAGGACATTAAGGATTCACAAAAGCTATACTGTTGCCCAATAGAAGGCTGCCCAAGAGGACCAAATAGGCCCTTTTCTCAGTTTTCGCTTGTTAAACAGGTACTTGCCATTGGTGTATGGTTCCTTCTGTTATTCTTATTCTCACTGTATCTTAAATTAGAGCTGGAAGATATGTGTGATCACTCTAAAAAGTTTGGGAACCACTGCTTTAACTTGATATATATTTTATGTCCTGCTAGGAAAACAACTGCTAACTAACATGTTTCCTAATCTTACATTTAATGGCATAGCACTTTATGAAGATGCATGCAGAAAAGAAGCACAAGTGTTTGAAGTGCAGCAATGGCTACAGCACTGAGTGGGACCTGCGAAGACATGCTGAGGATTGTGGAAGGACATACAGCTGTACTTGTGGTTGTCCTTATGCCAGTAGAGCAGCACTGCTGTCTCATATCTACAGAACAGGCCACGAGGTTCCCAAGGAGCACAGGTACTCAGTTTATCTGGCTTAAAACTGGCTTAAAGAGTTAAAACTGTTTTAGTGGTGGTATATTTTGTATTGGGAAAACATGAAAAAGGATGGTATGATTTCCACTGATCTTTTTTCTGGTGAATATCATGTCTGACCTCACCTAGGACATTATCCCCCGGTTTCACGGACAAGGCTTAAGCTTGACCCAGACTAAAATGCATGTCATAAAACAGTTAGTTTCAGTCCTTGATTCAGATTTTTCATCAGCTATGTTTTATTCACGGTTTTACCTAACAGTTCTCTGTATCACTGCACAATACTGTATAATAACACCCTTAGTAACCAATCTTAGCAACGTAAACATGTTTGTTCTCATTGATATTGTTCATTTATGTTTGTATTATAGTGAGAGAGAGATTAAGTGACCGAGTGTATTACCTGCATTTAGATTTAGCATATTTCTTAAAGCTACACTGTGTAACTTTTTAGTTTATTCTTAGCTAAAAACAATTAGTTCTTTCAAAAATATATGTGCTCATTAATGTATATTTACTTCTTTCAAGTAATAAAGTATTTTCGTAAGTTTATAATATGCCATTGAAAATACATACGGGTGAGGGGTTCAATGCGTCGCCATGTTGCCCTCCATCTTGAAAGTACATGAACCAAAGAGGGACATACCCGTAAATTCAAGCTTCGCCTTTGGCGTTTTAACACTCGATGGCACCGTGGCGAATGTGAAGAGGGGGATTGCTTGAGACCGATATAGCCTACAATGTAAACTTTGCCTAACGTTAGTGATGTCGTACAATATACAGAATAACGATAGCACCGATAAAAGTTACTTTACTAAGATTAGCTTGCATTCGTCTGGGAACCTGATCGCTGATGTTAGCAATGAAATGGTAAAAAATAACGAAAACGTAAAACTATTATTCATTTTACATAGATGTCATAACCTACATGTTAACTGACAAATTAAATAACTGCAAATTATAATAGTTTTCTAAAGTAACCTCATCACCTGAAGGAACACTCATGGACGAGGTCGAACTGGAAGCCATGTAAATCGGCCACCGTAGGAGTTAAAACGAAATCGGAATTGAGAGGAACAGAAACTAATATTCACTGGATGGTCATATATCTTTTCACCGCTAGATGGGGGAAATATCACACAGTGTAGCTTTAAGGTCAGTCCTATATTTATAATAAAAAAATCTGTTGAATGTCCGGTGCAATATCTTGTCCTTTTAACTTGGGATGTAACGATTCACAATGCTAATTTCAAGATATGATTTTATCACAATTTTTTTTAACAAAATGAGATTTAAGACAAATTATAAAATAAGTGTTTTATTACTCATACAAAATTCTGCATATTTCTTTTTAAAATTTAAATATATATTTTATGTCAAATAATAACTCAATTGAAGTCCCTTCAAGGAGATCTTCCAATGGTGTTTTCTTGAGAGGAGGTTGTTTCAGCTTCTTCACCCTAATCCTGCACTGAGGAATAGCAGAAATAAAAAGACAAGGAAAAATTTAAGTACAACAGTGACAGGGTTTTACATTGTAATACAGATTTTAATTATAATTTGCATCATTACACTTACAAGAGTTAGAAAAACAGAACACATTTAGATAAATATGCTATAATAATCAACAAATGATTGAACAAAAAATCCATTTACAGATTTAGAGAAAGATAGTAAAATAAATACAACACCTGGTTCTGCAACAGCACAGATTTCTCCTTCAGTATACATCCACGCCTTTTCTCTTGATGAGGAAAGGGCCTGAAATTAATTTACTACAGCAGAAAACAGCCTATCTTTCGCTGTGAAAACACTGGTGCACCTTATGATGACCATGGCAATTGCCCTTGAATCCAAGAGTGGGGCTGCAGGGTGGTTTGGCCTATTATCTTTGTACATGCAGACGGAGGTGACTGGAGCCTCTCACTGTGGTGATTATAAGTCTTCGGAAAGTCAAAATGCCACCACACTTTCAATTTGAATGAGTCAACGTAAACTATGCTCTTGCCGTCGCCATGTTTCTGTTTGACGGTGCGTGCACACGGGTGCGCTTGCGCCCAACTTCCATTTGAATAAACTAGAAACATTTGCTTACTTCACTCTTCTTCGCGCCAGTGTGCACGCACAGTACGTAACGCTAGCTACAACTTGCTCGTTGCTATCGTGCCTGTGAAGTGAAGCTGTTTTAACATGTATTGTGATTTGTTTAATATCTCAACTGACTTGAATCGTCACACATTTGTATCGATTTTTAGCTAGCTCCGACTGAATCGTTATATCCCTACTTTTAACAGTAAAGGGGTGTTTCCTTGTCCTTGTCAGTTGTGTCTTGTTCCCGTGCTCACACAACAAGTTTTAGTCCTTTCAATATAAAAGTCTTCGCTATTTTGTGACTCACTCATTAAGACAGTCTTTGCCTCCATCTAATGGCATAATAATGTAACTTCTGTTGCTGTTATATAGATCAATGGTTGCTGTTCATGCTCTGGGCCTATTTTTTTCTTTGTGATTTTTACTTCATGAAAGTTGCAATGATACAAAAAATGTGAGTTTAATATTTGTATTGTCTGCTTACTGTTTTATTTAAGCAATAAGCCCTGTGAAGCCGTGGTTTACAGTGAATTTATAACAGCTAAGGGGGTTACTCCTCTCTGCGTTGTGCCTAAATTCACTGTAAACCATGGCTTTGCAGCGCTTATTGCTTTATTTGAGCCATCTTTAACTGAAAGCATCTTGCACTGACATTATTTTAATGTCAATGCCATTGTTTTGTCTCAAGATGCACACCAGTTATGTTTTCTTTCTTTTTTTCTAGGTCACGTTTATAAAAACTACTTAAATGCCCTAATTGCTAAATAACTAAGGCTTAATCCTAGCTTAGTCTAAACCCTGTCTGTGAAACTGGGCCTATGTGAGTCAGGGCAGCCGCTGATTATTTTATTAATATCTTATGTCCCAGTTTAAGGTTGTTAGTCTCATTAAAATGCTCAGAATGTCAGTATTTGTCTTACAGGTATCCACCAGTGAAAAAGAGGAAGATGGAAAGATCAAGCAGTGCAACAAATGTTATGCCTGATGAACAAATAAATGAAATTCCAGACTCAAAAAAGCTCAATGAAGGTGCAATCTCAACCATACTAGTCTCTGAAGCCCCAGACAGAGCACAACAAAACACTAACCACCCTACAAACATCCAGAAGCTCCTTCTCCCCAAAGTGGCCCTAGTCAACGTTCCTGTAATGCAGTTCGCCCACCTGCCTGTTCTCCTCCCCTCTGCAGAAAGTAGTGCCTTGAGGTTGTTGGTCTTGTCTATGGATGCACAAGGGTCCGTAAACACTGTGCATATTTTGTCACCATCAGTCGGCACAGTCGTGCCTGATCTGAACAATAAGACTTTCAAAGAGACCTTTCCTGTACCTACATCGGGCCCAGAAACTATTAGCACAGGAGTACAGGTCAATCTTGAGAGTCAAGTCTCTATGGGATATCCAATGATTGAGCTTGGATCCAAAAACAAAAGCACTTCAACAAACATTCAAACTGACATATCATACCTCAACAAAGGGATGGATGCTGGACCAGGGGCTGTTTCCCCCTGCTGTGAAGCTTCAGTGTCCTCTTGCTCTCAGACAGACATCAGTGTAAGCGCTCAGATTCAGCTGCCTGTTAGTGTGCAAACCCAGACGCTACCCTCACGAACCAAAGCCACTTTTTCCATTGGGGCACAGACAGATGTTTTCGGTTTCTTGCCCTTTAATGTGACCCGAGAAACACAAACAAGCTCTTCTGCAGCCTCAGTGCATGAAAGCCAGATGGACCAAGCGATGTGCACAAATCTTTTTGATTCTGATACACTCAGTGTCTCCACTCAGACTGCAATGGCTGTTGCGCCTTTTAGAACCATTGGTTTAGAAGATCCTCTAACCAGCACTGGAGCTGGGCTTTTTGAGGACAAGACTGCTGCATCCATGTGTTTTGGCGCCCAGACTGACATTTTGCACCAAAACACAGTTGCAGACAACCAGACTCAGACCATGATACTCTTCCGTGACCTTGAGAACATACTTTCTGACACCATAACTGGGGCAGCTTCGAGCTGTGCTTCAGGTTTAGTTGCTGCGCATGAACCTCATCACAATGGTATTGACTTTGACTTTGAGGAGTTCCTTAATGCAGCACACATTCAGACTCAGACAGAAGAAAGTGGCTTGAACAGTCTGAACACAGAGACAACGTTGGAACTCCTGGATATTGAGACACAGACCGACTTCCTGCTCTTTGAAAACCTTGGTAATGGGCACAACAGTGACGTTGGAACAAGAGTGCAACCAAATGATCTGGAGCTTGAGATGTTTGACACCCAGACCCAGACAGACCTCAACTTCCTATTAGACACGAGTGGACACATGCCCCTTGGCAGTATCCTCAGACAGTCTAGTTTCAGCATGAGCACAGAGTCCTCAGACACAGAAACACAGACTGACATCAGGCCTGCTCCGCTTTCTCTGCCTTGCTCCCATGATGGGCATGTGAGGCTCAGCAGTGCTGAAACTCAGACCATCTCCAGTTCCTTTCACAGCCTTGGCCACCTCTTCCACACTAGCAATGAGACCCAGACAGCAGTGGATGACTTTCTTTCTGCAGACTTGGCCTGGAACATGGAGTCTCACTTCAGCTCGGTGGAAACCCAAACGTGTGAGGAGCTCCTCTCGTTATTTCGACACAATGAGAAAGCTAAAAGCTGAAGGGTCCGTCAAAGGTGATTTTGATTTGAATTAGTTTACATAATGGAGTCATTCCTAGTATCTCCCCCAACAAGGGTGGCAGAGCTTAAAAACAGTTCCTCACAATCATCTAGAGCTCAATATTTGTTGGCATACTTGTAGAATCTTATTTTAGACATAATTCCATAATAAGGTATTGCATATCTGCCCAATTCTAAGGATATATGAATATATCTTTGCAGCACTTTATTACCTCATTATTAATGTTCAAAATAAATCGGTAGTCCTAAAAGTATTTTGTCTGTTGCAGTAGATCAGGTCAGAGCCTCTCATGGGGATGTGTAGTAAGTTGGTACTTGGTGTGTGTGTGTGTGTGTGTGTGTGTGTGTGTGTGTGTGTGTGTGTGTGTGTGTGTGTGTGTGTGTGTGTGTGTGTGTGTGTGTGTGTGTGTGTGTGTGTGTGTGTGTGTGTGTGTGTGTGTGTGTGTGTGTGTGTGTGTGTGTGTGTGTGTTCGTGTGTGTGTGTGTGTTCGTGTGTGTGTGTTCGTTTGTGCGTGCATGTGTACGTAACAAGTGCGTGCGTAAGTCAAGAAGTCAGACAGAAATGATAAACATTCCTTCCACATAAAATATCTTGTCTCGTAGGTATACGTTCTAGTCTGATGTTTAAATGACTTGAGTCTTATTGTCTTTATACATTTGTTTTCTAAACCCTTGGGTTGTTTGTTGGCTTTGTGGTATACTTATGTTACATTTATTTGTGCAATGCTCTAGACCCATCTACTAGTCACTGTGAGTAAATTTTGGTCTTGATTCATGACAGAATTCATTCCAATATTTCTTGCTGACTGTTATGGCATATTCATTTTAATCTTTACATCCTAAATCAGATGAATTTGCATCTTATGCATGTTTCAGATGTCACGTTTCCTTAAAAAGCGGAGCTGGGACATTGCTCTTGTTTACTGTGATTTGCATTCTGTACTGTGAGTAGATTCAAATAAGCAAATCGCAAAAGTTTACAGTATAACAAAACCTTTAATACTTCTTTAAAAGCATGTATTAATTTTGATGGAATGTGTTCATCACTCTTCATGATTTCAAATATCAGTTTAAACTTGCTGTATTAACTCTTTTGTTAATGCCTTAATTTAAGTGTTGATATGCTTTCGATGGAGATACTGAAATCACAGTGCTGCTTAATGGAGTAAAGCAAGTTGCTTTCCTTTGAGTTTTTTTTTCTTGATTTCGTTAGAGATTTTTATGTGTATATTTATTTGGTATTGATTCTTTTGAATGTTTAATTTCTGTGTAAGTGTGATGTAAAATCACCTGCTCAATTACTACTCCTTAGCCTTACTACACCGAAAGCCAACCATAGCTTTATTTTCACACACACACACACACACACACACACACACACACACTGTACAATGTACTTAATGTATATAGTGGAAATTCCACAAGTAGAATGTGACGTTACATTGGCTGCTTCTCAACATTGTAACTGCAAAAGAGCTTTAGTATTTTCATGCCAAACATTAGAGACTCATATTTAGCCACTACATCAATTAAAATGTTGTTTAGATCTTGGAATAAATACTGAATATGTGTTAATTTTGTTTAGGCAATGATGATGTCATAGTAAAAACTTGCTATAGAAAACTTGAAAGAGCTAAGCTCAAGTGTTTCTCTGTACAGAGTGCATGCATTTCTTTTTCTGCCAAGAATTACTTTTGTGTTGCATTTTGTTTGTCATATCAACATATGTGTCTAATTTAACTTGCGTATATAATACGTTATTTATAGTTATGTATATTAATAATGATATAATTATTTTTGTTCTTTGGAGGCTGGTCATGTGTATTTTATGGCTATGTTCTGTTGTTTAGGCTATGCTGATGCACATGAAACCGCAAAATAAACTGCAGAGAAGAACGTTTTTGGCTATTAATCGAATCAAGCATAATACTGTTGTTTACAGTGCATCTGGAAAGTATAGCACAGCCCTTCACTTTTTCCACATTTTGTTACAGCCTTATTCCAAAATGGATTAAATTCATTATTTTCCTCAAAATTCTACAAACAATACCCCATAATGACAACCTGAAAGAAATTTATTTGAAATCTTTGCAAATTTATTAAAAATAAAAATTGGAGGGAAAAAAATCACATGTATATAAGTATTCACAGCCTTCGCTCAATACTTTGTTAAAGCATCTTTGCCATCAATTAAAGCCTCAAGTCTTTTTAAGTATGATGCTTCAAGCTTGGCACACCTATTTTTGGGCAGTTTCTTTCTCCCATTCTTCTTTGCAGGACCTCTCAAGCTCCATCAGGTTGGATGGGGAGCGTTGGTGCACAGCCATTTTCAGATCTCTCCAGAGATGTTCAATCAGGTTCAAGTCTGGGCTTTGGCTGGGCCACTCAGGGACATTCACAAAGTTGTCCCATAGCCACTCCTTTGTCATCTTGGCTGTGTGCTTCGGGTCATTATCCTGTTGGAAGATGAACCTTCACCCCAGTCTGAGGTCCAGAGCGCTCTGGAGCAGGTTTTCATAAAGGATGTCTCTATTCATTGTTGCATTCATCTTTCCCTCGATCCTGTCTCCTAGTTCCTGCCGCTGAAAAACATCCCCACAGCATGATGCTGCCACCACCATGCTTCACTGTAGGGATGGTATTGGCCAGGTGATGAGCAGTGCCTGGTGTCCTCCATACTGTATATGACGCTTGCTATTCAGGCATTCAGGAGTTCAATCTTTGTTTCATCAGACTAGAGCATTTTGTTTCTCATGGTCTGAGAGTCCTTCAGGTGCCATCTGGCAAACTCCATGGTGGGCTGTCATGTGCCTTTTATTAAGGAGTGGCTTCGGTCTGGACACTATCACACAGGCCTTATTGGTGGAGTGCTGCAGATGTTTGTTTTTCTGGAAGATTCTCCTCTCTCCACTGGAGCTCTGTCATAGTGACCAATGGGTTCTTGGTCACTTCCCTCAGTGGAAACAGGATGCACCCGAGCTCAATTTTAAATGTCATGGCAAAGGATGTGAATACTTATGTACATGTGATGTTTTTCTTTTCTTTTTTTTCCGCTTTTAATAAATTTGCAAAGATTTCAAACAAACTTCTTTCATGTTGACATTATAGTATATTGTATGGAGAATTTTAAGGAAAATAATTAATTTAATCCATTTTGGAATAAGGCTGTAACATAACAAAATGTGGAAAAAATGAAGCGCTGTGAATACTTTCTGGATGCACTGTATAATACACTAATACCATAATGTGATTTATTATTTTCTTCTATTTTATATTGTCAATATTATGAGTGTCAACAAATTATTCTGTTGTAAATCAAGTAATTTGTTCCACATACAGCTCACAGATTTATACGACATTTCCCAGTTGTCATGGAATCTTATCTTATTTGAAGTTACATACAAATGGCACTGGACATTAAGTATATGTGTAAAGGACATAATAGACTTCACTAGCTTGCACACTTGAATTAAGCTGTTAATCAGATTCATTTTTTCAGTGATTGTTTTGTTAGTTTTAATGCTGTACATACATAGAAATAATGGCATGGTTCGAAGTAAAATGAACCTGCAGTCTCAAAAACTAACAAAGCACACTTGATCTCAATCTCATGATGTTGCATAATCATTTTCATGTAGCACATATTTCTGGAGTGCTAACCTTGTGTTCTGAGTCTCATGCTGTTTAAAACAAAAAAAAGAATCACCACCTATTTATCTGTACTCCAAAAAGATTGTGCAACAATGTTCAGAGTGTTCAAAATTAGTAATATTCACACAGGCATGTGAACTCTGGTTCCAACCAGCATTAGTCGATGAGCTTCAGGTCTTTTCAGATCTCTTGTTTTGTGACCAGAATACAACCTGGTGTTGTTCCTGGTGGAAGGCCTTATCAATTCTTCCTGCCTGAGGTTTCGGCCCACAGTGCTGGAAGGTAATTCATACTTATTTTGAAAAGTGATGTTAAAAGTAGGTAGCCAATGTTTTATGCTGGGGGATCCCTTAAACCTGCAGCTGTTCTCTCCTGGGATCAAATTTGTGAGGACCTCAAAAACATTTCCTGTGCCACCACTGACGCTCACTCTTTCACCAGCAGTGACGGCGTCTGTGGCACCAGGCATCATGGCCTTGGTGACTTCTGATTGGTGCCAGTCTGTTGACTGCGCTCTTTTAAAAAGACTGTAGCTCCTTAGGTTTCTGGACTCTCTGACAGGTGGCAGCACACTAACACTTCTGATGCTAAAAGCAACTCTCTTTTCCTTCAGCGTTTGACACGGTTCAGTATGGTATTGGCAGACTGATGGTAATTTGTTTTGTGTACACTGTTCATCTCCAGACAACAATTTGTTGATTAACGGCCCAGACATATTTTGCAGAGATAGGCTGAAAGAGTATAGTTCATCTGAGGAGATTGAGGGAAAATTATTTTGAGTTTCCTTTGCTAGATCCAGAAGGGTTGGGGCAGTCTGTCTAAAAGTTTTCAGAGCATTTCTAGCAGGACAATAAATGGGCAGATCAGAGAGTTTAAGGTCTGCACACAGGAGGCAGTGAGAGTCAATGATGTCTTGCTTGTTTTTCCCCTTCCTCTGCTGTTGAAGTAATACAGCAAAAGGGGGCAATCTCCCCCAACCTTCAACCTGTTAAAAAAATTAAGTTTGTGAGTTTTCAGGTTAACTCATAAAGTATTAACAAATGCAAGATTTAAACTGTGGGAACACTACAGTTGCATCTGAAATGCATACCACAAAAAAGATGCATTTTCAGTGACCGTTCAGTGCTCATTGAGCACATATAGTTAAATTATGAGTATTATACAGAAGCTTGTTTCCACCTTGGAATATTTTTTATTTGTATTTTTTTTTATGAATACATCTCGCAATTGTTTTTCTAGTTATGATATAGACTTGCAGTTGTGAGTTCTAAAGTCAGAATTGTGAGTTGTATCTCAATTCTCACTTTATTTTATAACCCGCCATACAGACTTTATCAGAATAGCGTAATAAACTTTTTTTTTCTCACAATTCTCATTTCTTTTCTCAGAATTGTGAGACATAAACAGGAGACATGGTGGTGAGAGAAAATATGAGATGGGAGGAAAAATATTAAGTCGTGAATTTGTGAATATTTTAATCCCCTGAGAAACTTTGTGTTCATTCGCAACATGTTGGCTTTCCCCTGACAAACTTTGAATTGTAAAACATGTGGGAATGAATCGTATAGTTCAACTTTTATTTTTACAACTTAAATGAATTATTGTTCATCTCAAACTCCTAGTGTGTTGTTCAAAATATTAGCACACCTGTAATTTAATCATATTTTCTAAATTAAGTTAAGATGGGTTGCTACAAATTCTGTGAAAAGACATAATGTTGCATAAAAGATAAGTTATAAAGTCACAAAAATATGCACATTATATAAAGCTCCCTATAGAAACAAGGGCTTAAAATCAAAAACGTTGTTGTTCACTTGGTGAATATATATTTTATTATTTCATACTTTTTATTATTATAAATATTTAAATTAATTATTGTGTACTTTGTATAGCCTACTATGGAAGCTTGCTTCCGCCACTAAATATAAAAGGTAACTGCGACGTATTCTCGCAATTGCAAGTTTACATCTCACAATTCTGACTTTCCTCTCAAAATTGTGATATAAAGTCGCAATTGCGAGTTATAAAATCAGAATTGCAAGAACTTTCAATTATAGAGGCCCTTAAGGGACATGGTAAAGGAAAAAAATAAGATTATTTGTGAGCTTACTATAGTGAGCTTTCTGTTCACTCATAAAATGTTTGCAGTCCTTAGCCTAGAGAAAATTTTAAATTGGTTTTTGCAATTAAATGCAAACATTTTGGGAGTGAACAGGAAGTTTTGGGGAAATGAAACAGATTTGCCAAATAATTTTTCAAACAAATAAGTTTATATCTTGCAATTCTGACTTTATTTCTTGCAATTGCAACTTTATAACACGCAATTTTGAGAAGTCAGAATTGTGAGACTACATTGCAGTTACCTTTTTATTTTGTATTCAGTGGCGTAAACAAGCTTCCATAGAAGGCTATACAAAGTACAAAATAATAAAAATTTTACAATAATAAAAAAGTATGAAATGATAAAATATATATTCTACCAAGAGAACAACAAAGTTAGATGCTGCACTGATACTGGATTTCATAGTAACACTTTAGAATAATGGCAATTAGTTAACATTAGTTAATATTAACTAACATGAACTAACCATGAGCAGTAAGTTACATGTGTTACTGTATTTGTTAATCTTTAGTTAATAAAATTAGAGCTGTTCGTGGTTTGTTCATGTTAGTTCACATTGCATTATGTTAACAAGATTTGAATAATGTATTAGTAAATGTTGAAATCAACATTAACAAAGATAAATAAATGCTTTATAAGTGCAGTTCATTATTAGTTCATGTTAACTAATGTAAGTTAGTTAACTAATGACCATTATTGTAGAGCAGGGGTTGGGAACATTGATCCAGAAGGGCCACTCTCTTGCAGAGTTTAGCTCCAACCCTAATCAAACACACCTGAAGCTAATCAAGATCTTCAGGATTAATGATGTGCTAAACTCTGCAAGAGAGTGGCCTTTCTGGATCAACGTTCCCCACCCCTGTTCTAAAGTGTTACCCATTTCATTAATGAATCCAGAGGCATTTGATTTTAAGCCTTTGTTTCTATAGTGTGCATATTTTAGTGCCTTTATAACTGTTACATTTTATGCAACATTGTGTCTTTTCACAGAATTTGTAGCAACCCATCTTAATTTAGAAAATATGATCAAATTACAGGTGTTCTAATATTTAGAACAACACGCTGGGAGTTTGAGATTAATAATAATATTGACGTTCTAAAAAATAAAAGTTGAACTATACAATTAGTTCCAAAGTGGTTTACAATTAACGACAAAATATAGCAGATACAAAAAGGGACAGCGAGTGATAAGTTATGCCTAAATGATAAAGCACTCTGAGAAGTGTGTAATTGTTCTGTCGTGTGGATTTGACTCACAGCTTCTTCCCAGCCAGTGCGGCTCTGAAACAAATGCATGCTGTGCCCCCTGCAATAATCCTCTTCACTGAGATCCAACAAGTCATTGACATATTGTCTGCACGAAGACTCTGTGTTCCTTAGTGTGCTGTCAGTAGTCGCATGTTTCTCAGCATCAGTTTCCTCTGATGCACAGGCTTCAGTGAGATTCATACCGGACAGCTTCAATCACAGTCTAAGACACAAGAAGAACAACAATTTCTGCTAAGATAATTTGAGCCTTGAGTTACCTCTCCTAAAGATTTAACTTACCATAGTAATGAATACGGAAAGACTGAAACACAGTAACGTTAAATACATGCACGCGCATGCGTCATACAAATAAAACATGCAATGAGTTGTATAAATATAACTACTAACTCACGTTGCTTTGACAACACTGACATCTGAAATGTAGTTCTGTTGGAAAATAAAAAAAGTCTAAATACATGAAATGGTACCCTTTGAATGAGTAAACTGCGAACGAATGTTTGGAGTCATGTTGTCATGACAACCATTGGCGAGGATGACGTGGTGGAAAAAAGACGACGAGCATGCCATCATTAGTGCACAAGATATGCGTCTCGCTCTCTTGCACTTAATCTATTTGAAATTGTATGTTACCCCTGGCTCAATGTTTGGTTTGGATTGTTTTTTGTTTGTTTGTCTCTCTGTCTACTCTTTATAATTATAGTGTTGAAAATCTGTTTTGAGTTGTAACTGTGTATTTGCTTTTATATATGTTCATTGAATTTTTTTTTTTTTAAAGATGCATATATGAACCAGATTTTTTTTAAACACAATTTGTCGCAATATATTCTTAAAATTAAATTAATTATTGCTATATTGTGTTGTAGTTTTGGTCATTTATTTTGTAATATGAGCTTTCCATTTGAGGCATTTAGAATGCACAGAATGTTTATTGTTTTATTGTTGTGTGTGTATATATAAGCCTGTTTATGTTTTTCACATGAATCCCTCTGCACCTACAATTGTTGTGTAAACTTTACAGAATGAATACAAGCGAGCAGATATGCAGGCACATAAATGATTGGTTGCCGGAGCGTTTTTAAAACCAAAGTCTATATTTTGCTCTGAAGTGCAATTGCGGTGTTTTATCTACTGTGAGACGTGATCCAACGCACGGACTGAGTGCTGCTGAAGGGGTGTGTCTAACTGACAGAAAATTCAATGGTGACGTATTGGCTCATGAATATTAATTAGAAACTAGCCTTTATCCCAGACCAGTAGGTCTAATTGGCTGAAAGGTAGGGGTTTGGCAATAATTGCTAATCAGCTGGCGAATTAACTAAGCTTACTTTGGCTTATAAATATTAGTTACGTTTCTTGACCGCACGATTGATGGAGGTTTACAAAAAGAAAAACGTCGGTTTGACCTAATTAATATTCATAACCTAAAGCGTTGCCATAGTAGGATTCAGCCGGCAACAGCATCTCGGCTAAGATTGGTTCAGATATCCGCAGTAGCCTACCATCAACGATCGCAGCTTCCATCCTTCCACTCTTCCATAGCCTATGATGCGGACCGACACTTAACATCAGACCTCGACTGATACATTTTCAACGGATTTTACAGACTATTTTATGGAAGCCGAGACTGTGGTAATGCTGCCTCCCAAGAACTGCATCCCCAGAAACTACAGTTGTATTGCTGGGCTGTTCGGAAGCTTGGCAGCACCAGAGCAAAACCTGGAGGACGGAGAAGAAGACATGGAAGGAGAGGAGGATATGAATCGAGACGGTGAACCGTCAGAAATCAGCGTAGTGAATAAAAAGCCGAGAGGAAGAGAGTCGTTCCTGAAGCCCCCGCTAAGTCCGACACAGCGCCGCAGGTGCAAGTCTCTCCCCACACCGGCTGAGAGAGCCAAATTAGAGATCGCACGAAGCCGGAGCCCAAGCTGTCAAAAGAAAGTACGATTCGCCGACGCTCTGGGACTGGACCTGTTTTCCATCAAACACTTTGACGACACGGATATGCCTGAGGTTCCAGAGCGCATCATTGACAAATTCAAAAAAGGCAGAGCTCTCCACTTGAATAACTTCGACAAGTCCAACGCATCAAGCCATTCCGTGTTTATGGAGCTGCTCTTCACAAATCCAGGATCCTTGCCGGACTTCATGGACAGAGTTATCGCAGTGAAGGTTTTGCTGGAGTCTGTTCAGGCTGATGAGTTCAGCATCTCGGGGATTGTGCGAGTTCTTAACTTGGCTTTCGAGAAAAATGTCTATTTGAGGTACACCTTAAATAACTGGACGACATTTGTGGATATTCTGGCGTATTACGTCCCCCATTCTAGTGACGGGCACACGGATAAGTTTAGCTTCAAAATCATCACCCCGACCTTTCTGGAGTTTGGGGGAACACTGCAGTTTGCCATCAAATACTGTGTCGGGGGAACTGAATTTTGGGACAACAACAATGGGAGTAATTACAGAGTAAGACGCCACAGATTTAAAATTTCTCCTCCGAGGGAATGGGAAAACGGTTGGATCCATTTTATTTAGTGCGCGATTCAGCCGTTCCGCCATGACGAAGCTTGGCTCAGGAATATTAATTACGGTAACTATGTGGCTAGCCTTCCATTGGCGAATTGGTTGAGTAATAATCATGAGCCAAGCCTTCGCCATAGTAGGATTAGCTATCTCTCCAGCAGTGTACACTGAGGGAACTACTGACCTTCCATGAAAAACGTAGCATATACCACATATTCGTAAACTGAACACCATTGTTCGTTGTTTGTCTGTGCATTTTGTCGTGGTTTAATCGATGTCAGGTAGAGAAAGGGAACTTAAATTTATGTCAGATACAGTAGTTCCTGACAGTGTAGAGCAGTTTCTGTGTTTTAAGCACCAGTATAATATTATACGATATTGTAATCGCTGAACACACGTGTACAGGGAAGACACGCAGAACAATTTTGTCAGAGGATGCGTTATTCAGCCTGAGGGTGGCGCTCTTTTGTTGAATGACAGGCTTTAAGTAGGCCTACACACGACACACGCATGGAACGCATTCATAGTATTTATTGCCTCCGAATGTTGTTTTTTAAATAAGTTGTGAAGGAATTCCAGTGAGGAAAAGAAAGTCATGTCTATTCTCAAACATAAAACATGCATATAAAGGCTATTTACATGAGCACGTTTTTAAAACTAAAGGATTTATTGGCCTACTTTCATTAATTAGTTGTTCTACCCCACACAAGAAGAACATACATGCCAGCTAGTTACCTACCTGTTCAACAAGTATATGAATAAAAAAAAATAAAAAAATTGATGCACACTGATATACACAGGTGATTTATATCGTCTTGGTCTGGAGCAAGATTTACGTAACGCAATAAACTGGGCTTTCTGAAATTTGCCTCAATGACTTTCAATTAGAGCGTGCTGCAGTTCCATTTTTTCACCACAGCTTTACATTGGAAAATTGAGGGGCACTGAAGAGCTAGCCCAGGCACTCGCTGCCCCGATTGTTTCATTCCAAGGCTACTTTAACACTGTTGACGCAGGCTGTTTTTCATGTCTGCGGGTTGAAGTGACCAAAATAATGTGATATTTAGTGCGGGAATGTGAATTTGAGCATATTTTACCCCCCAGAACATGGTTTTTACTGGGGACCCCATGGATGGTCATATAGACAAAACCCTGTTCTGCATTGATTAAAAAAAGCAGTATTATTCGAAGCATGTGCTGTAATTCATAGTTTTCAGTCACGCGACTGTCGCAAGCCCTGGAGGGCAAAACAGCCATAGAACTGCAGCGCAAGCCTGTCAATTAAATGAAACAAAGTTTAACGCTAATCAAGGATTTGTTGACCTGGGTTTTATTTTATATCGAGTTGTGTTGCACCACTTAATTTTAAACACAGATTAACTATGTAGAAAGAACGTTAGAATTAAAGGGCTGATCGGGATGAACCAACACCAGGCAAAAGAATCCGTATTAGTGCAACCCACCCTCAAAGTGCCTTAATGTACTATAACAGTGATAATAAAAGATTCTGTGTTCATTTGCATGCCTGTAAAAAGTATGCAACATCAGTAAGGTGTATATTGAATTTGGTCTTTTAATATCACTGTCTTACTACATTAAAACTTACTACAAACCTGGTAAAAATGACTGGGGGGCAATGGAGGAAAGCCTTGTTTTGTCCTCCAGGTGGGCGTTCCTGGTGTCACGTGAAAACTATGAATAGTATATTGTGTAATGATTACATAATCCCCAGTGAGCCTGTTATTCTTAAATTCAAGTGAAATCATGGTGCTTTAGCATCACCGTGCATGTTTCACATCAAGTTGCAGCTAAAGGTTAAGGTCAGACTATAGCCTGTCTGAGGAAAATTCTGACATAATAAGTACATTTACAGAGGCAGGTGTCTTCCTGTAGCAACCCATGCACAGCAGTTAACTTATAAATACACAAACAAACAAGCTATTGATTTTGTATCTTACTATTAAAGTCAGCATGAAATCAAAATTTAAATCTCTTAACGGGATAGTCCACCCAAAAATAAAAAATTCTCTCTCTTTTCTTTCTTTAGATGTACACAAATATTTTACAGCAATATTTCATCTCTGAATGTCTTGGGTGTCCGAATGTTGACGCTTCAAAATGATAATCCATATGACCCCGGTCTTCTGAAGCAAAATGATAGGAAAAATGCTTATATTTATAACTTTATAGAACTATAAACCATCACTTCCAGCAAACTGCCATATGAACATTAACAAACTGGTATTTTTTGGCATGGACTATCTATTTAATGCACGTTGGTCTTGTTGTGAAAAATTAATCCTTGAAATATTATTTTTACATTGTACTCTTAATCAAATCAGAGGCTCCTCTTCATGTGCTATGATTTATCCTCTTTTTAATCAGATGTGAGTATATTGAAGAAATATTTTTTTTAGAACAGAACCAAATGAGTATAAGTATTTTCAGGGATAATTAACATTTATAAAGCCCAGACCTTAATAAAACGAACTGTTACACTGAAGTAAGCTTTAATACTGAAACAGTAGATCGTGTTTAATATACCTCACACCTGTGTAAGCTAGTATGTCTTGTCTGAGCTAAGCGTTATTTTAAGTTAGACGTTTATAGGATCAGTGAAGTATTTCAAGCCATACCATTTGGTCATCTCACTAGTTTGAATGGCGAAAGCACATTGAAACGGTTATATCAAAGACGGTTCCTGTTACCTGTAGGTATAGGCTTGAGAATAACTGCTACTGAAGCTGAGGTATAAGATCACAGGGCAGATTAAATGACTTTCTGATCCTCTTGTACTTGGCTAAAGTTGATGGTTGAACATAGAAAATTATGTCACCCGAAGCACCACATTTCATTAGTACCCTTTATAAATGTTTTGACATGAGTCAAGGATGTTCAAGCACTTTTCTTTAAGGCTTTTTTAGGTCTTCAGCTGCACTTTGAGAAGTTTATTACTGAATGACAAATGATTGTAACGCTGAACCTTTTACAAAGTATGAATAAAGCATCTGCACGACAAGTAATACAGTGCATTTAGAAAGGATTCAGAACCATTATTTATGAATTTTGTTATGTTGCAGATTTATGCTAAAATAAATAATCTCAAAGATTATCCAGAGAAATGGGATGCACATGAACTAAATTTCAATGTATGTCAGTATGTCAATGTTATATTTCAGCTTTTGTCCTATAGTTTTTTTTTTTCAATTGCTTACACACTAAAATTTAAACTTTCCCACAATTAGCAAAACCTTACACTCGAGGAGCAAAACACCGGCCTAGATTTGCACAACTGAAAGCACATTGTCAGCTTCACACTTTTTGCAAAACCTCACACACAGTGATTTGCAAAACACTAAACACACTTGCGTGAATTTGACACGATGACTTTCGAATGAACACACCCATGAACCAATTGTGCACACACACTGGGGCTTAATTGTAGACACACCATTCAGGTTTAAGCACTTTAAAAAGGCAACAGGTGAGTTTACCTGTCTTCAGCAAAAATGGAAGGCAACGTCGCAGTAAGAGGAAAAGTGAAGATGAGAGGGGGAGCCTGTGGAGGAAAAAGGGTAGTCAGAGGAAGAGAGGGGGAAAGGGGTAGAGAGAGGAAGGGGGAAGAGAGGGGAAAAGGGGTATAGGGTAGGAGGAGATGAGTACGGAGTACCCATGGGTTGACATTGAGAGAGGCTGGACAGAGACTTCAGCCCTACCTCAGCAGATATAAAAAACAAACCTTTGAAAATGCATGAATGAATCAAATAATTTTATAACGTGGAGAGAAATAAATCTTTTCTGGTCTTGTGTGTATATTGGTCAATAAATTCATATACTTTAATAATATCTCTGAAAAAATATAAAACCCAGATTATATCATTGGAAAAGTGTTAAGATTGAGAACAGTAGTGCGTACATGATTCAAACTGAATCAGATTGTAGGAACCTTGTGTGTGCCATATGGTGTCAAAAGTGTTGTTTGTAAAATTATTGTAAAATCTTAAAAGAAGTGTTTAATTTAGCAAAAGAACTGAGGTGTTCTGCTACTTGTGTGTGTGGATGTGTGAATTGTGTGTAGTGTTTTGATAAAATGAGCCTTGTTTTTAAAATTGTGCTTCAGCAATCGTAAAAAACTGTGAAGTGAAGGGGTCTGAATACTTTCTAAATGCATATGTGCATTGGGTGAATGACTCTTGCACAAATTAACAATTTTGTTTAACATCCGAATATCCATTCTTTGTAATGTTTTCTGGGTTTAGGGTTAGGCACTCTTAAAGTAGGGACAGTCTGAAGGCAAATCGAAGGAGCAGGCTTTATTGTTCTTGTTGTGCTGTAATTGTTTATTGTTTTAAGGTAACTTCATCCTTGTGGAAGAAACAACCCCTGAAATGAACTTGTTGTTTCACAAATTACATTTTGTATGTTTTAACCTATGCAATACCTGTCTTAAATGCTTCTGTTTTGCTGTTATATCAGTGTGTCATGTTGTTAATCATTGTTTTACTTTTGAGAAGTAATACTGTATGTCTTCTGCTTGCATGTACATAAACCGCAAGGTATCAACATTCACTGTAATAGAAAAAGAACCTCATTGTTATTTCAACTGTGTTAAGTGTTGATGGGGGAAAGTACACACCACAATGCTAATAAAATGCTGTTGTGGTAAAGTGCGTCATTTCAAGTCACTTACAAAACTCTCATAGGATCATTCACTTGGACTGCCAGTGCTCTGTCTTCTAATTTTACTTGTTTAGATCAAATAATTCATTTCCATTTTAGTTTTAAGTGTTATGGCAATCTTTTCTTTTGGTTTCCCGAGAATAAAATCTTTAGCTTTCCATGTTGAATAGGCAATATGGTAAAAAAAGGGGAATATCTGAGGTAGAACATTCAAAACATTTTTTACACTACACTTTTTCTATTTCCATGTTCTAACGGGTGATGTTTTAAACCATGAAACAGGTTTGTGTTGCCTGATCTTGTTGCCTGGCACATGTCTTTGGCACAGTTTGCAGTGCAGGCTGCAATATTAATACTGTTACATGTTTTGTCTCTTAGAAATGCACATTTGACAGTAGCTTGAGTTGGGATGCAGACAGAGGTAGGCTATATTTAACAACAACAACGGAAAAAAAAACTGTAAAACCCCTATAAAAATTGTAATAACCTCATTTTCATAGGGCCAATTTTAAATACTCGGATGGTTTAAGTTAGGACTCTACTTTTATTAAAATTACCATTGGTCAAATACACTCACCTAAAGGATTATTAGGAACACCATACTAATACTGGGTTTGACCCCCTTTCGCCTTCAGAACTGCCTTAGTTCTACGTGGCATTGATTCAACAAGGTGCTGAAAGCATTCTTTAGAAATGTTGGCCCATATTGATAGGATAGCATCTTGCAGTTGATGGAGATTTGTGGGATGCACATCCAGGGCACGGAGCTCCCGTTGCACCACATCCCAAAGATGCTCTTTTGGGTTGAGATCTGGTGACTGTGGGAGCCATTTTAGTACAGTGAACTCATTGTCATGTTCAAGAAACCAATTTGAAATGATTTGAGCTTTGTGACATGGTGCATTATCCTGCTGGAAGTAGCCATCAGAGGAAGGATCCATGGTGGTCATAAAGGGATGGACATGGTCAGAAACAATGCTCAGGTAGGCCGTGGCATTTAAACGATGCCCAATTGGCACTAAGGGGCCTAAAGTGTGCCAAGTAAAAATCCCCCACACCATTACACCACCACCACCAGCCTGCACAGAGGTAACAAGGCATGATGGATCCAAGTTCTCATTCTGTTTACGCCAAATTCTGACTCTACCATCTGAATGTCTCAACAGAAATCGAGACTCATCAGACCAGGCAACATTTTTCCAGTCTTCAACTGTCCAATTTTGGTGAGCTTGTGCAAATTTTAGCCTCTTTTTCCTATTTTTAGTGGAGATGAGTGGTACCCGGTGGGGTCTTCTGCTGTTGTAGCCCATCCCCCTCAAGGTTGTGCGTGTTGTGGCTTCACAAATGCTTTGCTGTATACCTCGGTTGTAACGAGTGGTTATTTCAGTCAAAGTTGCTCAGCTTGAATCAGTCGGCCCATTCTCCTCTGACCTCTAGCATCAACAAGGCATTTTCGCCCACAGGACTGCCGCATACTGGATGTTCTTCCCTTTTCACACAATTTTTTGTAAACCCTAGAAATCCCAGTAACTGAGCAGATTGTGAAGTACTCAGACCGGCCCGTCTGGCACCAACAACCATGCCACGCTCAAAACTGCTTAAATCACCTTTCTTTCCCATTCTGACATTCAGTTTGAAGGTCAGGACCACACCCCTAAATGCATTGAAGCAACTGCCATGTGATTGGTTGATTAGATAATTACATTAATGAGAAATTGAACAGGTGGTCCTAATAATCCCTTAGGTGAGTGTACAATCAAAGCAAAATTTATTCAGACACCTTCAACATTCTCACATTTTCACAGTTTATTTGCTATTGTTTAGAAAATGGTGTAAGGCCAGCCCAATCGTCCCAATGACGGCTTACGATTGATGGGTGAAGGTTTCTTGTGCATTCTTTTCAGCTAGGCAAAGTCATTTATTTCCAATATATCTTTATCTGACTCCATTTTATCTTGACCTTGAATTTTTAGAATGCCAATTGATTATTAGGTTGGCTAATTTGGACCCACTTTATATTAGGTGGCCTTAACTACTATGTACTAACATTTTAATTACTCAATAGATACAATGCACTTTTTGTGTACATGCATGTTTTTACATTGTACTTACATTTTTAAAATGACCTGCATATAATTACATCTGTAATTAATGTCTGTAGTTACATTTATAATTGCACGGTTGACACTTCCCTTACACCTTACTCTACCCTTTAACTGATCCATACCACCACACCTGTCCCTAACTTTACCCGTATCCCACCTCAATATCAGCAATTGTTTTGCAATACAATATGAACACAGTAAGTACATTGTCCTTATTTTTTGATGTAAGTACATAGTAGTTAAAGGGGTACTTTAGCGCTGGGAAGATGAATCTGTATTTAAACTGGGTCATTAATGTAGTAGAAATGTGAAATTATTTTTGAATTTGGCGCCTCTAGACTGAGAAAAGACAGAAAATGTATTTTTGTCTCATGGGGATGAAAGACAACAATTCCCAGAATGCACTTCGCTGCCCTACGCTAGGCATGGCTACTGGATTACTTGCCCACCGCATTAATTTTCATAAAATCAGTTCAGTTAGACACTACAATTGGCACAAACGCAGCAGAGTCGGATTACATTCATCACATGAGTTGAGGTAATCGCGGGATTCGCCGCTGCGGCTGCATTCACAGCGCGTGATCAGTCTCTGGCGCATTTTCAGTCCATGTCTTTGGAAGCTTAACTTTCATAGGAAATTCATTTTAAAAGTTGAAACACTCACTTTGCTCTCCACCTAGGGTTGCCACCCATAAAATACGGAATCGTCCTGTATTTACAAGCAAAATAACAATTCAAAGCAATACGGGACGCGATTTGTCACGTATTTTAGGTCCACACGTAGTTAAATAAACAAATACAGATTTTGCAGTGTGTAGAATACTGATAGCAAATATAAAGATATCCATTTGATAATAAGTAGTACAGGAACTCATTTGTGCGTGATTGCTTTAGCGGCTTTGTTGCCATAGCGGCGGAGTCTAGAGAAGATGCGCTGTGCCAGTGTGCCTGTAAACTTGCTTGGTTTTTAAAAACATGTCAAGCTTGCGTCGCGTCCAACGTTTGAACGCAAGAGAATCTCCAGATATAGAACTAAATATCAAAAAGGTATCAATTAGGTTTGTCCAGTAACTCATGATGAACCTCAGGCCAACTGCACACTTTATGAGAAGCATTTCTGTTGCTCAGACTGTATCTTAAAGCGGCAGCTCTGACAGATCGATCTATGTGACACACGAATCCGTGCTTCTAAAGGTAGGCCTATTGTTTTTTTTTTCATGGATAATGTATTTAATATAATATTCCATACATTTTTTAGACAGGTTAATTAATAAATTATAGCCTAATAAATGTTATTATTAATCATTTATAATTTAACTAGGCTATAATTATCATACATAATAAATATATAAAGTTTGTCATATAAAGTTTTACATTTTAAAAAATATTTAGATAAAAACGGGACAAATAATTACATGATAATATATAGTCATAATTTAAGTAAATTAATACAAAAAATAAACATTTTTGAAATTCAAAAAAGTGATTACTGGTTCAGAATGACTGCTTAAAGTGACAGTTCAGCCAAAAATGAAAATTCTGTCATCATTTACTCACCCTCAAGTTGTTCCAAACATGTATACATTACTTTGTTACGTTGAACACATAAGAAGACTCCTACGATGGAAGTCAATGGTGCCCCTAAAGCAGCCTGGGTACAAACTTTCTTCAAAATATCTTCACTTGTGTTCAGTAGAACAAAAAAACTCATACAGGTTTGAAACATCATGAGGGCGAGTAAATGATGACAGAATTTTAATTTTTGGGTGAACTTTCCATTTAAAGTGCACCAAATAGGCTACTAAAGAGTTCTTTAGAAATAAATAAAAATCAAATGTAAAATAATATTAAACCTGCTCTGTTGCAAGTTCACATACTTGATCTCATGTTTTCTTATGTTTTCTTATTGAGCCATTTCATGACGTATTCTTTATTTCTATCCTTTATGCAATATTTTTTTGGGGGTGGAGGTCTGGGGTTGGTGTGGGTCGTCAATGGGTGTCCCTTATTTTGGCACACTGAAGGTGGCAACCCTATCTCCACCACTCCGTTTACATGAATCGCCGCAGCTGCCCGAGCCGAGTGCTGTGAGTGCGATGTTGAAAACATGTGGAAATAGCGCCCACTGCTGGCTGTAGTCTTTAGCCTCTGGACAAAATCTTTTCCAGAAATAAAATACATAATTCTCTCGTCTCAGGGTCATATGGGGGGAAAGTACGATAATTTGAATACACTCCTGGGTTTCTACTGATACAAAGCTTAATGCTAATCGCTGCAGTAACCCTTTAAGGCCACCTGATATAAAGCGGGGCCGCTAATTTGTATAATAATTTAACTATACATTTGATTAATCTGTTTAACTCTTTACTTGTATTGAAATCATTCATACGGTTGCCAGAGTCGCACGGGTCCTCGCACCGGCTTTTATGCGGGCTCACGATCACAAACTCGCCAGTCCGATCAGAGGTTATGGCTAAAGCGATTTAACAATATTGCCTATGCTTATTATTGTTACAAAGAGCCCATGTAGCTTACTACAGTCATATAACAACTTAGTTAAAGCTGAAACAACCAGAGGTTATGGCCAGTACCATAAAATATTGCCATATTATCTCAATAGTATTTTATCTGGGCCCCTATAATCTGACTGCATAACAACTTAGTTAAAGTCGAGCAGTCAGAAATGTAGAATCTTGCCAGATGCGCCCCATGCTCCATACAATCCGAGATCTAGTATGTACTGCTGCAACGTGATCTCATGAAAATACGTGAGTATTTTTATGTAAAGTGTGATTCTACTACACGTACATTTACTTACGTTTTCACACACAATAAAACGTACAATACTGACTTATTAACAGCACTAAAATGTACAATATAGACGTATTGACAGCACTAAAATGTAAATTATCTACGTATCCAAGTGTGAACGTGTAAGTTACTAGCCACCGACTCCCATGCATTAATATCATAATCGTGGCATTATATTGTTTATTTTATATCCATTAGTCACATCAATACATGTTTTCAGTCGCATTTATTAAATGCATTTTTACTAAGTTAAACTACCTAATATAAAATAACAGAAATATTAAATACCATTTTGCTCTGTTTGTGACTTCTGCTACAAACTCATTTCGGATGACTAGATATAATGTTAAAAGAAGACTGCATTTTAAAACCTTAAGATGAATAACATTCTTGCCAACCATTTTGTAGTATTTAGCTTGTTTGCGGTGAGACATAACAATGCGTTTTCTCCTGTTCAGCAACTGGCGATCACAAGATACACCAAAACACAACACTTTATTCGTTCGCTGTATTGTTCCATATGTTTGCGAGAAACAAATCCAAATTGAGCCCTTTATCCAGTGATCTTCATCTCCAGATTATATATCTCCATTATATTTTATGATATGATATGATTAATACAGTGGGGCAAAAAAAGTATTTAGTCAGCCACCTCATTGTGCAAGTTCTCCCACTTAAAAAGATGAGAGAGGCCTGTCATTTTCATCATCAGGGGTGCCTTTTACCCCAAAAGGCATTTTTCCATTATTGATTTTTTTTTTTTAGCGATTCTTATTTGCTACTTAACTCGTTAAAACATCCAATATTAGATCAACTTTGCGCTGCTGCCCGTGATCGCGTCAAAGATCAGACAAATTTCCACATGCATCATGAAAAGCGGATGTTTCGGAAAGGGCTGAGGCAAGTTTTTGTGCCATCTAGTGGTTTAGAGGAAAATCAAATCAAAGGAGCCTTTTACCCCATGGAGCCTTTAGCCCCGTTGTACCCTACAACTCTCTCTTTCGGCTGCTACCTTTAGGGGTTGGCACAGCAGAATATCTGCACTTCTATTAGGTTTTACGCCGGATGCACCCCAGAACTAAGTGCACTAACTTGTGCAACCTCAGTGCCGGGACACACTCACTCCTACGGTCAATATAGTGAATCCAATCCACCTATCCTGCATGTCTTTAAATCCACACAGACATGGGGAGAGCATGCAAACTTCACACAGAAAGGCTTCCTGGCTCAGCTGGGGCTCAAACTGGTAGAGCTATTTCAACAATTTATCAAAATGCACAACAGAGCAAAAACCAATGTGGTCAAAGAAACTGCCTGCAGAGCTTAAAGACAATATTGTGTCAAGGCACAGATCTGGGAAAAGCAAACATTTGTGCTGCATAAAAGGTTCTCAAGAGCACAGCCTTAACAGTTCTTAATAAATGGAAGAAGTTTGGAACAGCCAGACCCTTCCTAGAATTGTCCCTGTCTAAACTGAGCAATCTGGGGAGAAGGGCTTTGGTAAATAAAGGTCACAAAGAACCCAGTGTTCACTAGGGTTAAACTCCAGAGATCATGTTTTGAGATTTGAAACTTGGAGAAAGATAACCATCTATATATATATATAGTATTTTTACCATTATAGGGTGGTTGTGTACATACACTGCCAACATACATTTATGTTCAAACACCTTTGAAGGGGCGGGTGGGAGGTGGGGATTCTGAAATCCCTTGCCGCTTCAATATACCTGTAAATATCTTAATCAGATTCATAATCAAAGCCTTAGTTAATAGTTATCCTATTTCTAATGATTAATTCCAGTTGATTTTACTCAATAGAACTACTGATTGTTTTTTCTTCTTTTATGTTTTCTAAAGTTTGTATTTGGCCTTTGAGTGGCGTCTGGCCTAGGGCTGTGTGATGTGTCACTAAACACTTTATAGTTGTGTTTATGGATTTTAGAGGTATCACACACCCCTAACATGCTAGGAGTGCAGTAACAGTGTTTGCTCATTTAGCCCGGCTTCCAGAGATTAAATATGGTTTGTCTTTCATTTTTATTTTATTTTATTCATTTTATATTTCCTTTTACTGAAACACTGAAGAATCAAGATGAATATTGCCTGTACTACTGTCTGTACCTCTCACTGAGAGAAAGCACATGTTATCAGTATGTTTTGGTGAAGTGCTTTGTTGATATGTAGTTAAGACTCTCCAACCTAGGGAGAGCTGTGATGCTAAGGAGCTTTTGTGTGTGTGCGTTGCATGATCTGTGCAGGCCCAATATTGAAGGTGGACGTTTTCTGCACACAACACCAGATGTGAAGACGCCTTTCTGCAACCTCCGAGGTCAACAATGATCTATATCTAGTCATAGGGCGAACTAGTCTACCTACTTTAGTGATATGCTCTGCTATCTATCCTTGTGTGGAAATTTACCATGACTGTGCATTTTCTCTGAGCCATCAATCAGAATCATACACCTTGCAATAATGACGTGGCTAGACCTTGAAAACAGTATAACTGTTGGGACAATTGTATGTACGGTACGACAAGACCGGTAGAGAAGGAGCGCGGCCTACGAACTCCTTGTGAGACTTGAAGCTGGCTTCTGCTGATGAAACTGCACTCCTGACTCTTTGTCTTCATTCTTCACTACTGGTCTATGGGTCTAAACTGTTATACCCCTAACACCTTATATAAGTGAATTTTGCATAATAGGTGCCCTTTAAAGTCCCTAATAAAAGCTCCAATGCTGTCGCTGTGTCGCACTCTTATCTCATTAGCAATCTCTTCAGAGACCTCATTCAGGTCCATACTACAGTAACGTTAATAATCTCATCCGTGAATATATCTACCCATGTCCCGTCCCAATTATTTTCCACTGGCTGTGAGATGAAGACTACAACTCCTAAGATTCCGCGCTCAATCTCACTGTCATCAAGCAACGCTTTTGTTTTGAATAGGCGACCTCTAGCGGAAAAAAACTGCATAGTGTGCCTTTAAATCTTAATTACTATTTAATAGTAAAAATCTTACTGCTTACTGCTAAAAAAATGTGTGCATATAAGAAATAAACCAGACAACACAGAAGGTCTCAGTAGTTTTATTCAACAAAGATTCACTCTTTTTCTTATATCACTCCATTTATAGATAGTATTGCACAACAGGGTAGTGTGGCTGATTTGCAAAATCATTTTACATTGTGGCTCTACAATAAAACAAATCAGAGAGTTTTATACTACAAGTAAATTCCACATATACAATCAACCCCCAAAATATTTAATTTAATTTAATTCCAGTGTTTCTGCATTCCAATAATCAGACTCGTAGTAAAGATCTATGTAAAGCTTCTCACAATGTGTGTTTTCTTGCTTATAATGGCTGCTAAAAGTTATGCACATTTAGCATACCAATAAAACATTAACTCGATATTCTCTCTGCACACATACAACATTATATAAATTAGAATGGTAAAACATAACTGCTAAACTAAATTTAAGATTTCAGTGCATAGCATTAACATCAGATAAACGTCTAATGTCCATCTGCGTACCTGTCAAAGTACATGAGGTCTCTCCATTACAAATGCTGGTGTTAAAGTCTATTATGTAACCAGTGTGGCATGTTAAGTTTCAGTTCAAGGTTGAAGAAAACCACAGTTCACCATTCTGCTTTACACCATTTGAGTGAGCAACTATAAAGACATTCATACTCTGTTTATTTGATGCACAACAGAAAGTGGAAGAGTTCGGATTGTAGACCTTCTCTTACTCTGCTCACAACAATTTGTGCAGGTGTGATTTTGATGACAATTGTTCTCTAAAGAGACCAACTGAGGCACACGAACACCAGCACATGAAGCATAAGAAGGTAGCCAATGAATATGTAGCGTGACTTCGCCCTGGATGTCAGTAGTTTGGAACAGCAGTATATGCTCCTTCCTTTGAGCAAACGCTGGCACCGGTGAACCCCACTCTTCATCTAAAAAAACAGCAGATTGTACAGCTCAAAATTTAGGCGCATTCAAAACTGAGCATTACTACAGCATGGGAATTAACTTGTAAGCATAATGGGCCTCATTTATGAAACTAACGTACGACAGAAAACTGTGTGTACGGCCGTTTCCACACAAAACTTGGCATTTAAACCTGTCGTAAGATGATTTATGCGCTTGGATCTGTGCACGTTTCTACGTTAGATTGATAAATGAGGCCCATTGTGTAGATTTAGATTCAGGAAGTACAGTTGCAAAAAGTGTTTGAACCCTCTGGAATTACCTACATTTCTGCATTGATTACTTATAATATGTAGTCTGATCTACATCTAAATCACAATTAAAAGACAAACACTTTCTGACTACACTAATGATACACAACCAAGGATAACATGAAGTGTGATCGTTGACAAGGCAGGCTTTTTAATTGCATCTGTAGATTTTTTCCAGAATGAACAGACTGAATGAATGTTTTCTTAATAGAGGCTTAATTTATAAATTAGTTTATAGAGCATGATTTTCTGCAGAGCTGCTTTAGAGCTGATGCAACTTCGTTTCATAATTGATACATTTTTAACATCAACATTGAACTAGAGTTAATTTCGTAAGCTATTTTTTACAGTGCATCCGGAAAGCTTCACTTTTTCCATATTTTGTTAAGTTACAGCCTTATTCCAAAATTGATTCAATTCATAATTTTTTCCCTAAATTCCACAAACAATACCCCATAATGACAACGTTAAAAAAGTTTGTTTGAAATCTTTGCAAATGTATATACAGGTCCTTCTAAAAAAATTAGCATATTGTGATATAAGTTCATTATTTTCCATAATGTAATGATAAAAATTCAACTTTCATATATTTTAGATTCATTGCACACCAACTGAAATATTTCAGGTCTTTTATTGTTTTAATACTGATGATTTTGGCATACAGCTCATGAAAACCCAAAATTCCTATCTCAAAAAAATTGCATATTTCATCCAACCAATAAAAGAAAAGAGTTTTTAATACAAAAAAAGTCAACCTTCAAATAATTATGTTCAGTTATGCACTCAATACTTGATCGGGAATCCTTTTGCAGAAATGACTGCTTCAATGCGGCGTGGCATGGAGGCAATCAGCCTGTGGCACTGCTGAGGTGTTATGGAGGCCCAGGATGCTTCGATAGCGGCCTTAAACTCATCCAGAGTGTTGGGTCTTGCGTCTCTCAACTTTCTCTTCACAATATCCCACAGATTCTCTATGGGGTTCAGGTCAGGAGAGTTGGCAGGCCAATTGAGCACAGTAATACCAAGGTCAGTAAACCATTTACCAGTGGTTTTGGCACTGTGAGCAGGTGCCAGGTCGTGCTGAAAAACGAAATCTTCATCTCCATAAAGCTTTTCAGCAGATGGAAGCATGAAGTGCTCCAAAATCTCCTGATAGCTAGCTGCATTGACCCTGCCCTTGATAAAACACAGTGGACCAACACCAGCAGCTGACATGGCAGCCCAGACCATCACGGACTGTTGGTACTTGACACTGTACCCACAGTACATGATTGCGGTTTTGAGTAATGAACCAGGCTGAGAGTTTTTAAAAGCCTCAGGAATCTTTTGCAGGTGTTTATAGTTAATTAGTTGATTCAGATGATTAGGTTAATAGCTCTTTTAGAGAACATTTTCATGATATGCTAATTTTTTTAGTTGTATGCCAAAATCATCAGTATTAAAACAATAAAATACCTGAAATATTCCAGTTGGTGTACAATGAATCTAAAATATATGAAAGTTTAATTTTTATCATTACATTATGGAAAATAATGAGCTTTTATCACAATATGCTAATTTTTGAGAAGGACCTGTATATAAAATTAAAAAAAAAAAAATCACATCTACATAAGTATTTACAGCCTTTCTCAATACTTTCTTGAAGCACCTTTGGCACCAATTACAGCCTCAAGTTCTCAAGGGCAGTTTCTCCCACTCTTCTTTGCAGGACCTCTCAAGCTCCATCAGGTTGGATGGGGAGCGTTGGTGCACAGCCATTTTCAGATCTCTCCAGAGATGTTCAATCAGGTTCTAGTCTGGGCTTTGGCTGGGCCACT
Source organism: Gobiocypris rarus (assembly GCA_023029165.1). NCBI lineage: Eukaryota > Metazoa > Chordata > Actinopteri > Cypriniformes > Gobionidae > Gobiocypris > Gobiocypris rarus. Next base: position 27,788,456 of record CM040918.1, on the reverse strand, counting down.
CAAGGACATTCACAGAGTTGTCCCATAGCCACTCCTTTGTCATCTTGGCTGTGTGCTTAGGGTCATTGTCCTGTTGGAAGATGAACCGTCGCCCCAGTTTGAGGTCCAGAGCACTCTGGAGCAGTTTTTCATCAAGGATGTCTCTGTACATTGCTGCATTCATCTTTCTCTCAATCCTGACTAGTCTCCCAGTTCCTGCCGCTAAAAAACATCCCCACAGCATGATGCTGCCACCACCATGCTTCACTGTAGGGATGGTATTGGCCAGGTGATGAGCGGTGCCTGGTTTCCTCCAGACATGACGCTTGCCATTCAGGCCAAAGAGTTCAATCTTTGTTTCATCAGACCAGACCATCATAGTCTGAGAGTCCTACAGGTGCCTTTTGGCAAACTCACAGAAGGGCTGTAATGTGCCGTCTGGCCACTCTACCATACAGGCCTGATTGGTGAAGTGCAGCAGAGATGATTGTTCTTCTGGAAGGTTCTCCTATCTCCACAGAGAAACACTGGAGCTCTGTCAGATTGACCATCAGGTTCTTGGTCACCTCCCTTACTAAGGCCCTTCTCCACCAATCGCTCAGTTTGGTCGGGTGGCCAGCTCTAGGAAGAGTTTACAGATGATGGAGGCCACTGTGCTCACTGGGGCCTTCAATGCTGCAGAAATTTGTATGTGCCTTGATACAACAATCCTGTCTCAGAGGTCTACAGACAATTCCTTGGACTTCATGGCTTGGTTTGTGCTCTGACATTCACTGTTACTTGTGAGGCCTTATATAGACAGGTGTGTGCCTTTCCAAATCATGTCCAATCAACTGAATTTACTACAGGTGGACTCCAATCAAGTTGTAGAAACATCTCAAGGATGATCAGTGGAAACGGAATGCACCTGAGCTAAATTTTGAGTGTCATGGCAAAGGCTGTGAATACTTATGTAAATATGAGTTTAAAAAAAAAAAAAGTTTTATTAATTTGCAAAGATTTCAAACACACTTATTTTATGTTGTCATTATGGTGTATTGATTGTATAATTAAAGAAAAAAAAAAGAATTTAATCCATTTTGGAATAAGGCTGTAACAAAAAATGTGGAAAAAGTGAAGTGATGTGAATACTTTCCGGATGCACCGTAAATGTAGTCTCAGTCTTAGTCCTGGGTCAAATGTGCTATGTGCTTTTTAGTTTTTATCATATTTAGTCAACCGTGTCCTGTTTTTGTTGACTAAAGTGCAAACTGAGCATTTAAGTCTAGTTTTCGTCATGCTGATTATTTTGCTCAAAATTATAAAAATCACAATGATTGTTGTCATTTGAGAAATTTATTTTTACATTTCATCTGAATTGTTGCACTTTCACATATAAGCACAAATCAAGAGATTGTCGACCCATACGCATGTTTTGTTTTACCTCATCTAGTTTAATGATTTATTATAGGCTATTAATCGTGCAGGCCTACTGGAAAAATAAGACAACTTTTTTTTAAACAATTAAAAAAAAAAGGATATAAACATATCCTTTGTTATTTTTGCAGCAATCTCTTCTTGAAAACTCAGAGATGTGGATTCGGACGGCAATTAAATTACCACATGACCTTGGTGTTTGTCAAAAAACAGTAGATAATTCGGCCGAGGATTTTTCCGCGGGTGGTGGGAGAAAAACACTGACATTCTGGATTCGGACGGCAATAAAATCACAGACTACCCCCTGTAAATGATAAAATTACCTTAGGACCCCACGAGAAACAATTAATGTCCAAATAGGGCTAAAGATTGCAAAGTTTAAGTAAACCCCTGAAATGAATACAAGTTCTTTTAACAGAAAAGCTCTGATTGGGGGATTGAAATGATTGCAGAAACTCGGACGCTCCTTTTCCCCCCCAAAAAAAATCCAAAGAGTGATTTTGGTCGAGATTTATTTTCTACAAACTACATTTTAGTCTCGTCTTTTTTCATCAACGATATTGCATGATGATATAGTTGCAGTTATAGTTTAAGGACGTTTGTGTCATCTCGTCTTCGTGTCGTCTTAGTCATGGAAAAAAAAGTCGCCAACGAACATTTGTAGTCATATTTTCGTTATCAAAAGTAACACTACATTGAACTGACTTTAGCGGAATAAAAAAACTATTGTCTTCTGTAAAGTTGCTTATAGCTGAACTGAACTCATTTCATACTTGATGAACTGTACACAGTTATTGAACTGGACTGAAATAACACTGAACTGAATTGAGCAATCTGTATTGAATTATACAATCTGTATTGTATAAAGCACAATAGAAATAAAGGTGACTTGACTGATATTCATTACCTTGTGCAAGAATGGGTGCCGGCTTGGCCGAAGAATAAGCTCTTCATACTGTTGCTCCTCTGTTTCCAGCTGAATACTAAAGTCCCTTTGAGAATGCCATGACTGTTTTGACTCCATGCTGGAACAAACACAAAAAACAAACATATAAATGTTTCAGCACAGCTAAGCTACCTATAAAATATATTTAGCTACAACTGCTTTTATGACAACTATGCAGACATTTCTCTCATGTTGAGATCACTGAAGATTGCTCTTTTTATAACTTATGAAAGTTGTTTTCAGGCTGTCAACAAACATGTTACATGATTTGGAAACATCAGGTATTAAGATATGAAAAAAAAATCATGCAGTAGTGTTGCTGAATATTACCACGGCCACTTTCGCACAGGACAAGATCACAATCATGCATTTGGATATACTATTTCCTATTAGAAGATGATCAGTTATATTGAGCTAAAATTTTGCAGATGTTCTTATCATTGTTATGCATTAGAGCCCTGTTCAGACTAACATCATCATTGTCGAAAAGGAACATTCTGCAAGGGAAAGCATTTGTAAAGAAAAATTGCAGCAGTGCCAATAAAATGTCGTCATGAACATGCTGGGCTGTGTGTGAGGTTGATCTAGGGCTGCACAATTAACCAAAATTAAACTGAAATCACAATTTGGCTTGGTGTGATTATGAAAATCGCAAAGGCTGCAATTTTTAATTAAATAAATATGCGCAGCACTGCAATCAGAGCAGATTAATCGATTTGCAGTAAATTTGAGTCACTTACAGTATAACATACATTTGAAAAAGCAACACACTCCAAAAATCTTTCCAAACTTGTGATGAGAAGCGTTTACAATCTCGTCTAACAAAAGAGAACATTTAAAATCAAGTGATCTGAAGTGGGTTTACATCACAGAATTATATTATTTTATAGTATTCTATACAGTGACAAAGGCTATGTCGTAGTATTATATACAGTGATAATGTCGATTAGCATTGCATTACAAATATACTTTATTCTTATGAAAATAAATACCCAAGAACACAGATAAATCATACATTGTCAAATAGAATAATGAGCTTTTTTCTTGTACCTCACAACTCTCTGCTCGGTCAACCGCATGGCTTCCTCTGCGGCCTCTCTCCTCGATCTCTCGTCTTCTAATCTAGAGTTTAACTGAGACAGATGAGACTCTGCCTCAGCAAGCCTGGACAAAACATTTAAAAGAGTATCACAAAAAAAGCTAACAATATGAATCATCTACAAACATTGCCTGTCTCAAACAAACCTCGTCCTGAGGTGTCCGCTGTCTGATCCATCTGAGCTAAAATTGGCACGGATTGGTTCCTGAGGGGCTCCTGGTGGAACTTCTGCATAGACTGAACCCTGTTGAGAAATTAACAGAAATTACACCTTTAACAGACCTAATTCTCATTTTATTTCAAAGTCCTATTGTATCTACTGGAGGAATTGTATATATTCCACTGACTGGAATGTAATAGTAATATTCCACTGTGTGGAGTGGAGTTCATAGTCACTTGTTTTCGTCATTAAAAATTGTACATATCTTGCCAAAATTTAATGTTAATGATCATTTTAAGTTAATTATGTCTACCCCAATAGAGGAAGTGAGGCTGTATCTCTGTAACACAAAGGTCTATCAGAGCCAAGATTGGTAGGCATCATAGGTACCATGACCTGGGTATACATGTCAAGTTTGGTGACAGTGAAAACTAATTTTCTACAGGAGAAAAAAAAAACATTGACTTTTGTAGCAAGCTAGTGTATGTAGCATGTCTGCCACAAACAGCCACACAAATCATTTGGATTAAAATAAAGATGCATAAGTAAATAACGAAAACAATATGAATAGTAGCATGAGTAGTGCCCTACATCATTACAGGAAAAAGTTGTGTGATTACTGTACCATTGCACTGCACTAACTCTGGAAAATTATTGTCATTTAATGGCTGTGCGCAAAGATTTGCCGGAAATACTGGATATACACAGAACCTTCTAACTTGGCACAAACCAAGTTTAAAATTTAACAACCAGACACAAACTTTGCAATTTATTGAGTTAACTGGAAACTGATCATTTTACCTAGCCCTATATGACATAAGTTACATTTAATGATCAGCTGATATAGCAAGAATTGTTATTGCTAACTAGATACTTGCAATAAAATCATGTTCAATACATATTCTAAAGAATTAAATATCATGCATATCAACTTTCAGCTAGTGCTACAATTTCCACTGACCTCACATCAAAGATAAAATTCTGTAAGGTAACTATCAGTGACACTGTAAAGATTTGTTATTCATTCCCTTTTAACAACCAACAAATTGACAAATGCCAAAGCACCAAAACTTTACTGGACATAATTGAAGTTACACTTTTTCTCAGGCAGATAAGGCACTATGAGAATACTTTATTAAGTCGGCATGAAACAAATGTTGCGGTAGTCTTTTCTTCCCATTTGTGATGACTGAACCAGAGAAACAAGCGCACTGTCATCTTTACAATTCTGTGTTTGAACTTTCGTTTTTGCGGAAAGTTTAACGAAAGGTATCATGAGCATTGTAATGTTTGAAGCGGATGTCATAACAAATGTCAGAAGACCGGGAAGATTTCGAAGTGAGTGGTTCATTCATAAATCCGTAAAATATTACCTTCATGCTGTGGGAACAGCCTCTCGAACAAAGAAATATGTAGGGCGGAACCTGATTTTGTTTGTCAAATTTTTTTTAGATTGTTGCCATGTGCGATTGCGATTATGAAAAGATTATGAAGGCACATTATAATTAAAAAAAATTTTGGCCCCACTTTATATTAGGTGGCCTTAACTACTATGTACTTACATAAAAAAATAAGTACAATGTACTTACTGTGCTCATATTGTGTTGCAAAACACTTTTGCTGATATTGAGGTGGGATACGGGTAGGGTTAGGGACAGGTGTGGTGGGATGGATAAGTTTAAGGGTAGGGTTAGGTGTAAAGGAAGGGTCAACTGTGTAATTACAAATGTAACTACAGAAATTAATTACAGATGTAATTACATGCAGGTATTTTTTTAAATGTTAGTACAATGTAAAAACATGTATGTACACAATAAGTGCAATGTATCAAATTATTAATTAAAATGTTAGTACATAGTAGTTAAGGACACCTAATATAAAGTGGGTCCAAAATTTTATGTGCACAGTTAAATCATTTTTAATACATTAAAATAAGAATAGTTCATTTTGATTTCATCGTAACTTTAAGCTTGTCTGTGATTGAAAAATAATATATTATTTATTTAAAAAAACGTTTGTAGCTAATATTTCACAGTATTTTAGATCCACATTTACAGAAATACACATTTAGTCACCTGTGTGGGTGAATGCTGGTTTTGAAATTGTCTCTCCAGCCAATAGCAGCGATTCTGGAGCTCACTAACAGTCTCCTGTGTTTCTCTGAGCATCTTGGAAACGGTGCTCAACTGGGTGGACACCTCTTCCTTTTCCTCAATTGCCTGTTGCAACTAGTAAATGTAAAAGGATAAGAAATGCACAGATATTAGGAAAAACAATTAGTGGCAGTAAGTATAAGACGTTCTTTTGTTTTTCAGAGGGAAAATTTGGATGCATACCTTGATATTGAGTTGTTGGAGGCCAGATTCTCTTTGCTGGATCTCTAGCTGATAGTGCTGCAGATGGCTGTGCTGAACCCAGTGTTCTGGAGACACATCTTTACCCTGCAAAGTCATGGACTCCTGCAGACACACAGACAAATGTAACTTATTTTTCGGAGTATTTTGGAAAACGTATCATGAAATACTAAAACAAGTTTACCAAGATACTACCTGAAATGTATATCAATGTTTTTTTTGAGTGCTGGGTCCAAATTAGTCAGAACCTCCATGGAAAAATGTTGCTGCATCCCAATTCACATCCTAAACTATGCCCTAATCTACTCTTTTTGTGAAGGAAATGTACGTGCTTTTAAGCGTGTTGCCGAGTAGGCAGGTTTTGGGACATACTACTACATCATAATTGCATCTTTAATGGATCGCTTTGTTCTACAGTATCCTGTCAACACAAATTTGCCTGTGAATCATTCTGTCAAGGTTAATGTCCTCATATACAATTCCCATCAACTTAGATATTGATTATTAAATCACTCAAACCCCTTTATCTAAACCTCTCTACTTAAGTCATTAGAAATGTCCTTTCTCAAACCTGAACACTTGCCAATATCCTTTCTAGAATATTTCAGATTTTTAAAGCATCTAGTTGAGCCAGAAAAAATATAGGATTTCCTGCATCAAAGTCTAAACTTCCCTGTCCTTGGACATCAGTGTCTTAATATCTAGATGTTGCCTAGAAAGAGTATTATTGTGTTTGTCAAGTCAAGTCAGTCAAATAATTTCAAACTTTTTTTTTCTTATTCTTGAATTTCGATTCAATAAGCTTTTCACATTAAGCACTAACCAGGATGTGGAGTTTCTCTCTCTCCATTGTCTTATTTTCCTTCGCTTCATTCATGGTGCTGGATTGCCACTTGTGTTGTTGTACCTGGTCTTGAATTCTCTGAATCTGATAACTGGAATTTCTGCAGATCTCTTCCTTTTCCAGGACCAATTTACAGACCTCTTCTTCCTTTAATGATTTTTCTTTGATAACTTTAAGCAACTCCTGTTTGGTTAAATCATATTCCACTTGAAGTTTCTTGTATAGTTCATCCAGTTTCTGCATTTGTGACTGAGCAGCAAAAGTGATTTGTTCCTTCTCATTTAGTTTTTCTCTGAGTTGTGTGATCTCTGAGGTTAAATGCTCTATTTGAAAGTTCAGTTGTGAAATGGTGTTTTCCAGTTCTGATGCACTACCTTGCAAGCACAGATACCTCTCTTTCTCCTGCGTCAATAAAGAATCCTTTTCATTAATGATGCTGATGAGATGATTATTCTTCTCTTGTAAGTTCTGTAATTCTTCCTGAAATTTAGCAATTACGCCCATTTCTAATTTCAGTCTGGCTTCACATGCCTCTGATTGTGCCAATAACGTCGTCTTAACCTGAGAAAACTCTTTATTTTTATTTAACAGCAAAACATCTTTGTTTTCCAAAGCTGTCTGCAAATTCTGGGTCTCATCGTGTAGCTCAGAGATCACTGTTATTTTCTGAGTGATTTGGTCCTCACTTTCTAACAGTTTGACCTGCATCTCATTTACATATATCTCCTGTGTTCTGAAAATGTCCTCTTTCTCTTGCAGAGTGAGTTGTAAAGCTTCAAGTTGAGAGTGCTCCGATTTGAACTGTTCTGCCAAAGATGCCAGTTCGACCCTTTTGCTAGCCAATTCATTTTGTAGAGAAGAGATCATTTCTTGTTGTCTAAATATTTCTTCCATTGAATTCTTCAATTCAGATTTAATTATAATATTTTGCTCATTCATTGCCTGAACACTATCCTGATATTCCACAACCTCAATTTGTTTTTGTCTCAACTCCTCATTTAGTCTTACGTTTTCTGTTAAATGCCTCTCTAAAGTGTCTTTTAAATATGCATTATCAGATTCAAGCTTCACGATATTTGTATTCATAATACCAAGCTGACTAGTCAGTGAAAGCAGCGACTCGTTTCTTTTGTACAATTCCTCCGAGTGACTGTGGCATTCAAGATTTTTCTCTCTTAACGTGCTTTCTTTCACTTCCAAGTCCCCTTTCAGAGAGCTTATCTCCTGTTGAAGGGTAAAAACAATTTCTCTTTCATGACTAAGTTCCTTTTGTAGCAAAATACATATATTTGATTCTTTCTGCAGCAGCGTGTCTTTCTCTGTCAGGCCTGATTTATGTTCATTAGTTTGTTGCTGAAGTATGGATAGACGATCTTGTAAATTCTTGAGCTGGTTCTGATAAACTTCCATTTGTGTACTTTGGTCTGTTAAGACCTTTTCTTTTTCAAGGACAATATGGCTGTATTGAATGACTTGAGAAGTGGAGGACTCAAGTTCTCTCCTAAGATGATCTACTTCCTCTTTGGTCTCCCTGAGACATTGTGAGAGGGCTGCACATTCTGAAGACTTTTCCTGTAAGGCCTCAGCTCCACACTGCTGTTTCTGTTGAATGACTTTGTATTCCTCTACTTGCAAAAGCAACTCTTCCTTGTGCTTAAGTAAACCTTCTATGATTTGATGGTTTTCCACATCTTGCGTTTCAAAAATTAAGATTTTGTTTTGTAAAGTCTCTCTCTCCTTGGTTGTTTCTGTGAGTGTATCCATCTGTTCATTCGCTTGTTTCTGAAGGTACTTGTTCTGTTCATCAAGACTGACAATTTTAGAAGCAAGTTCTTCATTTTCTTTGAGAATTAAAGCGACCTTGCTATTCATTTCAGACACAACCTGCGTCAGTGTAAGCACTTCCTTTTGCTTCTCTTCAAACATTTCTTTTAATTGTTGAGTTTGTCTACTCAATGTCTCATGGAGTCTAACAACGGCATCTTTTTCCAACAAAATCTCAGCCACTGATTGCTTGCTTTGTTCAAGTTCTTTGTTCAATTCAGTTCCTCTGAAAGCTAGCTCTTCCTTTTCCCTCAGCAAGTCTTCTATTGCTTTAACACTTTCTAACAGCTGCAGTTCAACTTCAGATATTTTGCTTATCAATCTTTTCTTTTCCTCTGAATCATCAGAAAGAGACTGGGCACTAGTCTCAATTTCCCTCTTTAATTGACAATTGTCATTAGTGAGACTTTTGACTTGTAAAAGCAAGTTGGAATTCTGAACTTGCACAGCTTGTATTTCCTCCTTAGCATCATCCAGAAGCTGCTTTTGCCTTGCAAGCTCCTCCAAATGCTGCTCAAGTGATTCTTGAAGTTTCTTGTTGTTATCGTTCACAGACTCAAAACTCTCAATTTTTTCAGACAAATCTTTCTCAAGGTTTTCTTTGGCTTCGTCTCGAATCTTGAGTTCTTTGTTAAATCTAGCCCTTTCTGCTACTGTCTCCTCTTGAACAGTCTTCAGCTTCTGCTCCAATAAGAATATTATCTTTGACTTGTCTTGGACATCTTGCTTAAGCTGCTCTTGACATTCAACCTGCTCCTCAAGCTTTCTAGACAACATCAGAAGCTCGCTTTTATGTTTGCTGACTTCACCAAGCAACTTATGTTCCTCTTTGTGGAATTCTTTTTCATTCACTTGTTCTTTATCCAATAGGATATCTTCCGGATTCATATTAAGCTTCTGTATTTCCTTGTGGAGATGCTGAATTGTTTTCTTATCCTCCTCTGTTTTCTTTGTAAAGTCTTTAATTTCTTTACTCTTTGTCTCCCCTTCTTTTTTCGCTACCTTTAGATCACGTTCAGTTCTCTTCAATTGTTCAATCAGCTCAGGTATTAACACATTAAAGAACTGTTGGTCAGAAAGCTGTGGGTCTCTAAAGATATGAACATCCTGTTCAACTTTAGTCAGAACATCCTCTTTGAGCTTCATTTCCTGTTTTAATTCATGGATTTGCTCTGAATATTCTGCTGTGCTGGATGATAAAGCCAGTATTTCTTTGTCCTTGTCAGTGATGACATCTTGAAGTCTATCGATTTCCCGCTCACAGCTCTGCAAGTCATGAACCAGCTGTGCTCTTTCTTCCAGATGAGCTGTGTTCAGCCTGTCGAGATCATCGTTTGTTTGAACCAGATCACTCTGTAATGATTCTATAGTTGCCTCTTGTTTCTGCATCTGAAACAAGAAAATGGAATGTAATGACATGTGAATGAACTTTAAATAAAGAAGAAATAATTGTATATTTTGTCAAACTATAATTATCAATCTTGCACAAAAAACAAACAAAAAAACAGTTAAGACATGTGAGCCAGTGAACAATCATGTCTGTAAGATTTTACCTTGTCTTTCAGTACAGTAAATTTGAGTGTCAGCTCTGCAACAGTCGCTTTCATCTCTGAGTTTTCCTTCTCAAAGGTGCTGCATGTCTTTTTAACTTCAGCCAGCTGCATAGAAAGGCCGTCTCAATTACTCATATGTGGTTTAAAATGTTTCAGTGTGTGACACTGATATTGATGCTTGGGTCTAAATTATGTTAAAAAAGCTAAAATGGATGCTGAATGCAAGAATGTCTTTAAAAGCTCTACAATGCTTGTAAAATTACATACCTATGTTAATACCATTAGCAAAATATTTATATTCTGAGTGGTGAAGAAGATGTGTTATTTTATTTTGTTTTAAAACTATTTTTGAGATTGTAATTACTGGACATATACAGTATGTGACCAACTGCTGAAATGGAGCAAAATAAATATCCAATAATATAGATGAGTCCCCAAAATAGATGTCATCTTGTTAAATAGACATTAAACAACTACCCACATTGTGTTCAGTTTGAAGCAGTTTGTCAGCTGTGTCTTGGTGCTGTTTTTCTTTTGTCTCTAAAGCCTCCCTCAGACTGTCAATACATTCCAGTTTTTCTGAGGTTCTGGCAAGTGTGTGCTCCTTTTCCATGAGTGAGGACTCCAGACACTCCTGTGTGCTGCTCAGTCTGTCAACAGATGTGTTAAGAAATAATTTTTATGGCTTTTAAAAAAACAACATTTGTGAATTACAATGCTGAAGGCAGGACACAGCCAACGGTCGGCAGTCAGGCAATAATAATAATAAACTTCATTTTATATAGCGCCTTTAAATGCTACTTCTCAAAGTGCTTTACAAAAAGGACAAAATGTAAAAGTAAAAAGAGATACACAAAAACAGAGCAATGGCAGGCCGGTGTTTCGCACCGTTGGCTCTAGTCGGATACTGTCTGGGTTTTCAGCATGTGGGAATTGGTGTACTGTAGACCATTGGCGAGAGAGAGAGAGAGAGAACTCTGACTGGCTGTTTAGCTTAGCAAACGAGTCAGTGCAGGAGAATAAAAATTAAATTGCACTGAATTGGGACCAGAATCTGCGCAGTAGACAGAAGGAAGTAGGGCCGTGATAACAGGAAATTTAGAAATGAAAGTTAAAGCTCCAATCTCGACAGCTCAGAAAAGCTGTCAATCACAGAAGCCATTCATGATGTCACACCCCCGTTTTTATAGCATCAAATAGCTAACTAAAACCAAACTTTAAAAAACAAACAAACACTTGAACTTACAGAGTGATAAAAAACGACCTAAAATGTCAGAAACTTGTCAGAAAATGTTTTATATTTGAAGTGTAAATTGATTGTTTAGTTCTCACGTCACATTAGAATACAGGGGGTGAACACTGTGACCTATACTGGGACCAACCACATGGGGGCGATCGAGGCGTTTCGGCTTCATTTTTTGCTGTGCTGGATGATAAAGATACTGTTGAATTACAAAACTAGACTACTGATACCTATTGATATTTACTTACATGCAGGCACAGAACACACACATGCTACTTTACAGTCGTCTTTAGTCCTTTTGGTGTGTACAAGCGCAGCTTTTTGGCAGAGACGCAGTCGGCAAGAGGGGACAACACAGCCGGCTTTCGTCGCCGCAAGTTCTTTGAAGTTTGCTTGATGTGTACCGGGCTTTACAAAACGTACAAAATGTTTTTGTAATTAGGCCCTATCAGCTCATTTTACAGCTTACCCTTTGAGTTGTTTATTCAGACTGGTGATGAGCAGCTGATGCTTTTCTGCGTCTTTAATCTGCTGACTGCGAAGGCTGACGACCTGTGCCTGCAGGCGCTCAGACTCATTCTGACAAATAAGATGACAGATAATGAAAATACAAGCAAAACAACAAAAATGCACCCCACGGCACAACTGCATTTCATGTCGGTATAGACAAATGTGGCTTAACCTAGGGCTGCACAATAATGAAAAAAAATATGAATTGCTCATTATTGCTCTTGAACATAGTTATTGCAAAACAAAACAAAAACTGATACTTGAAATAGACCAAGAAGTGAACCAAGTGAAAAGGACCCAAATCTATTTACGTTCACACTGTCCCTGTACCTTAAAGAGGACTAAGATCCTTATTGGTCTCAGACCTGTGTTCATAATGTTGCTTTTTGGAGTCTCATATAATGGTTGATGGCTGTACACTGACAATCGCACCAGGGCACTGTATAAGGCAACCGTTTCTAGTGCAAGAACGCCCTAAATTGTCACATTGGTCCTCTTGTCAGGATGAGAAAAAAATTCAATCTGTCAATACATTTTATACTGAAAGTGAGCAATGTACACAATCTCATAAAACTGGCTACTCAATGCTACAAAAAAATCCTGATCATGCAACTGAATTAGTCCTAATAGAATGCTATAATATGTACAGTTTATAATTAGCTTGTGGCAGCCATAAACATAAATCACAATTATATTTTTGGATTATTTGTGCAGCCCTAGCTTAACTCAAACTGTTAAAAACCACTACACACCCTGTGTGTGAACTGCACACGTATTTACAGTGTAAAGAGGATGAGTACAAAGAAAAGGTTCCACGATCAGACGTGCTTTTGGAAGCTTACACAAACATAAACAAACCTGAGATGTGGACAATGCTTGATCACCATCTATACCAAACGTTGCCTGCATCAGAGGAGTGTTGCACATAGTTCACTCAATATACATGCAATTAACTGGCTATTACCAAATTATACATCATACAAAGATTCAACAAGATTTTGTCAAAAACTAATTTGGATAAAAAAATTTCAGAAAATTTAAAAAATCAGCTTTTTTTAGGGGCTGAAACTGACCTTTTCGATAAGCCCCGGCCCTTTAAAGAATATTATTGACAAAACAACCTAACTTGTCAACCTATTATCGTGTTTTTTTGTAGGTCTGTGTTTCCCTTGGGATAGTTTTAAGTGTAATTTTACAGAGATGATCTAAAAATATGGAAAATGTTGTTGCTGAAGCACTTACTGTAATATTGTCCTGAAAAGCTATACTGTTTTATTTTGTTGCCTTTTCTAAATTAAATCTAAACATAAATCTTGAGTACCTGATGTACATATGTAATGCTATGCTTTGTGTCAGCCCTCATTCACAAAAGTGAATTGGAACTTTATGGAAATCTGTGTCATTTTTATCCTATTGTTTGGCATATTTATTAACTTGGTCAGTGTCTTTAAATGCCATTGAAATACAGTCAACAGACCTGGAACTACTGCATATCTGTGTGTTTATAATAACAACCAATCCTCTGATTGGTCAATAGCCAAGGAACATGATCTAATGAGTATGTATCTTATGTAAAATGTTGTTCTAACACACGTTTATTTACTCATGTTTACCACAGACAATAAAAAGTACAATACTGATGTATTGTACTTTGTATTGATGTATAAAAATAATTTTAGATACCGCATTTATGTATTAATTACTTTACAAACAGTCAGAAAAAAAAATAGCATGAAAATTTACCTTTAGAGGTACAACAGCTTGTACCATATGTACCTTCTTTACCTCGAAAGGGTGCTTATTAGTACCTTAAGTAACATGTACCCTTAAGGAAGAATATGTACATCGTCTTATGGTACTACTTTGAACACTTTAGGGGTAAATGAGGTACAAACGTCTCTTTTCCTTAATCTTTTTCCACATTTCTTTCTGACTGTAGGAGACTGTCCAATGAAAATATATTAATGAATATTGAATTCACGGTATTACTCAGTTGATTTTATTGTATTCGAGATCAATCATATGTTTTTGCATTTAATGCAGCTGACTTATATCAAATGCTCATTGGCTCTCGCCTGTTTAGTCACCTGTAGCGACATGCTTGTATTTTGGGTGATGTGCGAATTTCAATGAGATATGCGCATTTTTCGAAGAGGATCAGAATACGATTTTCAGCAATTAACAACTTAAACTCTAAATCAGTAGTTCCCAAACTTAAATGAAAGAAAAAACCTGTGGGTACGCAAACAAAAAGCTGAGTTTTGACATTCATTTAAGCTCTACCCCACCTTAAAATAACATTAAAAATTAAGGTATAAGGTATCATGTATTTCTAACAGGCAAAATGCAATAAAAGGTCAAATACATCACATCGATCCAATCAAATTACCTCATCTTTAGTGGCCAAAACCGACTGCATCCACACAAGCAGAGTGCATATGATAGGTTGTGTGCAGAGAATGCTGCCTAAGCAAATCGCTTTACATTACAAAATGCAATTTTTCCCAGATATCTACACATTTGCAAATGTTTTATATATTGATTTTATACAACAGGTCAACAAACAAAACGGTAATATTAAGTGATGTACATTTTAAACCGTATTGTCAGTATTGTTTGCTCTATTTTGCTACAAAAATAATAGTTCCAACGAAAACCACAGCAGAACTGCAACACAGCAGTGTTTTTTGAACAAATTTGTGGCTTTGAACGAATCGTGAGCGATTTAATGACCTATTCATAAATACATCCACTTGATTTGTTACTGAATGAGGGACTCTATGGCTCTCTCATTAAGACAGTGACTTACCGCCATCTACTGGCAGTTTTAGTTTAATATTTAAAAGTATCCCTTTGTTTTATATGTATCAATAAATATTTTTCCATTAAACTTTTTTTTTTTATTAAAAACATTCTATATATTTAAATATCGCAAATATCGTCACTTAATGGAAAAGGCATGACTGCAGTCCAAGTGGACAAGAAGGGGTACACAAGGATGTTAAATGCCTCAGGGGGTACACCACTCTAAAAAGTTTGGGAACCGATGTTGCCATTTTTGGAATAAATGATCATGATTACACTCTTTTCGTTAAATCGGATGGGATGTAATGCTTCTGCGCGGATCCACTTTATTTAATGATTTCTAAGGCAATTCAATCCAGTAATTTCTCTCTGCATGATTTACAGCAGCAGTAACCAAGGGACCGTGCTTAGCAAAAGGTCAGTTGGCAAGTAGTGTAATTGTTGGGGCTTATAACGATAGTGCCATAATACGTACAGTCCAAACAGTTTCTGTGTACCTGTAGTAATTCAATGCGAGCCTGAAGTTGCAGACGGTCCTCTAGATCTTGGCATTGTTTCTCAAGGACCAAAATCTGCTCCTGCAGCTGGTTTCTCTCCAGTTCAAGCTCCTCGACAACAGACCTCAAACCATCTAAACAGGGGGGAGGGAAAAAATTATGAAAATATATACAGTGGGGCAAAAAGTATTTAGTCAGTTACCAATTTTGTAAGTTCTCCCACTTAAAAAGATGAGAGAGGCCTATAATTTTCATCATAGGTACACTTCAACTTTGAGAGACAGAATGAGAAAAAAATCCAGAAAATCACATTGTCTGATTTTTAAAGATTTTATTTGCAAATTATGGTGGAAAATAAGTATTTGGTCACCTACAAAAAAGCTAAATTTGGCTCTCACAGACCTGAAACTTCTTCTTTAAGAGGCTCCTCTGTCCTCCACTCGTTACCTGTACACCTGGTACCTGTTTGAACTCGTTCTCAGTATAAAAGACACCTGTCCACAACCTCAAACAGTCAGACTCCAAACTCCAATATGGCCAGAAACAAAATTGTAGACCTGCACCAGGCTGGGAAGACTGAATCTGCAATATGTAAGCAGCTTGGTGTGAAGAAATCAACTGTGGGAGCAATTATTAGAAAATTTGAGGACATACAAGGCCACTGATAATCTCCCTCGATCTGGGGCTCCAAGCAAGATCTCACCCAGTGGGGTCAAAATGATCACAAGAATGGTGAGCAAAAATCCCAGAACCACACGGGGGGACCTAGTGAATGACCTGCAGATAGCTGGGACCAAAGTAACAATGCTACCATCAGTAAAACACTATGCCGCCAGGGACTCAAATCCTTCAGTGCCAGACGTGTCCCTATGCTTAAGCCAGAACATGTCCGGGCCCATCTGAAGTTTGCTAGAGAGCATTTGGATTATCCAGTTTGGGGATTGGGAGAATGTCATATGGTCAGATGAAACCAAAATAGAACTTTTTGGTCAAACTCAACTTGTCGTGATTGGAGGAAAAAGAATGCTGAGTTGCATCAATAGAACACCATACCTACTGTAAAGCATGGGGGTGAAAACATAATGCTTTGGGGCTGTTTTTCTGCAAAGAGACCAGGACGCCTGATCCGTGTAAAGGGAAGAATGAATGGGGCCATATATCATGAGATTTTGAGTAAAAACCTGCTTCCATCAGCAAGGGCATTGAATATGAAACGTGGCTGGGTCTTTCAGCATGACAATGATCCCAAACACACCACCCGGGCAATGAAGGAGTGTTGCCCAGTGACAGCCCCAAAACATCACTGCTCTAGAGGAGATCTGCATGGAGGAATGGGCCAAACTACCAGCAACAGTGTGTAAAAACCTTGTGGAGACAGAAAACGTTTGACCTCTGTCATTGCCAACAAAGGGTATATAACAAATTATTGAGATGAACTTTTGTTATTGACCAAATAGTTATTTTCCACCATAATTTGCAAATAAATTCTTTAAAAATCAGACAATGTGATTTTTAGGATTTTTTTTCTCATTCTGTCTCTCATAGTTGAAGTGTACCTATGATGAAAATTACAGGCCTCTCTCATCTTTTTAAGAGGGAGAACGTGCACAATTGGTGGCTGACTAAATACTTTTTTTGCCCCACTGTATATATTACAGATGAATGATAAATAAAAAGAATGTATTGATTTATATATATTTTTCACTAGTTATCACCTCTTTCACCAATCATACTTTATTTTCTGTTACACTCAATATTTAACAAATATCTAACTGATGCTCAACCAAAAAATAAAGCAGAATGAAAAGATAAAGTTGGCAGACCACAGCTCCAAAAATTTATAAAATATGGTGCCGTGGTGTGTAAAATTTGAATGGACCACCAGATAAAGCATGGTAACTGCAACAGCAGTGACTGGAACAAAGGAGGACAAATCTCCAGATACTTTTTTACACAAATGGACATGGAACTACAACACATACCCTATACTTATCCAGTTACCTCAGTATACTTATTACAGCAATTTTTAGTCCAACAGTTCACACAAATTCAGCTGTTAACATATAGTATAAATTAATGCATGCATGGTAGCTCAAACTTTTGCCATTATGTTTGGACTATGCATTTAGAACAATGCCAAAGATTTTTTGGAGGTGGTTTGGGAAGTGAATACAGAATACTGCGAACAGTGTAAAAGCTGTAACACACCAATCTGGTGGTCGGCCACAGAGCGCACACACAAAATGTTCTTCTTATTTTACATAATCTTAACTCAGCATTCCAATTACATAAATATTTTCATAATGACATGGCTATCTGGAATGAAGAAAGTAAAGACTAACTGATCAACTTGAATTAAAAATTATAAGCAAGTGCTGTTTTGTTTACGGTTTGTATATTTGCAGCGTCGGTCCTTCTGCAGTACTAGCTTCAGTTTCCCTTTTTGAATGAATATTGCCAGCTGCTGGTATAGACAGTTATTTCCTCTCATGTAGTAAGTATGTGCTAGTTGGCCGTTGGCTATAGACTTGACAATGGGTTCAAGCACAACTTTCTGCTCAAGACGCAAGAAATGTAAGACGACAACACAGTAGGCTTTTGTCGGCAATAGTTCTTTGATGTCGGTTTAGTGTGTCATGCCCTTAACACCAATTCATGAATAATTTAATATATCAACACTCCCAGTTCCAGTTAATAAAAATTATCTGCTGTATATTAAATTAAATACCTTTAAGTACACATGTACTCTATACTTATCCAGTTACCTCAGTATACTTATTACTTATTACAAAAAAGACGGTAAATCCCTCCAAATTTACATATTTTCTAATATGATCCACTTGGACAATCACTTGTAATGTTAATGCGAAATTCATTAGCTGGTGCCCCCCAAGGTAAAAAGAGAAAGGCAATCACACTGGTGTGACCAAAACAAGACCAAAAACTGCATAGAGCAAACATTTAGAACATGGCCAGTGTCTGGTGAGTTTCACACCTGTATCTGCAGCAGCACTGTGCTGTGGCCACCAGCCACCCATATTCTCTCCATTCACATCGCAATCAGTGGGACCTATCTGGTCTTGCCTATTATGAAAATCCAAGTCTTCCTGTAGAAAAAAAAAAAAAAATCACTTTTAATCACTTCATTAAAATGAACAATTAATTACTTTCACGAGTTGAAAAAAAAAAAATATATATATTAGGAGAGTCTTAATCTAAGAATGAAAATTGTCATCATTCACTCACCCTCAAATCCTTCCAAACCTGTATGGCTTTCTTTCATTCTTCCACATCTTCAAACATTGAGATTCAAGATCGGTTACAAGGCATTTGAAAAAATAATAACCAGGGATGTGCCCAAAGCCAAATACCTTATTCCGAAAGGCATGGATAACGGCTTTAAAACGAATTGTACCAAATAATAGGAAAAATATTCGGTAGACAGATTTAATCCTCGTATTTGCTGGGTAACAGGTGAGCCAGGGGATAGCACAATATTAAACATAAACCTCTAAAATCACTACGCAATGAGTGTAAACTATGAATAAAGTGACACCTGCACGATCGCTAATCAAGAGACCATCTCTGCACGTCTTAGAAATCAGAGCTTTGTAAAGAGTAATATTATCTAAGGTACTGATTCATACACATTTTCTATTACTTGATTTGTCTATTTTAAAGTTTTATATCTTTTATGATTTGATACATAACATGCTTCTCTGTCTCACTCTCTCCCAAAGTCGGCAAGCATTGAGCCTATGCATTCTTTATCATTTGTTCAAAGATTTGTTAGGAACCTTCAACCAATAAATATCATGTTCAGCTATTTTATATAGTGTCCGTTGGACACTAGGTGGCGCTATAAAAAGCACCTTTATATTTTGCAACTCTAGAACCAATCAGGGCTAGACTCAATTTTATTTTTACCTATGAATGCTTGATTGTTACATATCTCCCAATTCATTTACATAAAAAAAAATGGCATTTTGTAAATAAAATAAATAGCCCTCACTAACAGGGTTTAAAACCTCTGACTTAAATCATATGCCGTCAGAAGATACTTATTTCACACAAGTCAATACAGTACTTTTATAGTCCTTGTTTAACTATTTGATTATATTTCTGTATATGGGAAAAAATATTCTTCAGTGTTAAAATTCTTCAAATAAACGTTTATGTTCGATTGGAAAAAAGTTGGAAATGACACAGGGGCGAGTAAATGGTTTGAATTAATTTAGATTCCTTTAATTAAACTTTGCAAAACATCAAAAATGTAAAGGAACGTAATACAGATGGGTGACAAATTAAAGTAAAATCTAAGGGACCCCATGGCTGGGGGGCATTTTGCTGCCATGTTTTGGGTCCAATTGTCCCCTTAGATGAGTGGTTCTCCACCTTTCAGGCTCAAAGGATCCTCATTGTCCACAAAAAATTAGAAAGCCCCACACCCCCTTTGAATTTGCATGAACTTTATAGTGGAAAAGGGTTTAAAAATATATATTTTTACTCAAATTTCAACCCAAAAAAATTTTTTAGAGCTCAGCATTACATGAAAAAAATATATAAAAATGTCCATGGAGTTTTAAAATTGTATTAATTTACATGACTTTGCCAGGTCTAGAAATCAGTGCTTGAGAAACTGCTTGAGAAACACTTTCTAAGAGGGACGGACCACTGTAAATCAATACAGTTGTAAAGTTGTGCTCAGCTTTATCCAATGATGAAACATTTCTATCCTGATGGATCTCATTCAGGATGAAAAAGCCCCACTCCAGGACACGAGCATTCACTGAATGACTTGAGGAGAGTATGAAAATGATGCGAGGCATATGTTATGCCTCTGAAGTCAGAAATGAAGGCTTATGTTATGCCTAGAAAGCCCTCACCACTGCTATTATCAAAACACGCATTCAAATCTTTTGGAAGAATGGTGTTCAATCCCTCCAGTAGGAGGGATACAGATCCTTTTAAAATCAATACCAAAATACATTAAAGCTAATCTGGTGGCACGTGTTGGCCTAAAACCTAAGACACTTTTTCCTTTAATTTGTCACTCGTCTGTATGTAATTTAGGTAATGACTTTAATTCATACCTGTAGGCTGCGTGGGGTGAAATATTTGGGCTTCCTGCTTTTCTGTGGGCAGAGTCCATGGGCCTGGGCCAACTCCTCCTCCACTTCTTGTTGCCGATTGGCTAATGCTGGATCGGAGCAGCCAGGAAACAACCAGTCATCCTCAATCAGTTTTGTGCCACAAGACAAAGTGAATGGATCAAATATATGGAGGGCAGAGTACAAAATCAGGGATGAGGAGAGACAGCCAGGTAATTCTAGTGCAGGTCAGAGAGTGGTGAAGGGACGGAAAGCAGCAGGAAGGTGCACACATTGCAAAATAGGCATGACTATTCTCCAGTTTAACATCCTGTTCTAGACAATATGGGTCCTCTCTCCTCCAGGCTGTGAACACCAGACCAATTCAAAGCAGCAGAGAGAAAATGGCACTAATAAATATAATATAATAATAATAAATATAATCAACTTTGCTTTTATATTTTCTGTCAAGGTTCAAATAGCTAAAACTTCTTATTTTCACAAAAAGATGCACGTCAGACATGCAAACTATTAAAAACATCCAATTCTCTCCTCTGTCCCCCTCCCGTACTTTCCCAGCATCTCTTTAGCAATTGATGATATTTCTTCAATATTTCTTTTTCTACTTTTGTCCTTTAAATGCCTTTATTGGATAGGCGAGTAGGACCTCGAGCCTGGAATCAAACTCGAGTCGCGGGAGGCGCAGTTGTACTAAAGATGACTAGGGCCTGCGTGATCATATAATGTAATGCTAGCCAAAAGATGACAGAAAAAATGGATGCTGCATTAATTGTTATATATTGTAAATCTGTTAAACTGAAAACAATTTAATCACATGCATTCACACTGACATTACTATTCGTAAGGGGGAAAAAAAATCTCTCCCTCAACAGGGACTATACTATACAGGAAACCATCTCATTTGGTACACTATAATATTAGATGTTCCGTGCAGCCGCTTTCTTATCAGAAGTAACAAAGCACAAAGCTCTTTGCTCTTATTGGATGTTACAAATAATGTTTGTTGCAGGGAAAAGCCACAGACCTGGCAACCCTGGGTTGAACTACGGTCGATTCAAAGTGTCAAACGGAGCCTGCTTTAATGTAGCTATTTTTTAACTGTTTCTGGGGCATTGTTGCATTGACTTGCCCTAAATTCAACATGAGAGAGTTTTTCTTTTCACACAGTATGAGTTGCAGTCTGACACGTTTTTCCGCACCCTTTTGATTGCCAGGATATATCCCTGATATATAACCCTGATCATCGGCTGTTTTTAAATAATTGGCTAATGGCCAATAGTGAAAATAACAGCTTTTATCGACCAATACCGATTGTTGGCCGATACATCGGTACATCATTACATGTTCAATCTATAGGCGCGTAGTGTTTCTTTAAAAAGTGACGTCACCAACTACTGGCCCGGCATTCATAATACAGCATTTTTAGTTGTTTTGAAGATCCGTGTTAACAAGATAATTTTGACAGCATTGTCATCTGTACGTGAAAAACGCAAAGCAAAAACTTTTCTGTTTTTAGTACATAATTGTCATGTAAACATACCCTAACAACCCTACTCAACTGTTCCTCTACTACTATGAGCAATTCTGAGAGAAAACTACTTTTCTGTATATGCCGAACCCATTTCTGGTGCTTTTGTCGAAAATACTGTATTTTGGTCTAGTCTGACTACAGAACCACATCCCACTGAATGCGGCTGTACATCTTGCAAAATGCAGTTTGGTTTTTGGTGACATCCAATGATTTTTTTAAATGGCAGCCTCAAGTTTATTTTGAATTATTAAGAATTTGGGGAGTCAGTTTCAGTTAGGGGAAAAGATCAGTGAGCACCAGGTTTTAAACCAACAGACCACAAGGGGGCACATCAAATAATATAAACAACAACACTGGACCCCATTGAATTTCCTTGTCTAGAGAAAGAAAAAAAAAATTCTATAACCATTTACTCACCACCATGTTGTTACAAACTTTTAGGTATTTTTCTGTGAAAGTGTTTACAAAAATGTTTAAGACCCTACTAAGAGTGAGGCCTTCTTTTGTGGTCTATATAAAAAAAGTTATACGTGTTCGGAATGACATGAAGGTGAGTAAATTATTACAGAATTGAAATGGGTGCAAGCCTGAACTTTACACTACAATTCATCAAGGTAATAATTCTTGGTAAACAGTTGCTAAAGGTCCATTTTATAGCACAGACTTGTGCAAAGACTGAAGTCAGGTAATTGGAAGAAGACAAAAAAAAAGGAAGACAAAGTGACAGATGAAGTACAGGACCCCATGAGCCAGCCTCGTCTGTACTGCCAGAGTTTCCTTAAAAGATGAAATGTTACAGAAAACTACTGGTAGTACAGACAGGGGCAAACGATGGAGGCGGTGAAACCTGCATGCACAAAACTGATGGGAAACTGTTCTCAGTGGCTGCACCCATCATGCAGAGCAGGAACAGAGGCGGAGATGGGGAGGAGGAGGGTCTCAGGGCCAGGTGGGAGAGAAGTGTTACAAATCAAATGTAATAAATGCCACCATGTCAGTAAGGCTCATTTCACACTAGATGCGTGCAGCAGGAGTAGAGCAGAAGCGGCAGTGCCGTGCAGAATCTATTTTTGCTGCTCAGCTCACGCTCAGTTAAAGCGTCAGTGTATTATTCGTTGTCAAAATGAACATGGATTGACATAAAAGTACATCAGTGAGGTATATCGTGTTTCGCACAGTCCCAATATGACTTCAAACAGTGTGTAAATAAAAGCATATTCAAACTATTAAAAAAAAAAACATGCTAAAACAAATTTATCATATAAAACAACACAGTTTATATGATATATAAAATTATATAGTTTAATGGTTATATGGCATGAGTATGTAAGAGGGGGGAACACTGTCACATCACAGCAGTGTATGCTGTGATCGTACACAAAAGAACATTACAGGCTGATGGTGATTGGAGGACTATAGCATCAGCTCAAGTTCAGTTGCATGCTAGAAATGCTGCCAGTGTGAAAGGACAATGGGCACACGCTGCTTTCGCTCTGCATTCTGCTTACGCTTCCAGTGTGAAACAGATTTAAGAAACCCAGGCTGTGTCTGAAATTGCCCCCTATATCCTTAAATAGGACACTATGAGGGGACAGCCATTTTTAGTGGTGTCCGAAACCACAGTGGACGATATTGAGTGCACTCATTCAATCCCACAATGCACCACAATAAAGAGTGTACAACTGCTGTATGCTCAACAGCTAGAGCATACCCACAATGCACTGTGAGATCCACACACTGAATTAATTCTCTTGTCTCGCCAGGAGATGGCACCAGCGCTTAATCATCCATCCATCCATTTTCCAAACCGTGCTGGTCCAGCGTAATATCAATCACACAGGTATACATTTCTTTGTAATTGATTATTAAATTGTTTAAATTACAGTTTATACATGCTATAGTTTCCATGGGAGAGTTCAAATAATTATTAAACAGCAAGCATAAACTGTGCAAAAGCAGTAGCCCTTCCGAATTCACTCACTTGTTTTCAATCTCTCCGACTATATTATGGAGCAATGTAGGAAAGGAAGGGTATGGGGGCGATTTCGAACACAGCATCAGACATTTTTTCTAAAGGGTTTATCCATTTTCACAATTCATAGCAAGTAAGGACAACAGAACCTAAGAATAAACAAATGGTAAGCAAATTTCATTCATCCAAAGTAAAGTGTGGCAACAAAACAGAGCAAAACTGAGCAAACGCAATCAGGTGTCAAATGTATATACAATCATGAAAACCTATGAATTACGGTTTCAAGTTTAGGAAGATTTGCCCTACCAAAACGTCACAATCAAAGTTATGTTTGAATTTATAAAATAGTAAAACAACACAATATAGAACTGCGTCTTTTAAATGTGTGATCTTATGCTCCTCACCATACAAGCAAGACTTGTTTCAAAGACAGGTAAATACATTCACGTACAGCATGTTAATATGTTAATATAATCAAGAAATTGGACACTTGGTGGGTTTACACTCTTTGGGCACTATTTGAACGATCTGAGCGCATGGCCTGAAGCACATGGCACAGGTGCACTTGGGGCGTGTCCAAATCCACTTTTGCTAGTTTAACGACAACGACAAAAAAAAATGGTCCAAAAAGGTTGTACCTAGTCATGGGTGTGTTTTGGGCATAATGTGTATTTCCTATAAAAGCCAGTTGCACTTGCACCGTGGCAGATTCGCTATTTATCAATGTGCCTGAACACACCTTGTTTTCAGACCAGCACGCCCATGGGCGAACGTGTTGCTGGACATGAAAATTATAACTTGGTTGGGCTGAAACTAAAACACTTGCAAAAACACCTGCATCGCATTGCGCCGGGTGTATGATAGGGCCCTTTGTTTCTGATGTCTCTGCACTGAACAACAGACAAGAGAGGCATCATAGCCACTAAAGTGCACTAAGTATGGCTCACTTAAAACAAACAATAAAGGGCTGTACACAATAAAGAAGTTGTAAATAAAGTGCTTGCTGTCTGACGCACCCACCGCTAGCCTAGCTTAGTAAAAAGACTAGAGGTAAACGGCTCAATCTAGCCTACTGCTCAGTAAGTGACAAAATATCGCCAACATTTTCCTATTTACATGTTGTGATGTGTATAGTTACATCGTGTACCAAGAAAAGAAAAGTCAATTTTTAGCCGATATGGCTAGGAACTACACTCTCATTCCTGTGTAATAACCAAGGAACTTTGCTGCCATACCATGGGTGCAGCAGGCGCAATGATATTACGCAGCGCCTGAAAATAGTCCCTAGCATGCTCTCTGTGCAAGCAGGTTGTCACGTTGGTTATGTTGATGGAAGTTAGCCTATTTTCAGTCGCTGCGTAATATCATTGCACCTGCTGCACCCTTAGTTCGGCAGCAAAGTTCCTTGATTCTTTTCATTTTCTGTCGGTCTTAGTACACAATGTAACTATATACATCACAACATATAAATAGGAAAATGTTGGCGTTATTTTGTCACTTATTGAGCAGTAGGCTAGATTGAGCTGTTTACCTCCAGTCTTTGTGCTAAGCTAGGCTAGCGGTGGGTGCTTCAGAGAGAGTTATGGCACGCACAGAGATGAGAATGGTTTGTATGGACTTATCTAACTCTGAGGGATACGGTGAATAAGCTAAATCCCAAAAAGTCGGCGTGTTCCTTTAACATAGCTAATAAAAAAAATCATTGGCATACCCTGCAACAAACATGCACATCTATTACATTACAGTTGATCATGCTTTCTGCTTTGTCTACCTAACACCATGTCCTAACCAGACACAAAGTGATAAGATTCCAACATCAAACAATTTGTCTGTCCACACCAGATGTGACGTGACTATGAGACGCGATAAAGACAATAAAATAAATCACAGCCAATCAAAAGAGTGCGCGGACGAAATAATCATATTCATGAACAGCATTTTAACATTATTAAAAATACATGCCAAGTAACTGAAACAATCTTTGTCATAGAATTGATTGTCTGTTCACAATGAGTTGACAGTTTACTCTTGTCCTTCCGTCGTGGCTAGTCATGACAAAAACTCTGCTTAACATGGAAAAGATTATTTTTATCACATGTCGCTGCACTTCTGGTTAGGACACGGTATCAGCTGTGTAACAGCTGTCGTTACTTTTAGGTAATCTTCTTTTTGAAACACTTTTGAATGTATAGCATATGCGTCCTCACCCTCTCTCTCCTCCTCGATGTGGCTCATTCTGAAGGACATGACATTTTTCTCGTGACCTTGATCTCGAACCATCTCTGCCTCCGTCACCATGGTAACCATTTCTTGCCACTCCATCACCTGCACATCATCCATGCTGCAGGTCTCACTCACCTGTTTTTAGAAATATACAAATACTGTATACACAATTCAACCCACTTTATGACTAGTGAGGCTAGTTAAATACTTTTGTTAACTTTTAAAAGTTCCACTTGGTCACCAGTGACAAATGCTAAATAAAACTGAAAATGCCTTTTTAAGGAGAGACCCTAGAAAACCGATAATGTTGGTTACTGTAGTATAAGTAAAAAGCAATGGGCCATATATTGCTGTCCGTTACAGTGGTTTAATCATTATTTTTATAATAAAGTCATAAAAGCTAAATAAATAAATAATTGCCTGTGATGCTGCTCTCTTGGTCACCTGCTCCAGGTCGGCCTGCATCTTTCTCTGCTGTTCCTTATATTCCATAAGCTGCTTCTGCAGTTCATCTGTCAATGTCCCAACAAAATCTTACCATAAGCCAACATGCAAATTAGGGATGGACACAAGTACCCACATTCTCAAAAACTTTGAAGTGATTAATCAAATAAAATGCTTGATGCATTACATAACTTTTTATAGAATTAAAACTTCTACAAACAAATGTGTCAAAAAGATATTTCAATTTTGGGAAATTCCATGTCAAATCAACCAAATTTCAGAAACTTTCCTGGCTAAAATTGTGTTCATATTTTTTTCTGAAAAAAGAAACAAATACTGATGAAAGGCCAGATTTGCTAACAGCTTACACCAGCCGGACCCACTTTTGGCGTAAAAAAGAAACTACTGTCTGCAAATCAGAGGCTCTTAGGGGTCCCTAAAACCAGACTAAAATCTAGGGGCGACCGGGCTTTCTCCGTAGATACTCCTAGACTTTGGAATACCCTGCCTATGCAAATTAGAACTGCTTCCACATTATCCATTTGTAAATCCCAGTTAAAAACATTTCTATTTGATGTGGCTTATAATCCATAACTCATTTTTTTAAATGTGGTTGCTGTTTTCTGTGGCTCAATTCTTTTAATGTTTTGAATATTACTTTTATGTTTAATTATTTTTCTGTACAGCACATTGGTCAACGGCAGTTGTTTTTAATAGTGCTATATAAATAAATTGAATTTAATTTAATTGAATTTACGAAAGACATGCAGTGAAAACTTAGCACCGAAAAGGCATGCACAATTATCTTTGTGGCTGACCTTATTGCATATGCATTTGTAGGAGTTTCCCTTTCAGACCCAACATTTATGGGAGGAGAGTATTTAAAATTAACAATGCAATGGTGTTTACTAAGATTTGCACTCGTCAATTTACTGGTATTTGTGTCATTATTTACCGCCCAAAAATAGCATGTCTTAAACCAGACGCTAATTTGCGCTGCTCTTAGTAGATTGCGTTGGTCATCATGAAAATGATCAGGCTATGGCTGTTTTTTTTTTATTTGCACGTCGTCAATAGATCACGCACAGAACTTCCCACTCCCATTTGCACTTTTTTGGAAACTTTTTTTGCCGTTTAGTCAATCTGGCCCTAAACCTCATGAAGCGTGCCACTGTTCCTTTCATTGACTACCATCAAAAAAGCTGGGTCCATGCTGTACCTGGAGTCTATATTGAACAAAAATATATGAGATGCTTAAAAAAAACAGCAACAATTAAAATATCTAATTAATATATTATAATTACAATTATATAAACAATTTTTAATTTGGAAATATGCATACTGTATTCGTTGGTTGGACATGGTTGGATTTCTAACCTGAAGTTCTTGGCAGGAAATGTAGAGTGAATGAACCACTCTTCCACTCTCATTTCCCATAACTGAGGTTCCCTTGAGCAAGGCACCTAACCGCTAACTCTTCCGGGTGTGTGTTCCCGGTGTGAAATGCAGAGCACAAATTTGGCTACATGTCACTTCACTATATAAAACCCCATTTCCAGAAAAGTTGGGACACTTTGTAAAATGCAATAAAATTCTAAACCTTTATTTAACTGACAAAGGTACAAAGAAAAGATTTACAAAGTTTTCACTGACCAACCTAATTGTATTTTGTAAACACATTTTGATTTTAATGGCTGCAACACTCCAAAAAAGTTGGGACAGAGGCTAAATAAATATAAAAAGATTATAGAATATCCAAGTGAAACCGTTTTGAAACCGTCCACAAAAAACAGGTGAACTGGTCTACGGGTGGCTAAATGCATGTTTTTTTTTTCAGATCTTTCGGTCTAATGGACAAAATAAGCTTGGCAATTTCTATATGAACGCTCCCAGAGATGACGGAAAATCATACGGAGAGAAGCAGCTCTGATAGTAGCAGAAATCAGAAATGGTGAGAGAACATTTGAACTTGGTACGTTTTTCATCTTCAAAACAAACTTGGATCTTCAGCCGACAAAGTTTAAATCCCTTTCCATGTTTAAGAATTAGGTCAGTAGGCGGAGAGTAGGCGATCTTTTGTGGCTGTTCAAACAAATTTGACCACATGAGCGTCTACACTACAAAAGCAATCCAGTCTAGTGCGCTTTCGACTACCTCTGGAAGTGGTCCAAAGTGTACAATCTCAAAATGTTTTAGACCCTGTTTACACCTGTATTTAGATTTGTCCACTTGTGATCCGATCGACCAAAAGAGAGTGGAAATGTGTTGTGGTCAGATGAGTCAAAACTTCCGCTTGTTTTTGGGAAAAACGGACATGGAGTCCTCAGTCCAAAATATGTAAGGAATCGTCCAGATTTTCATCAGCGACAGGTGCAAAGGCAAAAATCTGTCATGGTATGGGGGTGCATCAGTGCAAACAGCATAGGTAACTTGCATATGTGTGAAGGTACCATTGATGTGGAGGCGTATATTGGGATTGTACAGAGACATATATTGCCATCAAGATTACATCTTTCCTGGGAAGCAAAGAAAATGCAATGCCTCATTCTGCATGTCCTACAGCAGAGTGGCACTCTACAACGGTGGATGGATGTGCTTGACTGGCCTGCCTTCAGCCCAGATCTGTCTCTTATTGAAAATGTATGGTTCATCATGAAAAGGAGAATGAGACAACGATGAGCATGGATATTTGAGCAGCTGTCTTATTTCAGGCAAGATTGGGCAAAAGAATCCTTTGCAAAACTGCAACAAGTATCCTCAATTCCCAAATTATTAACAAGTGTAATTAAAAGGAAAGGTGATGTGACACAGTGGTAAACATGCTTCTGTACCAACTTTTTCGGAGTGTGTTGCAGCCATCAAAATCAAAATTTGTTCATATTTACAAAATACAATTAAGTTGGTCAGTACAAAACACTAGAAATATTTTCTTTTTACTTTTGTCAGTTAAATAAAAGTTAAAGAGAATTAATGAATCACAGATTATTGATTTAACTGAATTTTACAAAACGTCCCAACTTTTCTGGAAATGGGGTTGTGTGTATATATATCCAACAAACGCAAACAGTATGCATATATCACAATAATTAAAAACAGTGCATATAATTATAATATACCTGATATTTGAATTGTTGGTCTATAATACTAGCCCCCGCTCAAACACTCAAATACTGGCTCCGCTTATATATACCATTTTTTGCCTTCATATCTTCATACAGCTCCAGTTTGCTGAGCATTTCCTCTCTCTCCTCTTGCAATTCAGTAATGCGACCATGTAGGGACGTGATGTCAGGGGACATATTAAGACATACTCCAGACTGAAGTCAAAAACAGAAAAAAAGCGAATTACATTCAGCTGTATATTTCTGTGCAAATCTGATGAAAAATGCAATATATTTTCTTACCTGAACTTTTTTGAGTTCCTGTTCGAGCTGCCTGATTCGAGACTTGGACCACGCTTTCATTTTTAAGAACTTTGCCTCTGCTTTACTGACCTCAGAATCTTTCAGTTTCACTTGGGCTGAATTGGACATAAGAGAATAGAAAGAAATATAAAAACAAAGCCACTGAGAGTTTCATCAATGCAGCGACAGGACAACAATCCTAAAATTGGCCCACAAAATAAAAATAAATTAGTAGTGCCTGTTTTAGTGTGTTTATCTCATTCATCTAATAAGGTTAGAAAAAAACTGCCCTAATAAAAGGTAACAAAAAATTAAAAATACCCTGGAAATGTTATGGGGCAAATAATGCCTCATTGTGGAAAAGTTCATTTCTGTCACAGATATTAACTGACCACAGCACATAATATGAAAATATTTGGGAGTCAGCTGTCCTCAACAGACCAAGATACCAGCACAAAAAAACACTTCGTAAAATAGTGTCAAATTAGCGTTATTATTAACAAAAATCCCAGAAAATATCAGGTTGTGTCAATATCACAGACCCCCTACTAAGAACAGGTTTATTGCTGTCTAAACGACATTTGAAATGCCAAGTCGCTGATAGGACAGGGGTTTAACCTCACACTGAAATCAATTGAGAAACAAAGATCAAACTGCAGTATGTGGCATAGTTGACTTACCTTGCAGCTCTGTGACTCTCTGAGATGTGATGCAGGTGGATTGGTTTGCTGAGGCATCCGCCGGTAGGGATAAAGAGCGCTGAAGAGTCTCAAGCTGTCTGCGCAAGGCCTGCTCCTTCTCTGACAACTCAGCCTCATGTTTACCAGCAGCCTTGAGGAGCTCAGCCTCGTGTTTCTCCATTAGATCTCTGAGCCGAGCCCGAGTAATGTGACGCTCTGCCTCCAGCTTTGACTGAAAGTTTTCCCTCTCGCTTCGCAAGTGTTGCATTTGTTCTGTCAGCTCCTACCAAAAAAACCCACATAAGTTAACAAATTGAATCAGATAAATGTGAGCACCAGACACTTAAAAGTGTAGAGGTCTGACTATTTAATTTACTTATGTGTGCACAAAACACAGACACTGATCATCGAGGAAGCTACACATTATAATAAGATTAGTCATATCAGATTATAGATTATAGTCATATCAGACTCCTGCTAACACACATACTACTGCAGTCCTAACAGATGCCCATTAAATACAGACATGAATCCTGACTAAAGCTAAATTAAAAAAAAAATTAAATATATAAAAAATGCACAAGCCTGAAAAAGCAAGAACTCTCTGGAATGGATCAAGCAGAGCTACAAAACTCCTTGTTCTTATTGAAACATTAATATTGGATATAGCAGTGACTATAGAGTGATTTTATTTAAAGGGGTCATGTAATGGAAAATCAATCAATCGTGTCCTTGATATTTACACATAGGATGTTGAAGAAAATGTAAGAAATTATTGAATAAAAGTAAACAGTTCTGCGCTCAAACTTGGCATAGTCAAACTGCATATTGCATTTGTTTTGAATAGGCGACCTCTAGCGGACGGAAAAGTTACATAGTGCACCTTTAATGTACAACAATGCTGAGCAGCAAATAGAATGTATCTGCAAAAATAAAGTATAAATAGCATCTAATAAACATTTACACATATTCCAAAGAACTGCTACTTCTACATGGTGCAAATAGAATATCACTATTTGCACAGTGTAAATAGCATCTATTGCTAAGAAAATATGCTTTTAGTGTAAACAGCCACTGCCTCACTATAAATGTTAAATTATTTTTGTCGTACGTAGCAGTAATAGTGTAAACATATAGGAAACGTGGCTGCACATGATTACAGCATCTGATAATTGCAGTTTTTCTTGTATATTATATTTTTCATAACATGTATATTTTCTTTGATATTTTACAAAAGTACACCATGCACATTAGGGTCTAGAGTAAAACTGCAATTGGTATGTTGGTTTATATTTAATTTATGTGGTTGTTTGTATGTTGAGAAGATGTTTTTATGAAGTGCCATATCATGCGTCATGTGACTCTCTGTGAACAAAGTACAATGAGGATAACGGCACTAGCCGAGCAGGCGACATTGAAAATAATTGGAGATGCTGATAGAAGGCTCTGTACGTCTTATTTTTGTCTCTTTTGTGCTCCTTGGGGCTAATTCACACTGCCAATTAAGCTTTTATTGTTTATAAATCGTGAAAGTGTTATATAAGTTACACATTAAAAGTCCAAGAACACGGAAAGCTATAGAAATTACACAAAAATGTGGAACTAAGCCAAGTTTAACTTGATTTCCTCCCAAAGACGTTTTGTCATATATCCTGCTCTGCAAAACGAGCAGGACTGAGCCCTTATTAAAAACATGTTTATTTAAAAAGAGATGTAATCAAGTAATTGTATGTTTGAACAGCAACTTAATGCATTTTGGAATTAACTAAATAAAAATAAAGGGCATCACACCACTGAACCATTGAACATATTTTTCACAACTGAAAGTTACCTTAACTTGTCCATCTTTATTGCCGAGTGCTGCATCCTTCTCCCTGATCAACTCTTTTAAATGAGCCACGAGTTCCTGCATTTGCGTCAGCTGCTCAGTGATCTCGGAAAATCGTATGTCGGTGCCTGTGTCCACCGACGTGGAGCCAGGAGCCTGAGACAAGCAAATGATCTATTAATGATGATGAACATATGTAATGGATTATATACACTCAGGTTATCATCATAAATCACCCAGGATGATTAATGTGCGTTTGGGGGCTTGGATTACCCTGAAGGCGATTATTTTGCGATAACTTGATGACTTGATTACACGTTAAATCTCATTAAATAAATAGGTCGACATGACACATTCCCTCACTAAAAATTTAAAGGTGGTTTACCTGGAGGAGGCATTAAATACATCACAAAAAAATGATGTGCATTATGAGATATTTGAACTAAAGAATGTTTAATACTCACTCCAATGGCTCCATGAGATGAGCCGGGATCATCTGCCGAAAACCACTTCAGCATTGTTTACACAACTTATGGCCCAGGACAGAAGGTTTTAAATAAAGTAAAGCAAATCTACACAAAACTCATTTCACAGTCATTACACTGGACTAACTGGAGCGTCCTTCAAATCCAGTCCTGGACTTCCACTGCCCTGTATTAAAATAAAATAATATGCGTAAAGTTTAAAATGTAAAATATATAAATGTTTATATGTTAATTATATGCAAATAAATACATAAATAAATAACTTGTAAGCATTTATTTAAAATCAGCATTATAATACTTATACAGGTGCATTATCTATGTCATCTAATTGAAGCTTTCTATGTTCAGGCAGAGGAGAAAAAATATAAATTAATATCTAAACAAACCATGCTAACCATCATCAACAATCACAATCTACTCAAACGATAGAAAAAAGAAAAGAAAAAACAATAACAACATCAACGAAACAATTCGCACATATTTATTCAAATCATATGGTGGCAGAAATCTGATAGTAATCGCTTAAAACTAAAACCGTGACTTGCAACTAGGAATATTTGAAAATGAAATGCCAGTTTACACAATCAATACACAATCTTACCTGCCTCCCAATACCATGGAATTATATCGCGTCACATGTCGAACACAGTGCATGACAATATGTTCACTCGTACATGTTTACCATGCCAGATATTTATGCGTGTGTTGTATTTAAAAGCGATGATACAGCAACTTTATTTTCTATTAGGTTAATGTGTTATACACTCATCTCTTGCTAATGCGCAACGTCCTTCTTCTTGTTGTTGTTTAATGCGCGCTCACTGCTTTGGAGCATTACCGCCACCTACTGTAAATTGTGCCTTGTCGCCAGCTATGACAGTTAAGCAGTGAGATTAGTAGCTTCACTCAGTGACTAAATTACTTTACTGACACCAGTCTTTGAACTATTTAAACTTCAGTAAATGAATAATAATAAAAAAATAAAGAAAAATATTAAAGTAAATTAATGTGACATAAAATTTGATGTTAAAAATATTACAGTAAATTAATTTGACATAATCCAACTAAACTGGTTAAATTTGAAAGCCTAAATTAAATTGGATGTTAAAACTAACAAAATTAATTAAGGGCAATGCATTAATTTTATTGAGTATATAGCCTACAGAAAACATGGTATTGCTAATTTATAATATAATAAATATTAAGAGTTCATACTTGTTACCTGACCTGCCTATAATACTTTCAGCAGATGTGCTCTATGTTTACAGATCCAGGGGTGACGCACTAATTTTTCCACAGGACGGGGCACGAAGATGGTGTAAATAGCATGACCCTGTTCCAAATGGCACACTTCACATGCACTTTCGGTCTTGTGGGTTTACAATAGCCGCGTGCCCATTTCTGTTAAATCCGAAATCCCCCCATACCCTTAAATAGGGCACCATTTGAAGGGACAGCCTTTGTAGTGGTGTCCGAAACCATAGTGGACATTATGCACACTCATTCAATCCCACAATAATGAGTGTACAACTATCATTTTCATTCACTCCTTCAAGTGGACTATATTAGTGGAATAATGTAGGAACAGTGAATGAATTTTGAACACACCACATGAGACATATGGGTGTCCCATATATGTCAGGTTTCAGAAGGCTGCTTGCAATCCTCTTTGTGGTCGATATGCGCCCTCGATGCACACTTTTGCAGAGCCGGCACGGGGCTGCGTTCCAGTCCAAATTGTTATGGCCTTCGGTGCCCACTACTGGCAGAACTCGTGCATAAGGTTTAAATGGAACGCACTATAAGCCCTTAAACACTTGGAATTCACTGGCTGATTTATTATTTAAACCCCATTTAATCCTGTTTCCTGTTTATAAACTTTACATACTTTTTTATAATTTACATACTCGTCACATACTGTATTTTAATATATTATATTTAATATATTATATTAGTCCAATAAAGCTGTTCTCATTAACATATTTTCTGTCAAAAAGAAAAGTATGATAGTCTCAGACATCACAGCCACAGACTGCTGGCTAAACGGAGTCAGGGTTTTTGAAGTCTTATCTGATTGGTTGAATTCTACAGGATGTCCGGGGACACGTGTGTGTTGTGTTCTTTAACAGTCCACCTGGAAACAAAAATGCTGTGATGCGGTGTCACTCTTTTTTTTTTTTTTTATACTTTATTTGCCAGAAAAAACATGTAATAGACAGCAAAAATAAAATAAAAAAATAAAATAAAAAAAGAACGAGGAACAAAAAATGCCAAAGTGTATAAACCTTTGATAAATTATTCAAAAAGATTATATTCATTAAGAATATAACAAGTCTTTCTTGCTTTTTTATTCACAATGTTCTCCAAACTGGTGCAATAGTCCTTAGTCTCCTGAAGAAAATGATTAAAATGTGGCTTGGATCCTGACCATTTCTTCTTGTGTATATTAAATTTTCCCAAAATAATAAAAAGTTGTACAATAAAGGTGAAAGTATTATTATTACATTCCTTGGAATAATACATACATATATCAAAATTATTTAATTTAAATATAACATTTGTTTTCTTTCTAATGAAATTTTCTATGTCCACCCAAAAAATCTTTGTGTATACAATCACAAAATAGATGAATAATAGATTCTTTTTCTATTGAACAGAAATCACATGAATAATCAATATCTAAATTAAACCTCTCTAACACACTTTTAGCTGGGTATATACCATGTAAAATTTTAAATGTAACTTATTTTACTTTATTTTTTAAGCAGTATGCTTCACAAATACACCACGCTTTATTCCAGTTTATATTTTTAAATACACTGTTCCACAATAAACTTTTATGAGTAGTCTAGTTGTTTCACCTGTTATAATATCCCTAATATGTTTATTAGTACAACTGTGTTTCAGAATGTCAATGTCTCCTAAAAACATGCTGTCTTTAACAAATACTTCCTCCAAAGAATCACTACCACACGCTCTTACAAATTGTATAACTTGTTGAGGTATGGCATCAAACACAACAGCACTTTTGGTGTAACTGGAAGCCCAAATTTATTCAAAAATTCACTATAAGATAATAAAATACCATTTGAGTTTAAAAGTTGTTTAATTAACACAATGTTGTTTTCATACCAAGTATTATAGAAGAGAGATCTATTTTTATATTGAATGCATCTATTATTCCAAATAATATTATTTGGGGAAAAATTGTGCTTAAACGCAAGCATCCAGGCCAATAAAGCTTGTTTGTGAAATCTAGCTAACTTCACAGGCAGTTTATCAATTTTAAAATCACATCTCAAGAGAAGATCTATGCCACCTAACATATTAAACACGTGTTTTGGAAATGTATACCACATACTATTCTTTTCTTTTATAAATTTACGCGGTGTCACTCGTAGAAGAAGAAAGCCGTATTGTTTACGACTGTGGCCATAAGCGCGTATCAGGATGAACTACACTCTGGATTTTCAAAAGTAGATGAAGTATGTAAAATTCGTAGGATAGACTCTTTAAAATACGTCCAAGACTTTTACACAGGGGTTATGGACATCTACAGGGACGGACATTTCAATGCACGAGGATTTGTTTTCGTTTTATTTTACCGTAAATTATTTATTTTGTTCTTATCTTATGCATCGTGGATCTGCATTCAAAAAATATTTTTCATCAGGATCAGATTTTTTATATATATTTCTATAATAAAAATGCATGTGATATATTCCACCTTAAATCAAATGTGGAGGCAAAATGGCTTATACAGCCATATTACCTTTACTTGTGAAAAGGGAAGAGACTTTCGTCAGGTTGTTTTATTAGAAACACTTCCACATAGGATACACCTGTGATCCTCACGCTTATAGGGTGCTTCTCAATATCCCTCCTCGTTTCCTCGCTCCTCCGTCCTACATGCTATGACCCGGAAACTGACCGAGCTCAGCCATCTTGTAGGACATCTCAATTCTCTAATTGCACCGTGAGGAGGCGAGGATCGAGGAGTGAGGAGGCTTTCTGAGGAGTCATGAGCGAGGATGCACAGGTGTTTTATCGACTAAACATGACGCACGTATTAATTCTCCTCCCCCTTCACATAATCTTGCCACAGTTTATTAATTATAATTGCTGTAATTTATGTTTACATGTACAAGACACAAATTTATGTCAAATAACGACAACTATAGGACAGTTATAAGAATTATATCAAAGCACAAGAAAATTTAACAAACTGTAAATATACACTACGAATAAAAAGCAGTGTACTGGGAATAATTCATTGTTAATAATAACTGGTAATATTAAATAAAATATGGACAAATGTGGTATTTTGAGGAGGTTTAAACTATAGTTATCTCTGATCAAGATTCCCGAAGTGCAAGCTAAATCCAGCGGTGTCGAGTCATCATTAATTGACGGCGCTTTAAAGTGACACTAAAAGGTGCGAGGATATTTAATTTCATTTGATTTTAATTCCTCCGTCCTCGCGTCTTTTCCTTGCGTCCTTTTCTCGCATCCTGAAGGGGTGGAGCTAAGCCGCGAGGAAAGGAAGCTAGGAAAGGAATCGAGGATGCACAAATAAGAATTGAGAATCACCCTTGGTCTCTTCTGGAAGCTACCTTATTCCTTCAAGATGGCTAACTTTGATCAGTTTCTGGGTCACAGGCTGGAGGCAGAAAAAGCAAGGAAACGAGGAAGCGTCCCGAGTATTTTTAGTATTGATAAGCACCCTGTGTGTTCATTGTTTAATGTCCGTTGTCCTGTCCACTTGCTGTGCTCCAGTCATGCCCTGGATTTTTCCCTATTCAGGGTTGTGCTTGTTTTGCCTCAAATAAAAAGGCTATTTGAACTTTGTATTTGAGTCCTCACATTCTCTTGTTGCACCTGACCCTGGGAACTCATGGGGCCATGGCAATCTTTACAGGAAGAGAAGGACAGTGTCTACAGAGCATGTGGATGCTTCGGATCTTCCAATGTTTCTAAAGGTCCTTCTCAAAAAAAAATAGCATATTGTGATAAAAAAAAAGTTCATTATTTTCCATAATGTAATGATAAAAATTTAACTTTCATATATTTTAGATGCATTGCACACCAACTGAACAGCTCATGAAAACCCAAAATTCCTATCTCAAAAAATTAGCATATCATGAAAAGGTTCTCTAAACGAGCTATTAACCTAATCATCTGAATCAACTAATTAACTCTAAACACCTGCAAAAGATTTCTGAGGCTTTTAAAAACTCCCAGCCTGGTTCACTCAAAACTGCAATCATGGGTAAGACTGCCGACCTGACTGCTGTCCAGAAGGCCCTCATTGACAGCCTCAAGTGAGAAGGTAAGACACAGAAAGAAATTTCTGAACGAATAGGCTGTTCCCAGAGTGCTGTATCAAGGCACCTCAGTGGGAAGTCTGTGGGAAGGAAAAAGTGTGGCAAAAAACGTTGCACAACGAGAAGAGGTGACCGGACCCTGAGGAAGATTGTGGAGAAGGACCGATTCCAGACCTTGGGGGACCTGCGGAAGCAGTGGACTGAGTCTGGAGTAGAAACATCCAGAGCCACCGTGCACAGGCATGTGCAGGAAATTGGGTACAGGTGCCGCATTCCCCAGGTCAAGCCACTTTTGAACCAGAAACAGCGGCAGAAGCGCCTGACCTGGGCTACAGAGAAGCAGCACTGGACTGTCGCTCAAATTTTGCATGTCATTCGGAAATCAAGGTGCCAGAGTCTGGAGGAAGACTGGGGAGAAGGAAATGTCAAATGCCTGAAGTCCAGTGTCAAGTACCCACAGTCAGTGATGGTCTGGGGTGCCATGTCAGCTGCTGGTGTTGGTCCACTGTGTTTTATCAAAGGCAGGGTCAATGCAGCTAGCTATCAGGAGATTTTGGAGCACTTCATGCTTCCATCTGCTGAAAAGCTTTATGGAGATGAAGATTTCGTTTTTCAGCACGACCTGGCACCTGCTCACAGTGCCAAAACCACTGGTAAATGGTTTACTGACCATGGTATTACTGTGCTCAATTGGCCTGCCAACTCTCCTGACCTGAACCCATAGAGAATCTGTGGGATATTGTGAAGAGAAAGTTGAGAGACGCAAGACCCAACACTCTGGATGAGCTTAAGGCCGCTATCGAAGCATCCTGGGCCTCCACAACACCTCAGCAGTGCCACAGGCTGATTGCCTCCATGCCACGCCGCATTGAAGCAGTCATTTCTGCAAAAGGATTCCCGATCAAGTATTGAGTCTATAACTGAACATAATTATTTGAAGGTTGACTTGTTTTGTATTAAAAACACTTTTCTTTTATTGGTCGGATGAAATATGCTAATTTTTTTAGATAGGAATTTTGGGTTTTCATGAGCTGTATGCCAAAATGATCAGTTTTAAAACAATAAAAGACCTGAAATATTTCAGTTGGTGTGCAATGAATCTAAAATATATGAAATTTTAATTTGATCATTACATTATGGAAAATAATGAACTTTTATCACAATATGCTAATTTTTTTAGAAGGACCTGTAAAGCACTAAGCCCCAGTAAAGTAAGTAGTACTATTTTGAACGAGTTATATCATACAGGCTGCAAAATGCGCGAGAAACACTAGACTGAGCAACAGCAAATGATGCTGGCTGAGGAAAGTGAGTCTTTATTATAAGCGCATATTACTGTGACGTCATAGTTGTCATTCCAATGCTGCTTTGATTGGTTCTGTGATTTTGCTTCGTATTGAACTTTTAGATTATTTTCAACTATATTATAAACTTTTCAGTTATAGCATAAAGTATATATATATATATATATATATATATATATATAAAACAAGTGCTCTTAAGTAAAGACGGCCAATAATTTGAATCCGGACCTCTGTATTTTTCCGATGTGTAGGCTATATAATAAATGTAATGAAATAATGACCTAACACAGTATTATCACTACTTCAATTCAGCAAAGATATTGCACAGCAGCACCAAGATCTTCTCATCTGAGCTGCCTGCGGTCTGTCAACGCGCGCTTGTCAAATATTTAAGATGACCAATCAAAACAAAGTAGGCGGGCTTTATGCTCACTGAAGGTGCTGACCTGTCATAAAGTGCAAGATAAGATGTAAGTTGCTAAACTAAACGTTTCATATTCGGCAGCTGTTTTAGGATTGAAATGTTAAAGTACAGACGAAAATAATTAGGCAAACTAATAATTTGTCTAATTTCGCCATTTTTAATTGCAAATAGGCCTATAATTTACGTGATTCATGTAATAATGTAATAACAACTCTCAATGTGAGAGGACAAGAAACATTAATGAAACATTTTTCATATAAGGCATAAGATTAATAATGAATGTGTACATATTGTTAATGATTTTAAAAATATATATATAGCGTTTGTAGCCTTCAGTAAATTAACTTGTCTTAGAAAGTGATTAATAAAAAAATATTCTAAATATAAATTGACCCTATGTTTACTTTCTTGACTGCTTTAGGAGGGGAAGACACAGGGCAAGATAAGGAGAATAAGAGAAAAAGAAAGAGTGATGGAGATGAGGAGGGAGCAGGAATTGACAAATAATCTGCTGCCCACTGACTTGGTTTTGAAGCTATTTCTCATCCATGTTTTGCCTTCAAACGTCTTAAATGCACAAATGCCCCCAAATCCCCCTGACTAGCGTGTGTGTGTGTGTGTGTGTGTCCTTGTTTATATTACATTATGGGAACCAAAAGTCCCCATAAGGATAAAACCTGAGATCACCTACATTGTGGGGACCAGCGAGCAGTCCCCACTTTTCAAAAGGCTTATAAATCACACAGGATGAGTTTATTTGAGAAAGTAAAAATGCAGAATGTTTCCTGTGATGAGTAGGTTAAGGGGCAGGGGCAGTGTAGAGGGATAGAATGTACAATTTGTAAGGTATACAGGTCCTTCTCAAAAAAATTGCATATTGTGATAAAAGTTCGTTATTTTCCATAATGTAATGATAAAAATTTAACTTTCATATATTTTAGATGCATTGCACACCAACTGAAATATTTCAGGTCTTTTATTGTTTTAATACTGATGCTTTTGGCATACAGCTCATGAAAACCCCAAATTCCTATCTCAAAAAATTAGCATATCATGAAAAGGTTATCTAAACAAGCTATTAACCTAATCATATGAATCAACTAATTAACTCTAAACACCTGCAAAAGATTCCTGAGGCTTTTAAAAACTCCCAGCCTGGTTCATTACTCAAAACCGCAATCATGGGTAAGACTGCCGACCTGACTGCTGTCCAGAAGGCCATCATTGACACCCTTAATAATGATATGTATAATGAGAGGGTAAGACACAAAAAGAAATTTCCGAACGAATAGGCTGTTCCCAGAGTGCTAAACCAAGGCACCTCAGTGGGAAGTCTGTGGGAAGGAAAAAGTGTGGCAAAAAACGCTGTACAACGAGAAGAGGTGACCGGACCCTGAGGAAGATTGTGGAGAAGGACCGATTCCAGACCTTGGGGGACCTGCGGAAGCAGTGGACTGAGTCTGGAGTAGAAACATCCAGAGCCCCCGTGCACAGGCGTGTGCAGGAAATGGGGTACAGGTGCCACATTCCTCAGGTCAAGCCACTTTTGAACCAGAAACAGCGACAGAAGTACCTGACCTGGGCAACAGAGAAGCAGCACTGGACTGTCGCTCAAATTGTGCATGTCGTTCAGAAATCAAGGTGCCAGAGTCTGGAGGAAGACTGGGGAGAAGGAAATGCCAAAATGCCTGAAGTCCAGTGTCAAGTACCCACAGTCAGTGATGGTCTGGGGTGCCATGTCAGCTGTGTTTTATCAAGGGCAGGTTCAATGCAGCTAGCTATCAGGAGATTTTGGAGCACTTCATGCTTCCATCTGCTGAAAAGCTTTATGGAGATGAAGATTTCGTTTTTCAGCACGACCTGGCACCTGCTCACAGTGCCAAAACCACTGGTAAAGACGCAAGACCCAACACTCTGGATGAGCTTAAGGCCGCTATCGAAGCATCCTGGGCCTCCATAACACCTCAGCAGTGCCACAGGCTGATTGCCTCCATGCCACGCCGCCAGGGACGTCACTAGGATTGGAAGACAGGGGGGGCTTAGCCCCCAGGGTATTTGTAACTTGTGTTTGCAAAATCTTTGCACTCACATCTAGAGCTACAATTATGTGCATTTTACCTCAAATTTGCGACTAATTAACTTACTAAAGTAGCCATCGCTTCTCGGGTCGACATTAACACACTGACAAAACTATATTCAGAATTAAAAATATTTTTATACCACTTTTTAATGTGTGATTGTGTAAAGGTGTTCACGAGATACCAACCTTTCGCGAACTTGCTTTCTACGTCGAACGTCGAACACTCGTTCTCATGGAGACGGCGGGCGGTGTGCAGGGAGGGGAGGGGCTGTGTGTGTGTGTGTGTGTGTGTGTGTGTGGACTGGTAATCCCTACGGTATGGGGACAAAATGTCCCCACAAAGATGGCAATATCCAAAATTCTTGTCCTTGTGGGGACATTTTTTGGTCCCCATGAGGAAAACATCTTATAAATCACACTAAGTGATGTTTTTTGAAAATGTAAAATGCAGCATGTCTCCTGTGATGGGTAGGTTTAGGGGCAGGGGCAGTGTAGGGGGATAGAAAATACGGTTTGTACAGTATAAAATGCATTACGCCTATGGAATGTCCCCATAAAACATGGAAACACAACATGTGTGTGTGTGTGTGTGTGTGTGTGTGTGTGTGTGTGTGTGTGTGGGGCGCGTGTATGTGAGAGAGACTCGTGCTCGTGAGTGAGAGACGCAGGGAAAGGAAATGCAGCTGAACGTTATTTGCTCTATGAAAAACATTGACAAAGACGAAAACTAAGGACATTTAATCTTCATTTAAACTTCCGACTTCTCGGCTATTTTTTGTACCTGGATATTGTTGCGTCAAAATATGAATGAGGATACGGTTATTGATAAATCGAATTATGTTGTTCTTATTATCATTTAGGGGGGCTTAGGAACATTTTGGGGTAGCTTCAGCCCCCCTAAAATAGGCCTAACGACGTCCCTGCACGCCGCATTGAAGCAGTCATTTCTGCAAAAGGATTCCCGATCAAGTATTGAGTCTATAACTGAACATAATTATTTGAAGGTTGACTTGTTTTGTATTAAAAACACTTTTCTTTTATTGGTCGGATGAAATATGCTAATTTTTTTAGATAGGAATTTTGGGTTTTCATGAGCTGTATGCCAAAATCATCAGTATTAAAACAATAAAAGACCTGAAATATTTCAGTTGGTGTGCAATGAATCTAAAATATATGAATTTTTTATTTTATCATTACATTATGGAAAATAATGAACTTTTATCACAAGGACCTGTAAAAACCATTACGTCTATGGAGAGTCCCCACAAAGATAGTGAACCAGACGTGTGTGAGTGTGTGTGTGTGTGTGAGAGTAGTGTGCGCGCGCTTTAATAATAAATTGGCTAAAGCACCTTTGCTTGCTGACCAATTAGTGATCATACAAATTGAGTGACTTCTTCAAAACTTCAAGTTTCACAACATGAAACATGTTAGTTTAATTTATGTCATGTGAATTTGTGATTTGAACATTGTGGGCAAGTTTTGGTTATCCATGCCAAATAATATACATATACACTATATTGGACTGAAAAAGGTGGTTCATGATCTTGGTTGGCAATTTGACAACATTGTAATAAATAAGCATGCTTTTTGATGCAAAGAAAATAGCCACCGGGCAGACAAAATAAACAAAACAAAAATCAGTGCATAAAATGTTTTATTTTAATTTTGTTTAGTAAATTAAGTTTGAACCTCATAATTCATAATTAAATACAAAATGGAAATGGGACTGAAAAAGGTCCACTTAAAAAAAAAATATATATATATATATATATATATATAAATATAAACATAAATTTACAGTTTTTACAACCACTTCTTGTGTAATCAACTTTATAAATATCAACGAAATATGTATATTTGTTGATTAGGCTACACAAGAAGTGATTGTAAAAACTGTGGCCAAATTTATGTTTATATTTAAATCTAGTGCCTTACACAAGTCTCGGAGATGTTTTGGGGTAATGGTCAGACCAAGGCAAGATAAAAAATTAACATGATATAAAAGCTATACTCTGTCATCATTATTAAAAAATGCTCCCATATAGTGAAACCTGTTGAACACCAACAGTGAGCCAGACTTCACAAAAAAGGTCTATGAAAAGGGGCAATCATATTTATATTTAGATAAATATAATGTTTTGCACAAGTCTCGGGTTATGTTTAGTGGCAGGTGATCTATCTAGGTGATAGAAAATATAATTAACCTACTATAAAAACAGCGGAAGAATATGAGATGTGTCCTAACTAGTGAAACAAACTTAAGTGTGTGTGTGTGTGTGTGTGTGTGTGTGTGTGTGACACTGAGTGAGTGAGAGAGAT
This sequence comes from Gobiocypris rarus, assembly GCA_023029165.1. Classification (NCBI taxonomy): domain Eukaryota; kingdom Metazoa; phylum Chordata; class Actinopteri; order Cypriniformes; family Gobionidae; genus Gobiocypris; species Gobiocypris rarus. The sequence continues at coordinate 27,744,094 of CM040918.1, read as the reverse complement.
GGCGCTGTGTTCAGTTCGCTCGTCTCACAGTCACAGTGTGAGGAAACTTCGCCAGGCAACTTCAATAAGACTTTCTACTCTCTAACAGCACACGGATTACACCGCCTAACAAGGATGTGACTCCAGACGACGATCCAAATGTAATTTTCTGGAGTGTTAGACTGACACACAAATCAGAAATCTGCGGAGCGAGTGAGTTTGCGGAGCGAACGGGTTTTTCCGCGGGATCAATGGCGCTACATATGTGAGAAAACGCACAAAGAATGTAACTGGATTTGAAATCACGCTGCTTGTGATTCTGAAGTTCTTTTGCGCATGGAACTATGAACGATCCGGAGCTCACGCCGACCTCCAAGGCGCTACTTCGAATGGCTTCGTCTTTGCCCGGGGATGAGAGCGCTCTGTCCGGCAGCGTGTGCATCCCCGAGCGCAACGGGATTTTTTTCATCCACTGCTTCATCTGTGGGAGTGGAGTGACCCCGGGAAAAGAGTTGAGCTTACAGGTAAAATACCAGCGAGAAAAGGATAGCCCGTTTTTCCCTTTCCTGCAAGGCCAGGACCCGGCTCCTGGCGCGCCGGAGATCGGTCCGGATGGGGACGCTCTGGTGTGCGCCGTGTGCCACTGCTTCCTGCGCGAACAGTGGAACTCATTCGAGCGCAACAGGACGCCCATCGAGAAGCGCATGTACTGGCTCAAGAGACCATACCAATGCGATTTACGGAACATTACCTACGATCTAGAACGGAGAATGAGCGTTAGTAATTATGACGCCAATGAGTCGGACATTTCCTCATTTTCTGATAATGACTTGTCCGAGCAGGACTTGGACCTGTCAGCGTGTGTAATGAACAGCAATAATGCCACAGGTTTCCGTGCGTCTAATAAAGCTTCAAGAGAAGGCAGTAGAAAGAGCGCAATGAGTGTTAAGAGCAGTCCTGAGTCAGCGCGATATCCGACCAGAGTTTATACAACTCAGGACGTACCTAAATCAGATCGGCGTGCGACTAAAATCATCAATCACATATCGCACTCATCGGTGTCCATGGCTGTCCAGCAGTATGACAGCCTATCTGTGCGCACAGCCATGCAGGATAACGGTATCATTACGTGCAATAAGCAGTGGATACATGCGTCCACCGGTGAGTTAGACACGACTGACAGCTGCGAGATCGACATCACCAGCGATGATGAGAGAGAGCGCGCAGAATCATCGCACTTTGATGTAGAGAGGGGTCAAAATGCCAAATGTCACTCCAGTATTTCTGCTGACGAATGCGTCTGTTATATTTGTGGAAGCAAGCTTTCAGCAGGAGGCCGCTTTAGAGTGTTTGTGCAGAAGCAGGAGAAAGCATCCAGTGAACCGTTCTTCCCTTTTCTGTGGCTCCACACTCCTCCACCTGGTGCTGTGTCACTCAACCTGGGTGGATATACTCTGGTTTGTACCACTTGCCACTCCTCCCTCATGCAGCAGTGGCGAGGGTTCGAGCTAGCAGATGTGCCAGTTCTCCAGCGACTCTATGTAGTGCCCCTCAACACTGGTGCTGCAACCCCTCTTTCTCCACCTGCCATGAATGAATGTGTGGATGGATTACCAAAAATCCACCCTCTCCCCTCCGTGCCACAGAATCACAGGGAGGCCTGCTACCTATGTGGGCAGTACTGCAGTCGAGAGGTCAGGACGGCATACACCCATGCTGGTGCAAGTAAAGGGCGCAGTGCAATGTATTTTCCATTCATAAACCAGCTACCATGCCCTCCAAATGCGCAGAGTGTACGGAATGGACAGGTACACTGCTGTGTCGCATGTCACAGCATCTTGGAGGGGGTCTGGGCAGAGTTCTGCCTCTGTCTAAGTGAGGAGCTCATTACTTCTGTCAGCACATTCCTTGAGAGATACCACCTGGCCATGGGAAGAGGAGGAGTCTTGGTATCCCCCCCCAGAGGACCTCTGTCGACCCCTTCTCAGACTGCCATAACAACCGCAAGCCACACCTCCATCTGTTACTTGTGTGGGGAGGAGCTCTCAGGAGTAACAGAATATCAGCTTCACGTTAACCCTCCGGGGCGTTGTGGAGAGCGAGAACCCTTTTTTCCTTTTCTAACTGTCCACCCTCCCGCTCCCCGTGCCCGCCCTGCTGATGCCACAGGCCTTGTGTCTGCCTGTGCACTGTGTTACCATGACCTGCTGGGGCAATGGACCCAACATGAGAGTCAAGGCTCAGCATCAGGCCCGTCCAGCAGTCCCTGGGCACGCCAGTATAACTGCAACACATTCATCTGCTTCTTCTGCAGGAAAGAGAAGAAGAGACCTCTTGGGCTGAAAGCGGTGTGCGTTGACCGCTTGCCTGTATTCCTTTATGCTCCAAGGGTCAGCCAGACCCTGGTAATTGACAATGGCAAGCAGTTAACAATTGGCTCCTGTGTGGAATGTAAGTCCATGGTTCTGGCTGGACAGAACATGAAGCCGGTCGGTGGAAGTGCACAACACAAGGTAAGAATGTTGTGGGCCAGATTGCTTTTTATCGCAGTCTTTAGACTCTTACAATCAGTTTTACATGTTTTTAAAAAATCATTAGAACCTCAGATTACTTTTTTTTCTTTTCTAGCAACCACTAGATGGTCTTTCGGAGTCTTCTGGGGCCTCAGTTAGCATAGTTTATTAGGCAGCTTGGCTGGAGCTGTTTCTGGGCCAGCATGCAAAAGTTCATCTGATGCACTGATGAGTGAGTGTGCCAAGTGTTGAAACTAAAGTTTTATGGCAGACTGCTGTTCTTTCTAGTGAGTGGGGCGGCCATAGCAGGCAGGGGGTAGATCAAGTATGGAGCCTGTCGTATTAAATAAATAAACATTTTGCAGACAGTCTAGTAGTTGTAAGCTCTGTTTAAAAACATTCTTCACAGAGGCCAACTCAAGCTTTTGTTGGTCTCCTGGTGTGAACACATAGTTATTGTGTGTGTAAGTGTGTGATGTTTCAGAGAGACAGAACAGACACTTTTCAGTGTGTTACAAACAAAACCACCTATATCATGAGAGACACATTATATGTGACAATTTGTGGGATGTTTTTAGGCTGTAAATGACTGTATTCACCCATTGTCTATAGATCTTAATATCAAGGCAGATGTTTGCTTTGTGTTTTCTGAACAAAAGTCTTCTTTTATTTATTTTTAAAATATTTATTGTGTGTGAATTTCATATGGGAGTGGTGCAAACAAGTTTTACAGATGGTGGCACCAGCTCTTTTTTTTCTAGCACCAGTTGGACAGGGGGACCAATAATAAACAGAGGTGGGCAGTAACTAAGTAAATTTACTTGAGTACTGTACTTAAGTACACTTTTTGAGTATCTGTACTTTACTGGAGTATTATTTTTTTGGGAAACTCAGTGAAAATCAACTGAAAATCAGTGGATGATTTTTTTCTTCTATAAAAGTTTATTTACGTTAAAGTTTTTTAGAGACAGCCAATCAGTAATCACTCTTGTAGGGCCATGTGAAGTTTCTCAACATTTTTTGAACACTGATCAGTTTATAGCAAAATGGAAGAAAACGGTTCCTGGGCACAGTGTGTGCACACATGTTCATACTTAGTTTCAGTTTTCTGAAAAGATTAAAGATTAGTTTAGTCGGCATACACTTGATGCATGTCTCATAAAATGTTAAAAAATGTAAATGTCTGTGAGAAAGAGAAGAGTAAACATTTGGGAGAATATGGGATGTGTATCAGTGTATTGGATCCGTGCATTCGGCCTTAAAGTGACAGTAGCTTTGTAAAGAGCTTTGTTACTTTTATAAAAGTATTGAAATGAGTTTAAGGTAGTCGTAAGCTAGCATGTCGGATGTAGCATCACTGACTGGTTAAAACCACCATTAGCATTTACAACAATAATAAAATAATGCATAGACATGAAAAAATGAAATGTACTTTTGACACTTAAGTACTTTTAAAAACAAATACTTCTGTACTTTTACTCAAGTAAAAATCTATTTTTAGAACTTTTACTTGTAACGGAGTAATATTTGACCAGGAGTACTTTTATATTTGACCAGGAGTAATAGAGTTGAGTACTATGTCCACCTCTGATAATAAAGGACACAAACCTAAGTCAGCAATAGTATTGCATATTTTGTCCAACTGAAATGCACATTTGGTAGTAAAACATAGATTTTAATTATACTTATTGGTTGCCCTTATTCTATAGTATCCATACTTTTACAACAGATTAGACAATGGTAACTACAGGTAAAACCATGCATGGCTCCTCACTACCATGAACATGGTAACTATCACTATAACCGTAATGGACTACTTGCACAACTACCTCCACGTTCTACTTATTACATCTCTGAAATTTCCGGTAACAGCGCTCAGCGCTCCTATAGAACCCAGATTTTCTTGAAACAACGAATCATGTTCTGAAATGTTCCTATAAATATATTTTCTTTCCAATTGTGCATTCTGAATCATAAATATATTTCCCCACCAACCTGCAGCAGCCTAGAGCTCGTCTTCTCATTAACCATGGCCAAAATCATGTCAATTTTTTATAAAGCCTATAAAACAGAACATTAAAGGAAATTTGTAAGTCTAATTTTAGTTCTAAATGATCATTTTAAACTATTTTCAAATAATATTTGTATTAATTTTCATTAAAATACTTTTATTTGTATGCCTAAAATGGAAAACTGAAACATTTCCTGTCTCTTCACACTCAGGAATAACATGAATCACATATGCATAATTTCAATTCCAAACGGCCATATTGGGGGGAAAAAGTTTAGTAGTTTGTATCACCTATTATTTGAGTAGGTTGCATACACGCAAAACAGTTGCCTCATTTTCTTTCAACTTTCACTTTGTTTAAAATGACACTTCACGCTGGAAAACTATCCCCCTCAGTGTCTATGGTGGATATTGCCCCTGTTTTTAAATGAATGTGACTGATAAAAAGTATTGCTTTTGTTCGCTGGTGCTTTATTCCAGTCTTTTAAAATAGTTGAATGAATGCTCAATACATGGCTTAAATAAATGTAATAATGTTAAGGATTTAATTTATCTTAAACAGTAGGTCAACTACGTTGAATATTAAATAAACATTTTGAACATAAACATGTTACAAACAGTAAAATGATCAGATCAGCTTGGTTGGATTAAACTTCATGTTCCATTGAGTTTGGGAAATTCTGTACACAGTAATCACCAGAAAATATCTCTTCTCCTGTCTCTGTTAATGTCCAGACTTGTAAATCTTCTGCGGACACTCATTTTAGGTGGCGTTTAATCAGCTCGATGACCACAGTACACTGAAAAATATACAGTACACAACCTATTTAACCTAAAATCTGTCACTATACGTGAGATCTCTATTTCAAAACGGAAGTGCATTTTGAAGCTCAGTGTAGTCCATTATGGGTAGGACTCCGTAAAACTCTATATGCAACTATATATATTTGTTGTGAAAAACTAATATTATGAAAAAATTTAATAAATAGCAATAGTTCATAGTTTATATATTCCTTTACTTCTCTTATACAACATACATGACTAATATTCAGTATAATTATATCACATTTCTGCCAAAATGCCATGGTTAATACAGTTCACTAGGGTAAATTCATTGTAAATGTTAGCAAGGATGGAGATTTGTGGATTGAAAAGTCTTGTGTGTACAATCTATGAGTCAATGATTTCACCTAGTGCTGTTAAGAATGTTAAGTCTGTTTCATCTGTTTTTAAATTAGTTTAAACTGGGCTGAGATGGTAAATAGTCTGCGCTGCATGGTTCAAATGGGTAGTGTCGTTTCGTTCAACTTTTTGAGCGTTTGCCTTAACTTAATGTTTCTCATTTGCTAAAGAAACAGTGAATAGCCTAATCATACAGAGTTGACCAACTTCGCAAAAGTATCAGAGTTACTGCTAACAAAATTTAGTTGCTAAATGGACCATTCAGTCACAGTCTGGAGGTCTGCTAGGCTGCTACTATGGAAAATGACCATGTTTTACTTTCGTTTACCCTGCTCCTTGTTCCTGTATTGTTCCTGTATCACTTTCCCATGATAAACGCTGGTGTTTCCTCATATACAGAAAGCTGTTCTCTGGAAGTTGAATGCAGAGGCTAGTCATGGATAGCAAATAGCTCTGTCTATGGAAGTCATATGAGGTGAAGTGTGTGTGCACTAGTCAACATTTAGGAATAATGCAAAGCACAAGTTACTGTTTGTTGTTTGAAAGTGAGACTGTGTGAAGGACTATACAGAAAAAGAAGAATTAAGTGTTAAGTTTATTGTATCATTTTTGTATTAAGCAGGAGAAAACAAAACCATGAATCAAAACAATTGAATTCAATTAAATGAACATGGAAATATTGGTAACACTTTACAATAAGGTTTCATTAGTTAACATGAACTAAGAGTGAACAATACTTCTACAACATTCATTAATCTTAGTTAATGTTAATTTCAGTGGTTACTAATGATTAAAATCAAAAGTTGTATTTGTTAATGCACTGTGAGCTAACATGAATAAAGAACGACTGTATTTTTATTAACATTAACAAAGATGAATAAATACTGATGTGTATTGCTAGAATACTAGAAATGTATTGCTCATTGTTAGTTCATGTTAGTTAATAAGTTAACTAATGTTAACCAATGAGACCTTATTATAAAAAGTGTTACTGAAATAACTAAACATGTTTGTTTAATTTATTGAATCATATCAACTCCTAAGTTAATTAGGCAGTTCATGAATTATGTCCGCCGACCAGGAGCTTCCAACATTTGCAAAACAAAGCATAAAGAGGGTAGCTGAATGAGAAGTGCCATGTCCTTGCAATACATTTAATGTATTTTTTTTTTAATCATTCCAAGAACATAAACATTTCCAGTTTTCTTAATGTTAATAGAATTTCATTTAAAGGTTAGTATGATGTTGCTGAAATGTTAAGTAAAATCCTCCTCAAAAACATTTCTAATTAATCCCATGGAGAACGTTGTAACAATGTGATACACAGCAAAATCCTCAGTGTTGAACAAATGAACACTACTGGACACTACTGGACAGGCGGTGTTAACAAGTAGAATCACTTAGGAACAACAATAACAGAACAAGTCAACTGCAAATAAAAGAACACGTTAAAACAAAACAACATTACCATATTCACTGACTACAAACCAGTTTGCCAATTCTTTCATATGTGTACAAAAGTTCCTATTGGGAATCAACAGAGGTTTAGCTAGGTCTTTTTTTATGATTTATTGAAATTAACTTTCATTTCAAGTCACTATTATGGGGATTGTTCCTTGACTTTTTTAAATTTTAATCTTTTTCAGCAATAGTGTTTTGTCAGAGAAAGTTTGTAATACTCACATACCAGCTGCGCTTTCTCAGTTCTCACTCTCTCATCTCTCTGTCAGCAAGTTGACACACAAACCTGCTTCTCCTCACTCACTTGTTTTATTTGCTCTGAATGAATATTGTTAGTTTTACAGGGCTTGATTTAGTTTGATTATTATGATTTTTGGTCTGGTTTTAATATAATTCACCCACAAAAAAAAAAACAAAAAAAAAAACACACTGAAAACGTAATTTAAAGTTAATAGTAACCATTGTAAATAGCAAGAAGTTCAAAACAATATTATAACAAAATTACTTATATGTTTAATGTTTAAAAGGATAGTTCACCCAAAAATGAAAATGTACCCATGTTTTGCTTTATCCTCTGTGCTTCTGCGTTCGTCACCTAAACTTACGCTACGCCTGTCTCTTACGTTATACGCTAGAACGCCAGTCCCTCGTGAACGTGCGTAAAACAGTTAGCGGAAGTTAGAGATTACAGTTTGTAAAGTTTTAAATATGGATATTTTTCTAACACAAACGCATTGCTTCGCTTCAGAAGGCCTTTATTACCCCCTGGTCTGTGTGGAGTACTTTTATGATGGATACATGCACTTGTATGGACTTCAAAAGAGAAACAGCCAGTCACTGTCATTATGGATTTTTTAAAATATAACTGAGAAGAATACCAGCCTACACCTAGGAGTAAATCAACACTGTTACTATCTTGAAAGCAATAAAAATGTTTATTTTGATATTTGATGATAATTGTGCTCTACTCTCATCCAGGTTATGTTCTTCATGAAGTAGCAGCGTGCGACCAAGTAGACTCAGCGTAGCTCGCAGCGCCATCTGTTGGTGAAAATAATCACTACACGATTGCTCCTATAACCAGCAGGCTGCTTTATGTTGGTCTGGCTTTTTTGCAATGTATTTGCGGATTGTTTTGAACGAGCTGTAATACGGGCACATTTCCGGGGAAAGCTCCAGTCAGGGACAAAACACCAAAAAAAGAGACGTCTGGTCACTGGTTTATGTAGTTCTTAAAAGCAATGGCCCAATTGTGAGTGTTGCCACCTAGAGGATCCACCAATTAGTGCAGTCAAATCAGAGCATACGCAGAGATGCAGAGTTCAGTCACGCAAATGTGTGAGAGGCTACAAAATTTGTCTGCACACATACAGTCCATGCATACATGTATTCATTTAGCAGAGCTAATTCGCTTCATGTGCATGTGTTTGGGTGACAAGTTGTCAAATGAAGCATTCTTTCATGTTCAGCTGTGCCACACACACACACACACACACACAAAAGTAAAATGATCCAACAGTGAGACCGGTGGGATAATATTTCGGAGGGAGACAGCATGTTTTTTTTCCTTTCGTGAACTTGTTGAGTTCTAGTAGTTCTTAAAGCTCTTTTAATGTGGAGTGAGTTTGATGGGGGTGAATCAAGAAATAGGGAAAAGTCATGTGCGGAGGCAACACCTTCATTGCTCTTGGCTCATCACTCTGTCTATCTGAAAAGTCTACCTGTCATGCTTGCAGCAGGACCACAAAGCAGCAAAAATGGGCAAACAGACAAGTTAGTGTAACAACACAGTGGTTTTCAATCCTGGTCCTGTGGGTCCACCACACACATGTGTTGTATGTTATATATACTGTACTATAAGTGCTTCTCAAAAGGAAGGTTATGTTATACACGTTCCTACCCTATTGGCACGTCATGAAAATATATATATTAATGATGATTCATCCTTCAAAATGAGATGAATGAAGGATGCTAAACAAATGCTGCCCTCCATAGATCCTTCAAATTGAGGCAGCTTTCAGCTGCGATTGATGACGTGGTATCTTGAGATATGCGTTCTTAAGGCCTGGGTATACTTAATTTTCTGCGTTCCACTCTGTCTGGCACACAGTGTGGACCCTTCTAGTGATGAAAATTACTTCACGTGGATGGGTGCATGTACGCGGACAGAAGAAGTAGGGCTTTACGACACAACCTTCCATTTGAGAAGCACCCACATAGTTCAGTTCATTAAGCTCTCACCTAATGAGCTTACGGAGCTGATGATCTGAATAAAGTGTATCAAATAAGGGAGACAAAATATGCAGAGTGGGTGGGTTGAAAATAATTGGCATAGTACTTTTTTTTTACTTTTACTTGGTCCTGATGCGAACCAATGCATAACTTGGGGCCGTCTGAGGTGTTTATACTTGACATACTCTGTAATTACACTATTTCACAAAATGACAGACGGCAATGCAGAGGAAATATCAGCTAAATCTGAAAGAAAATGCAGCAAAAAATTAAGAATTGTTCATGTTCACAACAAGGTGGAAACACTGCACATTAAGTGCTTGTAAACTGGGTCAGTAATTGTAACCTTGTTGCTGCTACTTTTTTTCAGGAATGCAACTGCTTCCTCACTACAGATATTTACAATGGTGTGTTAAATGGCGGTGGATTGTCAAATCTTAACTGATTTTTAAAAAAATTGTGGGAGACCAAAGGCACAGACATAAGAGCAGTTTCAACCTATTTTTAGCATTATAATCCTCTGAATACACTAGAAGATTCTTTCCGGACCATGAGACCACACACCTGTCGATTGTAGTAACATTTTCACAGAGATGGGATCTTTCGGAGACTCGCTAGATCAAACATGATCCATGTTGTCAGCTGGTTCTATTGGTGTGAGTTTTGTTTAATGGGAATAAAAAAGAGAAAAAAAAGAATATGGATGATGATCTTTCTCAAAACTCCACTTTCGTGGCATGTTTGTGGCTGCCAAGTTTCTGCTATAGAAGCACACAACATCCGGTTGGTGAAGCTTGCTTGTTCTCATGGGCTATCGTGGGTATCACATCAGAGGCAGCCTAATCAAGAGTCGTAAATATCAAACATGTTGAGATTGTGCAGGCTCCGACGTGATCGGGAGCAGTAAAATAATCGTAATGATACCACATAATTGATAATTTTTGGGACAAAAAGTCAGTTGCTAGAAGCCTTGAATCGGGTAACCCCCGTTGAGGGTTGCAAATCGGTCCCTTCAAGTGTGTGGCCAGCCTAAGCTGAATGGCCTTCTCTGACAGTGTGTAGGCTATATTATTGGTTTATTAATTAATTAAATGGTTATTTGGTTTATATATTGTTGCAACATATGTTACATTTCAATCAAATCTGTACTATAACATATCTCTGATGGTATAGTATATGTTTTAGTCCTTAGGACAACGATAGGGCTTGTTAGGAAAACTTTTGATTTGCAGTTTCTTTTCTCTTAAAATATTTCTTCAAAATTTCTTGAAATCACTTGTATCTTTAAATAGGTTTAGGACTTAGCAACTTTGGCCAATATCATTGTTTTCGGCAGTACTTATATGCTGCCTCAAAAACTGTTCCTGAAGACCTCCTACCACTGCACATTTTGTATGTCTTTCTAATCTAACTCACCTGATTCAATGCATTAGCTCATTAGTAGAGACTGCAAGACTCGAGGTGGGTGTACCCGATAAGGGAGACACATAAAATGTACAGTGTTGGGTGGTCTTCAGGAACAGGCTTGAGAAGCACTGATGAGTCTAGACTGCTAGGCAGCCCTTTAGACCTTATGCACCAGAGAAAGAAATGCGCAGCCATCTTTAGAATTTTTTGTTTGAACTCCCGCTTTTTAGCGCTGTATATTTCTATACAGTACCGTCAAAAAGTAATTAGCTGGTAAAGTGGATTTACTTATCTCAGAGTTAATCAAAGTTCTTATGAGCATTGTAATGATTGAAGCAGATGTCATAACAATTGTCAGTAGACTGGAAAGATTTTAAAATAAATGGTTAATTCATAAATCTGTAAGATCTTATCTTCATGCTGTGGAAATACAAAAGGAAGACAGAACACAATGAGCACAGCGCTGACAGAGCATCTAATTCTTGCTATATTTTTGAGATGACATATCTTGCTATATCTTTGCTATATCTTTGACATGACTACTGAAACTAAGATCAGTTCCAAAATTAAACAAATTTTCTTGACTTTACCCCTAGAGAGTCAAGGTATGCATTCACCTTGAGAATTTCATCTTTGTTTCCAAATGAAATTACTTCTGTTTTGTCTTTGTTTATCTGATTTTTTTTTTGTTGGAACATTCAACTGTTAATTTTATGAATGCATTGGCTCAGGGAATCCAGTGGGGCTGTATGTCTTAGGGCATAGGGCTAAGTAGATCTGGATGTTATCTGCATAGCTGTATTAAAGCAATGTAGTTCTTTCTCATTATTTGGGTCAGTGGGACCTTAAACAGTTTGAACAGAAGTGGTGCAATAATTGAACCTTGTGGGACTCTGTATGTCATGGATGTCCACTTAGTGGACATCATAAGGTAGCATGCACATAAATACACTGACATACATAAATACACATAGACACTCTAGTTATTTCTGCAGAACGGGATGGCCATACTGTTCTCTGCTCTTCAACCAAATCCTTTGGCATCAATAATATTCTCCTTTGCCTACACTTTTAGTGCAAATGCTAATGCAGTTGTCACCAGCTCACCAGGCAGTACAGTCGTTTCGGCTACCAACTGCTTTGATGCGATTTTCTGATAAACTGATTCATAATGTATGCAAGGGCTCAAAACCTTACGATGTGTATCCAAATTCACCCTATGTGGCCCAAAGCACATTTTTTCTTAAAATGAACTTGAATCATGAAGTGATATGGCAGCTTGTTATTAATGAGCAACACAGTTGCATGTCTTGTGTTATGTTTAAGCTGAGAGTTTGCTGTGGCTGTTATCACTGGTGGAAAGCAATGTCATAATCTTCTTTTGTCCACAGTTTAAATTAGATTAATAGAAAAACCCTCATATTCACTTGTTAATGAATTGATCATCTGTTCATTTATCCATTTACCTGCAGAATTTCTGGCTGAAAGTAGCAGATAAAGGATAAACTTCAATATGGCACTTGCTTGATAACTGTTACTTTGAATCACTTGCTATTTGTGTTGAAATGTTACTCATGAAATACAGTACATATGTTAAATTGAGGTAGAGAGTATTGCTGCATTCAAAATCAAATAGCGTAGCTTCAGGTGCGCAGAGCCCAAAAAATATTTTGTCACTCCCAAAAGTTGATGTGCACACAGAATAAAGCATTTTTTTTCTTTGCATAGTGAAAAGGTACAAGTGGGTATTGACAGAGTAAAAACCAAATCTGTGATAACTGCAGTTAAAAAAGAGAAAAAATAAGGAAATAAAGGAACAAGAAAATCTGAGCTTTTTTTTCTGACACCCTCCTTCCTAGTAACTCTTGCCTTGATCTGCTTACAGGGGATTTATGTGTATGTTTGTTTGTGCAGCCGCAGTAGTATGTTTTACATGTCTTTGGGTCTTCACCCAAAAATGAAAATGAGCCATGATTTACTCACCCTCAAGCCATCCTAGGTGTAAATGGCATTATACTTTCAGACTAATAGATAGATAGATAGATAGATAGATAGACTTTATTGTCACTACATGTACAAGTACAATGCAACAAGATGACGTTTGGAGCAAGCCTCCGAGCCGCAGCTATTTAAAGCGCCGCCACACGCTCTCCAGAAAAAAATGCAGATTTGCAAAGCATACATATGCAAAAAAAAATAAAAAATACAATCAGAGTTATATTTTAAAAAATCTTGGCTAATCTACTGGAAGTGAATGGCAGTCCAAAATGTTAAGCCCAAAAAGTGCACCTCAGAAGGCCTTTATAACACCCTGGAGTCGGGCAGATTACTTTTAAATTGGATGGATGCCCCTTTTTTGGCCTTCACATTTTGGGCTGCCAGTTACTGCCATCATAATGCTTGGAAGAGCCAGGATTTTTTTTTTTTACATAACTTGATTGTATCCGTCTGAAAGAAGAATGTCATAGGATGGCTTGAGGGTGAGTAAATCATGGGGTAATTTTCATTTTTGGGTGAACTATCGCTTTAACGTTAGCAGACCTTTAGCAAATTGCTGTTTGTTGATTGCTCCATGGTATCCTTCCTCCATTGTTTCTATGTTTTTTCCAGTGTATTTCCTAGTTTGTATAGTCAATAGTCCGTACAGTATTCAGATGGCAAAGGTCACCTATATTCAGAAGGCGGCATTGCAAGAAAAAAATAGATGGAGAACCTGTGGTTATCTGAGCTGTGAGAGATTTTTGAGTTGTGGTAGTATGGTAGTGATTATGGTTGAGCAGGTGTTAGAGTGCTGGATATAATGTCAGGGTGAACATCTGTGCGTATGAGAGGGAGAGAGTGCACATGTAAAAATGTAAAAGGAGAGAACTATTTCAAAGATAGCAGCTTGTATACAGTGTCCCAAGCCAAAATTATGAGTGAGACTGAAAGATCGATTCAGTTTGCTTCCATTAGTAAAGAATTTATAGAGCATCTTCTAATAATCACACATAATCATATACTATTTAAATTCTTCTGTCAGATGTGCAAGAATAATTCACACCAGCAGGCATCTGAACCTAGAAGAGGCCTTTTCAGAGACACACCATCGTTGAGCATCCGTCAGTTCAGTTTTTCGGTGAATTCAACACCGTTGGCACTAGTAACTGGTTGGCTTTTTGGATGAGTCAGCATTGAGCAGTCAGTGAGAAAGATCACTCTGATTGGGTTGTTCAGCTTAGCAAACCAGTGCATGAGAAGAAAAAGGAAAATGATAAGCATATGACAAAGTCGAGAGGACATATGCAGCCTGAGTATTCCAATATACAAATATTTTCATAGTGACAGGGCCATCTGGAACGAAGAAAATAAAGACCAACTGATTAACATGTTTCATATTCAAAATGGTAAGCAAGAGCTGCTTAGTTTACTGTATTTATATCCGCAGTTCTAGTTTTGATTTTCCTTTTTAAATAACAATGAAGACTATTGCCACTTGCTGGTATAGACAGTTATTTCCTCCCACACAGATGCAGGAAGTATGCGCAAGTTGACCATTACCTGTAGTCTTTAAGGTAGGACTGGGCGATATGGCCAAAAAGTGATCTCGATAAAAAATGCTCATATCAGTCGATATCGATAATCGATTTTGATAAATGTTAAATATTTCTTTCTTTCAAATTTAAAGGCAGGTTTTGGCTCCCAAGTGAAAGTTAACCAGTTAATTGAGGTTTTAAGCTACTCTTTATTGTCAGAATATATTTTCGTGTTTTTGAATTCCTTACCCTTTTCCAGTCATTTTTACTTAAATTAAATATCTTAATAGAAAAAAAATCATGTTTTAGTTTCTGCATGTGCTAACGGGTGATATTGATTCTAGTCATGAAACGGGTTTGTGCTGCCTGATATATCTTCAGCACAGTTTGCAGTGCAGGCTGCAGTATTAATAATATTACATTTAGTCTTAGAAATGCACATTTGACAGTGAGTTGACAGTAGTAGTAGCTTGTGTTAGGAGGATACAGATGTAAATGTATGGTCATTAACAAAAACATGGACATCTGGAAAAATTGTAACAACCTCATTTCTATATGGTAAAATTTTTATATTCTGAGTTCATATATCAGGTCTTCCATATTATCATACATTTAGATCATGATGATAACCACAGTAAAAACCATGCATATAGCTTTTCACTACCATGGTCCAATGTATGGTAGCCTAAAAACATTCAGTAGCCTATTAATGCACAAATTCTATAGCTAAATAAAAAAATACTGTAATAATATTTTATTACTCCTTTAATACATAATA
Organism: Gobiocypris rarus; assembly: GCA_023029165.1. NCBI lineage: Eukaryota > Metazoa > Chordata > Actinopteri > Cypriniformes > Gobionidae > Gobiocypris > Gobiocypris rarus. The sequence goes on along the minus strand of CM040918.1, from coordinate 27,729,016 downwards.
ATATAATACAATTCTATATGAATATCCTACATTTCTGCCAAAGATATAGTGCAGTTAGTGTCACCACAGTAAATCCATGGTAAATGATGGAGATTTGTAGATGGAAAATCCTTCTGACTGTATCATTGCACAGTGTTTAGTGTTTGTCAACGCTGTTTTGTCTGGCTTTAAAGTAGTTTAAATCACAAAGACACTTGTTTTTGGCTGAGTTAACGCACTCCTCACTGGATCTCACAGCGCTGTTCAGTGACTGAGACCGATCAGAGTAAACGGATCTGCTCGCGCTGCCGTTTGGACTTTGACCCGAGCGGATAAATATAGTCTGTATGGCGCGGTTCAAATCAGTCACTGAATTCGTCCTACCTTTTATCGACAACTTTGTCATCTTCGCTAGGTTAGTTTCACTTTCATGTTCTACTTTCAACATTTCCACTCATTTTGTCCTTCTCGTGTCCAGTTTTCTCTGCCAGTAGAGCTTGTACTCTGACGTGCAAGCTGAAAGCTGCTCGCTGACTGGCTGTTGTTGCGTTTATTTCTGTTGTGTGATTGGTTGTTACATTAATCCATATCGAGTAAAAATGTCCAGAGCTTGTCATCGTTATCGAAATTAATTTTATCGCGATTCGATATGATATCGTTTATCGGGCCAGCCCTAGTTCAAGGGTAACTTTTTAGCCCAGACGCAGGCAATGCAAGCCGACAACACATTACGGTTTCGTCGCCGCTAGTTCTTTGATGACGATTTGGGGTGTCAAGGGCTTGGATTTTACGTCAAATGTTGTCACATTCTCCTATTAGATGTGTAAATACAATTTACATCAGCAGCCATCTGAACCAAGAAGAGTCCTTTTAGGTATACACTGATATACTCTAGACTGGGTAAACCTGTACATTCTTTTTTTACTGCTTCTGTTACAAATTTGCGGGAACCAATCACAGACTGGCTTATCCACCTGGCACACTATTGGCGGGTTTAACACAATGACGGATAGAGAAGTGGTGGATCGATGCCTGTTGATCACACCACTTGTGGTCTGATTGGTTGAAGGACTATCCAATTGCACACAGAGTCATTTGAATTATGCTTGTTGATCACGCCTCTTGTGCAGTGGAAAATACATAGCAGACTCCCCAGACCAATATTCAATGTTAAAAGATTGAGCTTGGTCTGGTGATAGCCAGACAACTTGGCACATCACTGTATTTTAATACAGTGATTTGTTGCTAGGTGCTTTAAAAAAAAAAAAAGTTGCTAAATGGTTCTGAAAAGTCCCTATGTTCGCTATACAGTATTATACTGCTGTCATGTATTTCATACTTTTTCATCTTTTCATCTTTTTATCCCAAAGCGAAGAACGAAAAATAAATAAAATCTTATCATGTTTTATATTGTTATTAGTAGTAGAATTAGTAGTAGTAGTAGTATTTGTAAAGACGTTTGTGAATAAGGGAAGGAAGGAGGCGGGAACCGGCAAACATTTAAAGACTTTAATAAAATAAATAAACAAAATGAAAGTAAACCGCGGGCAGCCACTAACATACGGCTGCCCGCACACACATCATAAAACGTAAACACAACGTAAAATCCAGGCCTGGTCCTCTCTCGTCTTGCACTGTCGTCACTCCTCCTTTTATGCTCCCGTCACTCCTTCATGAGGCAAGACCGTTGTGGCGCACAGCTGGCGCTCATCAAAATGATTTCGCCATCGGCCCACTCTCATGGTCCCTCGCCTCACTGCTTGCCCCAGTATTATCTTATCAGTATTATTATTCGTTTTAAAATTATAAATATATTCATACATAGTTACCACATTTTAGTTCTATTCCTTTAAAAAAAATGCTTGCTTGACTGATGTTAAAAGTGTAGTTGTTTTGCTTTTTAGATCATATAGCTTATGCATGTATCTTAATGTAAAAGGCTGTGCCATTTTACAAAGATCAACTGAGTTGAATATGTATACAGGCATGTCTTGCCAAGGTGTGTGTAGAGCAGGGTTGCCAGGTCTGTGCAACAAAAGTAGCCCAAAAATAGCCCAAAGCAATTTTCTCCATCTGGCGGCGGAACTTTCCACTGAATTTGTACATCTGGGAGGTTTTGGAGCACCAAAACCGTACTTACGGGTGTGGAAATCAACCCCTTAGAATTGTTTTTAAAGTAGCCCAATTCTGTGGGAAAACCAGGGACTTGGCAACATTGGTGTAAAGGGTTTAAGGAGGTGGCTTTCTTACTAGTGTAAAATTGTCTTTTTAACCAACACTTTTCTCTTCCTCTGGGTCCTGCCTGTGGGTCTGTTAGATGAGATAAAAAGCAGAATTGCTGTTTGTCTCTGCTCTGGGTATGTCTAAAATAGCTCTTGTGTAATGGGAGCTTTATCAGAACCTGCTGCTGGAGTGACAAACTTTGTCTATGTTTAGATCTGAGCTCTCGGCTAATATTATCAGAAACCCCATCATACCAACATAAGACAGCATCACTGGGTCCTAGCAGAAATAGGTTTAGTCTCTTATGCAGCAGGACTGAGATTGCTATCCAAAAGACAACAAGGCTCAGACACTGTATATTTATTTGGCAGCACAATTTTGATATTTACTACAAAACATCACTACACATCTCCAGTTCTGAGAAAAGTTTGCTTATCCCCATAGACTTTTTATTGTAAGTAATGTAGTGTTTCTGCTGAGTAACAGAGTTGCCACTCTATACAATTAATGACATGAAATTCAATCACAAAATTCGTATAAGCTGATTGGTTCTTAATATGTAATGGCATGTAGGCGAATAATGTAATTCGCCTATATTAAAACTTTGATGAAATCATACCGGACCATTAAAATGAGCATTTGCGCTGTTGCTTTCCCAAAGTGAAGTGAATCTTTTCAGCCACACAATATTGTTATTTCTGTGTTACAAATATTCAAATGATCACACAGGTACTGTTAAAAAAGCGAATTGTTCGGATATAAGCACTGATGTCTACGGAGGCAATCAAAATAGAGCAAATCACTTTTTGAAAGTAACCTGGCACTTCAAATAACAATTTTATTGATTACATTAAGCCACCAGGTGGCGACAAGGGACTAATAAAAAACGTATTTGTCATTGAATCATTCATTCAAGAGATTTGTTCAGAAAGGCTGATTCATCCAGTAATGAAACAAGTTAAATATTTCTGAATAAGTCATTGAATCATTAATTTAAAGCACTTAATTTTTTTTTTACAATAATAATAATTAAACATTTTAACCACTTCAGCTCTGCGCCCCACATTTGGGTCCAAATTTGCATACGTAATAATTATTCGAAATATGCTTCAGAGCTGAATTGGTTAAATAGACCACAGCAATCAACATTTTATCGGAACCTCTAGTAAATTACATGCTATTTTGTTTAGTTGTCTGTTTAGAATCGTGGGAGAATCATGATCTCTATTTGAAACTAAAACAATTATTCCGAATCGTGCTGCTCTACTGTCAGCCAATGAGCGTGCATGGATGCTCCCCATACCCTTATAAAAAAGTTTGTTCAAGTGTGCTAAAAACTAAACTAAAAATTAACTATACTTTCCTTCTACTTTTTATGTACTTCTCATAAATATACTTAAAATTACACTAAAGTATACTTGACTTGTACTGACAGAAAAGTCTAAGTATATTTGGTCTATACTTGTACTCAATCTTTTGATCAAGACTACTTCAAAGTACATTTAAGTATTCTAAGTATACTTGTAGTTGTGTCTGACTGGCAATTTAAAAAATGCTGGTGGGGAAAGAGTTAAAGTACAGTTAAAGATATAACCTAAATAGGAACATAGTACTTGAAGTGCAAAAATAATATATATTAAAAAAAAACTACAAGTATGATGTGAAGTTCACTTAAAGAAAACTTACAAGTATACTTGCAGTATAAAAGTACTTATCTAGTAGTTTACTGAGAGTATACTTCAAAGTGTACTTGCATAAACTAAAGAATGTTCTACAAGTATTCAACTAGAAAACTAGTAGTACTTATAAGTATTTATTCACTTGTAGTATAGTTGCAGTACAAACAAAAGACATAGCTGTAAACTAGTTGTGTACTCAAAGTTTACTACTGTTAAACTTAAAAAATACTTAAAAGTATATTTTGTGCACTAATAATTGGGCCAATTTAGTCCCAAGTTTTATTGAAACAGTTCACTTACAAGTATACTTCTAGTACATTGATATTAGTATACTTGCTATGTAAAGTGTACTTAAAAATATACTTGAACTTTACTTAAAGCTGCTGTCCGTAACTTTTTTTGTGTTCAAGATTTACAAAGAATGTACAACATGAATCCATTTTCCAAACCGTGTTTTTGTCTTCATTATTATGTTACACATAATACGTGTTTGTATTGGGACTATTTCAGACCAGTCTGGTAGGAACCGCTGCGGAGGAGCACAGTCCCTGCGTGACTCAGTAGTATCGTACGTAGTGAATCTAAAATACAGGTCCTTCTCAAAAAATTAGCATATTGTGATAAAAGTTCATTATTTTCCATAATGTAATGATAAATATTAAACTTTCATATATTTTAGATTCATAGCACACCAACTGAAATATTTCAGGTCTTTTATTGTTTTAATACTGATGATTTTGGCATACAGCTCATGAAAACCCAAAATTCCTATCTCAAAAAATTAGCATATCATGAAAAGGTTCTCTAAACGAGCTATTAACCTAATCATCTGAATCAACTAATTAACTCTAAACACCTGCAAAAGATTCCTGAGGCTTTTAAAAACTCCCAGCCTGGTTCATTACTCAAAACCACAATCATGGGTAAGACTGCCGACCTGACTGCTGTCCAGAAGGCCATCATTGACACCCTCAAGCGAGAGGGTAACGAATAGGCTGTTCCCAGAGTTCTGTATCAAGGCACCTCAGTGGGAAGTCTGTGGGAAGGAAAAAGTGTGGCAAAAAACGTTGCACAACGAGAAGAGGTGACCGGACCCTGAGGAAGATTGTGGAGAAGGACCGATTCCAGACCTTGGGGGACCTGCGGAAGCAGTGGACTGAGTCTGGAGTAGAAACATCCAGAGCCACCGTGCACAGGCGTGTGCAGGAAATGGGCTACAGGTGCCGCATTCCCCAGGTCAAGCCACTTTTGAACCAGAAACAGCGGCAGAAGCGCCTGACCTGGGCTACAGAGAAGCAGCACTAGACTGTTGCTCAAATTTTGCATGTCATTCGGAAATCAAGGTGCCAGAGTCTGGAGGAAGACTGGGGAGAAGGAAATGCCAAAATGCCTGAAGTCCAGTGTCAAGTACCCACAGTCAGTGATGGTCTGGGGTGCCATGTCAGCTGCTGGTGTAAGTCCACTGTGTTTTATCAAGGGCAGGGGCAATGCAGCTAGCTATCAGGAGATTTTGGAGCACTTCATGCTTCTATCTGCTGAAAAGCTTAATGGAGATGAAGATTTCGTTTTTCAGCACGACCTGGCACCTGCTCACAGTGCCAAAACCACTGGTAAATGGTTTACTGACCATGGTATTACTGTGCTCAATTGGCCTGCCAACTCCCCTGACCTGAACCCCAAAGAGAATCTGTGGGATATTGTGAAGAGAAAGTTGAGAGACGCAAGACCCAACACTCTGGATGAGCTTAAGGCCGCTATCGAAGCATCCTGGGCCTCCATAACACCTCCGCAGTGCCACAGGCTGATTGCCTCCATGCCACGCCACATTGAAGCAGTCATTTCTGCAAAAGGATTCCCGACCAAGTATTGAGTCTATAACTGAACATAATTATTTGAAGGTTGACTTTTTTTGTATTAAAAACACTTTTCTTTTATTGGTCGGATGAAATATGCAATTTTTTTAAAATAGGAATTTTGGGTTTTCATGAGCTGTATGCCAAAATCATCAGTATTAAAACAATAAAAGACCTGAAATATTTCAGTTGGTGTGCAATGAATCTAAATTATATGAACGTTTAATTTTTATCATTACATTATGGAAAATAATGAACTTTTATCACAATATGCTAATTTTTTTTAGAAGGACCTGTATATGATCGCGCCGTTTTTTTTAACCTTATTTGCCAGAAGTAATGGCGCTGGGAAATACTAGATGAGATTCGTCTAATATGAGGTAAAAATAACATAAACACTGTTCTCGCAAAAACCAATCGTTTCGTGTCTTAAGACATCAATGTGTCACCATGAGCCACAGGATTTTTGTGCATGTTGTCTGTGGATGTTTTTTTACTCTCATAGAATTATTACCCATTGACATGCATAATAGGACTGGAACAGAGCAACGGTTGGAGTTAAAAATCATAATTTGTGTTCTACTGAAGAAACAAACACACCTGGAAAACCCAGGGGTAAGCAGATAAACATCAAATTTTCATTTTTGGGTGAACTAACCCTTTAAAGAAAAATGAACAGGTCTTTGAGAGCCATGCAATAAAATGCAAATTAATTATTTACAAATCATACAATGTGATTTTCTGGATTTTTGTTTTAGATTTAGAAGGGCAGTCATTGCTCTGAGATATTTTGCTACTTCTCCAGACAGCAATGTCTTGTATTATGAGCACCTGAGAAGCAAGACTTGCAGCCCTCGATTTAGGAGTAATGCGAAGGTGCCTGACAGTGAAAAGGGGATTAGGATCTATTGCTCCTATATATACAGTTTTAGTTGTGTTTTAAGTGTATACTAGTTGGATAAAATAATTTATACATTTCTGTGCTATGTGTTCACACTAGAGTTACTATGTCTGTATCACAAGGTATGAAGGTATTTGTAAGTGGCAGCAGATGAAGGGTCATACGAGGTCAAGGATCACACAGGTGGAGGTCACTTTAAGCCTCTTTAAGGAAGCCCATTTTGAATAGAAACAATATTTCTTTGGAAGCTGCAGATCAGTCTATGTGTGACAGTATGCCCTTTGACCACCCAAAACCTCTTGAATGTTCCAAGAAATATTTATTTGATATAATCTGCTTGAAGTTCAGCCAGCTCATGTTCACAGATGAGGTACTCCGCATTCTCAAGCCTGGAGATGAAGGACTCAGAAGTCCTCGGATAAGTATTCATTAACATCAGTAAACCAGAGCATTAATTCCTCTCTAAGTTAATTCATTTAACAGGAAGACTCTATGCACAAATACACACACACAGTGCCGCTAGTGTGTTTCAGTAGCCGTGGAAATTACTGTAACTAACTGCCCTTGTGTCATTTTTCCAGGCCTGTACACTTGAAGGCAAAATCAGTGAGTGTGTCTTTGCACTGCATGTTGTTTGACTCTGTCCGGCTGCTTATTAGTCTTATAAAGCTTGAAAATGTCAGCTAGATATGCAGTTTTAATACAGAATGCATCACTAGTGCATGATTATAATGTTTCAGAAAAGTTTAAGAAGCCCTTGGCCATGACACAGGCAGCACATCTGTGCATTACAGTGAAGTTTGATGCACTTTATAATCTTACAGATGGGCAAAGAGTCTCTGATCAATATACTGAACATAAATGATGAGCTCATACCTCCCTGCCATTGCTGTGATTTCATACAGTGGAACAGGTTTTGGCAATCTTTTGCTATTGTATCAATCCTGTCTTTAAAAGACTTATTCCACAGCTTGCAGTTTATAGTGTCTCTAATATTTAAAGCTTCAGTTCAATGATAGAAAATCCTTTTTTTATGCAAGTACATAACCAGCCAGTGTTCAAAACTATCTCCTTACCTTAGCCCGATTCACAACGGTAAGCTTGCAATAATGTGTTATAATATAATTTTAGGGGTACTGGTAGCTTTCCACGGGAAATTTGAGTATGCCGCTGTTTGTCTTTGCGTCATTACGTCATGTCTGTATACATAAAGGAGTCCCGGGTTGGCTATATCACATGAGGATGCTGCAAGTGTCGGATAATTTATACCCTTTTCACAAAGCAGCTGGAATAATAAAACGTATCATTTTAATGGTGAATTATAATCCAGAAAGGTCCAAACAACAATCATCAGTGATAACTGGATATTCAACCGTAGTCAAAAGAAAAAGATTACACGGGACACTTCTACAGGTAATGCTAAAACACAGTAAGTAAACATAGTCACACAATGCTGATTTTGTTAACATAGCAAAGTACAACAATAATATACATTTTCACTGTTTGATGTGGTAGGAGCTAAGCGATCGTTTGATTTAATCACCAATGGTAGCGTGATTCATTGTAATGCCTTTTTCCTCAGTTGGTCTGAACAAATGTGGCAGATGACATTTTCCGGTCATACTCCAAGACGTAGAATCTGTGATTGCGAAGTACAGTATCAACACCAGTGCAGTGACTAACAGCCATAGGGTTGCCAGGTTTTCACAACAAAACTCACCCAATTGCTACTCAAAACTAGCCCTATCATGTTTAATGTGTGGGTTCCCTGGTAAAAATTGTGATCCAGGATGTAAAATCTGCGTTTATTTGCCGGGGTTCCCCTGATAAAATTCACATTTCCTGGGCTAAATATCACATCACTTCAACACGTGTACATGAAAAACAGCCCGCGGCAACAGTGTTAACCTCTTAACCAGCGCCCCACTTTTGAAAATTTTCTGAAAACGACATACCCAAATGAAAATGTCTGCAGCTCTTAAACTCTATGGCCTATATTCATAAATATGGTCTTATAAAATCTTTTAAACTAGACACATCAAATAGTGTTACCCAAGAGTCATAATAGCTCAAAGTTGTATATGAACAGAGTAATATACATGTAAATATACATGTAAGTGACTCACATTTTTTTAAAATTATTATTCACTTAGGAAAAAAATGATTAGATTTTAATGTTGAGGTCCTGAAATTAACCATAATATAAAACTGAATGTCTGATCATGTTTTGATTCAAATTTGAGGATGATTCTCTCAAAATTGTAGCTTTTATATCAAGAAAAGACTAGGCGTCCTTTCCAAAAGGCCTTTTATTTTAGAACATTTGTAATTGTAAAGAGTAGTTTTTTATTCAAATAAATCTGCAATAAACTGCTGATTATGATTAATTTACAGTTACTTAAAAACTAAATGAACTATTTACAGAATTTTTAAAGTGTAAAAAACTCCTTTAGTTGATAAACAGTCTGTCTTAGAGTCTGCGTGCTCCACTGCAGTGTTGCGCAATCTGACTGGCAGGCGCTTGGCTGCTATGGAGATTGTGACTAGAGGCATATTCACCAATAATGCTTACAAACACAACGTAAGATAATGCCTTGTGATTAGTTACTACGTCCGTCAATCAAACCTTTGCTGGCAATGCATTGGCTAGGCATTGATTGCCTTTATCCAACGAAAACCATGCACGCTTTGATTGACAAATCGCGGAGCGAGTAATGCGCCAACTCTGTATAATGACTCCTCAGAAAGCCTGTGATTGAAGCAGAGAGACCTGGGAGGGTTTAACGTGACAGGAAGAGAGAGTCCACAGTACAGGGGAGATCGTCAGAAACGGATTAGAATCGATAATTCATTGAAAATGGACACGATTGATTACTCTAACTCAAAACGCTCACGTAAACAAAGGAGTATTTTTTTGTTGTTTTGGATTAAAAAGTGGGATGCATTTTGAAGAGTGGACTCTTACACGGACATGTATGCTGTTGTTTTTTGGATTCGTCAGATCTGATCTGCACAATAGGAGATGAAAGATGAGTACCTGGTTTATTATGCTAATGTTTAAAAAGCTAGTGCTTCAGCATTTCATTTAACCCTTTCCTCTCTGGTGTATTTATTGCAAAAACGAGTTCAGAACATGAATCTCAAGTGTTTTTTTGCTTTCAAATGAAGCATAGTTTGTGATGGTTGATTGAATAGTTTGCATAAAACAAAAGTGAATAAAAGTAGAGACACGCCCACTTACGTCAATCCCCCCGCCCACGATCCGGTGCGGGTTAAAACCGCAGACTTGGCAACACTGCTGACAGCCACACATACTCCTCAAAACATTCAATTAATCCGCGCTGAGGATCCATGCCAATTCACAATCAAGCAAAGAAGATAATTTCCCAAAAAAATTCAATTGCAGGTTTCAAACAGAGATGGTGATAAAGAGGCAAAATTTACAGACTGCAGCTTTTTTGCTTACGAGGTTTCATGGACATTCATGAATGCTTTGAAAAGGCATGATTAGATGTTTCCTTAAAATATTCAGCAAACATTCAGACTTTTGCCATGTTTGATTCATCTCTATATTCTGAGGGGTCTGGTCAGATTATTTTTTTGTTACAAGTGTCTCTTCATGTGCATTTACAACCTGTCCATTCATAAAAATAAAAAAAAATCCTCTTTCAGACCACATTCAGACACTGTTTTTGGCCAATTCAATGTAACTATAAAATTAATATTATAATTTTATTGTAATTATTAAATATATTTAACAAAATAAGAAATATTCTGTAATGCAATTGTACAGTAAAAAAGTAATACAATAATTGTATTTTACTGTAAAATTACAATAGTATTTTTTAATGTCTTAAATTACAAACAATATACCATCAAGCTTTTATTTTGAGAGGTTGCTGGCGAATAAAAAAAATGCACCATCCGCTTTCAGAGGGCACTGCTTGATTCACAGTAAATGAACCAAGCTACTCTGAGACTGAAAATTGTATCAGGTCAAGTTGCTGCACACTTAATAGGTGTTGATTTGTAAATGTGGGTGGTCATGTGAACCATGAACATTTCTGAATGAGTCTTTTTTTTTTTTTTTTTTTTTGTAGTGTAGTTTTAATAAACGGTCTGGGTGTTTAAAATAAGATGTTCTGTGTCACTCTGCCATTCTTTCCTGATCTAGGAGCTTGACTGGTTTTCGCTTGGCCTCTAAACAGAACCTGCCCTGCCCGACCAGGCTCTAAGATTTTTTGTCCCAACCACAAGTTGCAATTGTGTGAAACCCCCACTGAACATGCCAGTGGCAGCACGCCCGGAAAATCTCTGTATTCTATGTCCCATTCTTGCTGAATGAAAGATGTACCCTGTGAAAAACACAGTTTCTTTCATTGCCCAGCAAATGGAGAAATCAGTTGTCTCATTTAAGTAAAAAAAGTATAGAGCTTTATAATATAGCATAGCTCGTATCATTTGCTCAAAGAATTTCTCTTCTGAAACGCTAAAGTAGGTTACTGGGGTCTTTTTAAAAGCATCTTCAAAGCTGGAGATTTAAACACAAGTCATCATCTGCTCTCCATTTCTGTCTAGGAGAAACAATTAAGTTACAACAGATATCTCATTTGTGATTTTTTTTTTCTTTCTTGTGTGTTGGCGAGTGTTCTCACAAGGAAAGGCTAGCGATGGAAGTCTTTGTTTATTTTTATTCTTCCTCTCTCTCTGAAATGAGAGGGTTTTTCCATCTTTACTGCTCCTCTGGTTCTGTTTGTGTGATGGCTCATTCCAGTCTCTCTCCTTCACTGAATCAGTCATTCAGTTCTGTTCATTCAGCACACAGTGTAACAACTGGCTCAAAGTTTTGCCCCTGTGTGCAGGACAATACAAGCCTCCCTGATACAATTGAACTATCAATCATTTTTCAAAGCCGAAGATAATCTCCTAGTAATTTTACCAGGTCTCTTTTATGTGTTTACTGCTCTAAAGAGTGTTCACTGGAGTTCGTCCCAGGACTTGATGGCTTGCCGGCTGTTGATTTATTTCTGCCTTGATCCCTCAATAATGTTTGTTGAACTTTGCATTTGGTTCTTCAGTGTACCAAACAGGTATTTATGAAATAATGTGAATTATATACATTAGGCCTAACTCACTTACAAGGTGTTGTATTATTTTCCTAAATATTTTAATGTATTAACTTGAGTATTTTACAAAGTTGCAAGTTTGAACAAATTCATGCAGTGCTCTCTTTATTGCGATTTGTAAAAAAAAAGAAGAAAAAAAGAGCATGACCTTGCGAACGATTTCTTTTTTCTCTGAAATTAAGCCAGACTTTTTCCTGATATCAGAGAACCAATTTATGTTGGAACATTAGAACAAGGTAAAGAACAAATTCATGTGTGTAAATGTGTGAATTAGACAAGAATTTGAATGAATCAGTTAGACAGGAAACAATGAATGAGACCCATTGTTTTGATAGTAAATTGTGTAGAAGATAGAAAACTGTGTTTTATCTTCCTGGTCATTGTTTTTAGTATATTACACCACATTTATATTCACTTCACTCTTAGTAAAACAAACTGTTAAAAATTGTACCTTTAGGGGTACAACAGCTTGTCACTGGGGCAGTACCCTTAAAAGGACATCTTTGCACCTTTTTTACCCTTAAAGTGTGCATATTAGTACCTTAGATATGTCCCGCGAGGTACTACTGTGAACCTTTTAGGGGTAAAAAAGGTACAAAGATGTAATTTTAAGGGTACTGCCCCATGTGACAAGCTGTTGTACCCCTAAAGGTATAACATTTTTGCATGTTTGTGAGCTTAAAACAGCACTACAGTGATGCACATTTATGCGTCAATAATCAAACGTGCATGTCAAACATGTAAAAATACCATTAATAACTGAATAATGAATGTTTTTTCAGCTTATATTCGGCAGACACATTCACTCCTCATGTTAACTGGATAACAGGCGAGTCAGGAGATAGCATGATATTACAAATGAACCTCTAATAATGAGTGTGTGAAGTGAATGAGTGTAAACTTTATAAATGTAATGAGCACAAATCAAAGCCGTGTCTCTGCGCATCTCTCACAAATCAGATCTTTCTAAAGGTGCATTTCTACTAATAGAAATATCTATAATATTTTAATATTTGAAACCATGTGCGTAAACTCTATGAATTAAATAAGTTGCATGATCACAAATTGCCAAGAGTAATATCAACTAAGATGCTGAATCATACATGTTTTCTACTTCTAGATATGTCTATTTAAAAGGTTTAAACCTTGTACGATATGATAGGTACAGTGTTAAAGTATTAAATGTCACAGATATATATTTACTGAGTAATTCACTATTTTGTAGAAGAGAGTCAAAGTGGCAATTTTCACATGAGTTTTGCAGCCAAATTAGAGGGGTGTACAAGTGTCTTTAGAAAGATGGCAGCATCAATATTTTATTTTTAGGCTTTTTTTGGTTGGTTTATTAGTAAAATCTGTTGACTTTAGCAATCTGTTTTATTATACGCCAACAGTGACAGTTCAAAATTTTGTTTTTTTTGCCTCAAGTTTGTATGCCTGTAACTCAAGAAGTATTAAAGATATCTTAATATCCTTTAAGATTCTGGTTCTCAACAAACTTTCCTTTTGGTATTTTCATTTTAAAGTCCCTCGATGGTTCCATCCCAGAGATATGGTGATCTTTATTGATATTTACGTTTGTATTTCTACAATAAAAAATATTAACAAAATCTAAAATTTGAGCTGGGGAAGTTTCCGAAATTTGGTTGATTTGGCATGGAATGACCCTGTATGTTTTTCTTTAGCCTATGTTTCTTTCTCATGTTCAGAGATGGCAAGCATGTATTTTTAGCCTATGTTCAGATTTGCATTTGTAGGCAAAGTAGAAATTGTTTTAGCAATTTTCAACCACTGCATATTTTATTTGAACTTCTATGTTCTCTAATCAGCTATTTTATAAAGAGTTCAACTCCTCTTTTTTTGAGGATGTGGATGATTATCCTGACATTATCCTGACATAAGTATACGATGTACACAAAGAACAAGCATGCTAAATGTCGCACTGCACACAAGGCTATTGGCTCCGACAATTAGAAGATATTTAAAGAAATGTTATAATTATATTGAAGAATTATGAGTTTATGAGGTATACAAGGTACACTATATTGCCAAAAGTTGGGACACCCCTCCAAATCATTGAATTCAGGTGTTCCAATCACTTCCATAGCCATAGATGTATAAAATCAAGTAGACTGCTTCTACAAACATTTGTGAAAGAATGCGTCACTCTCAGGAGCTCAGTGAATTCAAGCCTTGTACTATGATAGGTTGCCACCTGTGCAATAAGTACATTTGGGAAATACCAAATATTCCACGGTCAACTGTTAGGTATTATAACAAATGTGGAAGCAATTGGGATTAACAGCAACTCAGCCATGAAGCGGTAGGTCACGTAAAATCACAGCGCATGTTGAGGTGCACAGTGCGCAGAAGTCGCCAACTTTCTGCAGAGTCAATAGCTTCAGACCTCCAAACTTCATGTGGTCTTCAGATTAGCTCAAGAACAGTGCATAGAGAGCTTCATGGAATGGGTTTCCATGACCAAGCAGCTGCATCCAAGCCTTACATCACCAAGTGCACTCCAAAGCATCGGATTTACTGGTGTAAAGCATGCCACCACTGGACTCTAGAGCAGTGGAGACGTGTTCTCTCGAGTGACGAATCACGCTTCTCTGTCTGGCAATCCGATGGACGAGTCTGGGTGTGGTGTTTACCAGGAAAAACGGTACTTGCCTGACTGCCTTGTGTTAAGTGTACAATTTGGTGGAGGGAGGATTATAGTGTGGGTTTTTTTTTTTTAGGGGTTCGGCTTGGCCCCTTGGTTTCAGTTAACCCTCTGATGCTTTTTTGGACAGTTCTGACCGGATTTTAATTTTTTTATTTAAAAATTCACTGCTTCATCGGAATGATATGAAACTTGGTGACTTTTCTAGTATTAGGTATGTAAACACACCAAAAATTGGGGTCATGATTCGAGCATGCTAATTGGTTTATTTAAAAAAAAGAGTAGCGTTTATTGTCTTCGGTCAAAAATGACCGACCATAGGAAATGAATGTGAAATCGTCAAAAACACAAAAATTCTCTGAATATTTGTGTGTATAATCTACAAATCGGCCACAATGCTTAAAAAAAGTACACAGCAGTAAAGGGGTGACACTATAAAACATCAAGATTTCACTAAACGTGTTTGGAGGAAGAAGAACACCTACTGTGAAGCATGTGGGTGGTAGCATCATGCTTTGGGGGTGTTTTTCTGCACATGGGACAAGGCGACTGCACTGTATTAAGGAGAGGATGACCGGGGCCATGTATTGCGAGATTTCGAGGAACAACCTCCTTCCCTCAGTAAGAGCATTGAAGATGGGTCGAGGCTGGGTCTTCCAACATGACAATGACCCGAAGCACACAGCCAGGATAACCAAGTAGTAGCTCTGTAAGAAGCATATCATGGTTCTGGCGTGGCCTAGCCAGTCTCCAGACCTAAACCCAATAGAGAATCTTTGGAGGGAGCTCAAGCTCCGTGTTTCTCAGCGACAGGCCAGAAACCTGACTGATCTAGAGAAGATCTGTGTGGAGGAGTGGGCCAAAATCCCTCCTGCAGTGTGTGCAAACCTGGTGAAAAACTACAGGAAACGTTTGACCTCTGTAATTGCAAACAAAGGCTACTGTACCAAATATTAACATTGACTTTCTCATGTGTTTAAATACTTATTTGCAGCTGTATCATAAAAATAAATAGTAGTGGTGGGCCGTTATCGGCGTTAACGTGCTGCATTAACATCAGACTCTTATCGGGCGTTTAAAAAAAATATCGTTGTTAATCTATTCTCAAAGTTGGGTTGGGAGCTGGGTCTATACTACGCAAGCTAGGATGACTTTCACCGTGATATTTTAGCGCGGATGTATAGCTACCTAGCCGAATTGCACTGTATGGAGCGAGAACAAGCGTGTATGCTGTGAAATTACCACATCAAGCGTGAACACTGTCTTCCGAACTCGGGTGCGCACCCACGAACCGCACTCGAGTCCTGACGAGCGTGACTGACGTACTGTAAGCAGAGCAGCTGTAAATCTAATTTCTACTCGTCGTCAGTGTTCTTTTAGAGCATTTGCAGTACATTCGCGGCAGATAGATGCCAGTGCCATTACGTACTGTAGCTTTGGTAACAAAATCAACGGTTCAAAAACAAAAATATAAAAAAGTTAGGTGAACAACGCTATTCATTCTGCCACCTTCTTGCTCGATGTCGTGGTAAACAGCTGCTGCTTTGACGCAAACGCAACCCGGTTTCGGACCCAAATAATATAATATGAACACGGTCCTGGGAGCAATCGAACTCAGGTTCGATCCAGGCAATCGAACCAAGTGTGAAAGCACCAGTCATTATTTGGGTAGCACACATATTCTGAATGCCATTTTAATCTAGATTAATCTAGATCACAGTGAGATTAATCTAGATTAAAAAAAAAATCTATGCCCACCACTAATAAATAGTTTAAAAAAAATCATACATTGTGATTTTTTTTTTTTTAGATTATGTCTCTCATAGTGGAGATGCACCTACGATGACAATTTCAGACCCCTCCATGATTTCCAAGTGGGAGAACTTGCAAAATAGCAGGGTGTTCAAATACTTATTTTCCTCACTGTATATTGAAGGCCTAGTCTCTATTTTAACCTGAAATGCTGCAATAATAATAATAAAAAAAAATTAAATGGCAAAAACAGACCATAATTATTGCATAAATATTTAAAAAATACCATCAAATCATCTCAACATACAAAATTAAAAAGAAAAAATAATATAGAAGAAAAATTAATTGCATTGGTTTTACTGGGGTGAAGGAAGTTAAATTTTTTGGTGTCCGTCGGTCACTTATGACTGGGAAGACAACCAATGCAACCCCTAAACAAAGAGCACCAGAGGGTTAAAGGAACTCTTAATGCGTCAGGGTACCAATACATTTTGGACAATTTCATGCTCCTACCTTTTTTGGGACAGTTTGGAGATTGCCCCTCCCTGTTCTAACATGACTGCGCACCAATGCACGAAGCAAGGCCCATAAAAGACATGGATGAGTGAGTTTGGTGTGGAGGAACTTGACTGGCCTGCACAGAGTCCTGACCTCAACCTGATAGAAGACCTTTGGGATGTTTTCGTCCAAAATCAGTGCCTGACCTCACAAATGCCCTTCTAGAAGAATGGTCAATAATTCCCATAAACACACTCCTAATACTTGTGGAAAGCCTTCCCAGAAGAGTTGAAGCTGTAATAGCTGAAAAGGGTGGGCCAACTCCATATTAAACCCTATGGATTAAGAATAGGATGTCATTAAAGTTCATGTGCATGTAGAGGCAGGCACCCCAAAACTTTTGGCAATATAGTGTATATTTGTTAAATAAATACTTTATGAGTTTAAACCCTCACTTCCAGTTTTATCCGAATACAGATCATTTTGAGATTGTTACAAATACAGAAACAGATACAAATATTGGCTCTTCTGCATGCCAGCCCTAGTACCTTCAGTATGCATGTCCACCTGGACCTGTTAAAAGGATGAAACATGACCATAGTGATCATGCCTTTCGTGCATCATAGAATTCCGTATTCTACCATGTGAAATCACAGGATGCATTTTCCTTTGACTGCATCTGTAATAAATTCCTCTTATCATTCTAATTCAAATTCCAGTTAAATCCTGTGGGACTATCCTCTATTGATCACACTTAGGGATGCATCGACAGGATTTTTTGGGACTGGTACCGACACAGATTTTAACGAACAACCATTGGCCAATACCGATATTTGTCACTTGCCCTCTTATTTGAAATGTTGTAAGAAATATACAGAAATAAACAGTGCTTTTTAACAGTTTCCAGGTACAGAAATAAAGTAAACAAATGTTAAATAATTACAACTTTGTTAAACTAAACTTTTATTTTACCTGGTTGACATGAACACCTTTGAGTTTCTGTGTGTGTGTTTATGATGTGACGATAGAATTTGTCGAATGAAATGCTCATGAAGTGACTGGAGATGAAGTTCATGCATTCATGTCCTCATAAATTGAGGCGGCAGAGGCTGCAAAACACTGCAAGTTTCAGTGTGTGTGAGGTGAATGAAACCGTGTGTCTGTCTCATTCATTCTCACAGTGACACACAGAAACATGCAGGATTCATATTTAATCATATCGTCTTTTTGCGGCTTAATATACACATACACTAGTATATATCTCAATTTAATTTAAGTGTACTTACATTTTATTTATTCATTCAAAACTTTGACAAATTACGTGACATTCCACGCATATTTATACTCGAAAGCGCTTTTACACGGCGCGTGATGCCCAAGGGAACGTCTGCCAATTCCACCATGCGGTTGAAACATATAATTTGTATGAATTAAAATAACTTTTAACATTTAAAAACAATTCCACAGCTTTGTTGTATTCTACAAAATTGACTCAATAATGCACAACATTGGAACATTTAAACAAAACAAAAAAGTAATTTTAATTCATAAAATTATACGTTTCAACCACTTGGTGGAATTTGCAGACGTTCTCTTGGGCATCAAGCGCCGTGTAAAAGCGTTTTCGAGTATAAATATGCAGCTATAGGTGATTTTGAATTTATATTTCATGTCGCTATACAATGGTTACACACTTAAAACTGATCGTAGTGTTTATATCTTTGTAAGACTGGCCAATCTATAGAACAATGGCAAGGAAAACTAACTTTATTGCACTCCGAGACCCCCCTCGTGGTCGGGAGCATTTCCGTTGTGTTGTGGCAATTCCGTTGTGTTGTGGCTCGTTTCCGTTGTTTTGTGGCGATTTCGTTGTGTTGTGGCTCGTTTCCGTTGTGATGTGGCGATTACGTTGTGTTGTGGCTCGTTTCCGTTGTGTTGTGGCGATTTCGTTGTGTTGTGGCTCGTTTCTGTTGGTTTGTGGCGATTTCGTTGTGTTGTGGTTTAATTCCGTTGTGTTGTGGCGATTTCTTTGTGTTGTGATTTAATTCCGTTTTGTTGTGGTTTAATTTATTATGGCTGCACTACAGGGCCACCGTAAAAAAACAACCTTTAATGGTAAAAATCCACTGGGGCTGGGAGAAGCAGCTTATTTGCATTTAAAGGAGACACACAGAAAACAGCTAATTTTTCTTAAACCCAAAAATTTTCATTTTCAAAATGGTATATTAAATGATCTGTCAGGAATTTTGATCTGAAACTTCACAGACACACTTACACACCTGACACCTGAGACTTATATTGCATCTTGTAAAAAGGGGCATAATAGGTTTAAAGGAACTGTATGTAAGAAATGTATTTCAATTAATCATAAAATGGCCCTGATATGTCACTAGACATTAAGAAATCATGTTAATTTCAAATACTTATATCACTGTCAACAGTAGTCCGGCCAGGATATTGTCATTTTAAAAGTGAAGTTGCAGCCCTCAACTGATGTTGATGTTGACATGTTGTGTTTTGGCCTGAAGCGCCACCCTCCAAGTATCTACAATGGCGAAGTCAGTAGTGTTACGGCATCCGGGTTGCCAGCTCTGCTCTAACTTTGCTGCAGCTACAAACTTTTTGGATAAAAAAGTCTAACTTTATGAAACCTAAAAGACCTCTCATAAAGCATAAACATAATTAACAGAAAAAAAAGAAAAAAAAAACTTACTGTGTAGGACTCGACACTTGCCATTGGAAGCTCCTTGTAGCAGCCTTAAGTTCCTGCAGCCTATCTGCCAACCTCGAGTCAGGGGAGAGGGGATACACCGCTCTACAGTCATTTGAACGTGATTGCAGTACCAGTTTTGGCCACAATCCTACATACAGTTTCTTTAAAACTCAGACAGCAGTGCAGCAGGAATACATAATATGGTTGTAAATTGATCAAAAATCGGCCGATAAATATCGGCGGCTGACACATTGATGCATCTCTAGTCACACTAGATTGGGGTCCAATTAACTGAACCTTAAAATAATTGAACCTTAAACTAAAGTGTTACCCCGCCATTTTTCTTTGATAGTGAAAATGATTGTTCCATTAATGCATCGAGGACATTACATGTTCTTCCAACAACAAAGATGTGGAATTTGCCATATTGGTCGTCAGTTCTATTTTATTTCAAAGGATTTTGGCTGTACTGCTTTGATTTTAGTTTTAACTTAATTTCAGTTCCGTAAATGCATAAATAAAATACTATAATCTAAAGGTTGATCCTAAAATCGAATCTGTCATGCATTACAGGTAACACTCAGCTCAGAGATTACAGTGTGTGTTTGAGTGAATCAGTGTGCTATTAAGAGCTTAGAGAGGCAAGGAGTCATGAATAAGGGATCAAATAGTCTTAGGATCTCTGGAATTCTTTCCACTTGATTGGATGGGGTATTCACATCCTATCTGACACAAATGTCCTCAGAGTAGCATGAGTAAAAGCACACATTTCATTTCCATGAGCAAATCAATTCAACGAAACAATTCAACGTTTGGTTACACTTTATTTTAAGGTGTCATTGTTACAGTGTAATTATATATTTAAATACTGAGTAATATTAATTAACAGTAGGTACTTATTATAGGGTTAGGGTAGGATTAGGATTTGGTTGAGGGTTAGTTGCATGTAATTATGCATGATTTACTGTTATTATTATGGAAAGTACATGTAATGCAACAATGACAGTATAAAATAAACTGTTACACAGTGTTCCTTACTGTTAATTAACATACAAATTACATGTATCCTCACTTTTCTGTCAAGCCTACATACAGTACGCTTGCAGACAGGAGCCTAAGCAAGTTTTTGTTTGAAAATATTTTCTGTACTTGTCTCACTAACATTACAAAACACATCATGCTTACATGCACATTCTTAACCCAATCATGAGCTAAAATACATGTGGTCATGTTAGGTCATAAATGGATTCAGCATAAACCGACTGACACAGCTAGATGTTCGCCCCTCACCCTGTTTTTGCCCAGCATGTGAGCACATTAACTTGCGTTCGATTGGCTTATTAAACTGTGCATGTGTGATATGTGTCAGGAAAGCATCCTTGCCGCAGATTTAAGTGCATCCATACAGAGCGAGTGTTTTGCGGTAAGGGAGGAGGAACTATATTGCAAACTCAGACTCTTTCTTGAACAAAGAAATTATAAAAATCTGTTCACATCTTATGCAGCCAAAGTATGGTACCGTCAAAATTCTGCAGCTCTTACTGCATAATATATAAGACTGTACGTTTCCCACTCTTTATTTAACATTAAAAAGAAAACTCTGAGTAGGATACACAAATGATTACGTCACTACCAGGAAATAACCTGATTTATTAATAAAGTTTTTGGTTTTGCAAATTGTGCAGTAATTAATAAGTAATAAAAAAGAAAACTTGCTGTTGAGCTTCCATTTTTGAATCACACCATGCCTAATCAGACCCAGCGTCTGAAAAACATTCTATCTGCCCCAAAATAATATCTAGGGTTAGAATTATCATGTCTTAAATCCATAGTATGTTGAAATGAACATCCCAAAGATACCTGGGGTGCGTTTCACAAAAGCATTGTTAGCCAACTATGGTCGCAAGTTCCGTTGTTATCAACATAGTTCAACCAGTCAGTGTTTCCCGAAACTATCGTTCCAATGAACATTCGCAAACAGCATCGCAAACTTGTGTGGTTGCAATGACAGCTCTTGACCTGTGGTTAGAAGTTTCTTGTTTGCATGATATGTGGACTTAATAAGTCCTTATCTTGAGCAAAATAAGCAAGGTGACATTTAGTACAGTCTATATATTTTATTTTGAATACATACAATTTTTATTTATGTTTTTTAAGTTTGTCAAGAGATTTAAAGCACCTTTTTTGAAGAGTGCGCATGTGCGAACGTCCTCTAGTGCGTAATAACGAGCTTATTTTAATCTGATAGAATTAGTATAAAAATAAAAATTTGTCCTCAAGTGCCATGTACATCATTTATAGCAAAAAATCTAGCATGAATTCGATCTCAAAATAATTTATTAAAAGCAGTTGTTACTCCACCACCTGCGTGACATCATTAACCAACGTGGTCGAACGACAGATTTGCGACAATACGGTTTCGGAAAACAGTCGTGACTAGCTAGTTAATTTCTTCAACGATGCAACGTACTATGTTAGTTCAGCAGTGAGTAAAGTGGTTGTTCGGAAAACGCACCCCTGGTTGGTTTAACGTTTACGGTGAATTTTAAATATGTGGATCTTCTAAATGCTAATATTTTTCACATTCATTTGCATTGCTGTGACGTGAAAAAGCAAATTGATATGTTCATGCAGCCGACAGAAACATAAACAAATCAGGAACAAAATCAGAACAAATCACTATAAAGCATATTTTGTTGTTTCGTTTAGATAATCATCAAGGGTTCTAAACTAGAAGCAAATAAAATGGGAGATTATATACACTGCCTGGCCAAAAAAGTCACTTTTTGGATTTAAATAGGCAAACGCTTAAGAGTCAATGAATGGATGATTATTGCAGTGATTATAATTTTTCTAGCATGTTTGTCAAATGCTCTTTTAACCCTAATTTAATGAGTATTGGTTATTTCCATCAAGATTTGCATACATTTTTGGTAAAGTCTTGTATTGACAATGCAAGAGTTAAGCACTCTGTAAAGTCTCCTCCATCACATCCCAAAGACTTTCAATGAATTTAAGTCCTGATTCTGAGGTGCCGATTCATGTGTGAAAATTATTTTTCCTTTGCTCTCCCAACCAGTCTTTCACAATTAAAGCCTGGTGGATCTTGACATTGTCATCCTGGAATATAGCCATTATGTGTCTGCCTACATGGTGGTTTAAGAAATGAAAAGCTACACACTCCATCAATTATGGTTCAAAAGAACTGTTCCCAAAATTATAACATGCTAGACACATAATATCAAATAAATAATAATAACTGCAATAATTATCCAATCATAGACTCTTAAGCATTTGCCTATTTATATCCAAACAATGACTTGTTTTGGCCAGACAGCGTATGTATTTAATTTGAATGCTTTGGCCTTTGTTTAGATTATAAGAGTCCATTTGTAACATTAACAATACCTCACTGTGATCCAGGTCTTTAAAAGTGGCTTGGTAGGTTTGCAACGCCACCATGGTGTGCACCAGCCTGACCCCCACTGCATATCCTTTGCCAACCAGCCTCGTCATTGTTTGTCATGGCTTGAATGAGGAGGATGACCCCAAGGAAAGATAGCTGGCTATCTTTTCAACCTGGGGCATCCTCCCATATCCCCGCTCACACAACCCCTCAACATTCGCATAACTTGAATTAGAGTGAACTACACAGGCTGAATACATAATTTGCCATTTCTTTTCTATTTCTTGTTTCACTCACACATGCACACTTTTTCTCTTTGCCTTTTCACACACACAAGCGGCTTCCTGAAAAGCTGATGACGTGTAATTCAGGCGTGACGTGCCCTTTTATACGTATAGGCACTCCATGTGCTGTCGGCCACCGGGTTCTGCGGGACGCGTCCCCATAGCATCAGCAACTGACGCAGCATTTAGTTCCCCATGAAAAGGAACTATGGTCTGTTACCAGATATTGATTGCAATAATCTTCTAAATGCATATGATGCCAAACTCAAATCAAATGAACAAAAATTAAACTGTAACTGTATATCTTTTTTTTTTTTTAAATTGGGAGAAAAACCATAGAAAACATATTCTCCCACAATTTTGACATACACAGAGTATAGGATACATTATCTGGCAACATGGCTTAAAGGAGTAGTTAACTTTAAAATTAAATTTACCCCATGATTTACTAACCCTCAAGCCATCATAGGTGTATGTGAGTTTCTTCTTTCTGAGAACAGAACTGGAGTAAATATCCTGATGTCTTCAAGCTTGATAATGGCAGTGGCAGGGTCCATTCAGTTTGAAGCTCAAAAAAGCTCATCCATCCATAATAAATGTACTCCACACGGCTCCAGGAGGTTAATAAAGGCCTTCTGAAGTGAAGTGAATATCCATATTTAAAACTTTATAAAGTAAAACATCTAGCTACCGGCAGACTTCCTTCCATATTCAACTTACGGAAAAAAACGTAACTGGTGCGACGTATCACTAAAACGTAGCGTAAGCATTTTGAACTACGTGAGGCGGAACTCAGTGGACAGCGTCACTGCCATTATAAAGCTTGGAAGCATCAGGATATTTATTAAAGGGGCAAACCCAGCCTCATCTGCCAGCGATTTGATTTCGCCCGGCAACTCAGTCGGGAAACCCGTATATTCATTTCTACTGCTTCTGTTACACTTTTGCGGGAACCAATCACAGACTGGCTTATCCAACTGGTGCGCTATTGGCGGGTTTAACACGATGACAGATCGAGAAGCAATGGGTCGTTGCCCGTTGATCATGCCTCTTGTGGTCTGAGTGGTTGAAGGACTATCCAATTGCGTAGTTATTCAAATAATGCTCGTTTATCACGCCTCTTGAAAATACAGAGCAGACTCCCCAGACCAATGTTCAATCTTAAATTGAGCTTGGTTTGGTGATAGCTCGAGTTTTTTACACTGTTAAAGACTTTGATTCCCATGCTTAACATTGCCAAAGTTAAAAAAAAATAAGTTGGACGTTTGAAGGAGTATTTCTCTGCCAAAAATACCGGTTTCTCACAAGTTTTGTAAAGTTTTTTTCCGAGTATGGGCCTGTGATGTCAACAAGGGCGGAATTTCCTTGTACGGGCACTTCTCCCAGAAGGGCGTGCACGCTCACGTCGACCAGAACGAGAGAGCAAAAGCCACCTATTTAGTTGGACGTTTGAAGGAGTATTTCTGTGCCAAAAATACCGGTTTCTCACAAGTTTTGTAAAGTTTTTTTCCGAGTATGGGCCTGTGATGTCAACAAGGGCGGAATTTCCTTGTACGGGCACTTCTCCCAGAAGGGCGTGCACGCTCACGTCGACCAGAACGAGAGAGCAAAAGCCACCTATAAACGCACTTTGGTTGGCTTTAGGGAAGTCGTCGGCTGTGCTGAACAGGTCACAGGACTTCATGAAATCATCAATGTCGCTAAAGAAGTGCGATTTTGGTTGTCAGGGCAAGACAACCCTGTTCAGCTTCCCAAAGAACCCAAAGTTAAGGGGACAGTGAATGGAGTTTGTTTTTCTGGAGCAGCAATGGATATAAACAAGGACCAGTTTAACTCGGATTTGCAGATCGTCTAATGCTGAAAGAGGGAACGGTCCCAACGATTGCTGTTGGTTGTGTGTTGCTGGCTATTGGCGCGTAAGTGCACATTAAGTAAACAACTTAAACAAATAGTTAATTTATCAATGGATCTGAATCTGGATCATATATGTATGGCTGAATCTGATTGATTGCCGCTCGGTTTTATTCGGAAATACTCGGTACATCTGTCTTTTATAAATATGATAAATCTAAAGACTTTTCGGAGATATGAAGGATGCAGTGCTAGTCTATAGGTACATACGATTGACAGAAACTAAAAAAAAAAAGAAAAAATGCCATCAAGGTCTCATTTTATCAGGTCTGTCTTGGGTCAGGATATATGAAACATACAGTATAATCTCTAATCATCCTTGATGCTTGGAACAAGAAGGATTACTCAATAAAAATAAGTGTGTGAGCAAATGTAAAAACAAAACACAAAACAAAAACAATTCATAAAAAAAAAATACTTTCAAGGAATATCAAAACATTACATTCCGACACTCTTTCTCTTCTCTCTCTCTCTCTTCTCTCTGGGAGGGATTAGAGTGGCCACATGTTGGCCGGCGGAGGTTCGCTGTGGCTCCAGGCAGGCGCGCGGGCGCTGTTGCTCATGGTAACTCGATCGCTGGCGGCCGTGAAGCTGTTTGATTTATTCCCCAGCTCCAGCAGATGGCTGCAACAGAAGTTTGTTTAAGTTCACTTCATAGCCGGGCTGGCTGCCAGGACAGAGTCTCGCACACACAAGAGGAGGAAGAGGGGGCTGGAAGCTGAACACATGCCAGAAGAATGTTCAGTGACTCCGGGTGTCTAACCACACCACTTACCCCCTTCCAACCTCACACACACACACGCACACTAAACCACACATTTCTCAGACCTTCACATTTTTCACAAATACTGCAACACACATATCTCCCTCAAAACTGATGCAGACACACATTCCCACACATCTTCCATTGATTTCCTTTTTTTGCTTTATTCATATCAGTCTGTTTCCAGTCTGTCGCAAACACATTCCACTCAAACAAACGCATCCACTGTGATACACACACCTCATTTACTTTGATTAGGTTGTGAAGATGCTAAAGGTGTCTGCCCAAATGGGAAACTGCTGAGTGGAACCATATGGTCGTTTCTTTATTCTGCAGCTCATTTAAAGTCATTATACATAGAGAAAAATACCTGATTTACTCTGATCTCACATGTACTTATTTTACTATTGAAATCAAAACTCTTTTCTACTTTTTTTGTGTTCTTCTTGTGTAACTTCTCTGTAGAAAAAAAAAAAACCCTGTTAAAGAAATTCTAGTGCTGAGCAAAACCTATGGCCTGGTTTCACAGACAGGGCTTAGATTAAGACAGGATTAGGCCTTAGTTCAATTAGGACATTTAAAGGTGCAGTGTGTATTATTTATGAGGATCTATTGACATAAATGCAATATAATATACATAACTATGTTTTAAATGGTGTAGAAAAGACCTTACATAATGAACCGTTATGTTTTTTTTATTACCTTAAAATGAGCTGTTTCTATCTACACTGCCCCTTACAGTGAATTTTGCGCCACTATGTTCCTACAGTAGCCCTAAACGGACAAACTGCTCTATATGCTTTCTTAATAAATATGTTTTATTATCCACAAAGCAAATTTGATAACATTTCTTTATAATTAGACGGTTAACCTGCAGTGATTAACAGGTGAACATTGGGCTGAGTTTCTCACTGTATGAAACTGTTTGTGTGTTTGCATTGCATATTTACACCAGTACATGTTCAGTTTAAGGAAATAAGTTTGGGTCTGATAATAGGAAACAGATTGTGGCAGGGGGTTATTGTGTTCTGAAGAGAAGTGTGAATAATATGAGCCAAAAGCATGACCAGATGCATTGAAGAACCCAACCTACAGTATGTGTGCAGTTCATTATTTTCGGTGTCTGTTGGTGTCTTGCGGTGAGTTGATCTCCGCCAAGGCCTTAGAGGAAGAGTTTGAACTTGGAAAGATGATACAGGACTGTTAACTGAAACTATATTTTAGAAATATCTTCCCTTCTATGCTTTCCTTTTCCTTTGTGAAAAATAAAGATGAGCAATATGACCAAAATTGTAGTCATTTTATTTCACTATAGCAATATACAGGTGCTGGTCATATAATTAGAATATCATCAAAAAGTTGATTTATTTCACTAATTCCATTCAAAAAGTGAAACTTTCTGCAGTAATTCAGGCAAAAGGAGCCCCAACTAAGTATTGAGTGCTGTACAAGCTCACACTTTTCATGTTCATACTTTTCAGTTCGCCAAGATTAATAAAAGTCCTTTCTTTTTATTGGTCTTAAGTAATATTCAAATTTTCTGATATACTGGATTTGGGATTTTCCTTAGTTGTCAGTTATAAGAAATGTATGAAATATATCAGTCTGAGTGTAATGAATGAATATAATATACACATTTCACTTTTTGGATGGAATTAGTGAAATAAATCAACTTTTTGAAGATATTCTAATTACATGATCAGCACCTATATATATATATATATATATATATATATATATATATATATATATATATATATATATATATATATATATATATATATATATATATATATATATATATATATATATATATATATATATATATATATATATATATATATATATATATATATGTAAATAAGGTTGTTACAATAACAAAATTGTATAATTATCAATACCAATGTACCAATACATATACAATAGAACAAAGATGCAGATGAAATAAAAAAGTGCTATATGGTTTTTCGTGTAGGTCTATCAGTTAGCCTGACGTGGTCATACTCAATTCTAGTCAGAATATGAGTCTGATACCAACGCTCCATTGGGCTGTGATTATTGGGGTGTGTTTCAACCGAACCAGGAAAGGCCTCAATTGGATAGACCTACAACCAATCAAAGCAACGGAGTAAGTGACAAATGTTGAGCAACGCATAGTAGTGGGAAGTTCGGATCATTTTACCGACTCAGATCTTTTGATTCTCATTCAGCAAAATTAACAAATATTTTTTCTAATTCTGTTAATTTCAGCAGAAAATAATTAAAATAGCACTTGTTAAATTCCCCAACACATCTAGTACTTATGCAAACATTGATCACATTTGGAATAAAAAAATAATTATAAGCTAATGCAGCCAAGGCTAAACTTTAAAAAATTATTCATGAATTGCTTAGCTGGTTCTTCAGGCAATGCAGTCTGTTAGTTAACCTCACCTCTGAATCCGAGTCGTTCTTTCTTTTGTCACTTCTCATTTAATGACGTCTGTTCCCTGGAAAGATTTGTAACGTTACACCTCTCCTGTCTTTGGGTTCGAGTTGTTAGTTCCGTCATCAGTGTCTGATCTGGGCCGTGACAGCCCTATAAGCAATGCGTGCAGTCCCGAAAACAGAACTGATCAGTTCACCTCTTGAGTCTTCAGGTTCGAGTCATTCGTTCACTGACTCACAGCCCCATAGGCTGAATGCAGAACTGATGGCCTATGTAGCGCATGAAATCGCTCTCTGAGACAACTCGTTGTTCCCGAGTCATATTTTAGATTAGTTCAAAAAGAACAAATCGTTCATGAACGACGCACCACTAACACATAACAAGTTGTCAACAGAACTCAACTGCACGCACGCTGGAAGAAGTAGAAGAAGATGAGTGTAAACGATCTTTGCCGATGTTGTAAAAAATAATGTAAGGATACACAGAGTATTTACTAACACAATCATAATTTTTGAGAGAAATAGTAAAGGTGAATGCATATACGAACAAGTTCTTCGTTTAGGATTAGAACGAATTCAACCTTAGCACTCTTTGGTGACGTGGATGATGCGTTATCTTTTTCATCATCGTATAAAGCCCGCCCTGACAATTTGATCAGTCCGAACAGTTTCTGTTCGGGCATAGTTACTCCACAATGGATCAAGTCCAATTTCCTGACTTCAAATGTTGTAGGCGGGGCTAAATTTGGCTGGCATCCAGGCTAATCAGTTGTATTAAGGTAAGAAATATTACAAAAATTGAATAGGTGAACAAATGTAAAATAAAACACTGCATAGTCTTCATACATTTAGATTCTTATTAAACTATACAAGTTATTCAGTCAGGAGTAGTGAGTATTGTATCATTTTCTATTGTTGTTTGATAAACATCAAAGGGATTAAAATAAATTCTTGTGTGAGTGAATGGTGCTCAAATGTTTTATTTGTGTTTTTAAAAAGTTTTTAAGTTTGCATGAACAACAACAAAAAACACTCTTTAGATTTCCCATGACTGTCATCAGCGCTATTCAATGCATTGAATCAACGCCTTTGATCTCTATGAAGTGAAGCATCAGCTTCAGCATTACCTAGGGGACGTGGCCCTCAAAGTTAAATTAATTTGAAGGATTAGTTCACTTTTAAATGAAAATTTGACCATAATTTACTCACCCTCAAGCCATCCAAGGTGTATTTAACTTTCTTCTTTCAGACGAATACAATCAGTTATATTAATAAACATCCCAACACTCCCGAGCTTTATAATGGCAGTGAATTGCAACCAATAGTTATATTTATATATTTTAAAATTTTAAATTTAAAAATGAAAAACTCATGGATCGTATGGATCACTTTTATGATGTATGTATTCACTTTTTGAGCTTATAACTGTTGGTTGGAATTCACTGCCATTATAAAGCTCATAAGTGGTGTCTCGATTCTCTTTTGGTTGAAGCGGGTTAGGGGTAGGGGGAAGGGCCAGATAGCCCTTCAAGCGAAAGATTTTTCGGGACCCCACTTCAAACGAAGGGGTATGAGAAATGTCCCTGGATACACCAGGCACAGCAGCAGCATAGGGCCCATGATTTCCGTGATGGAGTCCAGTCATAAAAACGGAATTTACTGTATAACGCAGAATTTGTACTGACCTGTCAAAGCAGGTCAGTACACAAATTAAATAATGATATAGACTAGTGTCTGTGGATATTAAACCACAAAAAGACTATTTAAATATAAATTCTGCATGTTCTGCGTGTCTCTGCGTGAATGAATGGCGCAGAATCACAGTTGCATGCGTGACGTGATGCTCACGGTGTTTTCAACCTCTGCCGTTTCACTATATGAGCTGGACATGGATCACTTCATCAGGATTTTACCGTTTCATTTGAGTAAAACTATCATCACATCATTAACACACAAAAACTCCAAGGTCTTCATTATTAAAACAAATTTTTTTTAAGGAATAATCACAATTATTCCAAGAGTAAAGCTCTGTTGTGCTTTATCCAGAAAATGTAAAATAGAAAACACAGAATTTGCAAAGAAATGTAATTAAATTTGAAAAAAATAAATAACATGCATTTCATAGGTCATTTGTGTTAAGCTTTAAATACATTATTTTTATTATTTCAATGCTGATTACTAAAATTGAATTTAACCATTAAAATGGTGTCAACTAAAAAATTAAAAAGAAATGCAGACACATTTCTTTGGGTAAAAAATAAAACTTATTTCATATTTCATAGGGAACTAAACATTGCTGCCCTATTTTTTGGCATTAATAAAGATTTTAATGACAAATAATCATTTGTTTTATGTTACATTCAATCTTGTGTTCATATTTACAGTCATGTTCTGTCAGCGCATCTCCTTTGAGCTAGTGATAACGTATGATGATGTGTAATGGTATAGTAGTGGTGTCCCATTCACTTAGGCCTAAGTCTTTGCTCTCAAGCTTGATGTTTTTTGACACTGACATTTTGTCCACTTTTTTTAATAGACACACAAGGGTTAAAGAGTAGACAAAGTATGAAACAAAAAAGGATGTACCTAAAGCAAGTGAGTAACGAATTGAGTCCATTTTAAGACTTAATACACTTTTAGTAACTCATTTTATCAAGCATGACCTGCTGTTAAGCAACAGAATAGACTACAAACCAGTATGAACTGTATATAAAACATTCAACCATTTTTTTTGTACAGTTTTTATTTTATTTTATTTTTTATACTGTATACTGGTCACCTTTAATCAAAAGTGATATGTTTGTTGCTCTAGGGAAAGTACAAAGGGAAAGCAGTAGTCTGATTTATGAGTGCCTCAGAGAGCTAGGGGTTAGCAACGGGGGCACGTAGACCAGTTTCCTCCCAAAGGAAATACACCCCCCCATTCCTTAGTCCCCACATCAGGTCATGTGTACCAGTAGATAGGTCAGGTTCATGTTCCATACCCAATGTTCTTGCTAAGACTGCTTATTGGTAAATACACAATCATGTATCTTATTTAAAGGGCAGTGACACCTTTTTTTTAAAGTTGATATATATGTATGATTTACATATTACTGAAAACAATGAAATCACTTTTTTTCAAACCATGTTGTTCTTCCAAGTTTAAATAGCAAAGTTCACAGAATAGGATTTTATGATATAATGATCATTGGATTGTTCACATCATTCATAAGATGTAATCCACTTGCTATGCTGGCTAAACCAACAAAACATAAAAATAAAAAATAAAAACATTTTCTGCATGGAACACCATGGTAAATTAAACATCCCTTACATAGTGAATCTGGACCAGAGTGAGTGTGTTTACATTTTTATAGGCAACTTTAGTGCTCCAAACATAAGCAGGACCACTTCTAGAGCCTTTTTCAAATCTGAGATGTGAATGACAAATGCAAAAATAGGGGACCATCATGACACCTCAAATGCATGGTCCAAACACCAAGTAGAAAGCAGGGTCAGTGCTGCAGGCAGTGGGGGGCAGGAATAGAGTGAAAATTGCCCCTCTTTAGTTTTTTGCTTTGTACTTTCGTCTTTAATCCAGGTGGCAGTCCTGTCTCATTTGGTGCTCCAGGGCCCCTTTCTCAGTGCCTTTTTACACCTGGTCACTTCATGCATTTTTACTGATCTGATAGCTATTTGATTTGTTAAAACTATATATATATATATATATATATATATATATATATAGAGAGAGAGAGAGAGAGAGAGAGAGAGAGAGAGAGAGAGAGAGAGTTAACATCAGTTTTATACAACAGCACCAAAATACCCATAAACGCTGATGCCAGTCATTAAATTTAAAAATGTTTCACTTTATTTTAATGGTCTCTAACACATTCTGTTGACTGCAAGTAACGTTGCACCTACATATCTACTTACTCTTCTAAATACCAGAGTATTAGTAAGAGTGGTAGGGTTAGGGTTAGAATAAGTTAACATGTAGTTGCAAAATTACTTATAGTCAGTAGAATGTCTGTTGGGGGACCATCACAATACAGAGTTTTACTAAGCAGACAGTCTACTAAAGCCCTGCATCAACCAAAATTACCTGAAACAATTTGTCCCAGGAACTCGAAACACTACGAGTACTACCACCCCAAAGTTTATGGGGAAAGTTCCTGCTGCGTAAACGCAGCTTAATACTCTAATGAGAGTTAGTTGACACATCAGTGCAATGTTACTTACAGTATAGTCAACAGAATGTTCAAAAGGCACCATCAAATTAAAGTGTTACCATTACCTTTAAACTGCAGCATTTTCTCCATCTGTCGTATGAGGAGAAACACTTTAGTTTCACTATCCGTCCAATTTGACTTTTTTTTTTTTTACTGATGAGTCACACGTGTTACTGTAAACAGCATGAAAGTAACTGTGTAATCTCCATCAAAACAAAAGTGCATTCTGACCTTGTTTATACATTAATAATATTTTGGCTTTGTTCACACAAGCATCAAACAGTAAATTTCTGGTATTGTTGCAACAAGTTAGACAGTATACATTTTCTGGTCTATTATTGTTCCTGGTTAAGAACAGTCAGATACATTGGTTGCTTTCTTCTCATTCATCTCCGGTATTTCCGCCACCTCCTGTGTTATCCAGTGTCTCTTGGGCATCGTTATCAGACACAGGGTGTCGCTGATGTGCATCTAAAGTTGTAGGGTTTACTTTTTTTTTTGCGATGTTGTTGATTGTGCCACTGTCAAGTGGTGAAATTGTCTCTCTGTTGAGTCTGAGCACCTAATGTAAATATCTGTGTAAATATTTCCTTTTCAATTATAAAAGCCACTTTTGTAAACAAAAGTTCCTGTGTAAATTGGCCAAGAATCCTGTGAAACTCTCACCACACTTGACAAACAATTGCCAAAACGACACATTCCAGTTATGTAAGAACTGACCCTGCCATACACTCATTTTTAACTGTAAGGTGTTATGTATAATGTATCTCATAACCAGAGCTGGGTAGTAACTACATGTAATCTGGATTATACAATCAGATTCCAAAAATTAAGTATTTGAAATTAGATTATATTTCGTTTAAAATACTCATAATCAGACTCCAGTTACTTTTTCATTGATTACATGATTACATGTTATTCTCACGATGACAGTCAATATTCATAATTCATTGATTCTCCTTACTACTTTACTTACTTTACTTAGCCTACTTTTTTAACTTAAAAAAAAGGTCTTCCAGGGTTGTGGAATTGCACACACAGTCCAGCCACTGGTCATGCACCTATTACTGAAAACTGAGACACACACAGCATTTGATCAGTGGATTTTAACAGAAATCATTTCACTTTTAACAAGTGTTTTCTCAATATGCATATCTAATCAACTCCTGGTTCACACATTAATGATTATTTGAATTATCACTCAAGTGAGTTATTTAACCATGCATTAATGTCTTTATAAGGCTTTGACATTAAAATGTACAAATTCACATAATTTCATGTTTACATGAAATGCAGGGATTCCCCAATTTTTTTGTCAGCTGAAATTAGTTTGACATAATATATTTACTTGAAGTACCCCCTGATATTTTAATCTGTAAGTTAGGTCAATAATACAATTAAGTCAATAAAAATAATAATAAATAATAAAATTAAGTTCAGGGTTAACTGATGTCGGTAAATGGTCACATAACATGCAGGCAAGCAAATTAAATATTAGTAGTTTTATTTTTTGTTTTTATTTAAATTTTTAAAAATATTTTAAAACTTGTATTATTTAATTATTTACTAGATTTTCATGAAACCCCTGCAGTTCCATCATGAACCCCAGTCTGGGAAACCCTGACGTAATATAATATTTAATGCACTTAACAAAGAAAAAAACAACAACAAAAAAACAAAGAATGGAATATGTTTTCTTTCTCTTTGTATTTTTATATCAATATGGTACCATATTATTATACTCAAATCAATGTGATAAGTTAGGTCAAAAGTATTCTGAAAGTAATCCAAAAGTAGTAAAAAGATTATATTACCTTAAATATGTAATGTAATGGATTACGTTACTAACTACAATTTTTGTCATGTAATTTGTTGTCCGTAACCGATTACAATTGGTAAGTAATCTACCCAGCTCTGCTTATAACTGAAATGTGTCGTTCCTTCAAATCAGTAAGGGTTGTCAAACTCCGTTCCTGGAGAGCCATAGTCCTGCAGAGCTTTGCTTCATCCCTAATCAAACACACCTGAACAAGTTAATAAAGGTCTGAAGGGTAACTAGGAAGCTACAGGCAGGTGAGTTTTATCAGGGTTGGAGCTGAGCTCTGCAGGACTGAGGATCTCCAGGACCGGAGTTCGCCACCCCTGAAATAGGTAGTGCAGTTTACTGGAAGATTCTCTATTTGTGCTTTTTTGTTTTGAGTCTGCGCCCCTGGTGGCACCAAATGGAACAGCGAAAATTATGACTCTTTCCAATCAGACTTCCTAAACTATATTACCACCCTTTCCCACCCTGCTGCCTGTCTGCCATTCATTATCAATATAATCTCACCCCAAACTCAACTGGTTAAGCCAAAATTGAACATGTTGTACCACTCAAACAAACAAAGCAATGTTTTGAAAGTGCCACAAATCTAGAGAGAGAGAGAGAGAGAGAGAGAGAGAGAGAGATTGTCTTTTATTATGACTGGGCCAGCTGTCAGGACAGGATGTGTTAGAGTGTCTGCTGTAAATGACAGAAATGCATTTATGCTTTTCTGCTTTTAGATGTTTTTCTACACTGTGATTGACCTCATAAAAAATTAAATAATGCCAGCCACCTATAATCTGGTAACATTTTGATTTCTTCAGGCATAATTATTGCATGATTAAAGATAACTTAATGCAGCATAATCTCTCAAGCAGTTGAATAACACTGGGATATTGAAGTTTGCCAGATCTCCAGTGATTCTTCTGTTTGTGTTGTTCTCTCCACCCATGATTGGTCCATTGTCTCCAATTTTTTTTTTTTTCGCAGAATCAACACTGAAGTCCTTGTACGGACATTTGAGCTCATTGATACAGTAAACGGACAAGAAAAATGAGGGTTGAGAATGAAAAATAACTACATTATTATTCCCCCAATTTATGCTCATTCTCTCTGTTTTTCTTCTTTTTCTGTCCCCCTTCTTTCTTACGTTTTTTTTTCTCTCTGTGTGTAAAAAGGAAGTATCTAATAAAAAGCTGCTCGTGTAAAGAGATGACTGAAGCTCTCTCTGCCTCATTCGGAGTGCAGGAAGCCGAGCCGGAGACTGTGCCAAGCCTAAGCTGAATTCCTGCCAAGAATTGACTTGTTTGCTCGTCTCGCTGGAGCCAGAGGCTGACCTTATTAGCTGGGAGGGCAGCCGTCTTATTAAAACACATCTGGCGCAGAGGGAGCCTAAATAGTCCTCATATTGTCTTCCTGCGGCTCCTGACCTTGCGTTACCTAGCAGGAATGCTGACGAGGGCTTCACGCATCTGTTGAGAGTTTCTTGCCCCCTCACTCGCTCTGTCTTTCCTCTCTTCTCCTCTCTCTGTGCTGGCTGTCTTAACTGGCGCCTGTACGGTAGCTCTGTGGGACCTGTTTTTCTTCCTCTCCACCAACCCCCCGTCCCACCACTCCCCCACCTCTACCCTCTCTTCCACCTCCCTCTTTTCCAGTTTGCTGTGTTGATACAATTATCCTTGTGTAGATGTTTTATTAGTGCCAGTTGCCTGGTACAGCTTTGCTTGTTATTTTTAGCTGTGAATGCTGGCACTGCCGGTCCATGTTTTTTGGACATGATACCATATTTTTTTTTACCATGTTGTTGGCTGTGATACTAGGATAATACCATGTTGTTTTGAGCTCAGTACTATGGGAATTATATGTTTTTTGGCCATTCTAACATGTGGACATTGTCAACATACAGTCTCAGTAGTTTTCTGTAAGGGTTGGACTGTTGAAATGAATGACAGTCTCATGTGTGATCTCGCAGCAGTTATTGCCGGGTCCTTCTTCTGCGATTCAGATAAGATCTGTGTTACAGCGACTTTAAAAAACAGAGTCGTGCAGTATTACTTAACTAAACTAAACAGGACTTAACTAAAACTAAAACACTACTTGGTAATAATACTAAAAAATGTCTTAGTGAAAATGTAAATATTCAGAAAGCTTTGTGTGAGGGTTGGATTTAGGAGCAGAGGACAGAAAATAACAATAGACCACTAAAATAAACAACAGCGAATGGAAAGTCCCCACCATGACAGAAAATCTCATGTGTCTATTACTGTTGTTGAATAGATCTGAGGGGTCAGTGTCTGAGTGAGTGTACTCCCTGAAGATTCCTCACATTCCTTCACTTCCAGTGTGTCACTACAAATAGCTGAACCGACACACTTATAAGCTGTGTGTGTGTGTATGTGTCTTTAGTGTATGTAAAGTCTCTTTGCACAAATATTACACAAATACACAATCATATTTAAAGATTCTTTTCGCCTCATGTGAAGCTGTGTGTGGCAGCTGTTCTGAGAGAAGCCCCTCAGGCGGCCACACATGGCTCTGATTAGCATGCTGTGACTCAAGCTCTCCTCACCACACACGCTCTCACTACCCACAGCCCCCTGCCCTCCAGTTGAGCAGCGTCACTGTGGCGGCAACAGCGATTTTAAGACCATGTCGGGATTTCAGCCACTCTGCAGTGCGCTCTGCTCTCACACACTTCTTTCTCATCCTCTACTGGACTACACAGACCATTTGTGTCCTCTGTTATGCTACACATTATGCCATCTTTTGAATAGCTTTATTATTTATGGGTCTACATTGTTGTTCTGCAAGTTAACAACCAAAAAACTGATAGGTGGTGTCAACTACTGGAGAAATGCATATGTGGAAGACATTTGTTTAGATCTTTGTTAACATTATGGAGAAAATGCAACAATGTTGACTAAAGGACAACCTTTTTTTTTTGATGCAACTCGATTTTATAAACATTTCGTGGGATTCACGTTTAAAGGCGCAATATGTAAGATTTTTGGATTAAAATATCCAAAATCCACTAAAACAATGTTATATTTTTTGTTGACTTGTGTACTCACATTATACCAAATGTTTCCAAGAATGTTTAAATCCAGAGAAATTAGCAATTTTTAAATAGGACACGGTTTGTGTCCGTGCGTCGTCTATCAGTGACATCATACCCGTGTTACCCTCGATTTCCGGTTTTATTTTGTAGAAACCACGGAAACACCAAAGACATTTTAATACATTGTGTGTTTTATACAGGTGAGCAACTGATAGGATACATTCATTGACAGAAAACTAATCATTGTTAAATAGCTCAACGCAGTTAGTCTTATTGTTTAAATCTTATTTCCAATATTTACCACGAGAACCATGTTTTACCATGCCTAATATCGATCTAGCTTACTGCAGTGTGCAACAAGTGTCTCATAGTAGCCGCCGGGAGAATGCACACAGTAGCATTATACCATAACTTAATACACACTAATGTATCTAATATGATGACTGGTAAAAGCAAAAGCGGCATAATAAAAGCTCTGCGAAATCCAGGCATCAAGCTATGCCTTTGTTTTGAATAAATGGCCTCTAAAGGTGAAAAATTACATACTGTGGCTTTAAATCTATCTATCAGGTTATTCTTATATGGATCTATCAATAATATTTTTCTTATATAGATATACAAATATATTATGGACGTTTTTGTATCGCTAGTTTAATTTATGGCTCATGCTTCTCTGTGTGTAATCAGCCTCACCACTTTCATCATAACCTTCCGAAGTCAGGCTCTATTACACTTATTCCCAAAAGATGGGAAAAGTAATTTCAAAACATTTTTGCAAAAGATGCTAAAACATTTAAATTGGTTTTCCACAAATGTTTTTTAGAGTTATGAAGTCCATTTGCCTTAAACAAATTGTTTACACAGAAATAAAAATTACTCATCCTCATGCCACCCCAGGTATGTATGACTTTTTTTCTGCAGAACACAAAGATTTTATTAC
Organism: Gobiocypris rarus; assembly: GCA_023029165.1. Lineage (NCBI taxonomy): Eukaryota > Metazoa > Chordata > Actinopteri > Cypriniformes > Gobionidae > Gobiocypris > Gobiocypris rarus. The sequence goes on along the minus strand of CM040918.1, from coordinate 27,690,820 downwards.
AAAAAATATCTCGGCTCTGAAGGCCAATGCAAACAAATGTTGACCATAGTTTCTAAGTTCCAAAAAGCAAATAAAGGCAAAATCCATACTACTCCATGTCTGTATTGGTGTTCTGCAGGTACACAGCCAAAATGCTTGTACAGTAGGGGATGTCAGCTACAGGAGAAATACATAAGTGGAAGACCTTTGTTTTCGTCTTTGTATACATTGCTGGAGAAGAGGCAACACTGTTGACAAAAAGACATCCTTTTTTTGTCACAATTGGACTTTATAAACATTTTGTAGAATTCTTGTTTAAATGAATTTAATTATGAATTATATATATTGTTTATATAGATAAACAAACAAATATGCTTCTCTGTATATAATCAGCCTTCCTTACAAGCTTCCAGCAATCAGGCTCTATTTCATTAATTCTCAAATAATGGGAAAACTAATTTTAAATAAATTTTGAAAGATGTCTTCACATAAATGTTTTAATGATTTTAATCCAGTAACTGACCTTCCTTCCTAAATTTCTTCCATTATTTAATGACCTTCTTGCCACCCCAGATGTGAATATTTTTTTTCTCTCTCTCTCCAGAACACAAACAAAGATTTTTTTAAAATTATTATTATTTCTCAGCTCTGTAGGCCCATACAATGCAAGGATAGGTTCACCCATGATACCATTGAAATATAATATGATTCTGGGTGGTTAACATATTCATATTAACATACATAAATTATATTACCATAACACTATTCATATTTTTTAATGTATTATTTGAACAGAAGAGTAAACCATATCCAATAGGTGGCAGCAGCGCTCTAGTGACTGCCTGTTTCTATAGCAGTGGTTTTCAATCCTTGTCCTGGCCTGGGGACCAACCGCTCTGCAAATTTTGTATGTCTCCCTTATTAAACACACCTGATTCAGATCATCAGCTCAATAGGAAAGAGCTCCATGAACTAAACTGGGTCCCTAAGACCAGGATTGAAAACATTTGTCTATAGTGGAGTGGAGTCTCTGATGCAGTTCTGTGTTACAACCAAGGAGTCACGCTTTGGCTGGCTAGCATGACCATATACAGGTCCTTCTAAAAAAAATTAGCATATTGTGATAAAAGTTCATTATTTTTATAATATTTCAATATTTCAGGTCTTTTATTGTTTTAATACTGATGATTTTTCTTAATATTCCTATCTCAATACTTGGTCGGGAATCCTTTTGCAGAAATGACTGCTTCAATGTGGCGTGGCATGGAGGCAATCAGCCTGTGGCACTGCGGAGGTGTTATGGAGGCCCAGGATGCTTCGATAGAGGCCTTAAGCTCATCCAGAGTGTTGGGTCTTGTGTCTCTCAACTTTCTCTTCACAATATCCCAGAGATTCAATATGGGGTTCAGGTCAAGAGAGTTAGCAGGCCGTTTGAGCACAGTATCATGGTCAGTAAACCATTTACCAGTGGTTTTGGCACTGTGAGCAGGTGCCAGGTCGTGCTGAAAAACGAAATCTTCATCTCCATAAAGCTTTTCAGCAGATGGAAGCATGAAGTGCTCCAAAATCTCCTGATAGCTAGCTGCATTGACCCTGCCCTTGACACAGTGGACCAACACCAGCAGCTGACATGGCACCCCAGACCATCACTGACTGTGGGTACTTGACACTGGACTTCAGGCATTTTGGCATTTCCTTCTCCCCAGTCTTCCTCCAGACTCTGGCATGCAAAATTTGCTTTCATCCGAAAAAACTACTTTGGACCAGACGCTTCTGCCGCTGTTTTTGGTTCAAAAGTGGCTTGACCTGGGGAATGTGGCACCTGTTGCCCATTTCCTGCACACGCCTGTGCACGGTGGGTCTGGATGTTTCTACTCCAGACTCAGTCCACTGCTTCCGCAGGTTCCCTAAGGTCTGGAATCGGTCCTTCTCCACAATCTTCCTCAGGGTCCGTTCACCTCTTCTTGTTGTGCAGCGTTTTTTGCCACTCTTTTTCCTTCCCACAGACTTCCCACTGAGGTGCCTTGATACAGCACTCTGGGAACAGCCTATTCGTTCAGAAATTTCTTTCTGTGTCTTACCCTCTCGCTTGAGGGTGTCAATGATGGCCTTCTGGACAGCAGTCAGGTCAGCAGTCTTACCCATGATTGCGGTTTTGAGTAATGAACCAGGCTGGGAGTTTTTAAAAGCCTCAGGAATCTTTTGCAGGTGTTTAGAGTTAATTAGTTGATTCAGACGATTAGGTTAATAGCTCGTTTAGAGAACCTTTTCATGATATGCTAATTTTTTGAGATAGGAATTTTGGGTTTTCATGAGCTGTATGCCAAAGTCATCAGTATTAAAACAATAAAAGACCTGAAATATTTCAGTTGGTGTGCAATGAATCTAAAATATATGAAAGCTTAATTTTTATCATTACATTATGGAAAATAATGAACTTTTATCACAATATGCTAATTTTTGGAGAAGGACCTATAGTCTTTTATGCCAAATGTCACATTAACAGATAGGGAAACTGGTTTCATCGCATCCACATGTCGAAGAAAATGTAAACAATAGTATGAGTTCTTTTTATTATTATATTATTATTATTTTTAATATCCAAATGTTTGTGAGAAGAAGAAACTTTGATGTCAACCTTCATTTGCAAAGGACATCTAAACAGCTCCATATTTAACATAACATGTACAAAAGACCTGAACCTGGAAGCGATGCAGCCTGTTTACAGAATATTAAAGTTTGTTGTAGCCTACACTGTCTATATTAGCTTTTGCTGGAGCAGACAACCACATAGGCCTAGTTCAAGAGCATCTTTTTCTGTCTCTAACTTCTCCTAGAACATTTGAGCTGCACCCACCAAGACAGGCCTTCTGACTGTTCTGGATTGTAATGTTACATTTCTTATAACTAATCGGACTTTTGATTTTCTAAACTGCGTGGTCAAAACTGTGGTATGGGAAATTTTGTAATTATTAAGAGTTCTGAGCACGTTCTGAAATTAATGAGTGCTTGGGGCAAAAATGCACCAAGGGGTCAGAATTTGCCCCTGCACAATTAAACTAAATCTATTACGTCTGTCGTGATTAAAGTGAAGCGTGAAAATTAATGAAAAGTGTTCCTTGCGGCATTACATTTAGATCTGCTTACGTTGCATTCTAGATTTCTTTTTACACTTTGGTTTTTCATAATCAGAATGCTTTTACTGTCATAGCACACACTGTACAACAAAATTAGAGAGCAAACCTTAAGGTGCTTTGGGAAAAAAAATGATGTAACAGAAATAGTGGATCAGTAAATAATTATATATCATTAAATATTAGTTAGTCCAGTTAAATCACAGACAGTCAATTGTGCAGTCTAGGATGGTACTGGGTGGGAAGTTTAAAGGGAAAGTTCACCTAAATATTATGTCATCATTGACATTTACTCACCTTCAAGTTGTTCCAAACCTGTATGAATTTTGTTCTTCTGCTAAACACAAAAGAAGATATTTTGAACAAATATGAGTAACCAAACAGTTGATTGACTTCAACGGTATGGAAAAAAAAAAAAATGCAATGGCCAATCAGAAGTGTTTGGATTAGTCACCAGTGATGAAGAAATCCACTGAAAATGTGTTTTGTTTAGAGCGCACACACTCAATTCTGCACTCTCACTAATTCTCTCATCATAAACAACAAAGTACAGCTATGATGTAAACAAGATTTATTATTTCACAGTGTGGACAGCTTCAGTGATTTATAATGTGAGTTTTTGTGAGTGTGCATAACACAGGTCATAAATGGTTCTTGTTTTGTCTGTTGAGCCCACAAGAATACGTCAAGCTGTTTACCCATTAAATCATTTTTAATGCCTCTACTAATCACCATTAATAACCATAATTAGATTATCAAGAGCAGTAATCTACCAATAATGGCTATAATGAATTCCTGTTTTTTAATATTATATTTTATGTAGGCTATTTACATTATGCAACAGTATGCAATTGTCATGTAAATACATGTATGCCACCCTTGAGCAGCAATTAAAATTCTGTAAAAAAAAAAATTTAAATCCCTCCCATGTCAGATGCAGCCTCTGTTCCATCTTTGCAGTATAATATAAACTAAAATAATATTGTAAATATTCTTTGTTGATGTACGGTAAATGTTGATAAAAAGTATTTAGTATTCTGATTAATTGAAGTAATTTGTTAAATTTAAGTATTTGACATATGTCAAGTGACCTTTATTTTTCAAGTCAGATTTACAGTGGTTATTATGCATTATGGCTGTTGTTCAGCTGAAGTCAATTCAGTGTTGAGAAGACAACATACATTAAGTAAGGTACATGTGATAAGGTGATCATAAAAGTTGCCCTTACAACGGTAAAAAATTGCCCCTGGAAATCATTCCTTGGGTGCAAATGTCGCCCCTTAATGTAACTTTTTTTGACCCTTGTTCTGAGTATATGAATGACCAAGTGAGTGGGGAACTCATAATTCAAGATGATAAATGAGTTACACTAGTTGTAGCACCACGAGTTGTAGCATTGGAAAGTCTGTCTGCCTCTCTCTCTCTCTCTCTCTCTATCTCTCTCTCTCTCTGAGTGTGTGTGTGTGTAGAGATTGCTTTTTTGTCATTAGCTTTGTTCCCATCACCCTGTTTTTATGCACATTTTGAAGTTCAGAAACAAGTGATGGAAACGCCAATTAATTAATTCGCAAAAAAGTTTTACGTGTGCTTGAGGTGGTTTTTGACTTGTGCAAAAAAGAGTTAATGTGAATAACGGGAGATGGAAACGCATTTGCCAAATAAATTCTGACATAGCGAACATTAAACTATTTTCAAAGACTTGCTTTATACCGGTCTCATCTATAAAACCAAATACAAGGATTGCTAATAATCTCAAGCAAATCTCTCACTTTTGTACCCTTGTAAACTGGAGTAGAGGCAGCATGGCATTGGCCCATCTATTCTCCAAATCTCTTGTCCTACATAGGGTTGTGGGGATGCAAGAAAGTTTTGGGTTAAAGGCAGGGAAACATACACATTCACACTTTCAGTCAAACCGCAAATGGCAATATATTGTCTCCAATTCACTAATGCTGCATGTGCTTGGATTATGGAATGCACCCGGAGAACATTCAAAATCCACATAGAATGTCCTTCTAGCTAAGGACCTTCTTGCTGTGAGACAAAAGTGCTACCCATTGAGCAACCGTGTTGCTGTAAAACAGGTTTGAGGAGATAAAACCAGATAATCCTCCTTTCACAGCCTGATCCAAATAGACAGGACTGAGTGTTTTCTTGCTGCTGATGGTGTGTGTGTGTTTGTGTAAACTTGCTGTTATATCCAGCATTTCCATATGGCTGCTGTGACATTTCAAATCGTTCACTTCTTGAACACCCAGAATGTCTTTTGATGGTGGCGCTGATGTTCACTGTAATCTCTTCACAGAAATGACAGCACAGATGTTTCTTACTCTAAAAAACCCATTTACCGCTAACAGGAAGCATGACAATGATGACAACCATTGTGATAGATAGAATCGTTGCAACTCTTCTGATCTCTTATCGAGCCGTTACACATTCAGCTTTGTCAGAAATGTCTTCAGACCATAACTGTGTTAGTTTCAGACATAGACTTTTTAAAAAAAGATGGACAACATGACATAACTTTTGTTGAAGTGAAATCGCCAGTGTCCAAATATGGCGCTGACATTTTGGTTCTCGAGTCTGCGCAGTAGTGAGTGCGAAGTGGAGCCGCGATATCAAGGTCCCGCCCACACTCTCGCCTAATCAACAACTTTTTGTGAATTATGGAAATGTTGAGATTAAATTTAAAGCTTGTCCAACGAGGCACCAAAAAACCTCCCGAATTTCCCGAAAAATATCCGTTGGTACCTCAGTGACTACTTCTCTCAGACAAGCTGTCAATCATAACGTCACACCCTGGTTTTATAGCATCAAATAACATAACTAAAACCAAATTTATTTAAAGAACAAACACTAAAAACAGCCTAAAATGACAGAAACCATCTTTGGAAAATAATTTGAAGTGTAATTTGATTGTTTAGTTTGTCTATGTCCCATTACATTTCATGGAGAGGATGGGCTTTATGACCTATACTGCATCCAGCAACCTGGGGGCTGTCGAGGCTCTTTGGCTTCGCTTTTCAGGACTTTTGTGACGCACTTGGTTTCCTAGTCCTATGTTCCCCAGATTTGATTTGGCCCATATCAAACACATAACACAGGGGGGTCCTATGTTCTTAGAGTTAGGGTAACATACAAACAAAATTGTGTTTACAAGTTCCCAGACTGATATAATGAGCACTTCTGACGAAGAACTCTCCATTTAGGATAAGACAGAAAAATCAAACATGCTTTGTCCAGTGTGGGGATAACATGTCTTGACCGGTCAAATAAGTATAGTCACAGCAGCTTTTCATGTTCTTTGGAGTCCACTTAATAGGCTTGGTCATTTCCAAGCATTGACTCTCTCACTGGGTGATCAAGTGAATGGTTGTAATGCTGTATTTCAAGCGACTTTTGTGTTTCAGTGAGATATAATTTATTTTCTGCAAGCAGCTCCTTCTCTGCTTGTTACTAAGCATGTATCCCCTGCATTTTATTCAGCTTTGTTATAATAGGGGATATCTAACATTTTAGAAGCTTCCTTGCGGCATTCTCACCAAGTTTTGATTAAAAAAAGAGCTTATTGTCAAAAAAAGTGTCTCTATCAAGCCCTCGGTTCTATTACTTGGGAGACCTTGCCAGTTAGGGGATATAATGGATGCAGAGTACCCCAGTTTACATCTAGTAGTCTAGGAGGAGATTTGTAACACGACAGATCTTATTTTTGAAAACCACATAGAGCATAATCCACAGTTGCAGGGAGAATATGGCTCTCTGCGTTGTGTATGAGTAATTGCTCAGCACTGCACATTTTAGATGTCTCCCTAATCAAACACTCTGCTCTTTAGTAGAGTCTCCAAGACCTAAAATGGATATGTCTTATAAGGGACTCACTAAAGGGAGACATTAAAAATGTGCATAGAACACAGCAACAAAGCGGCTTTCTGTCACCACATAGTTACACTGCAATTAGGGATGCACCAATACTAATTTTTGGCCAATACAGATTTTAACAAACAACTATTGGCCTATACCGATATGTGTCACTTGCTTTCTTATTTGAACTTTTGTCATTAAAATAGTGTTTTGATCATGAAATGAGTAAAATTCAAAAATGCATGCATTAAAGAGTTAGTTCACCCAAAAATAAAAATGATCTTATAATTTACTCACCCTTAAGCCATCCTAGGTGTATATGACTTTCTTTTTTCAGCCAAACACAATTGGAGTTATATTAAAAAAATATCCTGTCTCTTCCAAGCATTATATTGGGAGTTAAAGGCACAATGTGTACGATTTTTAGATTAAAATATAACCACTAGAACAATGTTATAGATTTTTTTTACTTGTGTACTTACATTATCCCAAATGTTTCCAAGAATGTTTCAATCCAGAGAAATAAGCAATTTTAACCAGGACACGGACCATGTCCATACGTCCGCTATCAATGACATCACACCCACATTACCCTCGATTTCCCTCAGTTTTATTTTGTAGATACCGTGGAAACACAAAAGACGCTTTAATACATTGTTAAAGCTACGCCTTTGCTTTGAATAAAATTTAGATTTTGAAGCCCAAAAAAGTGCATCCATCCATCATAAAAGTAATCCGTACCTCTCCAGGGGGTTAATAAAGAAAAATATCCATATTTATAACTTTATAAACTATAATCACTGGCTTCTGGTAATGGCTGTATGCGAGGCTAGTTCCGGCAGAAGAGTTACATTTAATATACATTCATCTTTATTAATCTTTTCCAATATACTGGTACGCAAGCATTTTTTTCCTCAGCTGTTTACGTTCATCCAAGAAATATTATTCAAATATTATTATTCAAAAACTATGTTTACAGGGATACTCGCCAAAACTGCCATTTTGGTATAATTTTGAGTGAATTAGAAGAGGAAGAGAACTCGATTCAATATTTGTGCACTGTCAAAAACGCAGCTTCCCGGGCACAAAGTGAGTAGAATCGAGTTGTCTAATTGCACTTAAATATTTAAATTCACAAGGCTTAAAAACAGAACTGGGATGTAGGATCATTCCGACAGCATGTGAAGGCAGCATTAAGACACATAAGATGTGACCAAACATTTTAACCACTCAAATATCTGATATTCAGGACTGTGTGTGTGGTCATAAATGTGTCTCATCACACCTGATATCCTCTGCAGCAGCTGGTGTTCGGACTAGGTGCATGTTGCTAGGAGACATGCTTCCAGGAAGACAGGAGTACTGGATGCTTTTTAAACCTCTCACCGTGAGCTACACACAGCACACCACAGGAACATTTGAGAAAAACAAACACACACAGAGCATATGGTTAGTGTAGCGATCAGTGGAGGTGTTGAAGTAATGGAGACTTTGATTGCTGCTGTTTGTTTCTGCTTTCTACATGTTTTTTTTGCTCTGATCACATTCTTATCTTGCTCAATTAGGCCATATGACAGATGAAAATCATTTTTTAGTTTTTATTATACAGCTTTTATATAACACTACCCTCGTGAAAAATCAAGTGTGCTTAATTTAAGATTTCCTTTACACACTTTTTCAAAAGTGCACTTTGAAATAATTCCAAATGAGAAGTTTTATTACATTTTAAACCAGTAAACCAGAAGCACACTTATTTATTGTGTTGACTAACAAACTAAAGCACATGTACTAAATGTCAACCAAATGTGAAAATGTGAAATTACAAATAAACTTGCAATTAACATACAATTAAATGTCATTACATTACATTCGGTTTACACTTTTAAATATGTATTCTTTTGAAGGTCTGTCTTCAATACAATGTAAATGTATCTCTGCGCAGACCTGTGGGTCACACAGCTTTGCCACACAGATTTCGCCTAATAAAACCAGTGGTGTGCCAAAGAAGTAGGCTGATGCAGGTGTGGGTGGTGATGATGATGATGATGGGTGCAGATGTGAGGTACATTCATATTTCTGTATTAATCAGCTAATATTTCTCTGGCACGTAGGTTGTCGAACCCACACCTGTAGAGAAGAAAGACTTTTCTAGACCCTGCCGGTTTGTGTCAAAGCATTTCTTAGTCCAGTTGTTTGATGAGAAAGAGATTATTTCTAATAAACACTTCAAAAATCCATCCAACTATAGCAACTGTGGAAGAACTGAAAGTGTCAAGGGTTGATCTTTGGTTGACCAATCAGCGGAAAGAGGCGTTTCATGCACGCCCACATGTGGAAGTTGAATATTAAAGCCAGTAATATATATATATATCTGGGGGCTGGCTGCAATAGAAAGGAAGGGCTGGTACACCAGTTCCACCATTGTGTCTGCATGGTGCTATTGTTGTCTTTGTGGGATGTGTCAACCATTTAAGTGTTGATGTAAAGTTATATAATTATTCTATTAATATATATATATTTTTTATTTAAAACGCACAGTACATTTCCATGGGTTAGTACTATTTTATTTTTTTGTAATAAAGTTAAACACTATTTTATGTGTTATGTTTGTTTTCATTCAGTAGCCTATCCATTTAAAAAACTTTTTAAAAATCGGTTGATCAATTGGTTATCGACCAGTGTGGTCCACCCTAGTTATCGTTATCATAAAATCCCCTATCGGTCAACCTCTAATAATTTGTGAAATAATATTAGCTTGTCATTTTGTGCTAGGTCCAAAAAACAGTGAAATTTCATTTTTTTATGAATAATACACTATATAAAATTATTTTTCAAATTTAAAAAAAGAGGGTTTTTGTATGTTTTCCAAGAAAATACTATTTTAATCTATCAAATTTAACATTTCAGGTTTAATTCAATGTATGACATACCAAATTTTTGAAACATTATCACTCAAAAATTGTTAGTAGTAAATCCCACACCATTTTTTTTTTTCTTAGTGTGCTTGCAGGATAATACCTTCAGGATTTGTAAACGGACCCTAGTGCTTTAGGTTAGAGCAAGAGATATTTTACTTTATTTATTGCATCACAGGAATGTCACTGTGCTCACAGCTGATTATCAGGATGTCTGAATAGCATTAGCCTCTGAAAGACAGATGGCAGTATTGAGCCCTATTGTTTACAGTCAGTAAATGTTCTATCTCTGTCTTTATAGAATTAGGGGGCATTTATTTGCATTCACTCTGTGTATGTGCTTTTTAGCTAAGGCAAGCACTGTCTGTCCATCTGTCTCTAAACAGTTGCCCTCTGTTTAGAGTCTAATAAAGCCTGTCAGTGCTGTCATGACTTTCCCCAAGGCAGACAGGTCTTTTCTATGATTTTTCTTTCTTTTAATGGCTAAACAGTGATGTTAAGCTGAGTCACTAATGTAAATGAAAAACTCTGCATTCAAACACTCTCTCAAGCTGCTCCTACTCGTGCAAACATTTCTTTGAAAAATCAGCACCCTTTTGCTGTCCAATTCAAAAATGTTGTTACTGTCAGATAATTTCTACTTTAATTTATAATTTTAGGTTGACAAATACACAAATTACACAAAAACACATAGACAAAAGAACACACACACACAAATCCTGGCCTGTCAGTGTTGCCCATTGTGTGGCTGTGAGTGTTTTCTCACAGCGTAACTGCCAACAGATGGTCAGCTCTCTCTCTCTCTCTCTCTCTCTCTCTCTCTCTCTCTCTCTCTCTCTCTCTCTCTCTCTCTCTCTCTCTCTCTCTCTCTCTCTCTCGCTCTCTCTCTCTCTCTGTGTGCGTGTGTGGGTGTGTGTGTGTGTATTTGGTGGTCTTCCCTGAGGGATGTAAGGTTCTTATCTCACACAGAACATATGCAGCATGTATGTCTGCAGTTACCCAACAGTTTATACAGGAAGGAAAGTGAGACAGATGACAAAAGAGGTGGCAGAATGAAAGGTTTGTTTAGGCATTTTCCATGAATAGGATACCCTATAGTGTCTTGTTACTTTTTTATATTACAGTCACAAATCCTACATTTTTCTATTGTGATAATTATTAAATATGTTAAGTAAACCATTACTTAACCCTAACACCAGCATGAAAAGTAGTTTCAATACATCAAATAAATAAATAATACAAATATCCATATTTAACACTTTATAAAGAAAAATATCTAGCTTAAGGCGGAACTGCCTCCCGTATACATCTTAAGAAAAAATTGTTACTGGTGCAACGATGACGTCGGACATAGTGTAAAAAAACGTAACTGGCTCTTTTTGCATAAGTTGACTAGGAAGGTGGTCTGCCGGTATCTAGATATTTTACTTTATAAAGTTTTAATAATTGATATTTTTCTTACACAACCCATCGATTCACTTCAGAAGACCTTACCCCGGGGCCCTGTGGAACACTTTTTTTCAACTTTTTCAAATTTTGGGCTGCCATTCACTTACATTATATTGCTAATACTACAAACTTAATCTGCAGCTTAACTTTAAATTAATGTTTATTTTATATTGAAGTTTTATTAAATGGTAATTGCTAAAACAACAGCTTTAATCTATGCACAGGTAAAGTGTTAATTTGGGGCTGTGCCTTTCTGACAAAATCATGCATTCGACAAGAGAGTGTTGAATAGAAAGGTGACAATATTTATTTTCATTGTTTTGTTCTGTCTCATACCTTACTGCCTGTGAGAAGGTTTAAAGGGGAAGTGACATAAGAGACCATCAAAACATACCAAACCAACTCAGTCAAATATGTGTGTATGATTCAGAGTGCATTACTAAAAGCTGTCCTGATCTTTAACCCTGACACACAACAGGATGAGGTGAACTAACCACGTCTGTGCTTCAGCGCACACTGATCGTTCTCAGTGCAGAAAACCCACACTCCACGTTTTTGGTTAAGATAACATCCAGTTGTTACATATGCACAAGCAAGGTTTAACATCTCCTTCTTTTCTGAGATTTTGGGGTTAGTTCTGGTCTTCCCAAGGATGATTCCAGGATTTCAATAATGGGGGGCTCAGCCCCAATGAGGGTATGATTTAAAAAACATTAAGTTAATGAACAATACATACAGTAGGTTCTACACTACCTATCAAGTCAACCCATGAATTTTGATTTCATTTCAAATCATTTTAACTAACCAGATCATATTCAATAATATTTAGAGTATATTATAGAGTAATGCTTAGAACATAGATAGGTAAACTTTATGTTGCTGTAATTTTCTAGCTTTGTCCTATATTAAACCATTCTTTTTTGTTTTCTTTAATAACCGTCATCCCATGTTTAATAATAGACGTAAAAAAGCACTATACAAATAAAAAAAATGTTTCTTTCTTCTTCAAAACGAATATATAACCTTAAAGAAATATCTTTTAAAAAGACATAAGGGCACAAATTTATCCTTAGTGACCGTTTCTTAGACTTTGTAAAAAAAAAAATTATTTAACCTTGCGTCATATTACATCATGAGAGGGAGTTGTTTGCCAGACGTGAAAATGCACTATCCAAACTTAAAGGGCATAATGCAGGTTCTTTTTTTTTCTCCAAAATTAATATATAACCTTGTATGAAAATACCATATGAAAAGTTAATGCTGGATTTAAAATGTTTTAAAAAGACAAGGGCACAAATTTAGTATATAAAGTGACCGTTTCTTTCACTCAATTATTTTTTTATGATGCTGTTCACTTTATTTAAGCAAATCATCTTGATTTAACACAATTATATCAGTTCCCTTTCGAGGGAACTCACACTGCGTCGGAACGACGATTTGGGGATGCTCCCTAAGCATCAGCGAATCTGAAGTCTGAATAAACACTAGTCCAATCCGATTGGTGCGTGCGTGATGACGTCATTGTGACATACCGGAAGTATAAAGGAGCCGCGCGTAATGGCGGCAGTTATTGCTCTTCAGCATAGCGCTCTCTGTCAAAATTGTCTGTCTATTTACTGTTGTTTGTCCAGTTGTGCAAGTGTGTGAAAGAAGTAGGCGAGAGAAAGCAAGAGAGTTTAAGCAGTGTGTGCATCCGTGTCCCGCTACATTTCGGGCTCGGATGCACACCTGCTTTGTGCAATGCCAGGGTGTTCAGCATGCTCGGGCGGCTCTCGAGGGAGCCGCTTGTGAGCGTTGTGAGAGCTGACACTCAGGCTGCTCCGCTCTCGGCTGGCCGTGTTCGATGAGGCCGGCCAGCCTCGTGAGCCCGTGGATCGGTCCCGCGTTCGCCGAGGCGGTGCGGCGAGACCGGTCACTGGGCTCACGGATGGACTTGTCAGCGAGACTTGGGACTGCTGAGGCATCTTCCCAGTCTTTGTCTGTCAGTTCAGATGCGGCTTCTTCCCCCGGGGCGGAGGACCCGATGCCTGAACGGTCTGATTCTGGGGAATTAGACGTGCTCAGCATCGGGCAGTCGGGTTATAACGAGCTCGCCACTTCTTATATGCAAGACTCAATCTCACGATTGCCGAGGCAGCGTGCAGGTATGGGTCTGCTATTAAGGTGAACACACGCGATCGGTTTGCATGGAATACTGGTTGACGATAAAACAGTATTGCCTGATGATTAGGGCTGCATTTAAGTCTGAGGATTTAAATGAAATATTATTAGACTCTAAGGAGTTAGATATTCAGCCTGTCATTCAGACCATGTTTCACCGTGATACTGTTTGGCTTTTTCTCGGCGATGAAAGCCAATTGTATTATGTGAGTTGAACCACGTTGCTGAGGCAACGTGTGGTTTATGAGTCCGTATAAATACAATAAAACAGTGTCGTCTGAGAATTATGGCTACATTTAATTCTGAGGAATTAAATAATATATGATCTGACTTTGAGGAGTTAGATATTCAGCCTATCATTCAGACCATGTTTCACCTTATTGTGGCTGTATTTAATTCCAAGGAATTAAATTAAAATATTATCTGACTTTGAGGAGTTAGATGTATTTTTATTCAGCCTATCATTCAGACCAGGTGACTTGTCTGGATATTCATCTAGGTGGAGCCCTCCTGAAGTTGATGTCGTTCTCGCCGCCTTGTGGCCCGCGGGACACATCAGTTTCAGGCAATTGCTATTCCCAGTGTCCGCCCTAGCGTGCGGCCCTGTAGAGCTGCTCCCTTAGATGAGGCTCCCGCGAAGGGGCAACTGAGGTTGCTTCTTCCGCGGCGCTCTGGGAAATCGATGTGGTAATCCCGCCGCCTATGACGCTCGGGCCACATCGATTTCCCGCGAACGCACGCTGCTCCAGCTGCCTCTGAAAAGACCTGCGGCTGGGCAGCTCGCGCGTCCGCACACAGAGGCTCGTTCCCAACTACTCCCTGCCGGTCAGCCGCTTCAGGGGGTTGGGGACGAGGCTCGTGTAACGCCCGACGCCCCCTCTCCCGGGTCGGAGCGATCGAGGTCGCCTCCCCTGTGGAGTTTTCGGGAATCGATGCTGTGCTCCCGCCATCTAGTATGCTTCGGACCACATCGTTTCCCCGCGCACGCGTGCTGCACCAGCCGCCTCTAGCAAGACTTGCGGCAGTCCAGCGAACGCGTACGCACACCGAAAATCTTCCTCGATTTCGCCCTGCCGGTTAGCCGCTTCAGGGGGTCGGGGAGGAGGCTCGGTTGACACCGAGGCCGGCCTCGAGAGGCTGGTTCCCTTAGCAGATTATCTTGGCGCAGGGTTATGCCTCCGGATATATCTGCAGGTTCGGGTAATGGAACAGGAAGTTCACTCCCCGTTGGTAAGGAGGCCACAGAATGTGCTCCTCCGCCAGACAGGAGTCTGGGTTTACAGCCGGCACTTCATAGTTCCTAAGAAGGATGGCGAGTTGTTCAAACTTTAGATCTGAGGTACTTGAATCGTTCTCTGAGGAGATTCAGATTCAAGATGCTTACAGTTCCTCCGTTGTGATTCAGATCCAGTCTGAGGACTGGTCTGTCACGACGGGTCTAAAGAGGATGCAGACTTCCCTGTATCCATCCTTCTGTGTCACAGGAAGTTCCTGAGGTTCGCTTTTGGGGGCAAAGCGTACCAATATCGGGTTCGTCCATACGGCCTAGCCCTTCCCCTCTGTGGTAGCAGCAGTTCGGCATTGAGATGTCGCCCTTGGCTGCTCTCAGTGCTTGGGTGAGACTCTACACGCAGTAGCGTGTTGGCGCCTTCTCAGAGAACTGTGTTCCTGGGAGTCGTATGGGATTCTCTACGTTGTGGGCACAATTGTCTCCCGCACGCATTGAGTCCATACGGGCGGTGGTCTCTAAAGTGAAGCTAGGCCACAGCATCACTGTGAAGCAGTTTTAAGGACTGCTGGGGCTCATTGCGGCCGCGTCCCAACAGAATATCTTTTGGCCTGCTGCACGACCCTACAGTGGTGGCTGGAAATCAGGGGTATTCCTCGAGGAAAACCGTTTTGTATGATCAGGGTAACGCGCGCAGATGCCTTCGTTCCCTAGTCATATGGAAGAAACCTTGGTTTCTGTCCCAGGGGCCAGTGTTGGGAGCATCACGTTGCCGGAAGACCGTTTCAACGGATGCCTCCCTCACTGGCTGGGACGTGGTCATGGCGGCCGCTGCGAGGTCTGTGGGAGACCCGGCATTTCTCCTGGCACTTTTATTGCCTGGAAATGTTGGCGGTCTACAAAGCTCTGAGGGGCTTTACCGGACCTCCGCGGCCACCATGTCCTGATACAGAAGTAAACCAGGTGACTTTCCTTGAGGGGAAATCCATTCTGTATGATCAGGGTAACGCGCAGTGGCCTTCGCCCTAGTCATATGGAAGGAACCTTGGTTTCTGTCCCAGGGGCCAGTGTTGGGAGCGTCCTGTTGCCGGAGATCCGTTTCAACAGACGCCTCCCTCACTGGTTGGGGCGCGGTCATGGACGGCCGCTTTGCGAGGGGCCTATGGGAGGGCCGTCATTCCTCCTGGCAGTGCCTGGAGATGCTGGCGGTCTACAAAGCTCTCAGGAGCTTTTTCCCAGACCTCCGCGGCCAACATGTCCTGGTGCGGACAGACAATACGTCTGTCGTAGCGTACCTCAATCATCAGGGAGGGTTCAGGTCGCGCCCTCTGTGCAGACTGGCGCATCTAATCCTCCTGTGGTCCCAAGGAAACTGTTGTCCATCAGGGCAATGTATGTCCCGGGGGTCCAAAATCAGGGAGCAGACATCCTGTCGAGGCAGGGGCTGAGGCCCGGGGAGTGGCGGCTCCACCCAGAGGTGGTGGAGGCCATATGCAAGAGGTTCGGCCCAGTGGAAGTGGACCAATTTTGCGTCTCGAGACGTCCCCACTGTCCACTGTGGTTCTCCTCACGCATCCAGCCCCGCTGGTTGGATGCCATGGTTCAGACGTGGCCGAGGCTGCATCTGTACGCATTTCCCCCGATTGCTCTGCTCCCGGGAGTCCTGGAGAGGGTCCGTCAACAAGGGGTCAGCCTACTTCTGGTAGCACCCTGTTGGCCGACCAGTATGGTTCTCGGATATCATAGCTCTGCTGGCAGGTCATCCATGGCAGATTCCTCTGAGGAGGGATCTCCTGTCTCAGGCGGCGGGTACAATATTTTACCCCGGCCCGAGATTTGTAACCTTTGGGTCTGGCCCTGAGGGCCAGGTACCTAGAGGCTGGCCTGTCGGCAGAGGTGGTAGAGACGTTACTCAGTTCCAGGGCTCCGTCTACAAGGAGACTGTACAGCCTCAAGTGGAATGTATTTTCCACTTGGTGTAGAGCGTGAGGTGGACCCAGTTAACTGCCCGGTGGCTTCAGTGCTGGAGTTCCTCCAAGATCGCTTCTCTGCGGGTCTAACCCCGTCCACACTCAAGGTGTACGTGGCTGCCATTGCGGCTTTCCACACTCCTACGGGTGATGGGCCTTTGGGTAGGCACCAGTTGGTTGTACAGTTCCTCCGTGGGGTTCGGAGGATGAGGCCTGTGGCTCAATCCAGAGTTCCAACTTGGGATCTGGCAGTGGTTCTCGGAGGGCTGGCTGAGGCCCCTTCGAGCCATTGGAGTCGGCTGAGCCAAAGAACCTGACCCTTAAGGTGGCTTTTCTCCTCGCTATTACCTCTCTCAGGAGAGTGGGTGACCTCCAGGCCTTGGCGGTAACGCCAACTTGCCTGGAGTTTGCCCCGGTGGAGTAAAGCCATCTTACACCCTAGGCCAGGCTACGTGCCTAAGGTCCCATCAAGGGTGGTCAGGTCTTTGGTCCTACAGGCATTCCATCCTCCGCCTCACGTGACGGCGGAAGAGGAGAGGCTTCACCTGCTCTGCCCGGTTAGGGCACTCAGAGTGTATTTGGAGAAGTCAGCACAGTGGAGGAGGTCCCAACAACTGTTGGTGTGTTTTGGCTCACCCAAGAAAGGATTGCCTGCGTCTACTCAGACAATCAGTAATTGGATTGTCCAGGCGATAACCATGGCTTATCAGGTGCGCAGTTGCCTTCACCTATGGCCGTGAGGGCTCATTCCACCAGAGGCATGGCCTCTTCGGTGGCCCTCCTTTCTGGGGTCCCCTTGCAGGATATCTGCGAGGCGGCGGTGGGCTACCCCACACACCTTCATTAGGTTTTATAGCCTAGATCTCCCTACGACGCCTGGCGCTAGGGTGCTCCAGTCCTAGCTGTGCCCGGTCTCCGGCTTCACACTAGGGCAGGCGCTACCTCGGTGTGGCCTAGTGGGTACTCGTTCCCCAAATCGTCGTTCCGGCGCGGTGTGAGTTCCTCGAAGGCGGCTCGGGTTATGTATATAACCCTTGTTCCCTGAGAAAGGAGCGAGCACTGCGTCGCGTCGCCACACCTCGGCATGCCTGGAGCGCATGCTTCAGAGCAATAGCTGCCGCCATTCTGCGCCCGGCTCCCCTTTTATACTTCGGGTATGCCGTCACAATGGCGTCATCACGCCGCGACCAATCGGATTGGACTAGTGTTTATTCAGACTTCAGATTCGCTGATGCTTAGGAGCATCCCCAAATCGTCGTTCGGCGCGAGTGCTCGTTCCCTTTCTCAGGGAACAAGGGTTATATACATAACCCGAGCCGTTTTCTGGTTCAAATGTAATTGATTCATGTTAAACTGACTTAAAACCGTTACTCTTTGACATAACTTGATGTTTTCATTTTGAAATAACATGTTTCAATCAAGTAACCCAATCAAACAGGACTTTAACTTCCCATTATGCTTTGCAATGGGGCTGAATTCAGAGAGTAAATGTTTAAATAAAGTGCTATTTGATACATTTTGAACAAGATGAGAAAATGGAGAGAATTTTTAATGTCTAATGTTTAGTTATGTGGGTATTTTAAAGTTTTTGTTATGTTAGTGTTTTTGGAGGTTACCATTGTGGTGAAGTGTAGAGCATGTGCTTGGAGTGAGGACCTGCTAATGACAAGTTGTTTTAATAATAAAATACAACTACTTTGGGCATACCATGGATGTAACAAAACCATCTTCTGGCTAGCCAATAAAGTTTTGTAAATGTTGTAAAAATAGTATTTCACTAAATAAAAATAATCAATTAAACTGGATTACTTGTTTTGGTTTGTTTTTATATTCATTTTAGAATAATTAAATTGAATAGTTTTGGACAAATTGAGAAGGTTACCTTTAACTAAATGGCATTGAATTAACCTTACCTAAAAAACTTAAGTTCACTGAAATAAACAATTTTAATTAAATTCAACAAAAACAGTAAAAACTGTTTTTTTTTTACCTTGCGTCATATTACATCACGAGAGGGAGCCGGGCTCTGCGTTGGCTCAGTGTAAAGTAGGTTGGTATTCAGTGTGCTTTCGGTAGTTTTTTTTATTTCAATTTATCATCATTTTGAATACCATTTCCATGGTAAATTCAATCTCCATCCAATTTCAAATTTGGAATTTTGAGTTTGTAAGCTTTCTAAAATGTATGTAAGATCTAATGTAAGACCTAATTTATGATGATTACTGAAATATGTGATACGAACAAAAGCGATAAAAAAAAGAGTGCCAAGCGTCCTTCTGGCGGGATGTGACAGTTAAGGGGTTAAACAAATAATAATATTCCAACTTCCAAAGTGACCACAAATCTAATGCTAATAAATGCTGGGTTATTATTTATTAGAATGAAATAACATGTTTATGTGTCTCTGTCATTTACTCTGATAAGAAGTAACTGTAAATATAATATTTTCATAATTTATCACTTTACCTTTTTTTATTTGTCTCATCAACTTAGATTCACAAATGTTGTGAAGGTATCATAATATTTTGAGTTTCTGGGATTACATTTCTTTCTTTCTATCAACTCAAATGTTTTGCCTAAATGCACTTTTTTTATTTTAAGGCAACAATGTTAGGCTACTTACTTTTTTAAGCCTTAAATAATTTCTGTGCATGACACAGGTTAATATAATGCAACATCTACAATAATTACGTTTTCAAATCACATTTTGAAAAGTATGTCTTCATGGGTGTAAAGCGCCCCATTTTTTTCTGAACACAGGGTCGAACGCAGTAAAACTTTTACAGTTGATGGGAAACCGTCTTGTATTGCTCCCTCATCACATTATGTAAACTGCGTTTATGACAAAGAACTAAACAGATACAGATGTCATGACAATCTATCAATAAATGCACACACCTCATTCTCTGCTTGACTGCTTCTGACATTCTCGCTGCGCTGCTGCGGATTGAAAAACACACCATTTTCATATTAGATTTAACTGAGCCAATCACAAATTTGTGTGAAGATTACGGAGCTAATCACAAATTTTTAGAGGGCCTGCAGAAATGTAGCTCCCCTAAAAAGGGCCTAGTGGCGTCATCTCTGCACCACACTATACTTGAACGAACTTAGTACCAAACCTGTCTCTAGGGTTTCTGGGCCTTTGTACTGTTAATTGCTTCAGATCCCACTCAATTCAAATTATTGTATGTTCTTTCCTCTGAAATATCAGTATCTTCCTCTTTTTGCAATTTGATATGTTCCTCCATTTTAAATGTGTCAGAGAAACTGAGGTGTGTTAATAATAGAGAAACAGGTCTTGTCTGTGGTATGGCTGTTGGCAACAGAGAGGTGCATGCTGGGAAGGCAACTGAGCACACCGTGGTTTGAGGTCTATGGTTACATCACTCATAAATAAATTCAACTGAAAATGAATATTGTATGAAAACATATTAAATAAACATCATATGTAGTATTTCTGAGGGCATTGGGTCATATAAAAGTCATATACAATTTTATCAGACATTGATTTGACATGGTTGTAGTGGCCACACTTTATTGTATTGTTGTTGTTAAAGTGTAATTACATAAAAAATTACTGAGTAATAATAATTAAAAACATACTTACGATGGGTTATGTTAAGTGTTACAATTAAGAAACACATTACATGTAAGAAGTACACATTAAAATGTAACATATTAAAAGTGTTGCATGGTGCAGTCTCTCTCTGCTCTCATTCATTTCTGCAGTGAGAAATGTCAGGTTTGAGACAAATGTTCCCTGTGAGAATGTATCTGCTGCTGGATGTTGTTATTTGAAATTCCAGGATGCAGGAACAAATGGGCTGTGAGCATGATGTGCCTTCCTGTAATGTCAGACATATGAGAGTTTAAAGGCACACTATATGTAGCTTTTGGTCCTCTAGCGGTTAAAAAACAAAACTGCATGCATTTTGCGTAAGAACTTTGTTTTGGTTTCAGCTCTGCGTAACCGTGTGGATGAATATGGTTATCATACTGCTCATAAAACATTCACTAGGCTTAAAAGATATAACCAGATTAGATGGGAAGGATCTTAAGCTGACTAGCTAAAGACATTACAGTAGATCTAACCACTAATACTCGTCACCTTTATTTATATAGTGCTTTTTACAATACCGATTGTTTCAAAGCTGCTTCACAGTGTTAAACAGGAACATAACAGAATTTGATTCGGCTGTAGAGCCGCTCTGGAGAAAACGGTGATGTCATCTAGCTCATTTAAATGATCATAGTGACAATGCAGGCAGATCAGCGATTTAGTTGAAAATATATTTTAATATTTAGTTGAACATCGTGTGTCCCTAAGCAAGCCAAGCCAAAGGTGACAGGCCAAGTTAAGGTCTTAATTATTAATAGAAATGGTACTTGCTTGAAAGTAAAAACCATAATAAAATGACCCTTCACAATAGATAATACTTTACAATGAACTCTGTTTGAGAACTACATATGGCAATGTATCAATACATTACCATACTCACCTGTTGAGTAATAAAAACACCATCTCTGCATAATTTTTTCATTTCAGATATCTCTAAAAATCCAATCTAATCTTGATTCTCATTTTCTTACTAGCTCTGCCACATTCTCTTTTTATCAGTGTGACAACTAACCGATGCCACTCCCATATGCGCCAAAGTAGGCAGAGCAACTTTTCTCTATTTATGGATATGATGCACTTCATGCTCACATCCTGCTCGGTCTAAAATATAAACACATATAACAGGCTTATGTGAATTAGGGTAAGTTTTGGAAGAAGGATTGATGGTGTATTGACTCATTATTTATTCAGTTTGTAAGACTGCTTGCATTGTCCACTTATTATATTCAGCTTTACAGAAATGAATACTGTTAAAATGTATAATACCTTCTTCATAGTCAGCATTGAGTTAAGAGCTGGTGATAGGACAGTTTACCTTTGGTGATGATATAAACAGTCATTAGAGATTTGCTATGTAGCATACATTGCTTTATGCAAACTGTATATTGTTACAATTATATTATTACTATCTTTAGTAAAACAATTTAGGAGCGTAGGACTGATCTGGAATGTACTTTCTCTGTTCCCAAAATAAAAGTTCTTTAAGAAGATGAGTATATTTAAGAGCATAACAACTAAACTTTTAAAAAGCATCAGGGAATAGCTTTCAGTTCCAACAAGATTTGTCAGTGAATAGGTAGCGGACCCAAGAGCAAAGGCAATTCAGAATGTTAATTGATTTTAAAATAATAATAATATTATTAAGCAAACAATGGCAGTGCAGTCTCTCTTGCTTTATCTTTCTTTGTATATACTTTGTTTGCACATTTGCTCCATTTTACATGTGTTCTGTGCATGCACACTATCTAGTAGACTTTTTAAACATACAACAACTCTCACATGCACTGTTGTTCCATGCACAAATCTGCATGGATGCAAAAATCAGGCTGAAAGTGAATGGTGTGTGCAGTGTGCTGATGATGAAATGTTGAATAATCTGTGCTTAAGGGAACCTACAGTGAGTGCATTTTTAGTTGCTTAATGCAACATGTGGTTGCATATGCAAGTTTTGCATTGTAGAGGGTTGATAAGTCAAAATGCCACTATATTGGCCTAACTTTAATCAAATTAACTTTAATCAAATATCAATCTCAACTACAGTTGCACAAATACATGCAAGATGAATTCAGCTTACTGTATTTAATCTAATCAAATGTTTTTTAGTTACTATATTTCTGTATTTCTCTACTAAAATGTGAGAAATGCATTATATTTTTTTAAAACAAAGAATTTCTGTAAGAATTGCACAGTGAGCACTACATATGGTTTCTGCTCAGTTGGCTGAAGGGTTTAAGTGATAGAAACAGGTTTTGCTTAGCTAGAGCAAAAATTAGAGGGAGCTTTGGGTGTGACAGACAGAAGTGTGTTTGCTGTGGTTGGTGCTATTTGTTAGGCGCTGTAGTGTGAATCAACTGTCACTGAATCATCATCACCTCCCCTTAAATAAACAGCCTGAAGCTGAACACACGTCCTCGTGACCTGTTCCACACACACACACGCACGCACGCACAGAGCATGTTATGCTGTATAAAGATAGTCTGTTTATTTAATAATATATCCGTTATCATGTAGTGAGCGGTATATTACGTGTACTATATATGTGCTATATCCTGTCTCTTTCTCTCTCACACACACATATGCAGGTCAGTCCTGCAGAAAGGTAAGCGGTCAGTCGTTCAACTCACACTGAAGTCCTGGTGAGGCTGAAAGTGCAAATCAATAGCACTTTCTTTCATGTTTCTCTGAAACAGGGGTCTCTGACAGCAGGGGCCATTGAAAACCATGTCAGAGTGAGGGAGGGCAAGACACAAAATAATTTTTCATGATTTATCAAAACACCTTTCTATAAAAGCTGTACATACTGTAAGAATGATACATGAATGTTAATTTGTAGACAGTAAAGCCCTTTTCACATCAAACTTGAATATTTGCTTTCATGATAAAATGTATATGCAAACATATCTCATTCAAATTTGTGATGTGTGTGTGTGTGTGTGTTCCTTCACCACACACGGTCTTTAGTGTTTACCTGCTTTTTTCTGCTGTTCTGCCATGAGCACTGTGTTTGGAGGTTGCATATGAAAAGTTGATATGAATGATGATATGCCTGAAATCAAGACGTTACTGTAAAATGTTCTGTCTGGCTGGAGCCGGCTTTCTGTCATGTCCGATTATATTATATCCTGTTATATGTTATGTCAATTCTTGAATTTGCATGTCCTATTATATTTTAGGCATTTGACAACCAGCAGAAAAAAAACTGATTTATATATATATACTTCTGTCTAAGGCAGTCTCATTGAGCAATGTAATAACATTGCACTACATTGCTCTTCATATCTAAATATATAAAACTGTATATGCAAGAGAGTGAATTAAAGGTTTCAGTTTAAATATATATCTTGAGAAAGGACAGATGAGAGTACCAGGTGTTTATGCGAGCTGCCGATACGCTATAATCACGCCCGGTACTATGAACAGCAAAACAGTAGTGTCACACTGTCTGTTTTTAGTAAAATCACTGATTTTAGACTGGCTATATTCAGGTAAGCAATATGTAGCAGTGTTACATCACTGTTCGTTCCTCAAGTCTGTGGAAACACGCGGCCAAGTCGCGACAGGCTCCAGTTTGCCTGACCGAGAAGGCTTTGGCTGTAGAACCATTCTTGTGGAAAAGGGGTATGAGAGATCAGTTGTAAGGGAAATAGATTAGTCCAAGCACACCATGGGTGTGACTGTTGCTGTTTTTTATTTTACAGCCTGTAAAAAATTATTCAGTGTATGTGACTCTCATACCAGAAGGATCTACTGAAGGTTTTTGTCCAGGGCTAGAAGGCCCATCATTACCGTGGTATAGTTTAAAAAATGGTCTGTCTCATCTACTTACAGAAGCTTCTGTCGAACTTCTCTCTGATAGTTATTTCCGTTTCTTGTCTTTCAGCATCTTACCTTCCTTTCATGGTCAGACAACGTCTCATCAGTGCTCACATACTGGTGCTGTTCAGTCTCCTCTTCCTATGTCTCTCTTGTTCTTCTGTCACATATTTGGTCTCTGTCACTTGAAAGAAATTCATTGTTCCCCTAAAAACAGTGGAGTGGCTGACAGGGCCCATTAGTTCTGACAGTGTGTAGTCATCATGTGGAGTTGTTTCATCATGTGGCTATTAACACACTGTTTGAGAGTTTATATAGCAGTCTTACACAATTAGACAGTAATTAGATTAGAGGCATGTTGAACATGCTTTCTTTATCATGGCATTAATCTTTATGTGCAGGCCCATATGGAATCTGCTGGAATGTATGAAAGATTAGGGATGTGTTAAAGGCATACGATTCCAAACGTTTCCAAGAATGTTTAAATCTAGAGAAATAAGCAATTTATTCAGACATCAACAGAAAACTAATCATTGTTACATAGCTCAACACAGTTAGTCTTATTGTTTAAATCTTGTTTTCTTGATTTACTGTGAGTTACCATGCCTAATATCAATTTAGTTTAAAGATCTAGCTTGCAGAGTGTGCAACAAGTGTCTCAAAGTAGCCGCCGAGCATTATAACATAAATTTCAACACACTAATATGTATCGTATATAAGATAAAACAGTGCTGCATTACCCATAATGACTAGAAAAGCAGAAGCGTTTGTCTGCGGCATAATAAAAGCGTCATCAAGATACGCCTTTGTTTTAAATAAGCAACCTTTAGCAGCAAAGAATTACATTTTGTGGCTTTAAATGGAGTTGAGAGTATTTTACTTTTGTTAGTAGCTAAAATTATAACATTTAATAATTAATAAATGAGCCAAAACTATTTTCTAAATGAGCATGCGAGGGTCAGGTGATATGTAGAACTTTGTAAAATATGGGGAGGGTGGATGTTCCAATTCAGTTGTAAATATAAGCTTTCTTTATAGCTGTATAGCCACAGATTCATTATGGGAGTAATTGCCATACATTTGATAGTTGGTCCTCGCTGTTCGTAAGAAGAAGTAACCAACAAAACTCTGGCAATGGGAAGAGCAATCATGACAGAGGTCACTTACCCATAGTCTTAGAGGGCTTGTGAAATGCATTTTCAAATCTTTATTATGCTTCTGGAGGTTAGCTTATGAAGTTAGCAAAAAAGTTCAAATATTTGTACAAATTATAATTTTACACAAAAAAAAACTAAGCAATGAATCCACTTAAAAAAACAAAAACGCTTAGCACGCCAAGCGCATTGGTCCAAAACGATTCTACCTATTCTCTTAATGAGTCATGGGTGTGTTTCACAGTCTCATCTCCCATTCCCTTTAAAAGCCAGTTGCGCTTGCACTATGGTGGATTTGCTATTTACATGGCGGAATTTGCAATTTGCCACAACTGAACGCTTCTCCAGAGAGGAATCCTTTTATTTGCCATATTTACAATTGTTTGTGCTTCTGCATGTCCCTGTGTGTGTAACAAGCAGAGTGCACCCGGCTATAGGCGCACATTACTAACGCGCCCTTTAAATAACACAAAAAATACTTCGCTCTTGACTTTGAACCTGGTTTTTGTTGGTCAACGGCGAAGTTATTTTCAGCTGACCAGCAAACCCATGGGTGAACAGATGGGCGTGAGTGCATTTGCTATTTAGACAACGTGGTGCTGGATGTGAAAATGAAAACTGCGTTGGGCTGAAACTAGCAAATGTGAGAAAGAAACATTGATTAACATCATGTGCTAAAAAGGTTTAGAATGGGCCCTTTAAATATAAATACTGTGCTTCTTTGAAGATCTCACACATTAATTCAAAATGTTCATTGCAGGGTTTGTTGGTGGAGGAGACAGCCAGCAGCAGTAAAGATGCAGAGACCAGACCATCAATAGTCACTGCGGCAGAGGTGGCAGAGCAAGACCAGACTACATCATTCGAACCAAGAATGACCACTGTCACCTCACCCCTGTGCAGCTTGAAAGTGGAAAAAACGGATAGCTCAGTGACCAGTGAGTATTCATGAGTCCAAACTATTCTTTCCCAAAGCCTTTCTCTCATATTTAATGACTCCCTTCGCTTCTGTGGTTGTTGCGGTGATGAAAAATGTTTTCTATTTATCTGCTTATACTTAGGAGAGAGCGGGGCACAACCTAACGCTTTTTGACTTTCTCAGTTTGTGTAAATCCACTTGAGGTTCAGAGCATTTATTTTTTCCCACATTAATTTCCCACGTGTTTAGTACAATTATGTGTTTTTGTTTCATTAATACAGTTTATACTTTTTTCTTGATTTACTCGGAAGAATGGAAGTGAAATGTGACAACATGCCCCGTAGGTGGGGTACATTGTAACATGTTAGGGGCACATTGTAACATGACCAAATGACAGCTTAAAATGTTATCTGATATAATCAGGTGTGTGGCAAAGCTTTTTGGATCTTTCAGTGGAGGATGTGATGCTGGCAGTGGGGGAACAAATTGTTTGCGGAAACATAACATCAGCATTGAGAATGTGTAAAGCAGTGTTAGTCTTCTTTTAAGATTTTTTTTTAAAGGAAACAACACTTTATCTCAATTCAGGTCTGAGGGTACGTTTTTCATAGTTTATGCTACAACAGGTAGAATGGGTTGTTTTGAGTGTTGGACAAGCATTTGTACATAAGGCACAACTTTACAACGCTTAGTGATCTGGTGAACCATAAAAGTTGGAAGTCTGTGGAGAATATAACAAACTTAACTTGACCACTGTCTTTGCATCTTGCAAGTTATGTCAATTTTTATTTGTGTAACGCTTTTCACAAAAGACTTCTGTAAAGCAGCTTTACAGAAATTCCAGATGTTTGTAATACTGTACCTTAATGCCTAATTGTCAACAGAGAAGTACATTTAGAGGAAGTACATTGTACACTGCTAAGACATTACAGGAAAGTGATAACAGACTGATGTTAAAGTTTGTGCTATGTGTTAAAACTGTTTATGCAGAGACCCTGAAAGAACGATGACAGACGAGGCGGGTAAGGTAGTTTGGGTAAAATTTTACCCTGAAAGACCAGTGGAGGTCCCTGTATAAGTCTCAATTACAGAAGCGAACAGTAAATCTGTAATAGAGACTTATTTATGGGGCAATAATTACAAACAGGCATGTTGCTTAATACAACAGGGGAGAGTGTGGGTTCAGTGGTCAAAAATAGACAGTCGAACATTTTGTTTTGTGTTGTAGATGCTTGGAAGGACTGTAACAAGTTTATTGACTAAAGTTTGGGAGTTTAAGTGTTTTTTTTTTTCTTTTCAGGAGGAGTAAAGTATAAAGCAGGGCTATTCAAATCTTACCCTGGAGGGCAAATGCACTGCAGATTTTAGCTCCAACCCAGATCAAACACACCTGAACATGCTAATCAATGCCTTCAGGATCATTAGAAAATGACAGGTAGGTGAGTTTGATTAGGGTTGGAGCTAAACTCTGCAATGCATTGGCCCTCCAGGGCAAGATTTGAATAGCCCTGGTATAGAGTATCAAAAAAGACAACATTTTTCATCTGAAACACTTGAAAACGCTGGAATGGAGAAAATGTTTTGAAAAATGTAATTTTCATATGTATCCAGATTAGCATAAGTAGCCTAATTTAGCTACTTTTTAAGGCTTGCCATGGAGTACAATAACTATACTAACTTGTGATGCAGCCTGAATCACAATGACGCCATGTTTGTTCATTGCCTGTTTCTCCCAAGGAGTTTGAGTTCCTTGCCATTGTTGCTTCTGGCTTGCTTAGTTGGGGACACTTAAAATTCAACAATATTGATCTGACAACTGTATGGGAACTGAACTGAGTGGGAACTGCTTTCAATACTGAACAACAGCCGAAACGCATCATTTTCCTGTAAACACTGTAAAGCTGCTTTGAAACTCGGTATGAGGGTTGGTACCAGCATGACATTTTATACCAGTTTAAAAGTGTCTTGACAACAACAGTTCCTACATTAATCACAATCAATAGACTTAAACAATGTGTAGTTGTCCAAATAATACCTTATGCGGTAAATGGCCAGAAGTGAGTTTAATACGGACAAGAAAACGATGGCCATGGTACCAAACAATACCTGCTTGTAACAGCGAGTGAAAATAGCTTAGACTAGACTTAGACTATATCTTAGACTATCACAAAATTTTAAGAATAAAATAAGTAAAATCAGCAACAGCTTCACTGTATATATTTTATGTCTTTCCACACATACACTCTACTTTCTCAGACACCATACTGAACGCACTGCAATTACAGTTCATGTATTTGAACTGTATAAGTTCATATCTCAAATGTATTTTAAATACATTTCTCACATCAGTATTTTATTTTGATCAATTTGATTTACAAGTATTTCTAAATTGTAAGTTGATTTACTGTATGTGTTTTGGTATAAGTGTCCTAAAGGTGAACAAGTCAGAGCAGATATGAGCTGATCAAATGTGTTTAGATCTCTCATCTCTCACATTCATGCATAATCTATCTCTTTCTCTATCTGCTTTTCTCTATCCGCTTGCGTTTGCCTCCAGCTCTTCGTTGTCCATCTGTTCTGTCATTGTCTTGTGTTTCAGTATTAGGGCTGATACATCTCTGGAATATAGTTGGTTGAGATTCTGACCTCTCTGGGTCAGCAGGAAATTATGCCACCATCTCCCCCGGATCATCTATACTCTTGTCCACTCTCAACATGAAGATCATGTTTTATTTAAATATAACATTTTAGCAGCTTCTGTTCAAAAAACCTGTGAGTACCATGTGTGTGTTCTTGTATTGAGATGTGTTTCATCAGTCTCAGTCATCCCAAATGTTGACCTGTTCCTCTGAATGCTCACATTGTAAGTAAAATAATAAGTAGAAAAATCAATAATGTTCTGGCAGTTTATGAACATTTCTTTCAACACTAATACACAAAATTATGCAATGGGTTATTCAAAATACAGATAAAACACCTGTGATTTTTGTGGACCCAGATTTAGTAATAGCATGCACCAGCACAAACATTATTTTGGTGTAAAAATCTACTGTTAGGAGCAGTATTGGGGAAGTTCCTTTTAAATGGAATGAATTACAATATTGCGTTACTCCCTAAAAGTAACTATTTGCTTACTTCTCATCTGGGCTGGGGTTGGTTGTTTTATATTAAAAAATATATATATATTTCTGGCAAATGGCCTTTCACACCAAAAGTGAACTGAATAAGCCTCAGGCTGAAGGAAATGCAGATTCGCGCCTGTACAGTAGAGGGCGGCAAATACATAAAATGTGAATAAATAGTATATTTATGTCATTTTTATTCATTTGTGGAATACTGAATATGTTTTTGTGCAAATGAGATGAGTAAATGCATGCTCACATTTAGTCTAGAGCTACAATAACCATCATGTTTACACAGCGCACATGATGCACCTTAATTCTGATTTCTCTCAACATGGGGACAAAAGAGGTGTCAATCAATAAATGGAGAAACAAAGTAACTTGCATTATTTATTTGAAAAAATAACTATTATTTTCTTGTAAATTTAAAAGTAATGCATTACTTTACTAGTCAAAAAGTAATCTGATTATGTAACTGATGTTACTTGCAATGCTTTATCCTAACACTGGCCAGGATTATTGAAGACAAGCAGTGAAAAATTTGTAATGAAAAGGACTGACGTGGACACTTTTGTGTGTCTTTCTTTGCAGCTGACCTTATTGGATGCTTTTGTAGGATTTTCCCTTTCAGGCACACAATTTATGGGACAGTATTTAAATAAATCCTGTATTGTGATCTACTAATGTTTGCAGTAGTCATTTTACTGGTATTTGCACCATTTTTTAATGGCCAACTTCTTTTTTTTTTTTTAACTTTTGGGCAAATTTTATATGTCGGTTCCTCACGGGACGGATTCGACTTGAAGCTAGTTTCCATCGACAAGCAAGGACCACCAGGCTGGTTCAGGATGGTTTTATATTGAGTGGACATGTATCCATGTGTTTTGTTTTGGGGGTGGGGCAATTAAAAAAAAAACAAAAAAAAAAAACATATATATATATAAACAGAGCAGTGAACATAATTCTAGGTCTAATTCTAGTTGAGAAATAATAATTTTGGGACTATTCACAAATAATATTTGCATTAATTATGCATGAATAAATACATTGATCCGCTGTTTACAATCAAATTCCCTAGTAGTGTGGTGGTAGAATTTGTATCCGTGTCAAAGGTTCCGGGTTCTAATCCGCCCTCATATAGTTTTTTTCTTCATTAAAATCAAAGATGTTCATATACGAAAGGAGGACTTTCCCCCTTTAATGTCTATAGTGGTTATTGCCCTGTTGGACGCCACATGGGACAGGAGGTTGCGAGCAAGGTTTTGGAATGGACGAATGGACCAGGGATGAAGTTCATTGACAAAAATTTACAAGTATTATTTATCATATTTTTTTCCTTTACACTTTGGATGTTATCAGAATAACAATTTGAGTGATGTAGTGATGATAATGTACATGAATTTGATAATGCCTGTGTCCATTTGGCACATCCTCCTTTACTTTAATGAAAGCAGCACTTTTTAGTCGGCATGGACAAAAGCTGATGATCCATGTTATGTAGCTACAAAAGCGAAGCAAGAACATCAGACAGTCTGTAAAACATTTACTGTAAAAACATGATTAGTGATGCAAAAATAATGCAGAATCCTAAACATTTGTTTGTCATTTTGCTTTACTTTTACTTTGCTTTACTACAATTCTGTCATTAATTACACACTCTCATGTTGTTCCAAACCCGTAAGACCTTCATTCAACTTCGGAACACAAATTAAGATACTTTTGATGAAATCCAAGAGCTCTCTTACCCCTCCATAGTCAGCTATTTAATTAACACTTCCAAGGCCCAGAAAGGTGTAAAATAGTCCATGTGACTCCAGTGGTTCAACCACAAAATGACTTTATTCAACAATTTCTTCTAGTCTGTGTCAGACTCTTACGCTGTTGGCGCTGTGTAAATAGTGCCGCGCTTCCAGAGTGTTGGCTTACCATTGGCCAATGGCGTTCACGTGAGCACCACGACGCATATGTACGAGTCGTTCTGCCGTAGAACTAGGAAGCTCTGCACTGTTTACACTACCTCACCAGTGTAAGAGTCTGACACAGACTAGAGGAAATTGTACAAAATTGTGTTTTTGTACACAAAAAGTATTCTCGTCGCTTCATAAAAAGGTTCAACTAACCCTTTAAAACTCCAGGTTTAAATAAACATACTCTCAGACTGTATGTTTAGGCACAAAATGTGTGCTTGACATTTTCCTTTCAGTGAAGGCAAATCGATAGATCAGTGACATGCTATTTTTAGATTATGACGCTATTACCCCACCAAAGAGATATTACAAGGAAACTTGCTTTATGTAGAGTCCCATTTGATCAAGTTTGAACATCCGGAAGTGTGTGGTTACTCTGCTGTGTGGACGTGTGTATGTGTGTGTTTAAACAGAAAGCAAATGACTGGTCATAGCCCTCATCTGATGACATGCAATGTCCTTACACATACACATGACTGAGACAGAGGGGTCCAGAAATGTGGACACTGGCTTTTAGGAGGTTGATGTCTGGTATAAAGGCTCTGGAACAGATCATATGATTTGCAGCTTATGCAGCACTTTGACAGCATACTGCAGGAGATAAGGAGGCCAGTTTCACACAGGAAGTAGAGAGGGAGGGGGAAGAATGAGTGTGTGCTTAAGATGTGTTTGACCACAGTCCTGTGAATCAGCACACACACAAACTGTCCTATTGTGTCAGGTCTAATCATACTGGCTTTGACCACAGACTGAAGGAGTTTTATAAGCAAACTACATCATAGTGACCCAAACAACATATAGGACATAACATTGCTGCTTTCATTGGATATATCTAGTGAAGAGGGAAAAGACAAGTTGTCTCTGAATGTTAAACGGGCCACCAGGTATAAATATCCTGAAGGAGAGACACATGACGGACAGGAAGTGCCATCTCTATGGTAAGACATAATCTGGCCAAATTCTTTTACAGTCCTCTAGTATTTTATTAGCAGGTACTTGTGAATATACAAATGAAAACATGCAGTACGTTTGACGTGTCATTTGCTGTATTTGACCAGTTTCCATTCTATAAGAGGCATCAGCAATCTGCCAGGTTAAAAAGCAGGCAAACACTTCATTTTGAGAATGATAACTTTAACTAAAGCAGCTTTTTCAAATGCACTTTGTTCAAGTGTGTGTGTGCCTATTTAAAATGTCATATGACGCTATTTTAAATGTTTATTGGGTGTAAAAGAATTGGGGAACATGATTTAATGTTTAAAAAAAATTATAATAATAATAATTCACATACTCTACATTACAGTACCTTTATTCCCAGTCTGAAACACTCTGATTTCTATAAAGTCCCTCCTTCCGAAAAACCCAGAGTGCTCTGATTGGCCAGTTGACCCAGTGCGTTGTGACTTGTCAAAAACTCAAACATGGTTCGGGAAATGTAATGCCCCTTACCAAAATAATATGCCTTTGTTTGGGCATTATGCTAATATGTCATATTTTGACGCAGTCATTTAAGATATTACAGAAGTAATTTCTAGACTTCGATTTATTTTTTATATATTTTTAGGCAGTTCTGGAGCAGTTCTAACCCTACTCTGAAAGTCAGAGTTCAATAGCTATGTGCAGAAGGCCACAAATCTACATTAGTACAGAGTTCAAACCAATGGTAATTCATTGATTTAATAGGAATTTAAGGGAATAAATAAAAAGAACTAAGCATGATAAAAGAGACTGAAGCGTAACTGTAGTTCTAAAGTAATCAATTCAAACTATTTGCAAAGACAGGTTTACGTGAGGTCAATATTTAAAGGTGAGTTTACATGAATATGTGAACAGTATATATATATTTTTTGTACGTTTGCATGGGATTAGTACATTTCTCTGCAAACGTTTCTCTGCACATGTGAGTGATAAAAATGCTGCTGGAGTTGTGGGTACTCTGAGTCTCTTGGCAGTGCCTTGGCTGGTAGAATGCCAAATGACGGCCCTCTTTTTCCACAGCTCATCTGAAGCAAAGTTATGTTAACTGAAGAGGAGAGGAAAGAGTGTGCTGGTTGGGGTACGCCGTGGCCGGAGGATAGAGGAATTAAGCTGGAGACAGTGGCTTGGGCCAAACTCCAGTGTTATTAGTTTCTCCAGGGCTGTGTGTATGTGTGTGTGTGTGTGTGTGTGTTTTGCTTTATTTGATACAAACTTCGTAAGCAGAACTGTTGAGCCACACGTCTGCTTTGTGGCTGCTCAGTGGCTTCTAAAGGGACCATGTTTGGACTCAATCTACTCATAGCCATATGTTGATTGGATCTCTGCCATCCTTGGTAACAAAATCCAGTCAGTGGTGCTGGATATGAGTGAGAACATTTCAATTGGCCTTATTTTTTTCACTGTGAGTTGGCATGCGACTTTATGGAGGTGTTTTAAGCAAGTGAAGATGAAAGAATTGCTCAGTGGGGGTGCTTCCAAAGGAGCCACAGCAATTTGGGGAAAGGGATTGATTTTTCAATGTTTGTAAGAGTTCTGTAGAATTTTGTGGTTTTTCTCTCTCCAGCCAACAGTAATTTGTTTTGGCGAAGAGAGAGAGCGTGTGTAGTTTAAGCAATGAAGTAGTGTATAATCATTGAGAAACGTCTAACCATACATCGTTATCATATTGCTGACTGGACAGATTAAGACATAAGCCTTTCTTTAGAATGATGTCTCTATTCATCTAATCTTTTGTGTCTATATCTCTTGTATGTCTTTCCATTTGTCTTTCTTTTTCGAGACCAACATGCCTGTAATTTTAACTGAACACTGCAAACTTTTAAAGTGTTACTAACCTTTTGCATTCTCAGCTGAAAGTGGTATACCATCATATTTATTGTAGATTTCTCAAAATTGTATATTACCTTTTTGTCACATCTGTTCTGTGTCTGGCACTCTGTGGGACTTTTATGTTGAAGTTTATTTGTGCCTAGGTTTTGTGTTCTTTTCTGTGTCCTGTTCCTTCTGTATTTCGTAGTTCTTTGTAGTTTTTCATCATGATTAGGTTTCCCCAGGTGTTGCCTATTAGCCACTCTCCTTTGTTATCTTGTTAACATTGTTCTCACTGTGTATATATACCCCAGTGGTTCAGTTATTCTCTGTCGGTTGTTGGTTAATGTTTGAAGTCATACAAGTGTCTGAAGTTTCCCGGTTTTCTTAGTTATTTTGTTCCTGTTTTATATTTGTTATCCACATTAAATTCCCCTGCATTTGGATTCTCATCTCTGCCTGCCGTCTTTGATTTCCTGTGTGCTCTGTGACACTTTTTTAACTCTTTCTCTGCAAAACATTTTGTTAATTTTTACAAATGTATAATGGCCCCCAGAAAATGTTGTTGTATGAATATCTGAGCATGCAATATATTAACCCCCAGGAGTCAGTCGTCACGTTTTTTCTTATCAGTCCCAAAGAGACTCAAATAACTCGATTTTTATATTTCAGGCAAGTGTTATTTTGTGTACAGTCAAAATAAAAACAAATTGTTGTGCTTTGTGCAAAAAAAAAAACATGATGATCTGATTCTCTTCAGAAAATGATCTCTAACTTAGTGAAAACTTATCATACAAATATGAGACATAATGTCTAAAGAAAGGTTGAAATGGCAGGTTTTAAATAATGTAAATCAAATTGAAAACAAATATTCTGTGTTTGTGTAATCTGTAATATTTTACTTACATAACATTCGTCATTAACAATTATTCAGTTATTTGTATTTACTGAATACTGAATTGTTTTTTTAGTATGAGACTTCTTTCAAAAACATCAAAAATAGTACACTGCAAAAAAGTATTTTTGTCTCATTTCTAGTCTAAATATCTATAAATCCTTGAAAACAAGATGCATTTACTAGATAAGTAGAATGACAGAAGATATTTTTCTTGTTTTGTTGAAAATAAAATTAAGTAAAATAAAATAATCTAAAATAATCTTGATTTAAGAATTCTTAGATATTTGGACTGGAAACGAAAAAAAATATTAAATAAATAGAGCATTTTTTTGCAGTGTAGTCAAATCTTTTGATCATTCAAAATATAATAGGCCTTTGTAATGTGCCTTTATTGACTACATTTTAAATAAACTTTGCTCCCTCTCAGAGTCACATATCTGAAGCTTATTCATTATGCAGCTCATTATGAGGGTCTTTTGTTCTCTCAGGTGTGATACCCAGCATTATTCATGAACATTCACACCCCTTCGCGTACAGCATTTGTAAAGAAAAAGTGTCTTTCAAAATGTAAATCAATATATTGCTTTATGTGAAATTAGTCACAATAATTCTCACATCAGTTTGAAGGAAAAACTCTAGGCAACAACACCCATGAGTCAAAAGTCTTGTGGACACATCTATTGTGTGTTTTGAGGTGTTTTTTTTCTTTCAAAAACCACGCATAAACATTATTCTCTCAAAAAGAGCCCGATCTCACGAAAATGCGTATCAATAGTACGAGTGTGCAATCTCGTATGTATATGATATGCACTTTATGGCGTATTATACGTACAAACCCCCCACACCCCCACCCTCACCCTACCCAAAAGCGTGTCATATAAGACAAAAAAACCTGAGAATTTTTTTTTTTTTTTTTCAAAGACTACAACGTACCTAAGCAATGCTTTTATCGTTTGTTTATGCTCCTTTTTCGCCTGCATTTTGATCCAAAGATTCTGTACTCTTTCAGAAGATCTGTAATATTGTGTAACGGAGATAACATGAAAAGCCAGACAATTCTGTCAATGGGAGGAAAGCGTTGTCATAAATGCCAGAATATTCAGTCAATGTCAGGAAAGAGTTAAAACACTGTGTTTAGTTAGGCTCTAGGAAAGCCTTTTTGCTGTATATATAGGCAGCTATGTACCATCTTAGGCAGAATTCTAACTAAAAAAAAAATTTTCATTAATGTGTGGCACGCATATAGCTCTGATACATAGCTTTGATACACTTGACTAGCACTCACAGTTTATTCCAATAGTCTGACGTCAGCATGCTGCTAAGCCAAAGACTCTATATTCAAGTAGGCAGAAACAATATATACATGTTTCTTTTCATAAACTGGGTGAAATTGATTTTTAAGGTGGCATAATTTTGCTGTCTATTGTTAGAACAGCTTTCACAACAGGAGAGTGCATATGACACCTAACAATGTTGTCTAAGAAGGCAACTTAATGTTTGGAATGGACCCTGACAACACAATAAACTTCTTATTGGTTAGTGTGTGAGCTTTGTGATTGCCAGCTCTCCGCAAGGCCACAGCATCTCACTTGAGTTTATTGTTATTGTCATATCTCTTCAGAAAGTCCATGGTGCTTCACTGCACCTATTTCAACTTGTTGCACACTAACTGTCCTCCTCACTGTAACCATGCTCTAGTCTAGATAACTCAGCTGAGTTCAAACATTGTGGTCTTGAGAGCCAGGGTACCAATGTGTAAAACTTATGAAGTTCTAGAAATACAGTCAATAAATGTTTGGTCATTTCTCAAGAGATATGTTATGACTTTATTCTCTTTAGACAGTTAGCGCAACACATGTCTGCTTTGCTTATCTAAAAAATGGAGCAAACTTTGAAAGCTGTTATTCTTGTTATTTTATTAGGGGTCCAAGCAACAAAGATGGTGGAACCCTCTAGACTGGGTAAACCCAGCCTGATCTGCCGTGATTTGATTTCGCCCTGCAGCTCAGTCTGGAAACCTGTACATTCATTTCTACTGCTTAAGTTACACTTTTGCCAGAACCAATCACAGAATGACTTATCCACTTGGCGCGCTATTGGCGGGTTTAACACGATGACGCATAGCGAAGCGATGGGTCGTTGCCCGTTGATCATGCCTCTTGTGGTCTGATTGGTTGAAGCACTATAAATGTCTCTTGTCTCAAACGTTGCAATGCCGTTGAAAATGTATTGCCTTTTACAGACACCTGGTAGAACTGCTAGACGAGACCAGTGAATGTAGTGAAGCAATATTAGCTGTGCTTAGAAAAATCGTCTCATGAGTTTTGTGTCTGATCGGCCTTTATAGAGATCATCTATCAAACTATATCAAACGATTATCGGGCTATCAATCAGAGCACCACACATTTAATAGAAAATAAGAAGGAAAAAAAAGAAAGAAAGAAGATTTGAAATATTGAGACTTCCAGGCTTATAAATCTCATGTAACTTCTCAAGTCATAAAAGGTCTGCTTAGATCACTACAGTAGTGGTAATTGATGGAAATTCATTATCCTGTTTTGGCCCAGTCTTTATATTATGTATGAGGCAGAGCCACCAGACATCTGACAACCTAGCCAGTTCATGATTCTCTCCTCTTTGAGTTCTGTTAAGTAGCTTTGCTTGTATTATTACTAGTGGGAATTTTAAAAGCATGTCTTCCTCATCCTCTTGGCATGTGCCCTGTATCTCCCCTGCCTTCACACACATACTCTACACACACATTTACACACACTCCCTTTGTGGGTCAGAGATGATGGTTTCCTTGCCAACAGCATCTTTTATTACACAGTTAAAAGGTACAGCAGTGGGAGGGGGAAGGGGGGCTACACACCCCTCCCCCCACACACATAAACACATCAGTTTTGGAGCTATTTATTCTGACCTACAGACCAAAAAAATAGTAGCTGTGGTAGAGGTACAGTAAGAGAGTCTGAGAAGAATGTGTTCATTCTCTCTTTATCTTTTAATTTGTATCTCAGGTATTATCTACATTATAGGGAAAGACAAAATGTCCCCATAGGGATAGTTTTACCAGGAATGCTTGATCTTGTGTACTTTTTTTTTTTTTTTGAAAATGTAATAATGCTGAAGGTTTTCTGGGTGGTTTGTGTTAGGCTTACAGTTTGTACAGTATAATATTATGTCTATGGAAAGTCCCCATAAAACATGGAAACACAACATTTGTGTGTGTCTGTGTATTTGGGTGGGTATGAAGTGCATCTGTGATTGGTTGATTCCTCCCTCTTTTGTGACAGGCATAGATTTATCGTGCTGTTATCTAGAGACAATAGCTTTCTTCAAATTATATTGAAGCTGAATATTATTGTTTTTTTCTTAGAAGTCTTAGAATTTCCTGGGGTGAGGAAGTGTTGCTCTGTTTCTGTATCTGCTGGGGTATAGTATGGGCAGATCCAGCTCTCTTTTGGCCAGCTCTGTCGGTGTCTGTCCATCTCTATAGTCAGTGTTACTATACTTTATCATTGTTCTTCTTAATTTATATTCTTTCACTTTAGACATTCTGCTTTTGCAATTCTTAAGGCAACATAACATGTATCCTTTCTCGAGAAGGCAATCCCAGAATATAATGGGAAAAAAAATATGTTTTTGGATGTAAAAAAAATCACCCAAAATAGAAGAGTATCTATACTTTTTTTAAACGTATTTTTATGCGTATTAAAGTATTATCACACTTTTTTTCTCACTGAAGCACAAAAAATATCCTTTCTATGGCAAATACATATACAGTACATTCAAAATGTACAGCTACTGCATGGATTGCATCCTAATGTATTCCATTGGATGCTTCTGCTCTTATTTCAGAGGTTTATATGATCAAGAAAAAAATCAGGCAGCTGTTTATTCTGACAGCCCTCTGCCCTCCTTTATCGGTGTGTAACAGACCTCTGACAGACCTCTCCTCCAAAAATCTCCCAACCATAATCGAGTTGTTCCCAGTGAGACATGGGATCAAACCCATGTATGAACGACACAACTCCAGACAGCTTGCTAAATGAACAATCCTCTACAATAGCAGAGACCCAACATGAAAACCCTGAACAGCAATATTAACATAATTTTTCCAGTTAATATGTATGAATCACTGTATGGAATGGGCATTGTGACCCTCTGTCCAAGTGCTGTTCTGCGTGCATTGAAGACATTGGTTTATTAATGTAATTTGTTTACTTTTCCCTTGTCACTAAAATTGTCAGTAAGTTTCCCCTGGCACTGGTTCCCTGCAGAGCATCATCGGCATTAGGAGTGACGTGGTCTGGCCATGACTCTCTCTCCCTTAGGGTCTGCCGGCTCCAGCCTGGCTAATGGGGACCAGCTGGGAGAGCAAGATTATGCACAGCACTAGCAGCTCGTTCTCTCTGTCACACCTCTCTCTCATTTCTTTCTTCAGTCTTAGTTCTCAATCTCACTGCGCTAGCTCCATTCAGCTCACGGACTTCAGCACCTTTCTTTTAACAGTAAAATACTACAAATGCAACAGGAAAAACCTTTAAATTGGTTAACAGTTCCCTTTACTCTTAATAGATGTGATGGGAAATTTCATAATTTAAAATACTGTTCAGTAATGTACAGGGAAACACCATGAATTGACATTCTGTGAGACAACTCACATTTAAAGGGCTTTCACTGACTGTGTCTCTTCCTAGTGTTTTCTTTTCAGTTATATAAATTACATATATTATTTTAGTGTCATTTGTCTTACCATGATGGTGTTTTGTGTTTGTGTATGTCATAGTGCACCTTCTGTATATTAGTATTTACCTCAGATGGTAGAAAATCTAGTAATTAGCTTTGATTCATCATGTGGCATTCACTTTACCACCTGTGCTTTAAAGGGCACCTATTATGCCCCTTTTTACAATATGTAATATAAGTCTCAGGTGTCCCCAGAGTGTGCCTGTGAAGTTTTAGATCAAAATTCCTAACAGATCATTTAATATACCATGTTGAAAATGCCAATTTTGATGTTGAAGAAAAATGAGCTGTTCAGTGTGTGTTTCCCCTTAAATGCAAATGAGTTGCTGCTCCCCACCCAGAGGGCAGAGCCTTCACAGCTCGTGAACACCAGAACATGCCAATGAAAACTGAAATATGATATCTGTGTGTTTTGATGATCATATCTATCGCAGACATGGTCATGTGACATAGTAGTTCTTCATCATCATGAAATATTATCATCTGCATGCATTTTAAAGCCTTTTCGCTATCAACTTAAACACACACACACATGCTCCTGTCGCATGCGCACAGCTGGATGTTGGCGAGTCCGTGAGTAGTCATTAAACTAGTTCTCTTGCATTTGTTATTGCGATTAAACTGCCAAATGCTCACGAGGTATGAAAACAGTTGGCTGTGCCTGTGCACGTATGCAGTTACAGAAATCTTGTGTGTATTTTAGATTCATCTGTCGTTACTAAAGTTTAATACAGTATGTATTGCTCTATCTGCTGTTAATATGAACCGAACAACAGAAAATCACTCACTGCTCTTGACTGAGGATGGGTCTACGCTAAAACGGCAGTGTCCATCAACACTCGCGGGCGGGGCCTTTGCAGTGTGACGTCACACAGCTTGTGCAGAGACACTGCTTATGATTTATGGGGATTCAAAAAAATGAGTGGGTGGATTTTTACCATTATAGGGTGGTTGTGTACATACACTGCCAACACACATTTATGTCCAAACACCTTATAAAAGTGAATTTTGCATAAAAGGTGCCCTTTAAAGGTGCAGTATGTAGGATTGGCAGCTAGTGGTCGAAACAGGTACTGCAGTCCAAATTCTAAATATTGGAGAAAGTTGTTTCCCCCGCCCCCTCCTGTCTTATGCTACCAATGAAAGCCACACTGTAAGTTGATGAGTTGATTTATCCGCATTTTAAAATGCTCTCGTTCATAGAGATTTTTAGATGGACGCTGATGCTTTTTATTTTGGGTAGAATCTGCAATCTCTGACTCAGTTTGGTTGCTGGTTCCATGGCAGCAATACGCTGTGTTTTCCACTAGCTGGCAACCTGGGCTGTCAAAATAGTAGGTGAATTTAGCATGTTCCCTAAATATCTGCAAATATTATGGTATTTTGATGCTTTAGTAAAGTGAAAAACTTACATCCAGCACCTTTACAGTTGTCAGTATATTACATTATATTATATGTCAGAAGAAGAAGAGAAGATAAAAAAATATATATATTTTAGTAACAGAATATTAATATTATTTCAGTTTATGAAATATATATATATATTTTTAATTGTACATTGGTAACACTTTACAATAACTGCATTCTATGAATCATTAGTTAAGCATTAGTAAATAGTTAATTTATAAAGCATTAAAATACATTAATAAGCAGTTTATAAATACATCTATAAATGCTTTATTCTTGATTTATAAGCATATCCATAATGTGTTTATTTAACTATTACTAATTACCTATTTGCTATTGCTGAACTAATGATTCATAGCATGCCGTTATTATAAAGTGTAACTGTAAATTTAAGTCAATTTGTAAAACTTGTAATGTTCATCATATTTTTTATGGTAAAGTTCTGGCAACAACAGCTTTCGTTTTTGTTTTGTTTGTTTTTTACTGTATTTTTTTAAAGTGTACTTTTGTCATAAAAATCACATTGTATGAAATTGCACAATTGTAAAATAGTCCAGTTTTCTTGTGTGATTGGCTTGATCAATCTAATTATTATTTAGACCCTCCCGCTCTGACTAAATACCCTTCTAGTCATTAAGCTACATATGCTATCATGTTAGCAGTGGTGTAATGTTCACCACTGAGTTATTTCCTCTCCCATCTTCATAGGCTCTTGGAATCAGGATTGGCATGATGGAGACATCTTTTTATCTTTTATTTTTAATTAGTTGGGGTTCAGTTTCTGTGGTGATGTGACTGTTCTGTTTAAATTAGAATAAGAGATGGTGATCCCTACCAGTTTTTGAATAATTACCCTGAGAGTGAGGTGCTGATAATAATAATACTTTTCACTTTTATCAACTGATCTGAAATGAATTCCATTTACGCCCTCATACAGAGAGACAGAGGAGGGAGTCATAAATTGAAGATTGTTTTTTGAGTTTTTTTGTCCTCACTACCCTCTTGTTTCTCCTTCAACATTTTTCTGAGGAGGTTCACAAGCCATTTGTCAATAATGTTTGTAGTAAATAATTTCAAGCTAAGTACAAGCTAGATATGTACACAAACAAGAGCAGAATTTAAATACCGAAAAGAGAATTAACACGTTTTGTTGTTGTTATTGTTGTTGTTGTTGTTGTTGTTGTTGTTGTTGTTATTGTTGTTTTTTGTATTGGACTTGAAAAGGAAGTGCCTCTGATTGTGTATCAGCTGTGCTTGCAGAAAGTTGTGATGACAACATTGGATGGCGTTTGGCAGCTTGTTCTGCCACTGAGGAACAGAGAAGGCAAAGTTTCTGGAAAGCGTAGCAAAGCGACGCTGTAAAGAAAGCATCAGGAAAGCACTGCTTGTTTACTGAATATGAATTGCAGCAGGGAACATATCCTTTTGTGATGGACTGGCCATCTGTCCAGGATGTTTACCTGCCTAAAGCCCAAGATGCTGGGATAGGCACCATCATCCTTCTGACCCTACATAGAACAAGTATGGATGGATGGTAGGAAGCAGGGCCGACCTTAGGGCAGTGCAACCGCACCAGGCCCAGCGAGAATGGACAGAGGTGACCAAATCAACCCCCCACCACCTCTACCACCACCAATGAAGACGATTTTGAACTGACTGACCTTGGGAGGCCGCACTTCCTCTAACTCACACTTGGCCCTGCTTCATGCTTGGGATGGCCCTGGTAGGAACAAACACTTGTAGGTGGACCTATATTGAGGAAGGAGTTATGCATTTCGGTGGCAGTCCTGGAGGCCGACAAAGCCTTAAAGGCTTTGGTTCAACCAAAGCTCATGGTTCAACCAAATTATAATTTACATAATTTCATGTCGTTCCAAACCCATAACACTTTTGTTCATCTTCGGAAAACAAATTAAGAAATTTTTAATGAAATCTGAGTGATTTCTGTCCCTCTATTGACAGCTACGCAATTAGCACTTTAACGCTTCAAAAAGGTCATAAAACGAATCCATATGAATTGAGTGGTTTAGTTAAGTTTTTCTGAAGAGACACAATCGCTTTATACACTGAACAGATTTCTTTTAGGCTTTTATTCACATAATAACATTGATCAACACACACACAATTTGTGGTAAACGGAAGCTCAAGCATGTTTTCTTGACGTGCGAGAACCAACGAGGTTCATTCTCGTGTGTATCGCAGCATGTTTGAGCTTCAGCAAGCAGGTTCAGTTGAGCTTCTGCTAATGTTCGCTGATCAATGTTTATATGTGAATGAAAGCCTAAATCTGAAAAGCATAAATTGTGTTTCTTCTGAAAATTGGACTAAACCGCTCAATTCACATGGATTAGTTTTACAATCTCAATCTCTTTATGAACTTTCTGAGGCGTCAAAGTGGTTGTTGCGTAGCTGTTAATAGAGAGACATAAATCACTCAGATTACATTAAAAATATTTTAATTTGGTTTCCGAAGATGAATGAAAGTGTTATGGGTTCAGCATGACAACATGAGGGTGAGTAAAGGATGACAGAAATTTCATTTTTGGGCAAACTATCCCTTTAAATCTAATGCTGATGGAGTGAGACCAAGAGAGCCATATTTGGTTGATTGAAGACCAGACCCTCTGCCATATTCTAGAGCATCTGAATTATCTGTCTTAGTCACACTTGCTGGAAGGACAGGAACCAAAAACCTGCAGTAGTAAAGTCCATTTAGACAGTATTATCCCAAGATAAATTTGATTTTAGAATTGTGATTTTTGAATCTATACATTTGAGTTTGTTCTATTTCAATTATTTTGTGCCCTGATGTACCATTAAACATAGTTGTTATATGTTATTTATAGTGACAGATATATTTGTACCTCATTGTATTCTAGTATATTACAGTATAAAACCATATGTTTGCAATAATAATAACATTGCATATAAATAACATTCTATTTTTAACATGACAATATTTTTTAAATCATTAATGTATGCTATGCCTTATTGGTACATTACTTGTCCCTATTCCTAAAGCCCTTGCCTACAGCTATACAGCTAGCCCTGGCCATAACCATAACCATATTGAACCTGCTGATCAGTAAAGATCCTCGAAGGTCCAGGAATGGGGCCATGGCGTTGAGCATGGTAATATGAGCTGCACGCATCACGGTCGATGTGCCAGACCATTTGATCAAAGCAAAGACACTACATCCAATTTCAGTTATAGCCAATTATATTAAATATATGTTAAGCGCTTTATTCCCACTTAAATACCCATTTGAGATGATTTCCATTTTAAAATATTTACTTCATTTGTGTTTAAAATAAATGGCTCTCCAAGCTATTATGCAATGGGAAAAGGGAGATGAATGTGTTCGGAAAAAGGCGTATTCAAACTCAGGTCGTTCATGTCAAAAGCTAACGTCACCCACCTTAATTTCCACATCACTGCTTCTATTTTTAGATGGGTT
Organism: Gobiocypris rarus; assembly: GCA_023029165.1. NCBI lineage: Eukaryota > Metazoa > Chordata > Actinopteri > Cypriniformes > Gobionidae > Gobiocypris > Gobiocypris rarus. The sequence goes on along the minus strand of CM040918.1, from coordinate 27,646,225 downwards.
TCTTTTGTATTTTTTTCTGTCTCATCGGACAATGGTGCACGGAATTAGTGTAAATAGCCCCTGTCAGGAAGGCTGGCTATTTTCACTAAGTATAAATAGACTCTCCGATTTTTAAAATATACTTGAACATATGTTTAACTAATAAAGATAACTTAAGGTAAGCTATTTCAGCCCAAAGATAACTTACTTATTATAAACTTGAACATGTAAGTTTACAAGATAGCATGCAAAACGTATTGTATGTTGGAGTACTACCTCAAAGAAGACAATATATGTTAAAAAAACAAAAACAAATTACAATTATAGACCAAATATACTTTTCTCTATACTTATCAGTATTAGCCAAGTCTATGTAGGTATAATTTCAAGTATAACTCCAATAAGTAAATAAAAAGTAGGCTGAAAGTATACTCTTTTATTTTTAGTTTAAAAAAAAAAATTATACTAAGAGCACACTTGAATAAACTTTTTTCAAGGGAGAGCCCTCTATCTTAGACAGTAAGTCAAGTATATTTTCCTTTATCTCACTAAAGGATTGTATTAATCTGATATCATAAGATATTAACAATCTATGACATTAAAATTTAAAGTAATTCCTTCACAATTCATGTATTTTGCAACCCATCATGCCATAACCACTATTTCAAACAGACGTCTGATCCTAAGCTGTTGATCTCATCAATTTATTCATTAAACTATTGCTCTCCATAGTGATATTGACTGTGTGTGATTGTGTGGTGTTTATGTTACAAAGTGAGACAACACTAATGAGGCTAAGTGGAAACGATTACTAACAAAATACAGCACCCCCAATTCCTCAGCTTTTCAGTCTCACCTACGAACACACAGGAAGTGCTATTTAAAGGACAGAAACTCTTGTGAAAGCATATACAGTTGCAAAGTATGTGAACCACAGAATCTGTGAAAATGGGAATAATTTTAACTAAATAAGAGAGATCATACAAAATGCATGTTATTTTTTATTTAGTACTGTCGTGAATAAGATATTTTACTTTTTAAAAAAAAATTTAACATATAGTCCACAAGACAAAAAAATTGCTGAATTTATTAAAATGACCCGTTTAAAAGCTTATGAACCATTGATTCTTAATACTGTGTCTCATTCCCTGGATGATCCACGGCTGTTTTTTGTTTTGTTTTGTTTTGTGATGGTATGTTGAAAACATATTGAATTTTAAAATCAAGGTAAATTGTACATAATTTGTCTTCCGGGAAACATTTAAGTATTTTATTTTGCTTCTGAAGGGCTATACTAAATGAAAAAACAAACAAAACAAAAAAACACACTGCTGGAGAGGGTTCAAATATGCAAAAGATGCTGGAAACCTGAAGAGTTTGCAGGACCTGGAGGATTTTTCTAAAGAACATTTTTTTGTCTTGGGACTTGGGGACTATATTTAAATATTGTTTTGTGTAAAATATCTTATTCAGGACATCACTAAACTAAAAATAACGCATTTTGTATGATCTCTTTCATTTTGTTAAAATGATTCACATTTTCACAGATTCTGCAAGAGGTTCACATATTGTTTTTTCTTGCAACTGTATGTTAAAAAGCTGATATGTTAATGTTTCATGCTGGTTTTCTCTGAGCTCCCAGCTCGGCACTGATGGTCTGACAGTATTATTGTCAGCTTGGCAATGTCACAGGAGATGGCCTGCATTTACTGCAAAGAGGCCAACAATTTCTTCTCCTCGCCTGCTCTCTATGCCTCAGAGCTCTCTGACATTTCATTTATAATCCTCAAATGACAAAAACATGCTCTGCGACTCTCTTCACCTTCCACTATTATTTTGCTTATGGGGTACCACCAGGTTACCCGGGTGAGCCGAAGTGATTCGTGTTCCAGGAGATGTCAAAGTGAACACACACATGTGAACAGACAGTGTGAAGAGTGAGGAGAAGGCCAAATCACATGGAAATAAGATGAGGAATATAAAACAAAATAACATTCACACTCATGTAATTACAATAAACCTCTAGATTTGATATAGTAAAATTCTGTTAAAATTATGCTTAAACTAGTAGCTATGGTTGTCCGGAATTCACCGTTATAACATTTCAGGTACTTTCGGAAGTTTATTCCTGTATGTTTGTTTGTTTGTTTTGCTTCTAGAAAATATCTCCTCCTAAAATATGGACCAAGGCAAAAGGAATGACTCAATGAACTCGAAAGATAAAGATACAAAAATAAACTTATATGTGTATGTTATGAATGCTGTGTCTGAAATTTTCTGCAGGGAAACTTTAAGATTGATGGATTAATTTATGTATTAAACTTTTAGATCTGAAAGCGAATATTCATAGATGCTGCTTTACATAATTGCAAGAGGTTGCAAGACTTGATTGCAAGACATCATGAGACTTGAGCTCTAAAGAATGCTCTCTCTCTATGCACTTTGTCAACGTTGTAGGCCTTGTCGACACAAAGGGATCCATTTTAACGATCTGAAGTGCATGGCGCAGGTGCGCTTAGGACGTGTCCGAATCCACTTTTGCTAGTTGAACAATGTAAAAAAAAAACTGTCTGTGCGGCAGTGCGCCAGGAGCATGGTCCAAAAGGGTTGTAGGGGAGAGCGGGGCACAACCTAACGCTTTTTGAATGT